>OW240913.1:91087648-91364937 GCA_933207985.1 Pelobates cultripes
GGGAGGGTGATGCTGAGGAGTTTGAGGGGTGATGCTGAGGGTGGTGAGGGAGGGTGAGGCTGAAGGTGGTGAGGGGGTGATGCTGTGGGTGGTGTGGGGAGGAGAGGCTGAGGGTGGTGAGGGAGGGTAAGGCTCAGGGTGGTGGGGGGTGATGCTGAGGGTGGCGTGGTGGGTGAGGCTGAGGGTGGTGTAAGGAGGCTGAGGGTGGCGGGGAAGTGAGGCTGAGGCAGGCTGGGGCAGCCTGAGGGGTGGTGTGGGGGGGTGAGCCGAGGGTGGTGTAAAGTAGCTGAGGGTGGTGGGGGTGAGGCTGAATGTGGTGTGGGGGGGTGAAATGAGGGTGGTGCTGGGGTGAGGCTGAGGGTGGTGTAAGAGCCCTGAATGCAGTAAATGAGCTGAGGATGGTGTAAGAGGCTGAGGCAGTGGGGTGATGCTGAGGGTGGCGATGAGGCAAGATGAGGCGGAGGGCATGCAGGCTGCGAGTGGGGGCATGCCGAGGGTGGTGGAGGGTGATGCTGAGGGTGGTGTAGTGGTGACGCCTGAGGGTGGGTGTAGGGGGGGTGAGGCTGAGGGTGGTGGGGGGTGATGCTGAGGGTGGTGAGGGAGGTTGATGCTGAGGGTGGTGGGGGGGTGATGCTGATGGTGGGGGGGATGATGGTGAGGGGGGTGAGAGAGAACCTACCTTTACTCCATGGTGGTCCGGTGGGCTCCCTGGTGGTCCGGTGGCCATTGCTTCCGGTCTGCAGCTCCTCAGAGACCATCAGAGCGTTGCCGTAGTAACCCGTGACAATGCTCTGATGGGCCAGTTCTCGCAAGACATATGGTCTGCAGCTCTGCTCACTGCGGAGCTGCAGACCAGTGTCTGCGGTGCCTGGCCGGGCAGCCAGGAGGGGCCTCGCACCCGGTGGCATACCGGACAAGCCACCGGGCCTCCTCCTGGTGTCGGGTCCTCGGTCACTGACCGAGGACCTGACACAGTCTGCCCACAGGCCTAATTAGAGAGCCGCCTCTGCTGCTGTATGTTACTAGGGAAGATAAGGTGAGCAGCAAAATCTGACTGTCATTACAGCGTTGAGATTTTTTTTTTTTAAATTAAACATCTTTATTTTAATTATTAAAACATGAACATTAAATGAAGACGTAACAACTTAAAGTTAAAGGATCACTACAAACATGTATTCCTGACCCTATAGTGCTAAACCCACTATAAAAGTTTAAAACTCACCATATTTCCAGCGCCAGCGTTAAGAACAGTATGACAACTTACCTGGGGTCTGCTGGGAGCCGTGGTATATGTGAGGGGTGAAGTGTGTGTGAAAGGTGCAGTGTGTGTGTGTGTGTGTGAGCGGTGAAGTGTGTGTATGAGTGCGTGAGGGTTAAAGTGTGTGTGTTAGGGGGCAGTGTGTGTATGGGGGCACTGTATATGTGTGTGGGGCAATGTGTGTATGGGGAGGCAATGTGTGTGTGGGGGCCAATGTGTGTATGGGGCAGTGTACGTGTGTGGGGCACTGTATGTATGTGTGGGGCACTGTGTGTATGGGGGGGCATGTGTGTGTGGGGCAATGTGTCTATGGGTGTGCAGTGTGTGTGTGTGTGTGTATGGGTGGCAGTGTTTGTGGGGCAGTGTATGTATGGGTGTGCAGTGTGTGTGTATGGGTGGTAGTGTTTGTGGGGCAGTGTGTGTGTGTGGGGCAGTGTGTGTATGGGGGGCAGTGTATGTATGGGGGCAGTGTGTGTGTGGGACAGTGTGTGTGTGGGACAGTGTGTGTATAGGGGTGCAGTGTATGTATGGGGCAGTGTGCGTGTAGGGCAGTGTGTGTATGGGTGTGCAGTGTGTGCATGTGTGAGGGAGTGTATGTATGGGTGGCAGTGTTTGTGGGGCAGTGTTTGTGGGGCAGTGTGTGTGTGGGGCTGTGTGTGTGTGGGGCAGTGTGTGTGGCAGTGTGTGTGTGGAACAGTGTGTGTGTGGGGCAGTGTTTGTGGGGCAGTGTGTGGGGCAGTGTTTGTGGGGCAGTGTGTGTGTGGGGCAGTGTGTGCATGGGGGGGAAGGAGGGTAGGGGGGCTTTTAAATAATGTTTTTTCCAATTTAATTAAATACATACATTTATGTCCCCCTCCCTTCTTACCTTTACTGAGGGAGGAGAGCGGACATTTCTGGATCCCTGATGGTCCGGTGGGGATTCCCTGGTGGTTCCAGTGGTTAGAGTGAACTCTGGCCCGTAGCTCCAGGGCTAGAGTTCACTCTCGTGAAATTTGGAGCATTGCTGCAGGCTGAGCTCCCGGGTCCTCTCTCCCTCCCCTGCCGGCTGTCAGCATGTGCCAGCCCTGCTTTAGCTGACAGGGGAAACGCTCGGGGGGGATGAAGGGGGCGTTGCACCCCCCCCCCCAGATCCGCCACTGCATGTGACCTTCAGCAAATCCTTTTCCTTAATGATGCCAACGAACATCTTCACAAGACTGCACAGTACGACCATCTAGATGCGAAGGACAGCGACTCCCGGATGATCCAATAATGAAACTTAGTAGATAACTTGCAATCCTCTGATTGAACATGTATTGAACTAATGTGGACTAGTGTGAAACCAAATAGGAGGCTTCAAAGATAGAGAAATAAGTGGTAAAATATGCTCTTGGATATTAAATCTTATCCACAAAATATCAAGTAACAGTATATCTGATTCGTCAACATTAACATCAACAGAAATTTGTCAATTAGGTGAACAAAAACAATACCCTAAAGAATGCATACTTCTTTGAAAAAAATTCAAATACCCCAGAGAGGGTGTAACATACCTGTATCGGGTGGGATAATACTCGCCTCTGTATCCTTAATAAAATTATGACTTTATGTCATGAAATTAGTCAAATCTGGTAATTTTGTTAAAGGACACGGAGGCTCATATTATGTTCGTTCAATGCTCGTTCATTGCTGCTGAGGAATAAAGAAAGAGATAAAACATAATATGAGCCCCGTGTCCATTAATAAAATGGTGGAAAAATGATTAACTGGACGAAAATAGTATTACCGAAAAGTATTTTCCGGGGACCAATCAGCAGCACGGAGGAGGTCTTCTAGCCTGCAGCCTAAGGAGAAGGCTTTAGATGCCATAGCGCCTCGACAGGCGTTGATGTGAACCCTTTGGAATGTTAACCCTTTGCTCCTCTCGCCCCACCACTTGCCCGCTCGATCCTGTCCCATCTCACCTTATCAGATCTCTCTCCACTTGTCTCGTGCCTTCTCTAACACACATCTTCAACTGCTCGCTCTCTTCTGGCATCGTCCCTGCTGACCTTAAACATGCCACTGTAGTACCTATACTAAAAAAACCATCCCTTGACCCATCCACCCCCTCTAACTACCGTCCCATATCCCTGCTCCCTTTTTCCTCAAAGCTTCTGGAAAGACTCGTCTTTACCCGTGTGTCTCATTTCCTCAATTTCAACTCTCTCCTTGACCCCCTTCAATCTGGCTTCCGCCCTCTCCACTCTACAGAGACTGCCCTTATCAAAGTTAATAACGACCTAATTGCAGCAAAATCCAAAGGCCACTACTCCATACTAATTCTTCTTGACCTCTCGGCGGCCTTTGACACCGTTGATCATGCTCTCCTTCTTCAAACTCTGCAATCGCTTGGTCTCTGTGACTCTGTCCTCTCGTGGTTTTCCTCTTATCTCTCCCAACGCTCATTCAGTGTCTCTTTTTCTAATGATACCTCCTCCCCTCGCCCTGTCTCGGTTGGAGTCTCCCAAGGCTCCGTTCTTGGTCCCCTTCTATTTTCTCTTTACACTGCCTCTCTTGGCAAACTTATTACCTCATTTGGTTTCCACTACCACCTGTACGCTGATGACACCCAGCTATATCTCTCCTCCCCGGACCTCTCCCCTGCTGTCCTGCAACGTGTCACTGCTTGCCTTTCTTCCATCTCTGACTGGATGTCCTCCCGCTTTCTGAAACTCAATCTCTCAAAAACTGAGCTCCTTGTCTTTCCTCCTCCTAATACTGATCCTCCTCTCTCGCTCTCCCTTCAAGTTTGTGGTACCAACATCAGCCCATCCTTGCAAGCGCGCTGTCTTGGCGTCATACTTGACTCTGGTCTCACCTTTGAGCCTCACATCCAGCATGTTGCCAAATCCTGTAGATTCCATCTTAAAAACATAGCCCGCATCCGCCCCTTTCTTGCACCAGATACTACCAAGGAGCTTGTCCATGCTCTAATAATTCCACGCATGGATTATTGTAACCCTCTCCTGCTTGGTCTTCCCAAAAGCCGTACTGCACCCCTACAGTCTGTAATGAATGCTGCTGCTAGACTGATTTTCCTCTCTAGTCGGTTCTCTCACACCTCACCCCTCTGCCTGTGTGCTATAGGAGTCAATTCAAGGCACTAACTCACACCTATAAAGCACTGAACAACTCTAGCCCCTCTTATATCTCCTCACTGATCCACAGGTATGTCCCTTCTCGGTCTCTCCGCTCTGCCCGTGACCACCTCCTGTCCGTTGTCCGCACCCGTACGGCCAACTCGCGCTTGCAGGACTTCTCGCGGGCGGCTCCCTTCCTATGGAATAGCCTGCCTACCGCCATCCGACTCTCCCCTAGTCTTGCATCTTTTAAGAAGTGCCTTAAAACCCATCTCTTTAGGAAAGCTTATGGCTTCCAAGACTAACCCCTACCTCACATACCCGTCTCTTGCCCTCTCCTAAAGGGCAGCCCACCTTATTTGATTGCACATTCCTGTCCTAATGTGTTTTACACCCCACCTCCTATAGAATGTAAGCTCGATTGAGCAGGGTCCTCTTCAACCTATTGTTCCTGTAAGTTTATTTGTAATTGTCCTATTTATAGTTAAATCCCCTTTCATAATATTGTAAAATGCTACGGAATCTAGTGAAAAAATGAAGAGGAAAGGAGGAAAAATGAGGAGAATAATAAACACACTAAATGGGACCCACAATATCCATAGAAATCAGCTTATTTTAATGACAAGCTTTCGGGAGAACCTCCCTTTCGCAAGTCTACAGCATTTCTGAGCAAGACGACACATAGAATTTAAAGTTGAGTTGTGATACAGGGGTTAAAGCGACATAAGTGCAGATAAGACACAGGTTTAATAGAAAATAGACATCATTCTCACAGAGGGTCATAAATATCTTGTGTGAAGATCAGAGTGAGGGGGAAGAAAGGGAAAAAAAACAAGCAAACAGTACAGAAGATGGTGCTAGAAGGGGAGAGTAAAAAAATAATTACTTATATTAAGAATGCAGAAATTCCCATCCAAGAGTTACAGGATATGCCTGATGGCCTATATCCAGCATACACAGACTCACACACATGTACATATACATCTACACAAGAAGTGTATATGTACAAGTATACACAAGTACATACACAATATACACAAGTACATACAACAATATACATTTAAATGCAACCAAATGCACAAATATATGTACATGCACACCTATACATACATCCACACACAAGCACCAATACATGTATATACACATGTATAAATGTGACCCTTGTATATGTACACATACACCTATTCACATATACACACATGTATGCATGTATACACACACTTTATACATACACAAACACATATATATATATATATATATATATATATACATATATATATATATAGTTGCAAGAAAAAGTATGTGAACGCTTTGGAATGATATGGATTTCTGCACAAATTGGTCATAAAATGGGATCTGATCATTATCTAAGTCACAACAATAGACAATCACAGTCTGCTTAAACTAATAACACACAAAGAATGAAATGTTGCCATGTTTTTATTGAACACACCATGTAAACATTCACAGTGCAGGTGGAAAAAGTATGTGAACCCTTGGATTTAATAACTGGTTGAACCTCCTTTGGCAGCAATAACTTCAACCAAACGTTTCCTGTAGTTGCAGATCAGACGTGCACAACGGTCAGGAGTAATTCTTAACCATGCCTCTTTACAGAACTGTTTCAGTTCAGCAATATTCTTGGGATGTCTGTGAATCGCTTTCTTGAGGTCATACCACAGCATCTCAATCGGGTTGAGGTCAGGACTCTGACTGGGCCACTTCAGAAGGTGTATTTTCTTCTGTTTAAGCCATTCTGTTGTTGATTTACTTCTATGCTTTGGGTCATTGTCCTGTTGCAACACCCATCTTCTGTTGAGCTTCAGCTGGTAGACAGATGGCCTTAAGTTCTCCTGCAAAATGTCTTGATAAACTTGGGAATTAATTTTTCCTCCGATGATAGAAATCCATCCAGGCCCTGACGCAGCAAAGTAGCCCCAAACCATGATGCCCCCACCACCATGCTTCAAAGTTGGGATGAGGTTTTGATGTTGGTGTGCTGTGCCTTTTATTCGCCACACATAGTGTTGTGTGTTTCTTCCAAACAACTCAACTTTGGTTTCATCTGTCCATAGAATATTTTGCCAGTACTGCTGTGGAACATCCAGGTGCTTTTGTGCAAACTGTAAACATGCAGCAATGTTTTGTTTGGACAGCAGTGGCTTCCTCTGTGGTATCCTCCCATCAAATCCATTCTTGTTTAGTGTTTTACGTATTGTAGATTCGCTAACAGGGACGTTAGCATTTGCCAGTGAGTTTTGTAAGTCTTTAGCTGACACTCTAGGATTCTTCTTCACCTCATTGAGCAGTCTGCGCTGTGCTCTTGCAGTCATCTTGACAGGACGGCCACTCCTAGGGAGAGTAGCAGCAGTGCTGAACTTTCTCCATTTATAGACAATTTGTCTTACCGTGGACTGATGAACAGCAAGTCACAGCAATAACCCTTTCCAGCTTTATGCAAGTCAACAATTCTTAATCGTAGGTCTTCTGAGAGCTCTTTTGTGCGAGGCATCATTCACATCAGGCAATGCTTCTTGTGAAAAGCAAACCCAGAACTGGTGCGTGTTTTTTATAGGCAGGGCAGCTGTAACCAACACCTCCAATTTCATCTCATTGATTGGACTCCAGTTGGCTGACATCTCACTCCAATTAGCTCTTGGAGATGTCATTAGTCTAGGGGTTCACATACTTTTTCCACCTGCACTGTGAATGTTTACATGGTCTGTTCAATAAAAATATGGCAACATTTCATTCTTTGTGTGTTATTAGTTTAAGCAGACTGTGATTGTCTATTGTTGTGACTTAGATGATGATCAGATCACATTGTATGACCAATTTGTGCAGAAATCCATAACATTCCAAAGGGTTCACATACATTTTCTTGCAACTGTATATATTGATCGTACAGTATGCTAGTTTCTGGTCCAAAGTGAAGTGATGAAACTCAAAACATGACTCACAGGTGCAGATATGGGATCCACGTGTTGTTCCATGCACCAACCATTCCATGAGTTCCAGG
This sequence comes from Pelobates cultripes, assembly GCA_933207985.1. Taxonomy (NCBI): domain Eukaryota; kingdom Metazoa; phylum Chordata; class Amphibia; order Anura; family Pelobatidae; genus Pelobates; species Pelobates cultripes. Next base: position 91,095,027 of record OW240913.1, read on the forward strand.
CATGGAGATAGGATTTCCTTGTTCCTGGGGCCCAAGCTAATAGCCTGAGATGTCCCTCAAGAAGAAGTGGATGTGGGTTCCCATGTGGCTCCAGCAATAGGTCGGAGAAGACCGGGAGCAATCTCGGGTAATCTATGGACATTTCTTTGAGTGTAGGGAAACCATGGCTGAGCTGTCCAGAACGGGGTTATGAGGATCAAGGAGGTCTGGTAACGCCTGAGATGTAGAAGTTTCCGAGCAATGCTGAGGAATAAAGAAAGAGATAAAGCATAATATGAGCCTCCGTGTCCTTTAATAAAATTCAGCATCTCCATGCAGAGCGTGGGGATGCTGAAAGGCAGGGGTGCTTACCGTGCAGCCCTGAGCCAGGAAGCCCCTCCAGTGGTCATCTAATGAGTGGCCACTTGGAGGTGTCCTAGGGGCAAGGTAAACACTGTTTTTTCTCTGAAAAGGCAGTGTTTACATGAAAATGTCTGAAGGGAGCTATTATACTCACCAGAACAACTACATTAAGCTGTAGTTGTTCTGATGACTATAGTGTCCCTTTAATATTTCAATGAGTTTTTTGTTTAAAAAGCAATATTTTTTCTGTGTTGTACATGTTCTGCGCTTATCCTTAGTTGAAGAAATAAGTATTAGGAATGCAATATATTAGAGAGAGGCTTGTGAAAGCACTAGCATCCTTTAAGTTGATAAAATGACTGCCATTACACTAGGTTAGCGCCATAGCTAAATCTATTAATGATTTCATTAAGTGGTACAATCTGATCTGTAAAGCTTCAGAGAAAAAAAGCCATATAAATGGATTATAAATTGATTATTGCTATTATAGCCTTTGTGATCATCAGAATGAACTCAGTAAATCCTTGATACCTATGGTACTGATAATAACAACAGGAGCGGAAAAGATTAAATGCTTCTCAACTCAATTTGTTGTAGAATATATATTCCATTAAACTTTTATTTTCCATGATAATTTGTTACATGGCTGGCTTAGAATAGTAGGCACAGGAGTCTACAACAAACAATCCGAAGCCTAGCTATTTTAAATGTTCTGCATTTGAATTTTTTTTAAAAATTGTAACAATTTTAGAACACAGCTTTAGTGGCAGAGTCTCAATACATACCATCTGTTCTTTCATCCCTCGACTTCTCACATTATTTCCATAATTTAATTTGTGTTTTGCCTGTTTTAAGAATTCATATTATATTCAGTGACTTCTTTAAGCCTCAGCCTAGGACGCAGCACAGTGGATGTGTCAGTAGGATTCCAGATAAATCAATATATATATATATAATTAAATAAATATTACAACTGGCAGTGGCTACAGTTATATACTGTCCTCTATTTGCCTAACATAAACCAGGTATATGATAGCAAATTAACCTCTTAATGTCCAGAATCTGGTATAAGTGTATACCGTTATTGAAGCATATGAAGTAGCATGACCAGTTTGTACACCCTTCAGGTTTTGCTACAGTCAGTGGATGCTGGGATGCAAAGTATTATACTGTCACCCTCACCAGTAAATATGTACGGAATTTGCTGGCACTATATAAATAATAAAATAACAAAAGTAAAATAGAATTGACATAGAGGGAAACTAGTTTTAGGGGGTGTGAGCGTAGGTGTGGCTAGGGATGGGGCTGTGCGGAGAACATTTATGTGACTTACCTATAACAATTTATGCAACCAAAATATAGAACAAGAACGGTGTATCTTATTTACACAGACTGATTTCTAAACACATTTATTGTAGTTTAAAAATACATTACTATGAGGTTATGTTTGCCGTGGAGCTCTGTTATACTGTCAGACACACCAACAATATGTAGTTCCTAGAAAATAGGGACATTAGGACAGAAAAGAGAGACAGAGGGTTTATGGGCCAAAATAGGGACTGTCATTCCTAAATAGAGACACATGCGAGGTATGATGTATGCATGTGACTGTGTGTGTGAAGGAGTGTCTATGTATGTATGTAACTGTGTGTTGGGATGTGTCTGTGTATGTATGTGTATATTGGTGACTGTCTGTGGTGTATTTGTGTGTTGGTGTGTGTCTATTAATGCTTACGTGTAATTGTGTGTTTAAGTGTAAGGCTATGTATTTAGGTGAAGGTGTGTGAACGTCAATGTGTGTCTCTATCTATATATGTGACCTATGTATCTATGTAAGTATGCAGTGAATGGCTAGTTGTATTTGTAAGGACCATAATATTTATAGGGGGTGGTACACAAACTTGGCGGGCTTAGGACAGCCAAAACCCTAAATACATCACTTAATATCTTACATTCTGTTATCCTTCTAACTACCAAGTGATTTGAAAAAGAATGACCAGCATTTGGTCACCATGCCAATTCAGCGGATCACCATTGGATAACATAGCCGCATTGTGTTTATCATCAGTCTAGCAACTCTCCCAACAAAGTATTTTCTGCAATATTAGTGTCTTCTTAAGTACAATTGAGACCCCTTTCATACTGGAAGGAGTCTAAGGAAGTTTCTCTACAAAACATATTTTGTTGTATAGTCCATTACAAGAATGGGTTACTGCTTTTTTTTTTTCAACTGAAGAAATGGACGTCAAACTAAAGTTCTGTAAAACATCATTAGGGTATTTTTTCCAAAAAAGGTTAAGAACCACAGGTACAGAATCTCTGCGTTTATATGCCATACATTGGAGGCTTGTCAATAGGGGCACTTGGGCAGCACCCCACCAGTTTTTATGTGAGGAAAAATAAATTTTTGCTAGTTTAGAAAAACTAAGTTTCTTTCACAGGATGGAAGTCTGGTAAGAAAAAAATTATGGGATAAAATTAGTGTCTCTTTACTTCTGTAATAGGTTTCAGTTTTACAGGCCTCTCCTCATTAGTAGCTGTTTGGAGAAGCTTATTTGAGCGCCTCTAGGCATGTCAAAAAAATAAAAATCTAAAAAGTGCTCTCAATGTTTAGGTGATACACCCTGAATCCATAAAGTGTAAGTGCAGCACTTTAAATATAAAATAGAGACTGACCCCTCCAATAAAAGTTTAATACATTTAGGAACAAGAAAAATATAAATATAAAATATAGTGTAGTATTTTGTGAAAGTGCAGTGCAAAGGTGAGTGAAAATCATTTCACATGTGTTAGAGCCTTTTCACAGTATAGACTCTAAACTAGATAACCTTCCTGCTCATTTGGTGGAAATTGTACCTTTCTTCAGAAAGAATTTCACTCTGAAAATCCCAAGGGAATGTGTACAATGGAAAACAGCAAGCAAGAAATTGTGAAAGAAGAATCTTTTAAGTGCAGTAGTTAAATACCAACATGGATAAGCAATTTATCTAAAGTAGTGCTCACCTTCTTTGGAGCCTTTCCCAACTGGCTCCGAGTTTTATAACCTTGTGTCTAAAATATGAGGGTGACAGGTTCAGGAACCAGTATGCCAAACAGAGGGTAGAAAATAGGAAAAATACATTTTATTGTGGAATAATAAAAACAATAAATATGAATTACAAAATAACAAAGCCAATGGTATAGAAATCCTCTTTTCCCTCATGAGACGTGTTTCACCTGTGTAATTGGCTTTCTCAATCAGTAATGTTAACATATCCTGATGTCCATTTTTAAAGGTTGTCTGTCCCGCCTTTCACGTCTATTACCAATCCTATGTTTTTGTCCTCCAGCTGTAGCGTGGTCCGAGGCAGCACCTCCGGAGTGTCATTACCCTTTATGTGAAGAACGTAAGTCATGCACGATCCTCATCAAAAAAAATTCAAAACATGGGACATGTTTGAAATCTGCCCTGTCCTTTAAGGAAGAATTTCCATTGAGTTGTAATTCGGGCAGCAGAGCCAGCAGTCCATGAGTGGAGGCATGCTATTGGCCTCTCTATTCAAGGGTCATCATTGGCCCCAGACAAATGTAGGTCTTTTTCTCTCCTCCAATAGCCCCAGTAAATGCTGGAGAGCTGATTATGCAAAGGGATATAGTGAAATATATAATTAATATATATAACACCATGGAAGCCCAAGGGTTACAAGCAAAAAGGAGATTTCTGACACACATCACCATGCTGCCTGTCACTAAGAGTTTTTTCAATTCTTTATTTAGATTTCAGAAACCATCATACAGACCATGGTCTTCAACATTTTATTTTTACAGGGAGGGTATTTTACCCAACATAACATTTTATACAGGGTAAATAAACATTACTCACAGAATCAACATACAGTCTAAGATGGGAAGGACCAGTGTGGGATAGAAGGGATTCTCTCTCAGCACATCCCCAGCCATGTGTATTTTGATCCTACTGATGTTCATCACGAGTACTAACTCTCCTCCCATTGCTGCCACACTTTGGGAAATTGTTTTAGGAAACTCCTAACCTGTGCAGTTAGTTTGTCCATAAGGAAATTATCTTTGATTTCTTCTATCACTCCGCTCTGACCTCTCCAGTATTGGGCCAGAGCTTGCCTAGTTGCTAATGTTAGCTTGTTGAATAATTTACGGGTGTGTGAAGAGATTCCATCTACCGCTCTTGAAAGCAAGAATGCCCAAGCTCTAACTCAATAGGTCTCTGAAGCACTTCAGCAATTATTTCTTGGGCCTGTTCCCAAAATTGCCTCACCCTCTGGCAGATCCAGCACATATGAATTTAAGATCCTCGCTCCCTGCAATAACAGGTCATCCACATGTGTAATATTTTACTGGATGTGATGTACAATCGAAACAGAATCTTGTATATTTGTTCTTAAAGGGTTACACATATAGATATTCTAGAGCAGGGTTGTCAAAACATGCGGCCCCCAGATGTTGCTGAACTACAACTCCCATGATTCTTTCAATGAAACAGATAGCCAGGGAACCATGGGAGTTGTAGTTCAGCAGCATCTAGGGGTCCGCATGTTTGACACCCCTGCTCTAGAGACATCTTCTCAAATTTGTTACAAATCTCCACCCTCCAAAACCTGCTGTAAGTCACTTTGCCATTACTCTGTGTAGCACAAGGATCCCCAAGTGGCTGAATTATTGCTAATGTGATTGTAGATAGAAAGAATTAGGCCTTTTGTATGTTACCTCCTGAGCCCATAAACAAAAGGGACTATCATGAGACCAGATAGTTGCCCAATACAGTTAAAACTTAACTTTTAATTTTATATTAAAACAGAATAATAAAATTGACACATAAGACAAAACAAACAATACAAACAAATTATCACAGCTAGAAAAACAAAAACAAAGCCAATTAAATGGATTTACATCAGTAAAGCACCCCAATGCACCTACTAGCTGATAATGTAACAGAAATGTAACCAGAGGGTCTTGTAACTTTATCCCTTAGAAGCTTAGCTGTAATATACCACTCAAAAAGATACACCTCTGTTGTATCATAAAGTAGTAAATCTGAATGATGTTAAGTAGTCTGATATATAAAGCCTAAACACTGTCTTTGAGGGCACCATAACTTAGAAACAAAGGAATGCTAGACTAAATAGCTCCATAAAGACCAGTAACTAACATCAGTGGGCTTCCATGCCTAAATCGGCCACCAAATTATCCCTGTACATAATATAAACCATATTGTCACCATTTTAACATCACCAAAATAGAGGATGAAATGAAACCAACATTTAGACCCCATCCTTATGCATGACATATATGCTATTGTCCTCTAAGTCAGTGTTAACCTGACCTCAACGAAGACTTCTAAGTCCCAATCGACCCTTGTATGATCAGCTGGAATTACTTGGTTCTTCACACAAGTCTCTAATCAGCCTGTCAAAAGGGCCTTCCATCCTACCTGTGTACATTTTTAGTAAATCACTTATGTGTTATTTTTAACCAAATCCAAATTATTTGAAATAAACTGGAACTGCAGAGTATTCAAACAATATGGGTTAAGACAAACCAGAAGCTGTCACAGAATAATGTAGCTACCAAGAAGTTAGGACACTGGTTAGCCACGGGAGTATCCTTGGGATGCTCATTGACAAGCCCACACTGTCCATCACCTAACTGTGCAAATGCAGGGCAGATGCTTCCTCAGCACTCTGCCAGTAGTACACTGGTGCCAACCTGAATGTCAGTTGTCATACCTTTTGCTAATGGTGTGACTTATCTGTTTACCAGTAATCTTTGCCTATCTGAAAACCAGAAGCTCTCTGCCTAAGCTAAACCTAGCAGTGCAGGGCTTAGCTCATTGGCTCTGAGTGATCACATAGATCACAGGGCTTAGTTTATTTGCTGAGAGTAATGCTTTCAACCACTCACCTGGCCCTACATAGCAGGGTTTACCTCAGTAGACCTAATATAAACCTGGTGGCTGGTGGACCCCAAATAAGCAGAACTATAGTTATGGCTTGGATTGGTCTTTTAAATTTGTTTGCACAGAGCTAAACAAGCTCAGGGTATTTTCCCTATCCGTCATCTCTTAAGAAGGGCACTGCGCATGGGCTGTCTTAAACGGGTATTCAATTGACATGCACACTTGGGGGCCCTGCATGTCATTGGTGATGACACAACCCCTCTTCTCTGGTCTCGCCACCCTCAATTTGGGCTGCTCTGCCTTTAAATGCTCAAACCAAATTTTTGTTCCAGTGCAGCCCTGTTTACTGATGGCCTCTCTGTAACTGGCCTCCTCTAATCGAGAAGGCCTAGACCCATTATTATGTCATTTTACCAAAACAACTGTAAATAGTGTTTATGTGAACACGAAGCAGACCAGTGGCAACACAGTCTTGAAAATGGAAGCCCCACTGCATGGGATTCAGGGAAAAGCTTGTTCAATGAGCTTGCAAACAGTGGAGGAAGGAGATTCAGACACCAAGTCCACCACAGAGGATTCAGGCCTTTACTTCACTGTTGCAGCAGCAGCCACAGTATGGCCATATGGTCTTATAGGACTGGAATTATAAATATTATGTATATATTTTGAAGTACACTGAGTGTCTGTCTGCTAATCATCAATCATCTTTTTTTCCCATCAATCATCTTTCTTCTTTGGCCGCACCGACTGAACTCCAAATCACAGAACAAACATTACGGTCTATTGTTTGTTTCATATGTCTTGTGATTTGCCCATGTAGCGTTTCAGAGTTCGGTATTTCAGATGAATCACGGATTGCTTAAAAGTCAGAGGAATCGGTTTCGTTTGAAGTCTAGCTTAGAATGCCTTTTTATAAGAGGATTCACAAAGTCAGCTAAGAATATCCTGTGAACAATACCTAAATATGACAAATTCATTATTCAGTAATTGAGTGATGACTCTTAGTGAGACAATAAAAGATTAATTAAACTGCGCTTACAATTGCCACAGCCAGGAATTACTGACAGTAAACATAATTTAATGTAGAAAGCACAAAAATACAGTTCAATGACAAATTATTTTTAAGAACCTAAGACAAAACTATTAATCAAAATACGGTACCCCTAAATCTCAGTATGTGCATTAAAGGGCTTCATGCAGGGTTTAACATAACTAGAGGGAATAAATAATACATATAAACTGCATATTTTATATTATAGAACCTAGATTTGGATTTTCAGGTCTCAAAAATTATTTATTTTGATTTTAGTTTTTCATTGAAGTCAGGATGTTAAAGCATTTGCCGCAAACCTGGATGACCATGTGCCATAAAAAGCAATAAAGAAATGCAATGTATATCAATTTATCAGTGACAGGATGTTTGGAATAAAATATAGAACATTCACGTTTCCATGGAATACTTGTGAGAATCAACAAGCAATACTCTGCACACGGGGAATATTTTCACTGTGAGTTAAATACTTTGTGTCCAAAGCCAAGGGTCTGCAGGAGTGTGCAATGAATGTTTTAATAGATATAGGTTTTCTAGGAAGAAAGTTATCTCCTAGGTCTTGCTTGTACATTTTTCATAGGTCTGCTGATGTTACCATGTTAGGATAGACTGATTCTTGATATATTTTGCAGAGCCAAGATTTTTCTCACTATAGTCAATGATGTTGTTCCAGTTAGGTAGAAAAAAATTACTGAACGAAGATATGACTTGTTTTGTTCTAGTCATTGCACTTAAATGCAGTGTAAAGAATATTGTGAATATGCAAATGTATGCAAACATTTAGGAACAAGTGTAGCACTATAGAAAGTATGGCCTTTCATATAGGGGAGAACTAGGCAGCTGCCTAAGGCAAGGGTTACAGACCGTGAAAATTACAGATGTTGTATGACTACGGAACCCAATAATTGTTTGTCAGCCATAGGTCAAAAACATCTTGGCAACCACTTGGCAAGGGCATCAGTCTATCTTTTGGGATGTTTTGGAGCTTTTTTTTTTACTAACATAAGGCATACTTCAATGTAAAAAGCTTTAGCAGCAACGCAATTGCAGTTCACATAGACAATCTATAACTTCATTATAAATTGGTATGGTCAGTCCTGCAATTCTAGGTTTATATAAGTAACTGCTGGACGTAGCCTTGGATTTGTTGCTAAAAACCTTGCTAATATGTTGTTCTTAGAGAATGTATGCTATGCTTCATTAAAACATGTGATTAACAAATTTTTATGCATATATGAAATTATATATTATTAATATATATAAAAACATAGAAATGTAGAATGTGACGGCAGATAAGAACCATTCGGCCCATCTAGTCTGCTCATTCAGCCCAAATATTAACATGCCTCCCAACTGTCTCGATTTTGGGGTGTTGTCTCATTGTCATGCTTTAGTTCCCTAGTATCCCATATCTGGGGACATCTGAGTACTGTCCCCTGACAGCACAGTATGAGCGCATCATTAGACACGCTCGCGCTGCGCAGCAGGCATTAGAATCATGTAGGGAGAGCTTCTGCAGAGCTCCCTGCATGGTCTTGATAACTGGAGGCCAACCAGACTGCTTGTCAGATGGCTTTTTTCAGGATGACCTGCCCCCTTTTGGATGAGACCACCCCTTTTCCTACAGCCCCACCAGGGCCGGTGCACGGATTTTTGGGTACACAGAGAAGATGATTTTGGTGCTCTCACTGTAATGCAAAAAAAAAAAAATGTATGAAATAAAGTGCCAACAATACATGGGGTGAGGTCAGAGAGACACATACCCAGCGCAAAGAAAGCTGGACATTTCATGCCTGAAAGGCACCTAATTAATAACTACAATTTATTTCATGCCTGTAGGGCATCTTATCAACACCAACGTAGCCTTCCAAACTGCTCTTCTTTCATATGAAGAGACACATTAAACAGGCAGTACACGTCTCTATATGGCAACATATCTTGCCACCCACTACATGTAGCAGGTAAAATTATTAACAGTATCTCCACCCACTGCAAAGCTGCACTGATGCCTCTGGGTGTTGGGCATCTAACATGTAATGCACTGCTTGGCGCTGAGGAATATCAGTGTGAGAGCCACTCTATCATGGAGTGCATATTTTTAAGGCCTGTTACCTCGCCTAAATGGCAGAACTGCTTAAAGCACCACTAAATGCACTCTGACCACTTCATCTCAGTGACGTAGTCTGGGTGCAGCGGCCTTTTAGTTTTAGTTTTACCCAGTAATGTAAAACATAGCATACTTACCAAGGGTTGTGATATGTAATCAATGTAGAGTTCCAGAAATACCAGGCACTTAAGCACAGTAAACTTCATAGGTACCATAATGCCATTCCAGTACTAAATGCTATGAGTTGTAGTGAGCTGAAGACTGACATACACGTAGAAAGCCATGGCATACAAGCATATGCAGAGCAAGAGGAGGATAGTGAGACTTTTATGCTTCTCATTCTCCCCCCAGCATCCTCCTGGCTGGCAGGGGTCTCCAGTAAGGGACCAGCATCTGCTAAGGAAAACAAAAACTCCTACCGTCCTACTCGCCACAATCCACCCAACAGAAAATCATGTGCACTTTCCCACACTTTATATGCATGCTTGGCATTAAACGTGTTTAGAATGCATTGTGATACCTGTGAATGTCTGAAAAAAACCTATAATCATATAAAATCCATACGATCATCAGGATTTATTTATATTTCAAATAATATACAGGTAAAAGTGTCAACTAGTATACAATATAATAACACACATATCATTATATTTATATAGTTTATACAACACCTATATGTTTATTTACTGAATGATTTATTCTGGTAAATTGAAAATCCCATTTTTTACATTTTAACCAAAACAGGTGGAAACAAAATTGTGAATGAAAACACAGCTATATATATATATATCTTTAATGGGAGAACAAAAATAACCAACTGGCTTTCTATTTAAAAGATAGATTTTATTCTTGATCTGACAGCCGTCTCCGTATTTCAATAACATTCATGCCACAGAGATTCCAAAATAAAAAGAGGATGTATAAAAAGGATCAGTTATTTTTTTTTTTTATCACTGTAGATTTAAGTACATTTAATCCCACTCTAGCGTACACTCATGATTACAAACTAAAGACAGCTCTTCCTCTATAAAAAAAAAAGCAAAGGCACAACAGTTGATACACAGCAGCAGTATGAAACCCAGAGATTAAATCGTCTTAAATTATTTTTTTTTTAAGCTCTATGCTAATGCTGGAAGATGTAAGGCTGGCTACAGTGGGAGATTTACACTGCACTGGATGTTGTGTTCGAGCTTTCTCAGAATCTAAAGAGTTTACCTGTAACAGGTAGTTACGGAAGCAACCAATATATAGGCCTAAACCTCTGTTAACCCCTCCATCGCTGAAGAGGCCTGCAATGCATTGATTTACAATGTGTTGCTGGCCCCCTCACCGCTGAAGGGGTTAAAGCAAGTCTAGAAGGATCTGGTTACCTTTCCATGACCAGCGTCAAGCTGTAAGGGAGGAAGGAGCAGCGGTCAAAAACAACTGTACTATCTCTGATGACAGTGACTTAGTGTCAGGCAGGCTGTCAACAGGACACAATGTTGGCAGCACGTACAGGGGCAGTGGGGGGAAAAATTGTGGATGAAAGCACCAAACTAAGGAAATACTCTGTGGTCTCTTTGGGAAACAAAACTGCAAAAAGCGTGGCAGAAAATGGGAAGGGCAAGCGGCACAGCGCAGCAGGACAGGTCCAGTCTCGGACCAAGAAGACTGGTCTCCTGTGTGAGATGGAAATGAACTGGTACCTTAGAGTGTGCGAGTTATCGTATGAACATACGGTAGCCTGTAGAACTGGCATGCCCTACAGGTAAGAAGATATATATTTGTTTTTGTTTTAAAAATGCTACTGAGCTCCAATTCAGTGGATTTTTGGGGAACACCTAGAAACAGAAATTATATGATATTCTTTGTCAAATATGCTCCTGGATGTATTTCAAAGCAAACATTCCAATTTAATTCTGTGTGATTTTCAAATTTATGGTAAAAGTAGACTGTAGTCAACTATAGTTCCAGTTCCGCTTTTTCAAATGTGAAATTTACTTTGAATTCTCGCTTTAATGAAAATCCCTGTATTAGCTTTTACTACTGTCCACAGATATATATTTATTTCCATATTAATTGAAAACACAGTATGATCTCCTAATATACACAAATCTATTTGAGGATGGGTGTAATTGTATGTTTATAAAAAGGATTGAAGATTTTAATTCTTTTGTTGGATTTAACCGTAATGAAGGTGGTGAGGACCAATCTCAGTGCAACACGGTGGATAGTCTTTTTACCGGACGTTCCTGCTTATTGCTCATGTGATTTCATCTGTGGTTTGAATTATGTCTCCAAGTGTAGATTTGCCTCTAAGTGATGACTAAGCCAATTGACTACTAGTTTTCTCCTTAGTTGACAGCTGTAAACTAAATGAAGCACTTCCTTCCACTATCGGCACAGTTTGCCAAATCTCTATTGGCTTGTTATACCTAATGGCTCCCAACTTACCCAATATTGAATTTGCTGAGTTAACACTGCAGAGGTCTGCAGATTTTTTAAACACTTCAATAAACTGATTTAGTTGTGATCTGTATTTAGTCACCTTAAGCTCTGAAGGTACACCAAACCACTAGCTTTAGTCAGTGTTTCAATTGGAACAGAACTAGGAAATGTCTAAATCTTGGATTGTCAGTCTGCATTGTAAAAGAACAATGTAGTGTATACTTCATTCCAATAGTTAAAACAACTGCTTTACCAAGGGAGAAAATGGGCACAAATGGCAATGTGGTATTTCAGAAATAATTATAAAAACATAAACACGGTAACATTTAAAGATTGTCTTTTGATACTATGGCAGCATAAAAAATGAACCTATCAGTAAGTATTATTGATGTGGCATGTTTAAAATGCATAATAAGTCCAGGCCAACAAAAACTTGAATCGTGAAACATTTGACACAATTTAATAATTCTCTGCTGTGTTTGGGTATTTAGATGTCATAAGAATAAAAGCCCTATTATGTGTTATCTTTAATGATAAATTCATATTTAGTATATATAATTAAATATAGTGGGGTAGGAGAGACAAGAGCTTTAAATGACCACTATGGTGCCAGGAAAACATACTAATTTTCCTGGCTCTATAGGGTCTCTAGGTCCCCCCCACTCTCGGGGCTCCCCTCCCGCCGGGCTCTAGGGGGTGGAAGGGGTTAAATCTTACCTTTTCTCCGAGGGAGCCCGGCGGTGGAGAATCTCCATCTCCTTTCCCCGTCATCGGCTGAATGTGCATGCGCGGCACGAGCTGCGCGCGCATTCAGCCAGTTTCATAGGAAAGCATTCTCAATGCTTTCCTATGGATGCTGGCGTCTTCTCGCTGTGAAAATCCCAGTGAGAAGCGCGGAAGCACCTCTAGCGGCTGTCAATGAGACAGCCACTAGAGGCTGGATTAACCCATTTGTAAACATAGCAGTTTCTCTGAAACTGCTATGTTTACAGCAGAAAGGGTTAATTCTAGATGGACCTGGCACCCAGACCACTTCATTAAGCTGAAGTGGTCTGGGTGCCTATAGTGGTTCATTTCCTACAATCATTGTACCTTTGTAATTCATTAAAAAGGTGGGTAGCATCGTATAATAACTATATGTCATGTTTTGAAAGTTACTTGTAGAAAGTTACTTGTATAAATCAGGGCCAACATATTATTACTACTAACAGGGCTGGAAAATCTGGAACCCAACTCCCATGGCCCTCAGCAAATCTTATGTATGGACTGAGTAATAAACCAAATGGAGGGAGATACACAAATACTGGCATAGTCAATATAGTGGCAGGAATAGCATTTAATAATGTGATGCAATCATCAGCCAGACAATGTTTGTACCTCTAACCTGTAGAGAAGAATGATATTTAGAGTTTCTCTATAATAGACATTGTCACTGTAAATGAAGTCACCATAGAAGGGAATGAGTCATAGCTAAACATGTAATCTGTCATTCATTTTACAGCCTGGAGCCAAGGTTACTAATACTGCATCCTGACTGCTAGATTAAAACCATCACAATGCCTAGGGATCATGTTAACTGTTTCATCACTAGCGTGGGTAGTTACCCGAAACACCTGTCAATTGTACTATCAAGCGGTTTATAACACACAATCTAAGCACAAACAGGGAGGTTTTCTGAACAGTGAATTGTAGTGAATCAAAAAACACATAAAAAAAAAAAAATGAGGCTGAACTATCCAAATTATTTAATAAGATGGATTGGATAATTTTCCCCACCTAGCTATCTTGGCCTAATTTTTTTCAATTCGGCACAAAGAATTCACTGTTTATTGAATACATCCACAATTGTTGCATTTCAATGAAAAGGCTTGTCTAATTTCTTGTGTGTCTATGATCTATAAAAGCAAAATATACAAATATAATTAAATAAGGAGTCTTACATTCACGGAACGGTTTGCTGACAGAAGAAGGAAGGTATTACAGTAAAAAAAAAAAAATGTCAAAGCTTTTACCATGAACCTTAGGTTAACAATATAAAAATACATTGTAATGGTGTTGAAATGCAAGGTCGGATGGTTGCCTTATGCTTTGATTCCATAATGGGATCTGAATCTTAGTAGCTGTGAATTTGCTGTTTTATGCCTTTTTTCAAATTTATTTTGCGAGTACTTTTCATTCTTTGCCATTAAAGTCTGATTGGATAGGAAATGGTTCATTGTAGTTTTGTGTTATTTATTGTTTTTCCCTGTATCTGATTCAGGGTTAATTGAAGGTATAATTATAATATTGATGGATACGCTGTAGATCTTAATATCTTAAGTTATGATACAAAGACCCAAAGCAAACAAACGGCTCTTTAAATATAACAGCAGCTGTGTATGTATCCCATTGAATCCCATTGACAGCCAGCAATAAGCCTCTATTGTGGGGAAGATATAATTATTATCTTGTTGCATAGGAAACGAGGGAATGATCTTACCCACAGGCTTTTTCACCAAAGAGGTGAATTCCCCGGCTTTTTAGGGAATCAGCGTATTTTCGGCCGCTCAGAATTGTCCCATGCATTAATGTCAGAGTTTGATCAGTGATGTGATAATTTGATGTTCTTTGATTAAACAAATTACAACTGCAACATTTTAGTTTTTAATTTTTTTAATGATCATTTTCATACAAAGTTCCCACTTTAAGGAAAATGTATATGAGCCTCTAGGATAATAAGCACCAGTGAAGTAGCCAGACCCTATAAATGACTGAGATGATGCAAGTTTGAGGCTCTTCCCTCTCATTGATTTCTCAAAACCATTCTCATGTCTTCATAATAAAGGTTGCAGATATGAATAATGGCACAATTAAGAGAAGATTGTTAGGACCTCTGTACAAACCTTAAACTAAATGGAATGCCCCCATCAATCCATAGTGAAGTAAACAATGTACAAATAGAGCAAATCAAATTAGTTGACAGTGTAGTTGTGCTCAGTCAGTGCAGATGATTCCAAGAGCGAGGTATACAATGAATGAGGAAAGAGGCAGTTTGCCCACCATGGATGTAAGCAGGGATATATTAGCAGGGTTATTCACGAAAGTGAGAAATGTTGAAATTTTATATCAAAATACCTGAACTGGCAGCAAAGCTGACTTAAGGAATTTTTCCAGATTAGCTATTTTGACCTTAAATTTAAAATTCAATGAACAATTCTAGATTTATTAAATAACCATGGTAGTAAGAGATGGTAAGGCTGTGGGACGTCTGACCAGATCCCACCGGTGCTTTACAATGACCTCAGCCCATTAAACCATAAACAACTTCAGAAAATAAGCTGAGGATCTGCAGACACCTATTAATTAATAATGTCCGTTTTCAGTGGTCCACCACAAGGAACACACTAACAAAGACTCGTATACATAAGAGACTAGCAAACAGGAAAACATTGCACCCTCAAAAGGTTAGCACTAGTCAAATTTTCAATAGAACATCTGGACAATCCATGTGGCTATCTGTTGTATTGTGGACACATTAGAAAAATGCAGAATTGCTCACAGTAAAGAAAAATGGTACATTTGGTAAGAAAAAGATGAGATATTGTCTTTTTAAAAAACAAAAAACACATTCAATCTTTGAAACATGGAGGTAGGAGGAAAATTTCTTGGATCACCGATAGCCTGTCTAAAACAATTATTACAGAAACTTCCAACATGGAAACATATGGATGCCCCATTGTAACAGAAATACACAGGTAACTCTAATGAATGTATAGAGCAGAAGGATTGTTGAAATTTTACAAATTACAGTCTTTACCTTAGCCCAAGTGAAATGTCATGAAACAAACCTTTGAAACAGAAAGATTTAGAAATATCACAGATTTGAAGCAATTCTTCAAAGAGGAATGTTCCAAAATATCTGCAAGTCAATGTAAGAGATTGTCAAATGGGTGATGCAAATGTTTGGTGAAATTATGGCTTTTAAAATAGTTGACAGGTTTGCAAAATTCAATTGTCCCTCTGAATTATCCAAAAAACACACCAAACTTGTGAATCAAATGTGATAAATATATATATTTCATGTTAAATCTGGTTATCTTTAGAACTTAAATGAAGATCAACATTTAAAATCTCATTACTGTAGTACAATAGGTGTATGTCACACTTTGCAGCAAGGTTGTGTATCTGTTCGTGCCTTACTGTGTGTGCCTGTGTATGCCTGTCTGTGCATGTTAGTGTCGGTACATGCCTGTTCATGTATTTGTGTGTTTGTAAGAACTGTAAGTGTGTCAAGAAGTTTGTTAAGGGATGAAGTTGGGAAGGGGTCCTGGGTGGGGCTTTAGGAAGGGGTCTCTAATTTATTTTTGAGCTAAGTTTGCCTCAGTTGGTACTATTATTTTGCCTCAAGCACACACATAAAATATATTGTTTCAAAAGTTACATATATTTTTTTGCATTCATTTTAGTCTTTACAGCAGCACCACTACTAAGAAATGCATGTTCTGGATGTGTCGATTCCATTTTTTTCTGAGCTTCAAACTTTTGCATAAGTTCATTGGTCTAATTTAAGTGACACATTTGTATGCAGAATGCATTTCCCTGTTAATCAATTTTAAAGGGACATAATATGAGAACAATTTAATGAAGCTGTTTATTTTACCGATCACACCCATACAGGTTCAGTGCTCACTTCTCTACCATTTAGAGTTTAAAAGACTTTGTTTAGGTAGCACTAGCCAGACTTTCCCTGGTACCCGTTTAGCGTATAACCCTGTGTGTCTTATACACTTGTGCCCTACATTATTATTGTGACGCACCCCGACTGGGCACCTCTGCCAACAGATGCTTCCTAGCTGATGCTAAGGACCGTAAGCACCGCACCGGACACCACAAGCACCGCAGACTCCACGACCGCCGTAGTTTAGCTGCGATCGTGCCATCTTCCTCCCACCCTGGACCAACCTCTGGTATCCAGGACCATGTGGGAAAGACCTCTCCTCCAGGAGAGTATAGCTCTTATAAGAGCTAGCAGTGATATAGCAGTTCCCCTCCAATGACGAGATCAAGCTACGTGTTGAGGGATAAGCAAGACTCTATTTTAATGGTGCCACAGCTGGCCTTATATGCAAGTCCCCATGCAAGGGAACACTCACCTGGACCTTGTGGGGAACAGAATGACAATAGTTACAAGCCAATGATAATGCAGTACAGCAGGTGACACTCCCACACATTACACACAATCCCTCCCCTCAGCCTGGGAGATAATTGAGTCAAGTCATGTATGTAACTCAATTATTTCCAGGCAGAAAAAAAAACACATTTTTATAAAGTATAAAAAGTACCCCAATATACAACATAACCCCATAAATATCCAAAAATCACCAAGATCAGAGCAGGGGATTCAGGAAATTCCTGGAAGTCTCTTTTTGACCGACTGCACACATGGTTTCATGCCCAAAACAGTTCCAGAGAATTAGGCTGTACGGTCGGTCTATTTCAAACAGTCGAAATACCATTCGAATTACCAAACATAACGGTTGATGAACATAGTCAGTGAACACCGTTCGACTCCGATTCGAATAGCTGAAGTTCCATGGAAGGTAACTGTTCAGCGGTGTTCGTGCCACTGCGTGTCCGATTTGAGTTCCATTAACTCAATCACAAAACACTGCTGAACACGTTCTACAAAATAAGATGGCCGCACGGCAACCACCCAGCCGTTCGCCAATTTGGCTGCGGCTAACTACCAGCCTGGGAGGTAAACAGGCTGCACACTCCACTTGCGTGTGGTCCGGCTGTTTGGTGGTTCGAAGAGGCACTTCGAACCACTTCGAAAGTTCGAAGGATTATTGTCCACAGTCATAATAAGTACAAATAGGGTTTTTAACCACAATAAATTAGAGGGGCCATAGTCACAGGGTAAAAGGCTGGCAAGTAGTCCTCTCCAAACCTCAGTGGCGAAGTGGCTTTCGCCACAATTATTATTATTATTATTATTATTATTATTAACAAGTTCCGTAGCACTGTACAATGGGTGGACTAACAGACATGTATTTGTAACCAGACGAGTTGGACACACAGGAACAGCGGGATCGAGGGCCCTGCTAAGAGTAGGATAGAAAAGTAGGTTGCTAGGATAGTATTAATTGAGTCTTAGTGTTTTGTTTTAAATAACAGTTTAAGGAGAGGAATCAGGGTGCGGGGAGGGAAAGCTGTTCACAGTTTAATTGATATGCTTTCATAAATAAGTCATTTTCAATTTTTTTTAAGTAGTGTAGATTGGGTGAGAGTCTAACAGAGAGGGGAAGGGCGTTCTAGCTGTGTAATTCAGTTGTATATCCTGTTAGAACTGTATTTACAATGATCTGTCACAGTAAAACCCCCACACGTTCCTTAGAAACACAAGCCTGTATGAAATAACATTTTCCAGAGTACCTAATACCTACAATCGTATGCACTAAAAACAAACTAAGAGACCTGCTTTCACATGATAATCTGTGATGTATGTTAATCATCTGCTTCCTGGGGATTTAGCAAAGCCCAGTATTTTGCTTTTAGCATACTCGGAGGCCAGCAAGCAATCGCAGACAGTAAGTGGGACATGTAAAACATTTAGGAACAGCTCTTCCAGATTGATTCCGACCTTGTGAAGATAATTGACAGTAACCTGAATGTACAATTGACATCAATCCGGAGATGAATCCCGTGTCTTATTGCCAGTAACCTACATTTTAGGGCTGAGCACAGCACAATCATCTGCTTCAGCATTAACCATGAAAATGCCGAAGACATGAACTCACAGTAAATTTATTTACAGATTCCAATCTACCCCAAGGGGTCAGGTTTTCTTTACTGCCTGTTGGTGAAATGATGCTATTATAAGTGATTATTTGCTCTTATTTCCAATCTCTGTTAAAGAACTATGAAAAAGGCAGCCAGACGACTTAATCTCAATAAAGTGATCTGGGTTCAGTGGTTCTTCAGTTTTACACAGCAAACCAAAATATTGACGTTTAGTAAGAACAGGGTTTACACACCTCTAGTCAGTGGCGTACCTACCTCGGTCGCTGAGGTTGCCGCTGCAACAGGGCCAATCACTCCAGGAGGCCAAGCTGCCCTGTCTGACCCCTGCTAAATTACAGCACTGCATCGGCACACACAATAAGGGGGCCCATCGGGTGGCTCATACACTTAGGGCCACCCTGGGCATTTGTGAGCAGGGGCTCGGTCTGGCGCTGTGGCCCTTTCACAGCATGAACTGGACCCCTTCTAATCAGCAGCCTTGGAAGAAGTGACAGCTGGCCATTTCCTCCAACAGAAACTGGAGCCATGAGGGAGAGAGGAAAAGGCATAGACCTGGGCCAGAAGATCCTTCGGCTAACTCCCAACAGCCTCAGCAGCACTCTGGACCCCAAGGGAAGCCACCCCAAAAAGTAGGAAACTGGAGGGTTGAAATCTTGACTATGTGTGTGTGTATCTATCAGTGTGTGTATTTGTGTGTCTATCAATGTGTGTGTATCTGTGTGTCTGTATGTCGGTAAGTGTGTTTGTATCTGCGTGTCTGTCAATGTGTGTGTATCTGTGTGTCTGTATGTTTGTCAGTGTGTATGTGTATATCTTTGTCAATGTGTGTGTATTTGTGTGTCTGTTTGTCTCTCAGTGTGTGTGTTTCAGTGTGTGTATAAATATGTGTGTGTGTGTATCTCTATGTCTGTCAGTATGTATGTATGTAACTTTATGCCTGTAAGTGTGTGTGTGTATCTGTGTGTCTGTAAGTCTGTCAGTGTGTGTGTGTGTGTGTGTGTTTATGTCTGTCAGTGTGTTTCTGTGTATCTGTATATGTGTCATTGTGTATATCTATGTGTCTGTATCTGTATGTGTGTCAGTTTTTGTATCTGTGTATTTGTATCTGTATGTATGTCATTGTGAGTGTATATATGTCTGTATATCTGCATGTTTGTCAGTGTATATATCTGTGTATCTGCATGTGTCAATGTGTGAACTGTGTGTATGTGTATCACAGTGTGTGGCAGTATATGTGTATATGTGAATAAATATCAGCATTCAAATGCAACACTACACAGAAATGCACCCCTACATTTACACCACAACACTGTATTGAATTGTCAACTAACCTCTGCATTAAATACCAAACTTATATATAAACACACTCCTGCATTCAGAAAACAATACTACACATAAATGCATGCTTGCATTCAAGCATCCAAATACTTATCGGTGCTAAATACAACCGTGCAAGGATAAGAAAATGTTAGAGCACCAGCTGCCAAAGCTACCTTTTGGCCAGCCTTGCGATCGGGTCGGCCCAAATAAATTCTTGCACCAGGGCCCTCTCTACTTTAGTAGAGCTGCTGTGTAGGGCCCTTCTCTGATTCTTGCACTGGGGCCCTGCAATTCTTAATTATGCTCCTGCCTCTAGTGGCTGTCTTCCTGACAGCAAGTAGAGGCGCTTCCCTTGTTAGAACCAGGTCAGATTTGCTTCTCAAATGCTGCTCATAAAGAGTATTTGGCACAGCATGGCATTATGTCTCACATTTTGCCTCCCATGCTCACTAGCCTCCCAGTGTTACCTACAGGGAAGCATTGGATTAGCAGAGATCATCAACATTGTTTATCTCAGCCAAGTAGGACAGAGACTGGCGCAGTGATGGAATTAAGACAATTAAATTGCGATCGATTTAAGGAAAGTTAATTGCCCAATAATTTGACGAGGTACTAGGGCACTATAGCGACATGAATAATTGCATTCCTACTGCTATAGAGCTCATGTAAAGACAGTTTAGTTGGCTTTTTCATTACTTGGATTGCTAATTGAATTATAATCAAATAACCAAACTGAAAGCATAGTTCAAAAGTTAAACTAGCTTTCTAGAATGTAGAATGTGCCAAATGTATTGTTATTTCTGTGAAAGGTAGATTTAAAATAATAGTTATACAGCATATATTGTCTTCCAAACTTTACCTAGTATTAATGAGTCAGTTCAGACTGGAACTGGCCCAGTTAAAAATAAATTTTTTTACTATACATTAAAAGCATGTAAGAACAACCAATCCAACATAATAAAAGATTAAACAAAGAATCCTCACTTTTAAAGTTACTTGAAGATCTCCATACATTACATCATCATCACACGTGAGCTGTGCCCTGAAGAATGTTACTTGGCCAGCCAGGAGCCACTTATTTTAGTTTTGGGGGTCAAACTCCTTATATTGTAAGCACATTATTTCTAGGGTTAAAGTTCCAATTTGACCTAGCATTATAGCTCTCTTCTTTGAAGAGGAGGGATGTGATAGTCACTATATAACACAGGAGATAAATCACCCCAAAACCTAATCTGTCACTTCACCTGTTTGTCTTACAGAGTGTATGGAAGCAACAGGCTGGGTGTCTATATACATGTACAGAAACATGAAATTAGGAAGTTTTTAAGAATAAGGGGGGAAGGTAGGACAAAAGAGTTAGGCTTAAAGGGTTATTCCAACCTAAAAAAATATTACTTTATGCTGCCCAAAATGCACAGAACTGATATTAGACACAAGTGTTCCAGGCTGGCTAATGACACCCCAATGATGCTGCCCAAGGCGAGGTGGAGTTACATCTCCAGCAGAACAAACTCTGTTTGTGCCCCATTTCATAGTGAACGCTGCACATAAAGGGTCCTGGCACTATGACCACTTCAATTGGTCATGGTGCCTGGAGTAACCCTTTAAGATCCAGAATGTCCCAAAACATTTTTCCACAAACTATATAAAACTAAGGATGAGAAATAAACAACTAATTAAGTAGCACAAAGTCTATGAGATGATTAAATGTTTTGTTTGTCTCTTTAAATATAACAGAACAGTCCTTCAGCTATCTGACGGAGCAGAAAACAATCCTATTGATTATTTAGCATTATTCCAAATATATAGTTTTTTTTTTAAATGTACCTTTTTTTCTTTTCACCCTCATTTAGCACTAATAGAGAGAAAAAGGGAAACATACTAATCTATGTATCCTTCAACCCAAAAAAAACCCTCTTGACTTAGATTAGGTAGTAGCCTCTGAGAATTTGGAGAATTCACTGCAAAAGATGTCTAGTGAGTAGTGAACATCTTTATATATAAGGTATATATGTATTTATTTTGCAATATATAATTATAAATGTTTTAATAAAGGGATGGTAAACTTTAGATGGGAGGGTCTTTTTTACTGTCACTTTAACAGTCTATGGCAGTCTAGCAATATTATATGTTTAATGTTTTTATTATGTATCTGTCTTGGTTCTATGAAGTACAGTTCACTTTCTTTGATTCATACTATTTAGAAATCAAAATTAACAAGAAAAGAGCTACTTCTGTGCCCTTGACAAATTATTAAATTAGCAAGCTCGATAACTGCACTGCTCCAAGGAAAATTAGATAAATATTGTATACAAACACTCTGTAAAAAAAACTCTGATCATTAGAAGCTGTACACTCAGTAGACCAATTAACTCAATACCACAGACATCTCTAAAGATCAGAAAAAGAATTAATAATCTTTAAATTTAAATTGTGTTCATACAAAAATAAGCAGGAGCTTCCATGTTTTACAACAGATATTCCATTACAGAGACCTATCCTGGTTAAGCAGAGAAGGTGTGCTGTGTGTCTACACCTATACTCTCTGGATGAATTAGGTTATAAATGTCAACATGTCACCTGTTAAAGGGACACTCTCGGCACCAAACAACTTTAGCTTAATGATGTTGTTTGGATGTATAAATCATGTCATGTTCCTGTAGTTTCACTGCTCAATTCTTTGCCATTTAGGAGTTAAATAACTTTTTTTCTGCTTATGCAGCCCTATTAACACCTCCCCTGGTTGTGACTCACACAGCCTGCATGAAAACAAAATGGTTTAATTTTCAATCATATGTTAACTTGCATTAGACATTTTTATCTCCTGTCCTGTAAATTGAACTTTTATCACAGGAGGCTCCTGCAGGGTCTAGAAGGCTATTAAGACCACAGGAGATACAAACTTCTAGATTAAACAGAATGTGCAATAGAGAATCCTAGAATATCTAGTTTCCTTTTCAGGAAGTGTTTAAGAAGGCTGTGGCACATGGAGGTATGACTATGGCTGTATAAATAAAGTGATTTATTTTATTTGCACCATTTAATGGGCAAGATTTTTGTGAACGGTTGAAAATTTTGTGCGCTCCGTTGGGTGCCTCTGCTTCATGGCTGAGCTGATACGATAAAGAAGGGGTTTACTCTACCAATAACTATCATACCAAGTTTGGACATTTGGCTGAAAGTCATCAACTGCCATAAACTTTGTTTTACTAGCACTATAATTCCCTTTTATGCAACTCTTTCTGAAAAGATCTTCTTAACTGTGTTGGAATTTCTTTGAAATGCCATCACAATAAAAACATATGCATGAGACAAGGAAGGGTCACATGTAAGTACTGCTCTTCGCTATCATTGTCAATGGGAGGTGTTTTTGCCACCATATCCTGCTTTTTCACATAGCCGTCAGGTGCGACAACTAGATAGAAGTAGGCAATATCTTGCATGGGTTGCAGCAGGCACCTAAGGTACTGTATTGCACAAGTGGAAAATTATCTTTATGAGGCCTCCTGGGACCTTACATATACCCTGTTTCGTAGTTTCACGCATGTCCGACAATTGTGACAACGGCTTGCACCTTAAACTTTGTGAAGAAAAAATAGGAGATGGTGGCACTGAGGATGAAGTTATGGACGATTTAGTTAATCGTCCATAACTTCTTCCCCTACTGCCACCATGCAAGCACACATTTCACCTAGGGAAGTCTATGCAGAAAAATACCAAGCCTCACATAAGACAGCTTGGCTTTATGTTAGTTTCTCTATATTAAGAGTAATACCATTTGCATTTTTATTTCTTGCATTGGTGAACAGAGAAATCTGAATATGGAATACATTGATAGCTGTATTTGCAAGTTAGATTCCTTCAGCATTCAATATTCAGAAGTAAAGAAGCAGAGACTTGTCAGTTGTGATGCTACCTGCTGACAAGTGAATATCTAAAATAAGATGTTAACATTTTAGGTCAGTTCATTAGTAACTGCATTGATTCGCGCTCTATTATTTTCTGCTTGTTCCATTGTTCTTTAGCAAATTAATGCATATATTGATGCATCTGGTGAATAGGCTTCATCAGTCATGAAACTCATGTACTACATTGCCCTTCAATTGTTATGCTGCTCAATTATTTAAGTAGCACTAGGTATAAGGTGTTTTACAGGATCAATATAGATTTACAAGACAGTTAAAGAACATAATGGAAGAATGTGGGAGTGGCATTCAGACAATCTCTAAATTACTGCTAGAGGTCTATTATTTAAAGTGAAATGCCCACTATTACTGATATTGTCCTGGAAGTCTGCATTTTGCATTATATTTTCAATTAGAAAGATCTTTCATAAAAAACAAAAACAAAAAAAACACTTACTTACTTGTTGTTTGATATAGAAGTCCCTGTTTATTTGTCGAAATTCACAGATTTTTACATATTATCACTAAACTGGTGCAGTGCACATTTTATAGATGGATTTTGGAATATGTTGTATCCTTGACATCCTGTCACCCATGAGATTTTTGCACAACCCAGTAACTAGAAAGAGGTTAGAGGTTAGAACATTTGGCATGCAAATGTTCACTTGAAATCAATGTAAAATATAGAGATTTACTGCCCTTTTTCCTGACGCTCCCAAATTCCACCATCCTCTTCTAGGCGGTTGTCTTCTGCTCTGCGGTAGTGGGAGGAGGGTTGACAGTGCCACTTAAACCTGATAATGCAAACCTAAAATGACACAAAAATGGCATCAAGAACCTAATGAGAGGGAAAATGAGAGTAAGAGAAGAGTAAGTAGGCCAAGTATGTGCCTGAGTACCCCTAGCAGTGCAAACATGTATGTATGTTATATTTCTGGGTAACAATTGTACAAAATATCCACAGCTGCTGGATTGCATACTACAAACTATTTCACATAAAAATACCACATTCTGGACATGCTAGTTATACTACAGGGTAACAGGGCTACCAGATCCACCATTTTATCAGGGACACATATCATGTATATATATTAAGGAGCATCACAAGAAAAATGTTGCCCAGTAGTATGTAGAATTCAGAAGAAGGTGTATAAGATAAAGCAACTCAGCAGTTAAGAATCCTGCAGAATATGCAATATACACTGCTCAAAAAAATAAAGGGAACACTTAAACAACAATGTAACTCCAAGTCAATCACACTTCAGTGAAATCAAACTGTCCACTTAGGAAGCAACACTGAGTGACAATTAATTTCACATGCTGTTGTGCAAATGGGATAGACAACAGGTGGAAATTATAGGCAATTAGCAAGACACCCCCAATAAAGGAGTGGTTCTGCAGGTGGTGACCACAGACCACTTCCCAGTTCCTATGCTCCCTGGCTGATGTTTTGGTCACTTTTAAATGCTGGTTGTGCTTTCACTCTAATGGTAGCATGAGACGGAGTCTACAACCCACACAAGTGGCTCAGGTAGTGCAGCTCATCCAGGATGGCACATCAATGCGAGCTGTGGCAAGAAGGTTTGCTGTGTCTGTCAGCGTAGTGACCAGAGCATGGAGGCGCTACCAGGAGACAGGCCAGTACATCAGGAGACGTGGAGGAGGCCGTAGGAGGGCAACAACCCAGCAGCAGGACCGCAATTTACACCTTTGTGCAAGGAGGAACAGGAGGAGCACTGCCAGAGCCCTGCAAAATGACCTCCAGCAGGCCACAAATGTGCATGTGTCTGCTCAAACGGTCAGAAACAGACTCCATGAGGGTGGTATGAGGGCCCGATGTCCACAGGTGGGGGTTGTGCTTACAGCCCAACACCGTGCAGGTGATTTGGCATTTGCCAGAGAACACCAAGATTGGCAAATTCGCCACTGGCGCCCTGTGCTCTTCACAGATGAAAGCAGGTTCACACTGAGCACATGTGACAGATGAGACAGAGTCTGGAGACGCCGTGGAGAAGGTTCTGCTGCCTGCAACATCCTCCAGCATGACTGGTTTGGCAGTGGGTCAGTAATGGTGTGGAGTGGCATTTCTTTGGGGGGCCGCACAGCCCTCCATGTGCTCGCCAGAGGTAGCCTTACTGCCATTAGGTACCGAGATAAGATCCTCAGACCCCTTGTGAGACCATATGCTGGTGCGGTTGGCCCTGGGTTCCTCCTAATGCAAGACAATGCTAGACCTCATGTGGCTGGAGTGTGTCAACAGTTCCTGCAAGACGAAGGAATTGATGCTATGGACTGGCCCGCCCGTTCCCCAGCCCTGAATCCAATTGAGCACATCTGGGACATCATGTCTCGCTCCATCCATTGACGTCACGTTGCACCACAGACTGTCCGGGAGTTGGCAGATGCTTTGGTCCAGGTCTGGGAGGAGATCCCTCAGGAGACCATCCGCCACCTCATCAGGAGAATGCACAGGCGTTGTAGGTAGGCCACACACACTACTGAGCCTCATTTTGACTTGTTTTAAGGACATTACATCAAAGTTGGATCGGCCTGTAGTGTGCTTTTCCACTTTAATTTTGAGTGTGACTCCAAATCCAGACCTCCATGGATTGAAAAATTTGATTTCCATTTTTAAATTTTTGTGTGATTTTGTGGTCAGCGCATTCAACTATGTAAAGAACAAAGTATTTCAGAAGAATATTTAATTAATTCAGATCTAGGATGTGTTATTTTTGGGTCCCCTTTTTTTTGAGCAGTGTACATACAGAATTATGTGTCCATGAAAACATGGTGGATGTGATAAACCTAGTTATACTGGTAGTGTTCGTATGTTCATATTGTTTATTTTGTGAAATTACATTAGAACCTTCTTGATATGCCAAGATAGTCCTGATTTTTGCACCATTCTTGCAGAAACAAACCTGCCCTTTGTTTACACTAATAAACTGCCCTTACCCAGTAACAGGCAAGCATCTTTCCACCCATGTCTTTACTGTTGCATTCTAGGACAGATGATCTAGAAATGCCAGTCCATGATGGAAACTTTAAAATTGGCTCTCGTCAGTGACTTTAACAATATAATAATAGAGAAAGGCTTACTGCTTGAAACATTTCTTTCTAATACTCAGTCCCCTTCAATAATGCCAGAGCTTTGCTACAACTGGAATCTGAAGGCGTGCTGGCTATGTGCTTTCAGCTCACTAATTCTGGGTCATTCTAGGAGAGTCACATGCTAAACTGGAAGTTTAAATTTATTGCGAAATGGATCCCGTTTTAGCTTGTTCTGTCTATGTGGAGTAATAGCAACTGACAAATGCACATTAAAGTAAGAACACATTTTTTCTCGTTTCCTCACCCCAGTAAATGCTTCAACATTGCAGCGGAGGTAAGTTGAAAATACACTTACCTCTGTTGCAGTTAAAAGTTGTGGGTGACTTTGTTGCACCATGATACTTTATTGAGCTCGTGCAGGCTTTGGCATCTACCAAGAAATGCCTAAACGGGCATGCACATTAATTTGGCATCATTTTACAAAACAGACAGTTGGGTTTTTTTTATGGTTGTTTTTTTTAGCACAGAAAATAACTGTCATTATAAAAGTGCTAATTTTATTTTGCAAAGACGCCCAATGTGTCAGGTTTCCTGCAACCACACCCCAGTCACCGCGACTGTCGTCTTCTGGTTGTCATACGCAGCGTGTGGCTACCTAGGCCGCCACGCAGCAAACAAACAGTATTTATGACGCTGCACACTTGCGTGCTGAACCCTTTTACGTGCGCCATGCTCGGTCGCATGACCAGGCGCAGGGGTATAATGCTAAGCACCAGAGGGGAGGTAAGAAGCACCTCCCATAGTAATTTAAAAAACACAGTGGAAGTCAGTCAATGAGACACACCCTGTGTGTATATAAGCTCACTTCCCCTTCCCCTCTGTGCCCTGTTGTGGTCTTTGGTATACCATTGAGCGTTGCACTTGTTATTTGGATTTCCCAGGTATTACATAGTTACATAATTACATAGTTACATAGCTGAAAAGAGACTTGCGTCCATCAAGTTCAGCCTTCCTCACATTTGTTTTTTGCTGTTGATCCAAAAGAAGGCAAAAAAAAAAAAACAGTTTGAAGCACAATTTTGCAACAAGCTAGGAAAAAAATTCCTTCTTGACCCCAGAATGGCAGTCAGATTTATCCTTGGATCGAACAGTTATTACCCTACATTGAAAGATTATATCCTTGAATATTCTGTTTTTGCAAGTATGCATCTAGTAGCTGTTTGAACATCTGTATAGACTCTGATAAAACCACTTCTTCAGGCAGAGAATTCCACATCCTGATTGTTCTTACAGTAAAAAAACCTTTCCTTTGCCTTAGACGAAATCTTCTTTCTTCCATTCTAAACGCATGGCCTTGTGTCCTATGTAAAATCCAGTTTGTGAATAGATTTACACACAATGGTTTGTATTGGCCCCGAATATATTTGTATAATGTTATCATATCCCCTCTCAGGCGACGTTTTTCTAAACTAAATAGGTTTAAATTTGTTAATCTTTCTTCATAGCTGATATGTTCCATTCCTTTTATTAATTTTGTTGCCCGCCTCTGCACTTTTTCTAGTGCCATAATATCCTTCTTTAGAACAGGTGCCCAAAATTGCACAGCATATTCAATATGTGGTCTTACCAGTGATTTATAAAGAGGCAAAATGATATTCTCGTCCCGAGAATGAATGCCCTTTTTCATGCATGACAATACCTTACTGGCCTTGGCCACTGCTGATTGACATTGCACATTGTTGCATAGTTTGTTGTCTATAACAAGTCCCAAGTCCTTTTCTTTGGCTTTGGCTTTGTCTATCGTTGTTCCGTCTCTCTATTTCCCTTGACCTTGGCTCGTGTTTTTGACTA
This sequence comes from Pelobates cultripes, assembly GCA_933207985.1. NCBI lineage: Eukaryota > Metazoa > Chordata > Amphibia > Anura > Pelobatidae > Pelobates > Pelobates cultripes. Next base: position 91,123,778 of record OW240913.1, read on the forward strand.
TCCCTTTTGCATAACCAGACATTCTCTACTCTGTCCTGTCTGCGTGTTAGGGTCCCCAAGTGAACAATGGTGACTACTCCACTTTCTGTGAGGAGGGAGCGTGCAGGATGCAGGGAATGGTGAGTTTTACGTACCTGAACCTGTTCTTCTTGGCAGCTGCTATCTTCATCTGATAGATCCTCTTCAGCTCTTGGTGGTTCGTCTGCCAAGCAGTCCATGTCAGTGTTGCATTCTCTCACATGCGTAAGACTATAATACTGAGGTCCATGGAGTATCATGCAAGACCGTGGGGTCCTCCATATACAATGCCTTTTTCCCTACATCCATCACTAGAGATGGCAGGGGGAAATAACAAAATTTGATGGCAGTACCTCGCCTTTGTCTAGTTTTGTCAGGCACAGGGAATATACAAAGACAAAGTAGCCCCTACCTTGTCTAAGTATATCTTTTGACTACATTGGAATTTCAGTGAAATTCCAAGACAGTCAATCTGAGTCAATTTTAGCTTTATGAAATACAGTGGAACCTCGGAACTCGAATGGTTCTGTTCTCGAACAATTTGGAAGTCGAACTATAATTTCACGTAAAAAAGGTCTCGGTACGCGAACGTTCCCCAGTACCCAAACACATCATGCCACAAAGATATTCAATTAGACCTGTGATGAAAATAACCTCGTCACTAGCTTTTGGAGGGGCCTGTTTGCCAGCCTCCTACCCTGTGATTATGGCCCTGTGAGAAACTGAACCTTGTCAAGGGTTCTTGGAGGGGCCTGCAAGATAGCCTCAAGACTATAGGACCTGCACAACACCTTGCCCAATGCACTTTAAAAGGCTCTGTTTATGTGAAGTATGTACTTTTGTATTCGAGACAGAGAGACCGAATGTTAGCCCTAATTCTCTGGAACTGTTTTGGGCATGGGACCATGTGCACAGTGGGTCAAAAATAAGACTTCCAGGAATTTACTGAACCCCTGATCTGATCTGTGTGATTTTTTTTCTGGATATGGTGTTCACCCAGATCAGGGCTATCAGGGGATATGTTGTATTTTGGGGTACTTATGAGACTTTATAAAATATGTGTTTTTTTATGTTTGGGGATAATTATGTTAATACATTATCTACCTTAAAGGTACACTATAGTCACCAGAACAACTACAGCTTATGGAATTTGTTCTGGTGAGTAGAATCATTACCTTCAGGCTTTTTGCTGTAAACACTGTCTTTTCAGAGAAAATGCAGTGTTTACATTACAGCCTAGTGATAACTTCACTGGCCACTCCTCAGATGGCTGTTAGAGATCCTTCCTGGGTCATGGCTGCCTAAAATGCATCCAAACATTCAGTGTCTCCTCCCTCTGCATGCAGACACTGAACTTTCCTCATAGAGATTCATTGATTCAGTTCATCTCTATGAGGAGATGCTGATTGGCCAGGGCTGTGTTTGAATCATGCTGGCTCTGCCCCTGATCTGCGTCCTTGTCAGTCTCAGCCAATCCTATGGGGAAACATTGTGATTGGATCAGGCTACCACTTCTGCTGATGTCAGCAGGCAGTGGGCAGGTCTAAAGGAAACTGGAACAAATAAGCAGCTGCAGGCTTGAATACAAGTAAGATTTTTACTATATTTATGGAGGCATGAGGGGGACAGGGGGACTAAATGGTGGTTTTAACCCTATAGGGTCAGGAATACATATTTGTGTTCCTGACCCTATAGTGCTCCTTTATTTGTATCACAGGCAGGGGGTTGTGTGCTGTATGTGGGAGTGTCAGGCATTGTTACATTGTTTCTATTGGTCTGTACAATTTGTGTCCTGTGCCCCATCAGGTCCAGTGGGTGTTCTTCTGGCCTGAAAAGTTGTATAAAAATCCAACCTGTACCATTAAACTCTCAGATCATCTTGCACCTTCATGAAGTTTCGGCTCATGTTTGGGGGATTGGAGAACTACACTCTGGGGATTGCTATAATCACTATACTCCCCTGAGTATAATCACTAAGATCTTGTAAGAGCTGTTCCTGCTACGCTCTCGGGACTAAGAGAGGCCTACCCACTGGAAACTGGATCCTGGCCTTGGGTCCAGGGTGGGTGGAGGACGGTGAGACCCCAACCAAGCTGCAGTGGTTCGTGGGGTTTGCGGTGGTTATGGTGTTCCAGTGCAGTGCTTATGGTATCCGCCAGTACTAGGAAGCAGCGATTGATGGAGGTACCCGGTCGTGGGCCCCAGGCGGTCCGTCACAAGACCCACTTTAGACACATTTTAAATGCCAGAAGAACAGTTACATATCCCCATCCAAGAATAATATCTCTTCACCTTTCCACTTACGCCATCAACTCTCATCATTACAGGTAAAGGGTAATGAAAGGTAAAGTGACATTTTCATTTCATTTACTGTACATTTTGTTTATTATTTTATTTTTATATGATTTTATGCATGTAAGGCAGTAAAATTTGTGTTAAAGCTGTAATTTTGGGGGTCTAGAATGGATTAATCAAATTTACATTGATTTCTATGAGAAAAGTTGAAACGGCCTTCTAGAACGGATTAAGTTTGAGTTCCGAGGTTCCACTGTACTCATTTTGGAGAGGAGTAACAGCCGCTTTATGTTGAGCATCAAAAATTTTCTCAATGTAAAATGACAACCATTAAAAAATTTCAAACTCTATGTCACTATCCAAAACACCTTTGACATGCTGAGGCACATACCCTTACCTCAACTTCCTGCAATGTACATCCAACCAACAAGTAATCTACTCACACTTACCCAGAAACATTTATACCGCTGGTCACATTTGCCCATCCAGGTACATACTGATTAACTTACCCCCAACCCTCCTGTCACATACACAAATTAAAAATGCATACATACACTGTCACACAAAAATCTCTAATTACACTTTACGAAAAACATATACAGTCACATACAGAAAAAAAAAGGTCAGACACATGGTGGCAGAGAAATATCAACCATTTTAATAAAACACAAATGGTAAGCTAGTTTCTAAACACAAAAAATTAACATAACGCATGATTAACAAAAAGGACTGTGACTGCAAAATGCAGCATGTATACTGAAACACTATGTCAATCTGTGCTCATTTGCATGTTGAGCTGGAAATTCTGGGAGCATTTTGAAAACATGCTCTCCTAAGGTTTATTTTGTCCTAGGTAAAGGTTTGATCAAGTTTGCTCTTTCCACATTTTATATGTAAATATTTATGGTATGAGTGAGTGCATGTGTGTCTATGATATCAACAGCAAACCGGACGATTGATATCATAACCATCGAAGTGTTGGAATTAATTGCAACTTGCCAAGAATATTTTTTTCCATCTGCCATACAGACTGCCCTTGTTACTCTTATCTGCCCTGTAGTTACTTGTTTGAGTCAGTGCTGCAAATAGACCTTATGAGAACACTTATTTGGACTGAATCCCACAAAAAATATTTGAATTTACCTAAATATAAAGATGTGGGAAAAGTAATCTAACCCCTGAGAATAAGCCTTTTCTTCATTGACTAAACGTGGACATAGGTCAACTGGGCATAGTAAATAAGTTATGTCTGGCTGGAGTCCACCCCATGATAGCTTCAATAAATATGTATCAGTGACAACCAGTTCCAGTGGGAGAATAAGCTTGGATATTCCCATGGTATCTATTATAGTAGTTTACATTCCTAAATTTACATCTGGTGAGGGAAATCAAAACACAACAGGCGTCTCTTCTATGAAAACACAGAACAAGGAGCAGAAATCCTCTATGAATCCTAAGGAGTTATTGCTAGGTGGACACAGGCAATATGCACCTTTACAAACCGAGCTACACGGACATTCCAAACCCTAGGATTGGGGGGCAGAAGGCCAATGACACATCTACAAAAGTCAAAAAGAAAACTGCAGACCCCAAATCCTGTTCTCCACTTCAATGTCACACAAAGATCCTTAATGGGAACATGGAACAGAAATGCCTGGAATGGTTTGCCAGTGTCCATGGGGTGTCAGTGAAGGACACAGTCAAGACTCAAACTGGAATGTTCTACAGGTAATTGTTCTCATGTCTAAGAGATATGTAACTAGACTGATGACAAGAATGCAAGCCCTATGCATGTGTGTATGTGTATGTTTATCAAATGCAGTTTACAAAGTATTTATATCGTCTGTGTCTACGTCACTATAATATTTTTAAATGTTCACATAAAATATTATGTAAATGTAATATTACTAATATTACTAATGTTATATTGTTGTAATATTACTGTTTTTGATAGATAGATAGATAGATAGATAGATAGATAGTTTTTAAATAAACAGATATAACGGCTCTATCTGCAATTTTTGGTATATGCTTGATTGTGGTTAGATTGTTGATTTATTGTTTAACTTTTCCCTCACAGATCAATGTTAGGTGGTATGTAGCATAATGGTCTTGAACGTCTCCTTCATACGAATTTCAGACTACTTAGTATATGTATACAGCTTGCTTAGCTTTACAAGTCAAATCATAGTCACATTTATGTCATAGCCGAGTGTTCTCATTTCTTGATGGTTTTCACTCTAAACATTGATTTTAAAGAAGCAGTACTAAAAACTCTTCTGATTTGGAGATACATTTTTCCAATTCTTCCATCCTGGTCTAGATGTTTGTGTAAGTTCTTACAACTGTTGATGTAGTAAACAAAGCCCTCAGGTACAAAGACTGGACTGCTACAAGGCACATTTTGTCGAAAAAGTGAATTTGAAAAATTTTTTGAAACAAGTTGAATTTTTTTTTTTAACACTGTTGTTTTGGCCTATGCGTTTCACATTGGTTCTCAATTAATTATTTAGTGGGGACAATATTTATCTTGCTATTTATGTGTTTTGATTTATCCATATTTGTGACTAATCTTTCTGGAATGCAGTAAAAGATTTATGATGTTGCACATGTTTACAGTTACCTCAGAGTGTTCTTAATTGCTTGATAAATGAACTGCAGTGAGCTGAGAACATGCTGATTCAGACTTGTGACAAGTGACTAAACATAGTTGTAATTATGTTATGTTTGTTCTAAATAACACATTGTTTATAGATCTATATAGCAATGATGAATCATCGGTTGAAATATAATTTTTTATTTTTTTTTATTACTTTTTTTTGAGAATTCAGCACAACACCGAATTTTAACAAATCAAATCAAAATAGCTAAAGTTAGGCATACAATAGACCAGCCATAGAGCAAGGGTGGGAAACCTTCATCAGTCCAGATATTGTGGACTACATCTCCCCGGATACCTTGCTTGCATTACGTCTGTGAGAATATTACATCTGTAAGAGTATTATGGGAGATGTAGTCCACAGTATCTGGAGTGCTGAAGGTTGCATACCCCTGCCACAGGGCCATGTTGGGTATTTTTTTCATGTCAGCCCATTTTTTTCTAATTATATTTTAAAGGGACAGTATAGGCTTCAAACAACTTTAGCTTAATGAAGTAGCTTTAGTGTATAGGTTATGCTTCTGCAGTCTCACTGCCCAGTTCTCTGTAATTTAGGAGCTAAAGGAACACCATAGTGTAAGGAATACAAACATGTATTTCTGACACTATAGTTGTGCTTGCTGCCACTGGCCCTGACCCCGCCCCGCATCCTTGGCTGAGATCATCAAATTTGATTATCTCAGCCTATCAAAGCTCTCCATAGGAAAGCATTGGGAGGCTATTGTGCATGTATGGCAAAATAGAGCCAATGCATTGGCAGACAGTTTTCTTAAGGTGTCCAGTGCAGAATGTTGTGGCGTTAAAGTGTCTGCTCCCAGTTAATGAAAATGTCTATAAAGCACTCACAGCATTACTCCTCTAAGCATGTATGACATAAGGGATAAGGGCTGTATGGTTAGAAAGGATAACTTCAAAGGTTTGATGGACTGGTATAAAATATAGGTACATTTCTGATTCATGGGGTGCTGTATAAGAGTCAAGCCTTTTAGGGAGTCAAGCCTTTTTTTTTTAATATTTACAGAACAGGGAATTAATTGCAACAGTAAATTGAAGAATTATTGGAAAAATGCTGCCATCAAGGGGTTCTGGACACACTATAATAAGCCATGAGATGAAATGTTGAATGGCTTAGGAATGTCTCCAGAACTTAGTGATGGCTTAATTCCCCATAAAATTCCCCTCTGCTATCGTGGGTTTGACAGGACAGTCCGAACCTCAGGTTCCTCTACCACCACCATGGGTTTGTTCCTTGATTTCACATCTGAGGACACCAGACAAATGAGCCCAGAAGAGCAATGTGAGCAAATCATTGGACATGCTAGCGAAGAGTAAACTCAGAGCATTAATTCCATGCTCAGAACACTTAAAAAGTGATGTTAGCAAGGGCTGCCTTGTGTGGGGCCAGCTATTCAGGCTATCACGTTAACCTTTCCTTTGTCTGGGTGGACCTGCTCATTTACTGGAAGGGCCCTCCTCTCTTGCCCAGCTACTCCAGGTCGCTAATCCCATATCTCCCATATTTGGAGGTATGCATAGTACAAACTTTACTATCAATTATCAGTTAGGGCAAGGTAGTAATTACATTACAAAACAGCTGTTGCTTTTTCTGGCTGCTGTCTCTAGTGTCTCCCCTCTCCTGTTACTAATAGGCCATGAGAGCAACTAAGGAGACAGGTTGTACTGTCTATCTCTCCAATCCCTTTTATGACATATTGTTAAAGGGAGAGGGCCTGCATTAATGGTGCCCAAGGTTAAGGGTACTCGCAATGCAGTGTCAGTTCTGCCATTCAATATGGTTATTACTGCATCATGTGACATCACTCATCATGGATAGATAGATAGATAGATAGATAATAACTCTGTAGTTCGGTAGGCTTATACTTAATTCTGCTTTGAGGCCTGGATGTCTATGGACTTTGACATAAACAGCACATTTGGAGATATAACAGCATATTAAAGTCAGACTAGGCAATTATACTATTGCATGTTTACCTCTAATTCAGAAGGAAATATCCCAACTGCTGTATTTACCTCTATCCTGGAACTCAGTGCCTCCATTTTGTCATTCTGTCAATCATTATTATAAGCTCTTTCCTTTTCTGTCATTAAATAAAAAAGCTTATGTACCTGTCAGACAGAATAGAGAGATGAGACAGAAGCAATAGTAGTTATGTATAAAACTGTATTGTTCTAAAGTTATGAATGTGTGTCATTCAATATAAATACCAGTGGAACAAGCGACTGCCTCTTTTACATCTTTGCACCACTTTTCAGAGTTCGATGCTTTTTACACATAACCCCCAATGTTTGTGTTTCTCCTCCAGTGTGCGCTCTGCATGGACCAAAACGGAACTGTTGTGACAGTGTGCATAATCATATCTATGCATATTTTATCCTATTATACCATTAACAAAGATACAGGATGACAAAATAATTCTATCTTTTATTGTACTGAGAAGGGGATCTTTATATAGAAATACTTTGGCTCTCCGGATGTCCTTTTTAATAGCCATAGAGATCAGACATTATTAACATTACAAACAGCTAGACATAAATAGAGGTATGTGTCTAATACTGGCAGACACCACTTAAGCTTATTCACAAAGCAGTAAAAATATAACCCATTTAACCCATTTATGGTTAAACAAAAAATGGAGAACCAATATAAAACTGTCAGATAACACTTAGATAAAAACAGATAAGCATATCAGACAAACAAAAGGTAGGTACCTGCACAGTCACACCCTCTCAAGCGAGTTCTAGAAGTGTTAAGGGTGGTGAAAAACATCCCAATATATTGATATGTAATTTACGTTGTCCTGGTTTTTTTTTTATTTTCTTTTAAGTACAGCACACATCTATGTGTATGCAAATATGTATTTGTATCTGTTTTTGAAATTACAGATGAAATACAGTTGCTTGTTTATTAACTTGGTACAGTTCCTCTGTGGTTTTAACTAGAGCTCAAAGTACACCTAAGACCCACTACAAACCTGATACATTCTTTGGTGTGATCCTTTGCATATTTGTTGGTTTAAACACTTTAACATTATATATAAATTTACTTTTTTTTTCTAAATTGAGAGTGTTCCTCTGCTTGTTTAGATTATTCCCTCTCTCCCATGAAAGAAAAATAAAACAGTTAAGCTCACTTTTAAAACAGTGCCGTGGCAACCATTGTCATCTTCTGAGATCATTCTGACAGATCTCAGGTCTACCATACAGAAGCATTGGATCCCCACAGAGCTTGCATGGTAAATGAATGCTTCACACAGAGAAGCACTGAATCCAGTGCATCTCTATATGAACTGTCCACAGTGTTTCTGTAGCACCAATAGTGAACACCTTTGATTATTGAAAGATTTCACAAGGGAGTGCCCATACTGGCTATATCATTTATTAACAGCCTCTAAAGATATTCTGACTGACAAATGTAAACATTGCCATTTCTCAGGAACAGCACGTTTACATTTGTCAGCCAACAGGGACCAGGGTCTTTACAACAAAACCACAACATTAAGATGTAATGGTTTTTGGTGCTTGAGGTGTCCCTTTAAGCATCATAATATCAAATATACTTAAAACTAGACATTCATGATATAGGCATAATGCAGGCAATGAATTGCTGAGATTAGTGTGTTGAATGTTGTCATTCTTGACAATTCTCACCAATCACTGTGTCAATATTTGTGTGGCTTCTTTTTTAATATTTTGAATACGTTTTTTAACGGTTTATTTGGTAGGCTGAAATATTAGGGAAATCGGGTTAATCTCCACTTATTCTTTTTCCACTTAAATACTTTTGTCTTTAAGAAGAAGTGATTTCTGATTTTATTTGTCTTTTATTTAATTTTCTTACGACTTTATTTGTCTTTGAAATGGTCTCTTTTGCCAAATAGCGGAGCAGCAAATTAAGAAATGACATGTAGGGTCTTTCAAACTCTTTAAAATCTCTGTTAGAAGGTAACCATTACAGGAGACATTACAAAGAGGATTCTGCAGGATGAAATAGAGAGACAATGAATCACACCTACAGCCAGTCACCTTCCGTACGTCTAATGTTGAGCGTTTGTACCTTTTTTGTCACTTGCAATAATCAGCACCAATTAACATGTAGAGACCTGGGCTGACAACACCGACACAAAGACATTCAGGAAGTATCAGTCAGGGTCTTTTCAGACCCCGGGGGTTATATTTTATCTGCTCCAGCAAAGGTGGTGTCACTTCTGATCTGGAATATTAACATTTGGGCATGCATTTTCAATGAAACGTGACAGTGATTTCATTGCTTGTCACATTTCATTGCTTGTCACATTTAATCAATTAGCATGGAGTCATACTTTTGACCTTTTTAACAACCGGTGTTTCCATGTTGGATATCATATGCTGGGATAAACTATGATTCAAGTAACCCGAATATTTTGCTTTCTCAAGAATTCTGAAAGTTAAATTGCTACATAATTAAAGCATATACTACTTAAAGAACAAAGAAATTTGAAGACGATGTCACTGAGATGATCATGCATTAATATTCATCTATAAATCATAACTGATTTGCCTTAAAAGCCATCACCTATAATAATTAAAATTGTTATTTTTTTTATTATTTGAATTATTTGAAGCTGTTAACAGTTTCAGTGTTGGATAGATCACATATATAGTAATTAGGGGGAACAGCAATGGCATTGCAATAATAATAAAAAAAAAATAACAATGCAGCATATATGCAAAAAATAATTCCTGCACCTGTTGCCTGGTCTATTCAGACCATAGAGTGTAATTGCATTTGCATTGTATTATTGAGTGCAGGATATACCATAAGGGGTTCGTGTGAATGCTAGTTCTTGTACTTATGACATCATACATGACTGACGTTTTATACATATCTTCTCTATGATAAACTTTAAGATGTAACTGTCTAGCCTAAAATTGGAGGTAACAGTGAAGCAGACTGGGATGAATTCATTAAATCTTAATTGAAAAGAGGAAAATGGTCAGTCCTTGCAAATCATAAACATGATTTATGGTACCATCACAAATTGTCTTGGAATAATATATTTTAAAAAAGACACATGAACAATCTTCCACTATATATGGATAGAAACATAGAATGTGATGTAAGATAGAACCATTTGCCCATCTAGTCTGCCCAATTTTCAAAATACTGTCATTAGTCCATGGCCTTATCTTATAATTAGGATAGCCTTATGCCTATCCCACCCGTGCTTAAACTCCCTCACTGTGTTAACCTCTATCACTTCAGTTAGAAGGCTATTCCATGCATCAACTACCCTCTCAGTAAAGTAATACTTCCTGATATTATTTTTAAACCTTTGCCCCTCTAATTTAAGACTATGACCTCTGGTGGTGGTCGTTTTTCTTCATTTAAATAAAGTCTCCTCCTTTACTGTGTTAATTGCCTTTATGTATTTAAATGTTTCAATCATATCCCCCCTTTCTCATCTTTCCTCCAAGCTACTAAGGACTAATTGTATTGAACTATCATACAATGACTGACTATAAGCCTCTGGAAATATGCAGTGCCTTCTCAGGCAGACCCTGCATTGCTAGTAGCTAAGGAAATGTAGACTGTATAAAAATTGCTAGTTATCAGAAAAGGCAGTGTTTACATTGCTGCCTAGGAAAGTCTCTAGTGGCAGTCACTCAGACGGCCACTAGAGTTACTACCTACGTTCGTCGTATCCCAGCTCTGCATGTAGGTGCTAAATATTCCCTGTAGTAATCCACTGATTAAGTTGATTCATTGATATGCTTTGCCGCACATGCACAATTGCCTCACAATGCTTTCCTATGGTAAAGCATTGGATTGGGTAAAATCATCAAAACGTAGCCATGTTCGTAGCCATGGAGACCGGACCAGGCGGGGCAAGCTGTGGCAAGACCATTGTAGGAGAATAGTTTGGAACCTTTAATGTCCACAGAGAGATTGATTCCTGCACTATATTGCCACTAATACATGTTTGTATGCCTGACACTGTAGTGTTACATTCATATACAATATGCATTTGGATATTTGGCTTGTTTTAAGATATGATATACTTTCAATGATTCTTCGTTTGACCTACAAAACAAGAAATAAAAACTTTCTTTCACTTTCTTACAAGTGATTAGAATTACAAAAAGCTGAATAATTATCCAGCGATCAGTAAATATGCTAATCTGAGAAGTTTTAGGCAGAGTTTTTAATTAGAACTTGCAACAACATTACTGCTAGACACACTGCAAGACTAAAAATGCCTTTCTTTCCATCACTACTCTAATTAAAGTTGTTTGTGGAGGTTTTAAAACTTGACAAATGAAATAAAACGTTTTAATGTGTTAGTCTGAATTCATTTCCATTTAAGAATTATCTTTAATATCTATTAATAAATTAGTTGAGAATCAAGCAATTTAATACACCAGTTTTAAGATCAGTTTTTAGATTCTCTAGAAGGGACACTTAGCACCAGAATCACTACAGCTTACTGAAGCATTTCTGTAGCGACATTTACATTGTGTTCTAAGGCCATATCTAATGGCTGTCACTCAGACAGCCACTGGAGGCCTTCTTGGTTGGAGTTCAGCAATTTTTGTAGGACCGATGTTTGGAGCCTTCAGACCCTACATGAAAACTCCAAACGCTCCCCATATACATGCATCAAGCCAATGCATCTTTATGAGGAGATGCTGATTGGTGCATCACGTTGCTTGTATGACATGCACACTAGGCCCCTAATGCTTCCCCATGGTGATGGTCTCAGTAAACCGAGGAGAGTGTGTGCAACAAAACCAGGGAGACTGGGAACTAAAGGTAAGTGAAATGCTTTATTTGGCTATTAAAGGGGTGGCAAACATTTAGCTAGTGAGGGAAACGTTCTAATACTAGGAGTCCATGCTTGGGTGGAGTGTAGAGACAATGAACGTCAGTGCTGCACATTGCGCAGCACTTAACTAGGAAGCACTTATAGAAGCCATCTGAGTGACTACCATAAGAGGTAAGTAATAAAAATAATAAATAAAGGACCAAGTCTAGACACCCAACAGTGGGAGTCTATAACTATGTCCTAAGGAAGCCTCTGCAGGAAAGGGGGTAACCCTTTGTAAAATATAGAAAAGATGTGGGGAGTCCCTTGAAACAAGGGGGTCCCAAGGTGAAACTCCAGAAGAGTAACTCCACACTAAAAATAATATGACCTCCTAAACACGAACACAAACCCCCCAAGGTGAAGGTAGATAACAACAGAGAGGCAATCCCCTAAAAAGATGCTGGTATTCTAGGGGCAGACTGTATATCAGGAAGCTGACCCTAAAAATACATCGGTACCTTGGAAAAAAAACGCTAATACCCACCTAAACCAAGCTGTCCCTGCCTGGAAAAGAAAACTTATGTTAACTAAAAAAAAAAGCTAATAAAGCATGGTGATATCAAAGTGCTACCAAGTGAAAAAGTGAAAATAGCTCAACACGCGTTTCGGCGTGTCTACACACCGTCATCAGGATAAGTGAAGGTTACTACCACAAGGCAGCAATGTAAACACTGTGTATACAGTACTGTTTTTTTTATTAGGCTGTTTGTGTGTGTGTATGCACAGTCTTAGCAAAGGGATGACAAGGGAAGGGGGGTGTATCAGCAGCATCTTGTGGCAAATGTCTATTTTGCCAATATTCTGTGGATGCTGAGGAATCACTCTGCACTGTGTACACAGCCTTTTCATTTACCATGTAATGATGCTGGGCAGGGCCGCCATCAGGGGGTGACAACCATGATGGCTGTCACGGGCCCGCACTGCTCTGGCAATCCCAGGCCCCACTTTCCCTCTCTGCACACATAGATAGCGAATATCGCCATCTATGTGTGCAGCCGCAGGCCCCCGGCTCCCTGTTACTGCAGAGGGGGCCCAGCACACTGCCTCTTCTCCTCTCTTCCAATAATTCTCGCAAGACCCGCGGCCTTCTGAGCATTGCCATGGCAACGCTCTGCATGGCACACAGGCTGTGGGTCTCGCGAGAGTTATTGGAAGAGAGGAGAAGAGGCAGTGTGCTGGGCCCCCTCTGCAGTAACAGGGAGCTGGGGTCCCCACCTTGCCACCGGACCACCAGGGATGGAATCTCCCCCCTCCCTGGACACAGGTAAGAAGCAGGGAGGGGGGAGAAACATTTAATTAATTTAATATAAAATGTATTTGAAATGAATGTGAAAATGCCCCTTCCTCCTCGCCCCCCCCAGATTGCGCATTTACACACACTCATTTGCATACACTAACACAACACACACACTGCATAGACTAACACAACACACTCTGCATACACTAATACAACACACACTGCATACACTAATACAACACACACTCTGCATTCACTACACACTAACACACTCACTGCATCCACTACACTGACACACACTTTGCATTCAATACACTAACACACACTCTGCATCCGCTACACACTAACACACTCTCTGCATCCGCTACACACTAACACACTCTCTGCATTCACTACACATTAACACACTCTGCATCCGTTACACACTAACACACTCTCTGCATTCACTACACATTAACACTCTGCATTCACTACACTAACACACACTATGCATCCGCTACACACTAACACACTCTCTGCATTCACTACACATTAACACACACTCTGCATTAACTGCACTAACACACACACTACATTCATTACACTGACACACTCTGCATTCACTACACACTAACACACACTCTGCATTCATTACACACTAACACACGCACACACTGCATAGACTAACACAACACACTCTGCATACACTAACACAACACACACTCTGCATACACTAACATAACACACACTCTGCATACACTAATACAACACACTGCATACACTAATACAACACACACTCTGCATTCACTACACACTAACACACTCACTGCATCCACTACACTGACACACACTCTGCATTCAATACACTAACACACACTCTGCATCCGCTACACACTAACACACTCTCTGCATCCGCTACACACTAACACACTCTGCATTCACTACACATTAACACACTCTGCATTCACTACTCTAACACACACTCTGCATCCGTTACACACTAATACACTCTCTGCATTCACTACACATTAACACTCTGCATTCACTACACTAACACACACTATGCATCCGCTACACACTAACACACTCTCTGTATTCACTACACATTAACACACACTCTGCATTAACTGCACTAACACACACACTACATTCATTACACTGACACACTCTGCATTCACTACACACTAACACACACTCTGCATTCATTACACACTAACACACACTCTGCATTCACTAAACTATGCACACACTCTGCATTCTCTATACTGACACACACTCTGCATTTACTATACTGACACACACTCTGCATGAACTGCACACACAGCATCCACTACACAAACATCTTGTATTCACAGTACACACACTACATCCACCACAAATGTAAACACTCTGCAATTACTATACACAAACAGTATCTAGTACACACAAACACTACATCCATTACACACATTCTAATTCACTTCCACTATACACACCACATTCAGTCCTGCATCATTGTCAGCAGACTAAGTAGGGCGTTGTCGGGACCGAGCGGAGGGGGGTAGAAGGGGGGCCCAGACCTTGTGCTTTTCTGATGGCGGCCCTGATGCCGGGAGTTGGGATGATATGTCACCCCCCTCCCAGAATCACTTTGGAGAGGCAGGGAGCAGTGTATTTAGTGCACAATGAAATCCCATTTATTATAGTGTATAAAGAATCCCCTACAAATGGGTTATACTGCTGCAATGGCAACAAATATTTACAAAAGGGAAATCCAAACAGCGACAGAAGATGTCTGACTGATGAAGCCTCTTCTGCTGTTGTTTTAATTTTTCTTTTCGAAAACACTGAAGTTTGTTCCTGTTGCAACAGCAGAGATTTCACTGTTTGCAACTTCTGCAAACACCACACCAATGCTCTTTGAATAAGCCCCATAGTACAGTTTTTACTCCGATTTGTTAGCTATAGATAAGGCACTTGTCACCTCTGAATATGTTTGTGTGTATATTTATATATATATATATTTGTATGCATTTATTTATTTATTTAGGTTTTTCAAGGTACGTAGTGTTGGAAATTGTTAGTGCCCACCAGTTTTGACTGTGGTATCTTATCTGCCCCCTCTCTAAATTTTGTTCCTAGAGTCACAAATAAGTTGCGTCATTGGCGATGATCCCTAGGAAGGCTCGTCTCTGTCCTAATTCCCTCTGTCCCACATTTGGGACGTATGGTATAGAATATTGCATAACCTTTTTACACTAAAAGCTTACACCAGCACATGTCTGTAAACACATTTCCCACAGTCAGGAAACGGTACAGGAAAGCAGCGCCTTCTTCATTTCCCACGGTGCTCAGTTAGATTTAAGGTAAGGATTAGAAATCATTGGGCAAGTATGTGTGTATACAATCTCCATAAGACCTTTCATTTGGGAGGAATTAAAAAGAGAAAAATTATCGGGTTCACTGTTTAGTAGACGGAGCTGAAGATGCGGAAGAGTGTTGAAAGCAATAGACCAAGTTCGCAATACAAAAGGGATCAGACGAAAAGAGTAGTCGGGGAAGCCAGAGGTCAGGACAGGTGGCACAGGTTCAAAAGTGATGGTTCAGGCAAGGGTCAAAGATCAGGATACAGCAGGACAGTCACTGAAGGTCTTTATACGATTAGGAGCACAGTACAACTGAGCGAGGAACCAAGGGTGTGTAAGGTTTAAATAGGGAGAGTGGGTGGTTTTGTCTATTGTAGTCCCTCCCTGGGATCCACCTCCTGTACCTTTAAAAGGCTCTGTTTCGGCACGCGTGCGCCCTTTGATTCTCCTGAAGCTCTGTCTTCTGTGTGGTCACGTGGAAGCAGCGGCATTCTCATGAACAGGGTTCTGTCTGGCTGTGTTCGGTAACCGGCATCCGTATGAACTGAGTTCTACCTTCTGTATTGCTGTGTTTGGTAAGTGGTGTTCGCATGAACAGAGGTGGCGTTTGTATGAATGCGAGTGGTTGGCGTGGGTGGTTGAGCCGACCTCGCTGTCTGGAGAGTTGCACTCCCACATAGCGTCCTTGTGGAGTGAGAGGGAGGCACAGCGTGGGAGCGTGAGGTAGGTGAGTTTGGGAACAAGGTCTTGAGAGAAATTTTGAGGAAGATTAAATGTTACATTCTATTGTATTTAAGCAAACCTTTCATTTTAGGAATGCAACCAAGCTATGAGGTTCTAGAAACTATTTAGATGTTTATCGCCTCCTCCCTCCCGGAGTGCTTTAAAAAGCAGATTACTTATCTTTCTTCCAATAGTGTACTGGTCTCTAAAAATCAGCAATCCTGATGATCTCAGCCAGCCCAACACTTCCCCATAGGGAAGCATTAGAAGGCTAGCGCACATGTGCGTCAAATCACCATGCTTGGCCAATTAACATCCTCTCATAGAGGTGCATTGTGCATTGAGTGAATGCATCTCTATGCAGAGCATTGAGCGAGCGTGGAGATGCTGAATGTCAGTCATGCAAACTTTGTAGAACCAAACCCAGGAAGTCCATTTAGTGACTAGAAGTGTAGTTAGGCACCACTGTAAACACTGCCTTTTCTCAGAGAAGGTAGGGTTTACACTGCTTTGTCCCAGAAACACTACATTACACTGGGCCCTTTAAACCCTTGTCATAAAACCCTTGCGAGGAAGAAAGAGCAGCATGTGTACTGTATTGTCACATGAACAGCTCCATGGAGAAAATATCGCTTAATTTTGCTTAAGTGATTTGTTTCTCTGCAGTAAAATCATCCATTAGAAATAATCCTAATACAGGGAAATGAATGCCTTTCCCGGCTGCTTCATGTAAACATGTAATCTGCGGAAGGAGCCAAGAGCTCAGTGCAGTGTTTATCTACTACATCTCCATGGAATCTGTCTTCAGATGTAACTAAATCCTGCCTCTGTCTTTTGTTAACACAGCACATCTTTACATGTATACTCGAATAATCACAGACATGCAAGCCTTGTCTATTGTCTTACACAGCTATTGTAGTCCTGGTGGCCACATACAAATTAACCTATAGTGCACTGTATGTTACTGCTATGGTATTCATAAAGAAATTAATGTCTGTCATAAATAGATTTTGGAACCTAGTTTTTCGTACCAGGGTAATCATATTATAATAACATATTTTAATATAAAAAATATAAAATAAAATAAACATTTATTCCAAAATAGGATGAGACTGAGGCAAATATATTTTTATATGGCAAATATGTTACCTATAACAGTTATAGAATGATATGTGACATATATTTGTTTGTAACATATGAGTCTTGGAGCAGATGCATTGTTCAGAAAACAGTTGTTCAACGAACAGGAAAACACATATGTATAAGATGATGAAATAGAAGAATGATAGACAGACAAGCAGACAAATTATACTCAGTGTCACGCAGATTCTTTTATTTATACATCTTCGATTTTTTCCTTCACTGGAGAACTGTCTACTAAATGTACACATTTATTTATTACACATACGCAGTGCAATGGTAATTTTAATCAGTAGACACCATCACATTTATTGGCTATATGTAAATACACTCGCCAAGTGGATTTACCCCCTGTTTTTCGTGCATTTTGTGAACTAAAGCTTTTTTTTATTAAATAACAAAGGTATTATAGAAAATTCTGGCAAAATCACTTGAAGCAATCGAGGGGGGTGCAAGGCTCCAATATAGATGATAGTAAGTTTATCGTCTGAAAGGAGAAAACCAAAATTAAGCGGCTTTAGCCCCAAATGTGAGACTGATAATGGCTTCAAATAAGCCCCAAAATTACTCAAATGAGCCCATAAGTGTGAAAGAGACTCATGCAGTTTATGGGGTAGGCAACCTTTTGCACTCTTAATGTTGTGGACTACATCTCCCCTCATAGTTTGCCAACACTATATATTTGAAAGCATTTTCTGAGATGTTGTCCATAACAGATGGAGTGCCGAAGGTTGCCTACCCCTGTTAGAATTTCAAAGTGCAACTGTGATTTTATATCACCCACATATATTTCAAGACAAGCTCTGTCCGAAATAGTTTTTTTATTGCATAGAATTAATTGTTGGAAAAAAAAAGTTATCCTAAAATGTACAGAAATATTTCCTTAGCCCCAAAAACTTACCTTACATTACATGCAGAACTGACCACGGCAGCTTTGAAAATACCACTCCTTTCTACCTCGCACTTACTTCCTTGTTAGTATTAAACATTATTCAGTTAAATCACAAATATTTTATTTCAGTTTATTTAAGATTGGTAATTAAAATAATCAAACCATATAATGAGAATAGGCTGTAATGGATGTGACGCCGTCTTAATCTCATGTACTAGTGCGTGATAGACATCACAAAGGAGTAGCTTCCATTAGGGAATTACTATCTGGAATGAACAAATCCCAATAGAGACCATTATGTAAACCACACTTCAGGAATAGGTCGAACAAGGTAGGGGAAGAAGTCAATTAAACCTTTCTAGAGTTTTCTAATAAAAGGTCCTACTACAATACATAGGCTATCACACATCCAGTAACTATTCTGTTCAAATATTTCACAAAGAAAGGATGCTCGTTATTTTGCCACATAGTAATTCTTCCTGTAGGTGCTAGAAACAGGGGATCAATGGCTAGTTATCAGAATGCTCATAGTAAAATTAACTATATATATATATATATATATATATATATATATATATATACAGTATCTCGCAAAAGTGAGTACACCCCTCACATATTTGTAAATATCTAATTATATATTTTCATGTGACAACACTGAAGACATTACATTCAGCTGCAATGTAATGTAGTAAGTGTACAGCCTGCACAACAGTGTAAATGTGCTGTCCCCTCAAAATAACTCAAAACACAGCCATTAATGTCTAAACCGTTGGGAACAAAAGTGAGTACACCCCTAAGTGGAAATGTCCAAATTGGGCTCAAAGTGTCAATATTTTGTGTGGCCACCATTCTTTTCCAGCACTGCCTTAACCCTCACAGTCATGGAGTTCACCAGAGCTTCACATGTTGCCACTGGAGTCCTCTTCCTCCTCCATGATGACGGAGCAGGTGGATGTTAGAGACCTTGCACTCCCCCACCTTCCATTTGAGGATGCCCCACAAAGCTCAATAGGGTTTATGTCTGGAGACATGCTTGGCCAGTCCATCACCTTTACCGTCAGCTTATTTACCAAGGCAGTGGTCGTCTTTCAGGTATTCTTGGGGTCGTTATCATGTTGAAATACTGCCCTGCGGCCCAGTCTCCAAAGGGAGGAGATCATGCTCTGCTTCAGTATGTTGGCTCACAGTACATGTTGGCATTCATGGTTCCCTCAATGAACTGTAGCTATCCAGTGCCAGCAGCACTCATGCAGGCCCAGACCATGAAAACTCCCACCACCATGCTTGACTGTAGGCAAGACACACTTGTCTTTGTACTCCTCACTTGGTTGCCGCCACACACGCTTGACACCATCTGAACCAAATAAGTTTATCTTGGTCTCAACGGACCACAGGACATGGACATAGTAATCTATGTCCTTAGTCTGCTTGTCTTCAGCAAACTGTTTGCGGGCTTTCTTGTGCATCATCTTTAGAAGAGGATTCCTTCTGGGATGACAGCTATGCAGATCAAATTGATGCTTTGTGCGGCGTTTGGTCTGAGCACTGACAGGCTGACCCCCCACTCCTTCAACCTCTGCAGCAATGCTGGCAGCACTCATACGTCTATTTCCCAAAGACAACCTCTGGATATGACGCTGAGCACGTGCACTCAACTTCTTTGGTCGACCGTGGCGAGGTCTGTTCTGAGTGGAACCTGTCCTGTCAAACCGCTGTATGGTCTTGCCCACCGTGCTGCAGCTCAGTTTCAGGGTCTTGGCAATCTTCTCATAGCCTAGGCCATCTTTATGTAGAGCAACAATTCTTTTTTTCAGATCCTCAGAGAGTTCTTTGCCATGATGTGAAACTTCCAGTGACCAGTATGAGAGAGTGTGAGAGCGATAACGCCAAATTGAACACACCTGCTCCATTCACACCTGAGACCTTGTATCACTAGCGAGTCAAATGACACAGGGAAAATGGCTGATTGGACATTTTCACTTAGGTGTATACTCACTTTTGTTGCCAACGGTTTAGACATTAATGGCTGTATGTTTAGTTATTTTGAGGGGACAGCAAATTTACACTATTATACAGGCTGTACACTTACTACTTTACATTGTAGCTGAGTGTCATTTTTTTATCAGTGTTGTCATATGAGAAGATATAAAAAATTATTTACAAAAATGTGAGGGGTGTACTCACTTTTGTGAGCATATATATATATGAATTTTTGCATTTATGTAAGTATGATTACACTTTCTAAGTAGCACGAATTTAACCACATGTTATAACAGGTCAATAACGATGACATAAATAAGGGGAAACATACTAAAACCATACGGTTACATTTTATTCTCATTTGAATAAGAAGACTGTAAAGTTCCATGCAAACTGGAGCAGCTAAAGTGGTATGATTGGTGAGGAAGATGGGATAGTGGCAGCATTTATGTAGTTTGAAGAAGAGTCATTCAGTGAATGAGAAATGCAGTCGAAGGCTGCAGAAGTCAAGATAGTATATGATGAGAAGTGAACTGGGGTTTCTGTGTTATCTTGAATCATACAATTAAAGCTTTGTTTAGAATGTATTTTTTTAAGTTTTAGAGTCTAGCTGACATCCTTTGGCTCCTCATATAAACAAGCTCTGCTTTTTCAAAATGGCTGTCAGGTCTATGCTTGCCATGCAGCTGATTGTTAAGCATCACTGTATGTCCGTGTAGGACTCTAGAAAGGCCTTTGATTGTATTTGTGAAACATTATGAAGCAGTTACAGAGTTGGGTAACACCTGAAGCACCTGAACACCTCCTGGTGGATGACTGACTGCTGGAGGGATCTAGGCAAGATTGGCTGACTTTCTGCAGGTTACAGACCCCCAATGGCTCATTTCCTTGCACTACTCTATTGCCAAAGGATGTCGGGGTAAGCATACACATCAAGCAAGGCAGAAGTGCCCAGAGCCATCCCATTCTTCTTGGCAGTGTTTCGGCTCCAACATATTTTTTCTATGTTAACACTAGATTTTATTTGTCAGTGCATCTACCACTGCCTGTTCATTTTGTCTTCTGTTATGCCTTTTTAATAGTTAAAAACTGCCATGTATCTGTGCTTTATTTTTCCTTTGTTTTGTAGGATATCTCAATAAAACGTGACAAAAATTATCTTGAATCTACCATGAATTATTAGTTAGTGAACTAATCATGTGATTGTCAGAATTCCCCAAATAAGTATTAGCTTATCCTCATATGTCTTGCTCAGTGATGACATGATTGAATGATTGAATGCTTAAATGCCTCAGGTTGTTAAAGGGACACTCTAGGCACCCAGACCACTTCAGCTCATTCAAGTGGTCTGGGTGCAAACTCCCATCACCCTTAACTCTGAGCATGTAATTATTGCAGTTTTTCTAAACTGAAATAATTACCTGCTAGGGTTACCTCGTCTAGTGACTGTCTACCAGACAAAATATATTTCCGGGTGCTTAGATGACTTTTGGTAGTCTAAACCACGCTGGATGTCCACACGCTATGCATGAGGGCTTCCTGCATCGCCGGAATCACAATAGGAAAGCATTGAATAATAATGTAGTCTCAGTTCCTCTGGGCCCAAAATAACCAGTCTGGTTACTCCACTCATCATCGGATTGCACTTGTATTTCAATGTTGGTTCCTGACCTTGGCTCTCATATCTGACTAGTCTCATGGATTACCACTGGACGCCTGCTCCCTCTCTGGCTGCAATAATCGACTACCGCTACTTGACTACTCTCACAATTTAAACTTGTGCCTTGCCATAACACTGGTAACAGACCCCAGCTTATGAGTCATGACCAGGGCCGGACTGGGAAAAAAATTAGGCCCGGGCATTTTTCAATTAGAGCGGCCCCCCAAGAAGGGGGCGGGGCCAGAGAGGGTGTGTTTTGTCATCACTAATGACAACACGCCCCCTCTCAAAGTGAGCATGTTGGTTCAATGTGCAGAGCCCCGCTGAAGAGCTCTAGCATTAGAAAAAGTCCCTGAATTTGTTCTGCGCAGCGCAAGCAAATGTAATAACATGCTTGCGCTGTGTTAGCTTTTAAATTGTCTCTGGTGTCTCCACAAGTGGGATACCAGAGGACAAAAGGGCCAGGAAAGTGTATGGTGCATGTGTTTGGCGCATGCTTGTGGGATTGCGTGTGTGTAGAGTGTGGTGTGGTATTGTGTAAATAGGTCAATTTTGTGGTGTAATATGTGGCTAGGGGTTGTAGAGAGTGCGTGTATAGGGGCATAGTGTTATAGGGGATGTAGCGAGTGTGTACATACGGGCAGTAGTGTGTGTATAGGTGACGTAGCGTGTGTAGGGGTTGTAGAGAGGGTGTGTTTAGAGAATGTTGTATGTGTTTGCTTACAAGGAATGTAGTGTGTGTGTGTAAAGGACCCAGAGTGTGTATAGAAGATTGTGTGTGTGTGTGTGTGTGTGTGTAGAGGATTAAGAGTGCATATAGGGTTAGGGATCTAGCGTGTATCTGGAGCGTTATGTGTGTAGTGGTGCAGTGTGAGGGGTGCTGTAGTGTGTGTGTGTATATATATTTAGAATATATTTGGACGTATTGTATGTGTGAGGTGCGCAGTGTGTTTGTGTAAGAGGGGTGCTGTGTGTGAGGGTGTTTTTATCTGCCGTAAATTCTTTACTATCTCCATAGCAGCAAAGAAATGAGTGACAAAACTTTTAACCAATCACAACGTAGAATAGGGTATAAGAGGTGAGACCTATGACATCATTTCCTCTTTAAACTTGCGACATCACAAGACCATAAATGTAGAAAAAATAACCGAACAGCTGAGAAGTCCATAGAACAAGAAACTGGAAACTTAATCAGAATAAACTGAACCGGAACAGGTAGAATGCAGATGAAGACGTGTCCTTGTCAAACGATGGTCTACGAAGACCTGATGATGAATCTCCTGATGCGATGATGACGACATCTTGCATGGAGACTTTAATGATTCCGTGTAGCTCCTGGTTAAGCTGAAACGAGAGTATAAGGTGCGTTAGAGTCCAGAAGTGATTGTATAAAACAAAGGATGTCTGTCCCGTAATTCAACTTTAATATCGTCTAGTAACATGAGAATAAAATAAACTAAACGTCCTCCCTAGCGGTGTTAAATAAGTATCCCACCCCAAACAATATATATATATATCTCTATGATGTAAATAAGGCAGTTAAACAAGAGCTATCGTGTCAGGTATTATACCAACATATGAGAGAGCAAAGTGTAGTAGGTAGAAGTGAAAATAAAAGGGAGGGAAGAACGAAAGAGAACAGGGAGGGAAAATACTCGCCTCCTGTCATTATTAAAATTAAGATTATCTGTACACTAAAGCTAGCAAAATCTTCAATTTTATCACATGACAGGAGGCTTCGTATTTTGCAATTTCAACGCTGAGAAAGAAAAGCAAATGCCGGATTATCAAGAGGACGAAAGTAGAATGTCCTAAAGGTAGATTCTCTGGTCCAGTCCGCTGCTCATAAAATGTCCGAGAGGGACGCGCCTGCCGCATAAGCGGAAGAGGCCGCTGCCCCACGAACGGAGTGTGCTCCAAAAGTTTGGTCAATACCGGCAAGGGATAGTAGCCACCTAACCCATCTGGCCAGTGTAGTAACCGAAACCGGACCATAAGGGCAGACGTAAGAGATGAGAAGTTGATGAGTGGAAGGTTGCCGCAACGTCGCGGTGGCTTCCACGTAGTGACGGAGGGTTGAGACCACGCAGAGTTGAGGGTCAGAAGGGAAAAAAGGGTAGAAGACCGAGAGAGAGTTGGACTTAGTGCGACGTGAGATCTGAAAGGTGACACCCGCCGGACAGAAAGTAAACGCGTTGGCGTCAAAGGCGCGTACGTCCGCTACCCGTCGAAAGGAAACCAGACAGAGCATGAGGGTGAATTTTGCGGTAAGCTGGCGGAGTGATCGTTTCTCGTTGGGAGGCCAATTACGTAAAAATTGAAGGACCACGCCAACGTCCCAGAGACTAGAATATTTAGGTTCCGGGGGGCGCCGTAGGCGCATACCGCGGAGAAGTCTGCAGATGAGTGGGTCCTTACCAACAGGAATCCCCTGTATCGGAGTATGAGCCGCTGAGATGGCTGACCGTACCACATTGATGGAACGGTATGACTTTCCTGCGGTGAAAAGTGAAGTCAGGAAATTCATGATGGAGTGAGTAGGTGCAGTAAAGGGATTGAGGTCCCGTCCCACACACCAACTTGTCCAGGAGTGCCATGCTGATAAGTAGCACCTCCTAGTTCCTGGTGCCCATGAATCCCATAGCAGGTCCTTAGTTTCCTGCGATAATTCTTCGGTTCTCCAGGAACCCCGGAAAGAGTCCAGGCCACAAGGGGCAAGCGTTCCTGCAGGACTAGTGGGTGAGGAAGGCCCAATGGATTCCTGAGGATGGTTGGGGCATCTGGTAGGAGGAGGGGGTCGTTGATTGAGAGTTCCAGAAGGTCCGGAAACCATGGCTGGCTCTGCCAGAGCGGCGTGATGAGAATTATTCTCACTCCCTGTAGACGGATCCGGTGAAGGACCCTCGTTATCATTGCGAAAGGAGGGAATGCGTAGGCGCCGTCCCTTGGCCATTGTTGGAGAAAAGCGTCCGTTGCGAGGCTCTCCGGGTCTGGGAGCCAGCTGAAGAAAACTTCTGTCTGTCGATTGTTGCGGGACGCGAAAAGGTCTAGGTAGAGAGGTCCCCTCTGTGCATCCAGTAGCGCGAAAATGTGAGGGTCTAGCTGCCAATCGCTGGCGTCCCGCCAGTGGCGTGAGTACCAATCCGCCGTCGTATTGGAGTCTCCTGGTAAGTGCTCTGCCAGCAAGGTGATGTTGCGTGGTAGGCAGTAGTCGAAGATCTCTTTCGTGAGATCCGCCAGTGTTCGAGAACGAGTGCCTCCAAGGCGGTTGATGTATCTGACCGCTGAGACGTTGTCCATGCGGAGTAGGATGCAGCAGTTGGATCGGTCCTTTGCCAGGCTGCGAATGGCGAAGGACCCGGCCAAGAGTTCCAGGCAATTTATGTGCATCGAGAGCTCTTCGGAAGTCCAGACTCCTCCTGTGGACGTGGTTCCGTCTGTTGCCCCCCAGCCTGAACGGCTGGCATCCGATTCCAGCACGAAGTCTGGCTGGTTCCCGAATATGGCCCTGCCATTCCAAGCCTGCATGCAATTCAGCCACCAGTGTAGTTCTTCCCGAACTTCGACCGACATTGGAACCGGTTGGTCGTATGTCGGTTGTCTGCGAAGGAAACTTGCCTTGAGGCGTTGCATGGCCCTGTAGTGCAGGGGCCCGGGAAAAATGGCCTGGATGGACGCGGAGAGAAGGCCTACGATCCGTGCCAGTAATCGTAGGGGTATGGTAGTCCGACGAAGGACTTTCCGGATCTCCCTGCGGATTGCCGTAATTTTGGTAGCCGGGAGGTGAAGAGTGCATGATGTGGAGTCTATTACGAATCCGAGGAATTGAACTGATTGAGCCGGGGTCAATGCGGACTTGGGACGGTTGACGACGAAACCCAGAGAGTCCAAAAGGTGTAGTGCGTATTCCGTATGTCTCCGCAGAGTGTCTGCATCCTCGTCGAAGATCAGGATATCGTCGAGGTAGATGATGCATCTTATACCTTGGGATCTGATTTTTGCCACTACCGGCTTCATAATCTTGGTAAAACACCACGGGGCCGAGCTGAGGCCAAACGGGAGACAGGTGAACTGCCAAGGGATCCCGTGCCAGAAGAAGCGGAGGTAGGGACGGCTGCTTCTGTGTACCGGAATGGTAAGGTACGCATCTTTGAGGTCCAGACGAGTGAACCAGTCGTCGCGTCGAAGCAAGTCCCGGAGGAGATGTATACCTTCCATTTTGAAGTGTCGATATACTACGTGCGAATTGAGCTCCCTGAGATTGATAACGGGGCGAAATTCGCCTGTTTTCTTCCTGACCAGGAAGATATTGCTGTAGAAACCGGTGGCATCCGGAGCCGGTTGAATGGCACCCTTGGAGCGGAGTTCTCGGAGTTCCGCGTCTATGAGGCGGGCATCTGCCCGTGTAGTCTGGATTGGACGTGGAGGGGTCAGCTGGAGCGGGGTCGAGTCGAACTCTATTCGATAGCCCTGCACCGTTTGGATTATCCACGCATCTGAAGATAGTTCTTTCCAGTTCTGGAAAAAAAGAGAAACACGACCTGCGATATGACAGGGGGTTAGAGGAAGAGTAAGATTCCGACTTACCGTTGGAGAATCTTGCTCGTGAGCGTCCTCGGGTGCCTCGGCCACGATCAGATCCCCTGAAGTGGTTGAATCTATTTCGACTAGATGAGTCTGGGTAGAACATCTGAGTCCTTGTTGTACGGGGGCCGGATGGCCAAAAACGGCTGGCGGCACGGCCCCTCTGCCGTCCAGCCCTTCCAAAAAACCCACGGGTGTGGGAACCGCTGAAGACTTTCCGCATTGAAGATTGTGCCTTGTTAAGGGACGTGAATATGTTGACCCTTTTATTTAATTCCTTAAGGAAGGCCTCTCCAAATAATTTACCCTGTGCTAAGGGTCCTAATTCCTTATCCCCCAGTTCGACCAGTTTTTCGTCGATACGGTAAAGTGCTGCTCGGCGCCTCTCCGAAGAGAGGGCTACGTTGGTGTTCCCTAAGAAACAGAAACACCTTTGTGCCCATTCACGGGTATCTCGTGCCCATTCACGCACCGTATCTGGGGTAAAAGTGTCAGCCCTCTCATAGGCTTCATCCGCCATATCCATGATTCTGGCTAGTGGCCCAATGGCATCTAGCAGCTTATCTTGCGCTCCTTTAAAGCCGCGCTCTATGCCCTTGCGCGGATCCCGACCCCCTCGGGACATGAACGTAGTCATGAGCGGGTCAAACTCGGGGGTGTGCGTCACTTTGTCCGGTAGACTAGGGCGAGGGCATTCGGATCTCATCCGGTTTCTTACTTCCTTGTCTAGCGGTTTTCTGAGCCAGAAGTGCATAAACCTTGCCAAATGCTCAGGTGGTGACCATTCTTCCGAACGGGGGTGCCGGATGTTTCTTGGGTCGAACATTTGGAGGCCCGAATTGTCGAGGAAAATCTCCGAGCCCTCCTGTGGGTTATCAATGGATGTTGCCATGGAGTCCTGGGGCTCACCCAGACCCTGTTCCCTTATGAAGTAAGGGTCAGAGTTGGCCGTGGAATCCCTGTCGGAGTCCCCCTGGTCAGAGGCTGCCGCCTGCCATTCATCCAGCACAGCTAGTGCCTGAGTGGGTTCTACATCTTCCTCACCTGAGGAAAGTTGTGTGGCATCGTGGGTAGCACGAACCGTGGCTTTCCTGCGATCAGCAGGGGCTTTCCCTTTAGCCTTGCGTGGGGTTACATTGCCCTTCCAATGGCGTTTTCGCCGTTGGGAGTGTTCCCTGGAAGAGTCGGAGTCTTCGGAGTCCGCCTTATAATGAACCCGTTTAGATGTGGGCCTGGGAACCTCAGAGTTTGTTTGGAGCGACTTGGAAGCGGCTTGTTCCATGGCTGCAGCCACGGCTGCTGTTATCATGGCCTGGAGGTCTGGGGTTTGTGATTCCTCCATTATGAGGAATGAGGATTCGGGGCTCACCCGGTAAATTGCGTGAGGGCACTAGGCATGATTAATGGAGAGGCCTGGGGACCGGGGTGGTATGGTATCAGAACTAAATAACCTGTGGTTAGAGACCGGTAGGTCGTAGAGGAGAGGGCTGATTCACTGGGGCTCACCCAGGTGATCGGAACCTGCATGAACAGGACCGTTTAGCAGCGTAAAATGGGGGCTCACCCCGGCCAGAATAAGGTGCAGACCAACTGGCTTAACCAACCCCAAGTGTAAGGCACTAACCTGGTCCCACTGAGTGAAAAGGGTAAGGCTTTTCAATTGCTTGTTGGATTAGCAGGAGCAGAAAAATCAGGCAGTGTCTATCTCTTTAAGATGGCCGCCGGACTGACAGGCTCAGTGTGTGGAGAATAGTACCTCCCCCAGTTTGGGCGGCAAACTGTAAGCTTGCCATTCGCATAAAACTGCCGAACGTGAATAGAAGATCTATGCGAACTGCCGAACGTGCGAATAGAAATAGATGCGAACGTTTAAAAGGCGATCGCGTCAAACTGCCGAACGAAGCGTTCGGTAGTTAGAAACGAATAGTCAATGTGCGGTCGCGCGGGCATTCGAGTAAAACAGGCGAATGCGCAAAACTACCGAATAACGCGTTCGGTAGAAAGAACAGAAAAACTGTTAAAGAGAAACAGAGAAAATGGAGGGAAAGTACAGACGGCGGGAAAGCCGTGAAAGACAGTTAGGGAGCCAGACAGGGTCCCCTGGTATACAGGGGTTAAGAGCATTAATAGGGCAAATATATAAAGGTACAGTGAAAACAAAAGGCATGTAAATGAAAAGTGTATGTAGAATAGATAATACAAAATTTGTTACTTAACTTGTGATGGAGCAGCAAAGAAAGAGGAAATGATGTCATAGGTCTCACCTCTTATACCCTATTCTACGTTGTGATTGGTTAAAAGTTTTGTCACTCATTTCTTTGCTGCTATGGAGATAGTAAAGAAAGATTATGCAAAATACGAAGCCTCCTGTCATGTGATAAAATTGTGCTCAAGAGTCCCAGTGTATGCCAGGATTGATAAAGTAAAATCATTATCTATAACTTGAACTATTGTGTACTCCAATTTCTGCACAATATTACACCTTCTCTAAAAGGAATTGCGATAGTCAGTTAATACTAAGGAGAGTTGAAAACGGAAAATGAAATGGAAGCCTTGACATTGTTTTGTCTCAGGTAGCAGTTGGATATCCAAAAATGAAAAGACAGTAGGTAACTGGAGACATAAAAGGGTCAAAGTGAAGAGAGATACATTGGGTTTGCATTTGCTTATGTTGTATTGGAAACCAAATGATGTTTTACTGTTGCCAAGTGAAGAGTAAAGGGCCAACGATTGACTCTTTCAAGATGGTCTTGCACAAAAGGAAATAAGAATAGCAAGAGATGAAAAAGTGTAGGAACAATAAAATATGTAGGGTATAAACCAGGTGAGAGCTATATTACGAATATTCACCCGCGCCATCATACTTGAACATGGTGTGTAAATACTAAATAATTGACATAATTGCAAACAAAATGTATTCATTGCAAATTAATTTCATTAGCAAATTATACCCATTTTACTTACAATTAGCCATGCAAGAGCGAATTCTGAAACTAATTAAGAAAAGCCTCAAGCAGAATCTCCAGCTGTATCTCCAGTACAAAGGACACAGAGAGATAGGTAAGTAAATGTGTACCTTTGCATGTGAAGTGCTTGAGCAGCTGTGGCTCCTGCTGGGTTTTCCCCTGTGTGACAATGCTCCCTTGTGTGACTATGCTCCCCTTGTGACTATGCCTCTCTTGTGATTATGCTTTCCTTGTGACTATGCTTCCCCTGTGACTGTCTCCCTCTGTGCATGTGTCTTTCTATTTGACCATCTCTGCCCTGTGCTATTGCCACCTTTTTAGAGAAAATATATACAGACCATGCTAGTTTTCATAATTAATTATACATGCAAGACATTACACAACACATCATCACCTGATATTACATAACATTGGGGAGAAAAAAACTGAATCATTGGGGGGAAGAAATGGAAGGGAAAATTCCCTAATCCCTAATAAACTACTTACAATGTGTGTACTGCATGTCTGACTGCATGTGTAGTATTGTGTTGTGTAGTATGTGTAGTATTGTGCATACTGTTGTCCGAATGTGTGTCATTGTATGTCTGCTGTCTGTAAATGTCATTGTGTGTATTATTAGCAATGTGTGAACCTGCCATATACAATAGAGGTGGATATTCTGGCTTAATTTCTCTCACCATTCTCTGAAAGTCCCGTCAGAGAAAACTGCCAGCATTTGCATCGGTGATATTTTTGCAATGCCAGCACCGACCACCTAGCCTCAAATATTAGTTGTGCCAATGAAATACCAGCCAGGTGGCAACTTTACTGTGTGTTGTTGCTGTGTATGTCTCCCTGTAAATGTGAAAGTGTGTATCTCAAAATCTAGGTCACCATTAACCAACATATGGCAATATAGCGAGCAATGTAATACAAAATTAGTATGAGTATGTATGTGAAAATTCATTCATATTTTTATTAGACATTACATACTTTTGTACATACTTTTAAGTTTAACTGTATTTTTTTAAACACATTTTATTTTAGTAAACTATGTTTTGAATATATATATATATATATATATATATATATATACATATTATGCAATTTTTTAGTATAATGATTCTATATTTAAATTTTTATCAAGATCCCTTATTGCAGTCACTCAAACAGCCACTAGAGGTGCTTCCTGGGTTGAGTCAATGCATCTCTATGACGAGATGTTGACTGGCGTAGAGCAGCATGCATGATAGCCTCCTAATGCTTTTTCTACGGGAAAGCATTGGATTGGATGAGAGCATCAAGATTGATTATCAAAGAGGCAGAGCATGGGTTTCTCAATTTTGGTTTATTTTTATTAAATAAATCATAACAGTGTATAATAAGTCATGTTTTGTTGTTCATCTTAGGTTGACTTATTTATCTAATTTTAAGACCTGCTAAGGAACAGATGATTGTTATTATGTCCTGATATGTAAAATCATAGAATTTAAAGAGGGTGTTCTATCTTTTTCCCATGACTGCATCCTGCCTTGTACCTGTGGATACAATACGCAGAAAAAGAAATACTTGTAATTATGTTAAGTTGCTTTCCTTGTGTACATCAAAAGAGCTGAAGTATAACATTCTAACATAATTGTGGTTACCAGGCTGTATTTAACATACATGCATTATTGTTGTCCAATGAAAATTACAATATTGTTGCATTGAAATTAGTATGATACCAGTATTACTACCAACATTATATACCTGGTGGAGTTTACAATTTATAGAGGAGGGTTAGGAAGGCATCAGGGTTAGGAGACCATAGGGTTAGAGAGATGTAGACCCTGTTTGGGGAGACATTAATGTAAGGAACAGTTGGTGTTATGTTTTTAGAAACATTGGAATAGGGAGGGTTAAGAGCTATGGTACCTTACGGTTAGTGGGGACATGGGGTTAAGGAATATTTGCTATCAAGATGCTATAAACTCTGTTTGGGTGCAAACTGCAGAAACAATCACTCTCAGTCAGAGTCTGTTTGTGTCTGAGAGTCATGGGAGTTACATTCCACAGCAAACTGATAGCTGGACCCCCCTAACTCAGAGGACACCAAATTACTTTGTATTTGTTTTTGTTCTTCCTGCTGTTACATACTGCAGTGTTGAACTGATGAGCTACAAGTTGGGGAGGATCCAGATGCAAAACCATGTGCTGCAATGAAAATTGCAGAGCCGATACTTGCCATATCATGGAAAATGGATGGCTCTCACATACCGGTGAGGTTATTCATTACTATATTTCTATCCCCACTGCAGGTTACGTGCTGCAGGTAGGTGTCAGTATGCTTAGTGATGCCAGTGTACCACTGTGTTTCAGAGTTAATACCCATTTTTTGGGGAGAGCGTAGGGGGCTGAAATCCCAGATGTGAGGCTCTGAATCACAAATCAAACAAACTGTTTGTCCTTTGCCTGTTTCGCTTGTATCATGATATGTCCGTAGGAAATTCGGATGACCCACCAATCGTGCAAATTTTCGATGAGTTGCAGTTTGTTTGAAACCGAATGCACAAGTCTACTTGATACTTTGTTTTACATTTCTACTTAAGGACTCACATGTTCTGCAGACCCTACCTTTGTGCGTAGGACACCTGCATAACAAAATACTTTTAAATAACCAAACTTCACGTAAAGATTGAGTTATGTAAAATATCATACTGTCATGCTTTCTCGGGGCTTCTAACTCGTAGCCTATAATTATATCATGAAAGATGATGGCACTTACACTTTCAAATGCTCTACTGCCTTAACAGCAAAAAATGCCTTGTGAAAGTTCTAACCCAGCAATTTATCAGAACAGTCATCTTAACAAGTGATTCGCTCAAAGGCTTAATGTGCTGAAACTATTAAGGAAAAAAAATTCAGTCACAGACATAAATTTGCTCAGTTTCTTTAATGATTATGCCTCATCACTCCATTAATTTTTGTGTAGCTGCGACATTCAAAGAATCATGTTTTTCTATTCACGTTACTTCTCTTGGGAAGTGAGTCCTTCACTCTTTGTAAAAACTCACCCAGAGAATATGACCACTAGCTATTGAAGGATGAGAGGGTGAGGGGAAATGTACACAGTCTCTATTCCCAGGACACTACCTTCTGTCTTCAGCTCCTGACAGTAAAGACCATCTAGAATCACTTTCATGTGTGTGAGCAAAAGTACAATATAAAGATTTATGATCCTATGAATAGAAAGCTGAATTTATAAATGAAACCATCCAAAATAACATGGTGCAGAGATGAGTGTTCACCGGCATTACATAAATAAAATAAAAAAAGGTTTACTCCCGACTCTGAAGTTACTAGAAGGAAAAAGATGATATACATTTATTATTAGGATTCCATATCTAAATGTTTCATCCCCACAGTGGTATTGAAATATCAGTTTTGAAAGGCTTGTAATAAATTGATTATTTTTTTTGCCCTTGAAGACCTGCAGCATCTGGAGTGCACTTAACACATAATGAGATAAAGGAACTGAAAGAGTTTTATTGTAATCGCATCCCTTTTGTCTCACCAACATGCCTATCAATTTCTGTCCATAGCAGGAATTAGCAATGCTCACTCTAAGGAATACAGTGTAAGAAATATCAGGTTTTTAAAGAGTTTTTATGCTTGTGGAGAAAGTTCAATCCTTTGGCTAAGTCTAGCATTCAGCCAGCAGGGGGAGCTGTGAGCCCTTTCAGATTTTTTTTGATCTGTGTGTTTGTGATTTATATAAAGTCTTCCACCCATTAGTAAATGTTAGTCCTGAAACCATGCTAATGAAATTATATATTTTTTTGCAGACAATTATATATTTTGCCAATATTTAAAAACAATATACTGCACTAGGCGTACTTTAAATTTTAAAGCACAACATATAAATGTAATGCTTAGGTAAGATACCACTCTGTGCTAGACTTTGCACAGGGAAAGAATTTGGTGAAAAATTTTCTGGAGGCCCAGAACTCTGCTGGGCAGAATTTTGGTACAGAAAACCGGATTCAGAAACTAATTAGATGAACCAAAATGATGTGAAAATTTGCCAATCAGTGTACTGCAAAAATATTTATTTATTTATTTATAAAATATTTACCAGGATGGATACATTGAGATTTTTGGTGTCTTCAAGTATGTCCTGTGCCCACAAAACATTGCATTGATACAATAGGATACAATATTACAAAAAATACAATATACAAACTATATAAATATGACAGGTGCATTCTGTGCTGAGGTATATTGCCATAGATCTGTTAAAAGATTTTAGATTGAATGAAGATGTGACTGTGTCCCTGAGGTTATTCCATAATTGCGGTGCTCTGTAGGAAAAGGAGGATCAAGCCACTTTATTTTTGTATTGCGGTATGCAGAATATCATGCTAGTACTGGATCAGAGGTTATAGGAGGTGGGAACAGCTGAGGAGGGCATTCTACTCAGGTAGGGTGGGAGCTTCCCAAAAATGCTCTTATGCACAAGGCTGGAAAGATGAAGAGTGCGTCGGGACTCCAGCGACAGCCAGTTTAGCTCTTTTAACATGTCATAGTTGTGGATAAAGTAATTACATTATATAACGTATTAAGTTTATAAAGGTGGGTTTGCAGTGCGGGTGCATACACTACATCCCCATAATCAATTACCGGCATTAGCATTTGTTGCACTATCTGTTTCCTTACTGTAGGGCTTAGGCAGGATTTGTTTCTGCACAGAGCACCTAGTTTTGGGTAAAGTTTTGAAGACATATTTTCAATGTGAAAGCCAAAGGATAGATTGGGGTCTAGCAACATACCTAGATATTTAAAAGAGCAGACAACCGTCAGTGTGCTATTTGAATTTGTTCTGATACATAATTGTTGATTTTGTAGTTTACATAAATTAGGTACAGTTCCAAAGATCATTGTAATGGTTTTGTCAGTGTTTAGGAATAGTTTGTTATCCGCTATCCACTTTTCTATCTCTGTGAATTGGTTTTGGAGCCCAGCCTCAAGCTGCAGTAGCTTGGGTTTACTAGCGTAGATTACAGTGTTGTCTGCATACATGTGTATACAGCGCTACAGAATTTGTTGCCGCTATATAAATAATAAAATAATAATAATAATGTGTACAGTTGAGGATGTGCAGACGTTAGGCAGACCATTTATAAATAATGTGAATAGCAGGGGGCGAGTATGGAGCCTTGGGGAACACCACACGTGATATGATATAATATTCTGTATTATGTATACACAGATAGGAGCATTTGGGAAAAGTAACCAACAGAGGGAAAACGTGGAGGAGCAATAAAAAATAATCTATATTATTATAGTATATATGTATTAAATAATAAAATATAAATGCTCTAACATTCTTCCATTTTGTTACTCTCTACTGCTCACTTCTCACTAGATCTGTGAGTAAAATCAACATTTAGTGGTTGTCTTCTAACCTCCAATTCTTTTTTTTTTTTTTAATTCTTTATTTTTCTTGTGCATAGTAAAGAACATACAGTGAATCTTGCAGCGCCACAACAGCAACTGCAGGCTTGTCATGAACATTGATTTGATATGGCATGTGAATGGCTAGCACAATTTTATAGTTTCATAACATGAGAAACAAACAATTACAAACTGTTCTCTAACGTAGAGGGCTAAGCATTAGCAGGAGCATTTGCGGATTTCGTATACGAACTGTAGGGTAAGGACCGTTAGTTACATGCTTAAGTTTTACACCTCGAATAGTGAAGTGTTAGTCAGTTCCTCCAATTCTTTTTTTTTTCCATCAATCATCTCTTTTTTTTTTTTTTTTTTTGGCACCACGGACAGAATTCAGAATCACAAATAAAAACATTTTCTGCTATTGTGTGACTCATATGGTTCGATATTTCATCTTAGATCTCCCCTTCAGGTAAAATCTGGATGAATTGCAGTTCATAATGAAAATAATTTCCAAGTCTAGTTTGTGCTTGTTTATGAGAATATCCATTCTCAGACCAAAATATTACACCAATTCACAAGAGATTGCACTGATGTAACAAAATATACAAAATTTGAAAGTAAAGTTAACACAATGAAAGTAGTTTAATCTAGCCAACGAGTATCTCCATTGGTCCAGTAGCATATAATTTCTCTCCAGCTGTTCATGAACTTCCATGCTCATCAGTCAGGCTTTAGCTAGCTGAGAATTATGGGAGGTTTAAACTATCTTCATTTAGAGTGTTAACTTATGGCTGCTACAGTTTTTAGACATTTAGAGCAGAAGGACTATGCATGCCCTTGCCATTTATTGGTAGATGGCACATTAATTGGAGTATATTCGAAGCATGGGCTTGTCACCAGTGGGGTACCTCAGGGATCTGTACTTGGACCCATTCTCTTTAATATTTTTATTGGTGATATTGCAGAAGGTCTTGATGGTAAGGTATGTCTTTTTGCTGATGATACTAAGATATGTAACAGGGTTGATGTTCTGGAAAGGAAAGATTGCGACTTACTCAAAATTAGATCTTAGCCCCTGATAAACACACTAGACACTTCATTTGCCCTTCATTAAAGTTATACCTACTGTATTCATCTCAGGTTTCCAAGCAGGCACAGAGTTAATAAATGTATACAAGAAATAGGGTGAAGACGCTGTCTGAACCTACAAGAAAATTAACAACTCATAGTGAAAAACCATAAAAAGCATGCATACAGACACGCTATCAGAAGCACTCACAGTGGAGACTATCAAAGCGCTTTCAGGGTGCCACCCCTAGTCCATTAGGGGGGTAGAGTGTGGATCTACAGAACTGAGGAACCCGGACACCAGAAGAGAGCAGGAATCAGAGTATAAAAATAAAAGTGTATTTATTAGTAAATACGTCTGAGTCTTTTACTCCTGACCCTAGGGATTCAACTAGAACCAATACGTTTTTTTCAACAAGCAATCAAGGAGCTATTCCCAAAGAAAGATATGATAGACCTATGCAAAAAGTCAATATTTATAGATCATACGCTGAAGTAGTAAATAAAGAAACACATAGGAATGATGATCCAAATACAAGATTGTCTCATACTAATGATACCCATGACAGTTTTTTAGAGAGGGGCCTACAACCTCGAGAGAAAACGATAACCAATTTTTTTCCCAGGAAAACCGACTGAGAACATTCCAACTGTTTTGCCCCCTTACAAACCGAATCCTCCATAAAAAGAATGAGAGTGAACGAGGAACTGAACCAGGATTAGAAAAGAGGTCTCTACTCCTTAGGGAAAATAGCAAAGGGATTGTTAATCTATCTGGAAACTCACTGTCTGCTCTAGAAATACAGGTATTAGAAAAAGGGATAAAATTTGCCCCCAATGAAGGTATTAATGATTTCGACCTGTTTATAGATTTTAAAACATTTGTCAGGGAGTTAACGGTCAAGAGACATATCTTGAAACAACCAATTAATCCCACTACAACCTCTGGTGACATATCTACAGGTCATGACTATTTTAAAAGGAAATCTCATTTTTATCCAGTTTTCAACAAAGGGTCATATTTAGAAACATTTGAAACAATGGTAGAGAAAGAACTGGGTGCTATTAACAAGAAAAAAAGAAGGGATAATTTAACACATAAAGAAAGAACATGCCTGAAAAGGATGATGAAAAGAGATAGCATCATCTTTAAAGAGGCAGACAAAGGGGGGGGAGGGGACATTGTAATTATGAGTAGAGATTATTATTTACAAGAATCCTTAAATATTCTTAATGATCAAGTTACATATAAAAACTTACAAAAGACCCAACCAAGCCATTTAATGAAATTTTAAAAAATCGACTGCTTAAAGCAGTTGATGGTCATGTGATCTCCCAAAGAAATTTCGATTTTCTCCTTGAAAAGAATCCCACTATTCCCATTTTTTATTTTTTGCCCAAAATACATAAAAATGTATTTTTTCCCCCAGGTCGCTCAATAATTAGCGGCATTAATTCCACTATGGTGAACCTGTTAGCGTTTATTGACTCATACCTGCAGAAGTACGCATAGGAAGCCCTATCATATGTGAGAGACACTAAATCTCTCTTTCAAGAACTAGAAAACATCGAGAGGAATATAGTTGGGCAACCTTGGACGTTACGTCCTTATATACAGTTATTAACCATAAATTGTGAATAGAGGCCATTAAATACTATATGGACCAGGATATTACCATTTCTAACAACCTGAAAGAGTTCATAATCAAAGGAGTTCAATTTATTTTAGAACAAAATAATTTTTTCTTTGAAGGTTCTTTTTATTTACAGATCAAGGGTAGCGCCATGGGCACCAGGTTTGCCCCCAGCTATACCAACACATTCATGGGGAAATGGGAAGACCATTCCGTGTGGTCTGGATATGGCTGGTGGACATCCCTGGTGCTCTGGCGGCGTTACATCGATGATGTGATCATAATCTGGAAGGGAGATGTGGTATCTTTTACAGACTTTACAGGATATTTAAATGTAAATACTTTTAATTTAAAGTTTACCCCAGTATGGGAAAAGAAATCCATTGACTTTTTGGATGTTACCACATCCAGTGAAAGGGATAGAATATACACCAAGTGCTATGTCAAACCAACGGACGAAAATAGCTATGTGCATAAGACTAGTTGCCACCACCAACCGTGGCTTACAGGAATAGCAGGGAAGCCAACTAACTAGGGTCAAACGCAACTGTTCTAGGTCCCAAGATTTCACTATTCAGGCGGAATATATCAAACAGAAACTAATCCAACGAGATTATAATAAAAATAGCATTGAGAAAGAGATGAGAATTATTAATACCTGCAGGAGAGAAGATTTACCCATGGATATCAATACACCTAAAAAGGATGTCTCTTTCAATTGTGCTTTTAAAACGAGATTTAACACTCATCATAATGAGATAAAAAAAGCACTTCACAAACATTGGTCTATACTTCGGAATGACCCTGTTATGGGACAATCATTACCTGAAAAACCCAGAATGATTTATAGAAAAAATAAAAATTTAAAAAACATAATAGCACCAAGTTACATCAAATAAGTCACTAAATCTCCCCCAATTAACATCAATAGGGGTTTTAGAGGTTTTAATAGTTGTACAGCATGTAGAACGGCCCTTCTAACAAATTCTGATGTGTTCCAAAGTTCGATCACAGGAGAGATTTTTTCCATCAGTTCTCGTATTGGCTGCCGCACGGACTTTGTTTTATATTTGCTACAGTGTCCATGCGGTAAGCAGTATGTTGGGCGTACTAAAAGACCTCTAAAGGTCAGGATTATGGAACATTTGAACAACATTAAAAAAGGTCTTACTACCCATTCGGATCCAGTACATTGTCTATCATGTCCAGTTTTCGATTTTAAAAACTTTTCTTGTAAAGGAATTGAACAGGTTCTTCCCCATTGAACTTTGTCAGAAAGAAACTTATTGGATACATAGACTACAAACACTGGAGCCGAATGGGTTAAATGTTGATATAGATTTGGTCTGTTTTTTATAGTGTTTTTTATAATGTCGTCTTATTAATTATTTGTTATTTATTATTTAAATTTTTTTTTTTTTTTATTTATTTATTTTTTTTATTTTATTGTATCATTATTTTTCTTTGGATATGTGGAATTCTAAAATCATTACTTGATTATATATTTCATGGAGGTGGTTAACATAGTTGATTATTAATATCAGACACTTGGAGAATATATATAGCATGTTAACACAAGAGAATTCAGTAATTATAGCACTAGATTAATATTTTACTGGTTACTCTAACCACTTATGTTACAGTTTTTTTGGATTACACTTTGTTCTATGAGTTGCTGGTAAATCTTTTTTCCCATAGTGTCACTGGCTCAACACCGTTTCGTATCTATGAGGACTTTCACAATTGATTTTTTAAAAATGTGATCACTACGCATGCGCAACGATGGGTGACAGATATGAGAAAGCACCATCATTGTTGGAACGCACGGACGTAATGTCACGTATTCATCCGCTTATAAAAATGTGGTTAATGGCATTTACTGTCCACACAGGAAAAGTTGTGCCGAGCAGCAACCAAATCCACAGAAGGTGCCCTGTCGTGGTTTCCCTTGTGGTTGTCCAAGAGCGTGTTCCTGATTCAAGTTTCTTCTGTTTTTTGACTTTGGCTTTGATCTGGACTTCCCTGTATTCTGTATCCCTGACTTCTTGCTTTTACTTATCGTTGTGTCTCTTTCTGTATCCCCTGACCTTGGCAAGTATCCTGACTATTCTTTGGTACGTTAAGTCCGGCCATTCTAAGGCCCGGTAATACGTTACCTATTAGTCATCTGTGTGACACAATTCTACGTGCTGGATCAACTAGTAATCCTGACAAGTAACTTGTGCCACGCATACATCACATCCGGCGTAATACCATCGTTGGAACGCACGGAAGCAACTTGTGACACGCAAACGTCACTTCCGGTGACGTAAAAAAGATACGAAGCGGGAAAACATACAACACACAGCTGATGCCCAGGAAGAAGATTAACGGTCCGGATCAAAGCGGGAACACGCCCACCACAACACCAATAGGAAACAAGAGGAGTCCTATATATTGAGACTGTGGGAGGTAATATACTGAGAGGGTGGGAGGTAATTTTTAGACTGCATATTTGTATTTTTATGTGTTAACTAAAGAGGTCCTTGAAGAAGTTCTACTAGATAGAACGAAACGCGTTGGTCCAGTGCCTTTTTTTACTAAAAAATACACTTTTATTTTTATACTCTGATTCCTGCTCTCTTCTGGTGTCTGGGTTCCTGAGTTCTGTAGATCCACACTCTACCCCCCTAATGGACTAGGGGTGGCACCCTGAAAGCGCTTTGATAGTCTCCACTCTGTGAGTGCTTCTGATAGCGTGTCTGTATGCATGCTTTTTATGGTTTTTCACTATGAGTTGTTCATTTTCTTGTAGGTTCAGACAGCGTCTTCCCCCTATTTCTTGTATACATTTGCTCTATCAGGCATCCATGTGGAAAGGTCACAAAGCTAAGTTTTGTCTTTTTTATTGTCTTTTTTATTATTTGTTGTAAACACATACTTTTGTATTTTGTGTTTTTGGTACTATACAGAGGTAACAAAGTTAGAGGGAAGGCATACCTATAAGAACAACAAGTGGCCTCCCCTTTGTGTTTCAGACCAACATCAATCCAAACAGAAACATTTGATTTCATCTCCTCTTTTGTGCTTGCCACATAATTAGTTATTGATGCTATGAATTTGTTGCAAACTTTCAGTTCCATACTTGTGTCACACTTCCTACTGATGATCTAATACAGAAGACTTCACAGTTCCTTCCTTTATTCCTTTTTGGAAGGGTTTGCTTTCCCCATTCTGAATATGCACCAAAGGAGGAGGGATTATTAATCTGTGGGTTATTGTTATGACACCGAAAGACTCTGCTTCACTCCCACCTTATTTGATTGATATTTCCTGTCCTAATGTGTTTTATACCCCACCTCCTATAGAATGTAAGTTCGTTTGAGCAGGGTCCTTTTCAACCTATGGTTCCTGTAAGTTTTCTTGTAATTGTCCTATTTATAGTTAAATCCCACCTCTCATAATATTGTAAAGCGCTACGGAATCTGTTGGTGCTATGTAAATGGCGATAGTAATAATAATAATAAAGACAATGGTCTCCTGACTACTAATTGGTCACTTAGTGTATCCACTATCTGTGAGGTGATACAAGCATATGGTTGACTAGCCACTTAGTTTACATTGAAACTAGACTTAGAGGCAACTCATGTGTAACATTTCACACCTTGCAGGAGAGCTCTGGAGACAACAGCTTCAAAAGAGGAATTCATGTTGTAAACCATATGACATCTATTACATTCCTATTCAATCAAATTGTAAAATAGAGACGCTATCTAGGAACTGTTTACACGTTTTATAGTACATAGCAATGTCGTCATCAGAGCTGGTGCTTTATAACTATCTCAGAGTGCTTGCTTCACGCTTATGGTTCTCTCAAGTGTGAGTGCCTACTCAAATATAAATAAGGGCAAATCTAAGGAATGTAAAAAAAAATATTGCGTTTTGAAGACTTTTATTTTTAATAAAAAGCATCAGTCATTGAAAGTGTTAAAAAAAAATGTATGGGGGAAAAAAAGGAAACACGTTCTCTTTGCATTTTCATCATGCCTCAAGTATGCCAACGAGTAAATGTAAAAAATCCCCTCACACTGGCAGCTAAAATTATACAAAGCTAAAAGCTGATATGCTTTGAAGTGCTGAGATATCAGATAAAAGGACGAAAAGTGCAAATATCATATATATCGTATGAGAGTATTGGTGGGTTTGATGTGGAAATTGTTTCATTTGGCACTTTGTGCATGAAAATCAGATGTGAAATATGCATTACTTTCATGTTTGTATAATTCTTAAAGCTACAGAAATGTCAAAGAGAAATGGTTTAATAGTACACATCAAGGAAGAATTACTTAACAGGTTCTAACTGCTCTGCACAAAAAATACATATGTATGTCAATCCAAACACTTGGTTCAATAAAGGAGAAAAGTGATCTGACCTATTTGAATTATACTGTATTATAGTTTAAAAGGAGAAAGACAGGGGGGAAGGGGGGAGTGGCTGACCACCTAATTAGATGGACGTGTGAGAGAGACCTTCTGTACGGGTGGGAAATAAGTGATGATAAAGAAACTTAGAACCAATTGTTATTCAATTTGTTCTAAGCTTCAACACATACTCACCTACCTTCCTACTTCATCCTGGGATTGCACAATATCCTAACGGATGAAGATGAAGCATCACAAGGCTTCCTTTTTTCTGTCTCAGTCGCAAGTCAAGACTAAGCTCTCTCTCTGGAGAAGATCCATTTGGAGTTATGGTTAGTTAAAAAAGGTTACATAGGGTTAGAAGTAGCAATAAAGTTTGATGCTGGCCATTATAGTAACACACATTATTTATTGGGGAAGAAAGCGAGTGGAGTTATGTCAAAATTATATGTTCCCCAAAAATCTGGCAAAAATATTTATAAAAATTCACCATAAATTAACCATTTAAGTTGTATACCTAAAAAAACAGAAAGCAAAATTTGTAATAGATTGGTGATGAATTGAATAAAGTGATATACGTCAAAATGCCCCATATTAAATAGCTCAAGGTGTCTCTTTTTGCAAATTCCATCAAAAGGAATGAAGTACAGCTAAATACTTACATTTTGTCCTGGAAAGGACTTGTAGACAATAATTGAAAATTGGAAATTTGAACACTGAAATGGTCTTGCCTCTATTTTGGCCTTATAACATCTCAAAAATCTGATAAAGGTCTGCATGTGGACTATTGCTGTACTTGAAGCAGTAGAAGAAAACAAATCCAGTTTTTTTATGGTGGTAGGTAGACTTGGAGTTTGGCTTCATTTCAAACTACAATTCGGACTAATTTGGGATGATCATGTGATTGTACGAATTCTCAAATTCCAAACCACCAAGAAACAGTTAATAACACTTTTTTTGCTGTAGTGGTTCTGGTGTCAATAGTCCCCTGGTCCCATCTCAGCATAATCACTGTCCTGGGTCTGCACTAATTCCGATCTCTCCTAAAAGCCAGATGTCAGTTTGTTCACTACAGCTACTCAATGAAGTCACTGATTGGCAGATATGACTTAGCTGATGCTCTCAGGCAATAAATGAATGCTTACATTGGAATCCTGCTTGAGAATACTATATAATAAGTGTCAAACCATGCTAATGCAGTCTGAAAGATGTTGGGACAGCACCAGGGAACTCGTGACACCATGACCACTGCACTATTGTATTGGTTAAGGTGCTTGGAGTGTCACTTTAATATTTTATTAAAATGATTTCCTATGCTTGCATATTGGGAATCTAAAGAAAGTCATATCTGTTTTTTTTTAAAAAGCAATACTATATACTGGTGCATTTAATGGGGAAAGTATGGAAGTACAGTGGAACAAGCAATAGTGCCAAAAAAGGCCTCTGCCACAAACATAAAAGCATACTGAAAAGCTTCAGTCTTTAAGGGATTAATGTCAGTTTCAGGGAAACAGTTCTATAC
Organism: Pelobates cultripes; assembly: GCA_933207985.1. Taxonomy (NCBI): domain Eukaryota; kingdom Metazoa; phylum Chordata; class Amphibia; order Anura; family Pelobatidae; genus Pelobates; species Pelobates cultripes. The sequence goes on from OW240913.1 coordinate 91,167,159, forward strand.
CTATTGTACAGCGCTACTGAATCTGATGGCGCTATATAAATAATAAAATAATAATAATAATATCTAGGCACAGGAACAATAATCCCTGTATACAATGTTGGGTGCTGGCTTGTCTGTCTGAAATATCCTGCTCTGATTTGTAGATAGCAGTAGATGTTTTACAGCTAGCTACGTGTTCTGCATGGTTTGCTTTCACTTTGGCAGACAACCACGCTGGGTAAGTAAATTTAGTAAAGTTCCTTCATTAGGTTCTGCTACCTCTCTCTGAAGAGTACTTATATTCTGAATATGGAACATTTTGCTGGATGAATTTACCTCTTTATGGGCTGGATTATATTACTGAAGATAAACGTAACACTTGTAATAGAATAGCAGATTCGCCAGCGGAATTTTATGAGATAAGCTTATCTTATAAAATGGAATCAAGCCCCATGTTTGATTTTTTTTTTTTTTTTTTTTACAATGCTGATTCAAACAGTGTTTTTGAGATGGAGGACATGACTTATTTACGAGGTCTGTTCAATGTGAATAATGTCATATAAATTGTGCCGGATTGTGACCTCTGAACGTATTCAGAGGTGTCTGGCACCACACCATGAGTAGATCATTTAAGCCGTCCAAGTTGTGAGGTGGAGCCTCCATGGATCAGATTTGCCATTCCAGCACATCCCACAGGTGCTCAATCGGCCTCCGCTGACCTGCCTTCTTCCCATACTGCATCCTGCTGCCATCTCTTCCCCAGATGAACAACACTCACCCACCTGTCATTCACCTAATCTAAAATAAAATGTGATTCATCAGACAAGGCAACCTTCCATCAGGGGTCATCATGGCCACTCTGACTAGTCTGTAGCTATGCAGCCCAATATGCAGCCAATTACAATGCACGGTGTTATGACACATTTCTATCATGGCTAACATACAATATTTCAGCAAATTTAGCTACTTTGGCTCTTCTGTGTAATCAGGCCAGACAGGCTAACCTTCGCTCACTATGAGCATCAATGAGCGTTGGACACCCATGACCCTGATACCGGTTTACCAGTTGTCCTTCCTTGCACCACTTTTGGTAGGTACTAACCACTGCATACCAAGAATACCCCCACAAGGCTTCCTATTTTGAAGATGCTCTGACACAGTTGTCTAGTCATCACTGTTTGGCCCTTGTCAAAGTCATTGAGTTCTTTTCTCTTGCCTATTTTCCTGCTCCCAACACATCAAATTCAAGAACTGAGGGGAGGGTAATTACTGCCTAATGTATCCACCCTTTGACATTTGCCAATGTTATGCACTTCACTTGTCTGTAGTTTTAATGTTGTGGCTGATCAGTGCATATATGTTATAAACAGTAATGTGGAGTTTAGTGTAGACATTTGAAGGAAGAAATTGAGGTAAATGTTTCTATGAAACATCATTCTGGTAATGCTTGAGAGAAGACTTAGGATGAGGAAGCTAAGAAGATGAAGCTAAGAAGCCAAGGAAAATGTGTATGTGAATACTCAATATCTAACTATACAAGGATTCGATATCAAGTACAAGATACAAGTGAGAAGAGTGGTCTAATATCTAAGATTTGATAGACACCAGATGAGTGCTGCAATATGTTACGATGAATTGAAAGTAATAATTGGATAGCTATGAAGTGAGCCAAATAGAGCAGTAATAAGGATAAAAACAGAAGCCCAGGGCAATAATAAGGTAGATATGACCTTTAGAGATGACAGAGAGTGGAGTATTTGATACCTTTGCAGGAGCTGTTTATTCAGACTATAGAGGTCTAAATCCAGACTGAATAGTGAACGTTATCATTAGAGAATAAAGGTTATGTAAGCCATTAAACATGTTTAGGTGATAGTTCGACTTAGATTTGGTAAGGTTTGCACAGAATGTTTTTTTTCAATATCTGAGATAGTAAGCAAGTTTAAGGGAATATATAATTCTGACAGATGAGATATGAGAGCAAAGAGACTCGTGGCAGGGGCATAGAGGGAACGTTGCCTCTCCTGTATTGTTATGGCATTAGACAGTGCTGGGGATCATAGGAGTATGGCGTAGATATTAGGTGACAAAAGCAAGGTATTGAGAGAGTGGTAAACGTCTGGAGTTAGATATTAGTTTGGTTATTTAGCTAGCGAGGGCTATGGGGTATTGGAAAAAAATTGTAATGAAACAAAACATCATAAAGCATATCTAGTATAGAATATGTTTAGTTTTAGAAGCCAGAGCTCCTTTGTATGTTACTAGTTATTTCTGCTTTGTACCAGAACTTTCCTGGAGGACAAACTGGGCTGCACAGATAAAAATGCATTTTGACACTCATTCATGCCATTCAGTAATGCGAATTGTATTGTTTTGGAACTTTGTGTTTTCCTCATCTAAAGGAATAGGATAAGCTCTAAAACAACTTGATTTTGGTGTATAGTGCATTCCCCTGAGACTAACTGCTCAATTCTCTGCCATTTAACAGTTAAATCTCTTTGTTTATGCAGCCCTAGCCATGCCTCCCTCCATGAGACCTACATGGTCTCACTACACATTTCCTATGAAGATCTAATTTTAAAATGTCCTTTAACAAAACCACCTAATTAATTTAAAGATGTTTTTTGGTGCTTAGAGTATCCCTTTAAATTGCTTATTGAGATCTTATTTTGTTGTGGACTGCAACTATGGGATAAACATTTACCTGCTCACTATTAAAACTCACAATTCGTAGTGTATAAATGTATCACAGAGCTCCACAGCAAAAAGAAACCAAAAAAAAACAAACAAAAAAAACACCTCGGTAATGTGCATAGTTGTGTGTGTTGAGAGGGCTGTTTGTGGTGTAGTGTGTCTAAATAAATCTATTTGTTTTGTGTTTGTGGTGCAGTGTGTGTCTAGGTCTGTAGAGAAAGAGTGTGTAATATGTGTATAGTGGATGTAGTGTGGTTTTCTTTTTTTAGTATTATGGAATAAAATAATTTTTTTTCATTCTCCCTCTGGATACTTTGGGGGCAGTATGTAGAACGTCTGGTCTCACCCTCTGCCAGGTGCAGATCTCATGCATGGCTCTCATAAACTCAGGACTGGTGGTATCATAGTGTTGCCATGGTTACCTGCAGCAACATTTTGATCTGCCCAGAGCCTGAGTTAGCTATATTAAATGCCTGCACCTGACAAAGGGTGTGACTATAATTTCTCTGGGCCCCCTTCCCGCATACAGTGGGTGCACTGGGCCAGTGAGATAAATCTCCTCACTGGCCCATATAGGTACTCTAACATTTTGCTTAAACCCTGATGGAGTACCATAAGGCCTTTGTCACTTTAAAGTAGCGCTAGCCCTGGCTCCCAGCATGATTAACTAAGAACCCAGCCACTCACACATGGGGATTTGGCCTCCAGTGGAATACATGAATATGTATCAAAAGTTGGACTTTGAGAAATCCTTTCTGTGCACATAAACTTGAGAAATCAAGTTTCCAGAACTAAGCTAGCTTGTTCCCAGCTTGACATGCAAATAAACACAGACAGGCATTGTTTTTCACACTTCATATTTCATATCCGCAGGTACCATTAGCAATGTATACTAGTGTATACTACATATATAGGTGTACACACGCACACACACACACACACACATGTATATAGGGACCTCTGGTAAGTGAGGAAAGAAGGATGTGAAAAATAAAATTGTATTTATTGTTTAATCTTCTGATTTCTTGTTGAAAAAATACTCTGCTCTTATGGATATCAGCACAACACAATTATCGGCACCCTATGAATTCACATGAGAAAAATATATTTGAATTATATTCCCATTTGACATTTTACATTTTTTTTAAGTATTCCTGGGTAACTAGGAACAGGAAATTGTTCAACAATGACTTCCTGTTTCACAGGGGTATAAATATGAACTAACATGTAGGCCAACTTCACTTAGTCATTCCTCACAATAGATAAGACCAAAGAATATAGCTGTGAAGTGTTGCAAACGGTTTAACAAAATGACCAAAGCAGTCAATAGCAAAAGCATATAGTTAAGAAGTTCCAAGCAACTGGAAATATTATGTCTATATTGTCTCAACATACTGTGAAGAGGATGGTTCAAATCGACAAAAAAAAACATTTGCCAGACACTACTGGAACTTCAAATGTAATCGGTTTCTATAGTCAGATGGAACAATAATAGAGGTTATTGGCAATAAACACCAGAGTTGGTTTGGCGCACACAAAGAGGTAGCACTGTAGAAAAAGACATCATGCCCACGGTTAAATATGGTAGCGACTCTTTAATGTCTTGTGTTTGTGTTTCTGCCAGAGTACCTGCATATGTTGTTAGGATACATGGCATCATGGACTCTATCAAATATTAGCAGATATTAAACGAACACCTGACTGCCTCTTCCACCAGGACAATAATCCAAAACATACATCAAACTCAACACAAAAATGGTAGACCACTGCAAAAAAAAGTTTACTATAAGATATCGAGCAATTTTTTCCCCCCATTTACTTAATAATGCAAAACATGGAATAGTTGCGTATTCAATATATTTTATATTTCTTGATATATTTCTTGATCGTTGGTAGTGTCCTGTGTTCACAACCCAACTTTTCCATTTTTTTATCTTTTTTATCTTTCCCCATTGTTACCCTAAAATATTTTTTTGAAAATGTATTAAAAAACATTTGAAAAAAAGAGACCACTGCAAAATTATCAGTTTCTCTGGTTTTACTATTATAGGTATGTGACATTTATGTCTTCTTCTATAAACTGCTGACGTAACAACATTGCCATTTTGAGCATGTATATTAAGCTGGTCATGACAGGGTCTTGATCTTGTGGTCCTCCATACACAGCATGATTGACCTGGTTGTGCAGCATGGAGCATTTTCATACAGAAAAAAACAACCCTTAGAGTTTGAGAAAATTTTTAAAGATTACCTTGTATGTGACTTGATCATGTAACTTTCAAAAAGATTAATTTCCTGCCTTGCTGAAGTAGGCGCAAGAAACTGTGGCTTGTAGGTGTGAGGGTTGTCACCATCATCAGGAACCTCAGACAGACTATTTATATAGGTCCCTGGACTATTTTTTTTTTTTTATATAGTTCTTTATTGACAGAAAGCATACGAGTACAAGGTATACATGTTAGGACTAAAGGTTTGGCAATATGCAGTATACAGATGGTACATTTGCATATAGTGATTACTCCTATGGCTTAACACCTGTTGACATCTGCGTTGTACTGGAGACCATTATAATAAGTAACTTTCCTGTTTAACAGTTTGTCATACCCACCAGTCATCTGTGAGGTAGCCTATGGCGAACTATGTTTATTTATTTTTTTTAAATTAATTATAACATTTTCACAAGTTAACTATGCATATCACAAGTCGCTATGCATAACAAAGCACTTCGCTCAGCGTTCAATATTAAAGAAATGGAGTAACTGAAGTGGAAAAGAAGTGGGGTATTTGTAGTGAGGGGAAGTGCGTGGGGTGTAGACCTCTAAATATTTCAGGGACCACTTTAACCAAGCGAAGGCCGATTGTAATTGTGTTTTTACTAGGTCTGGTATGTTTAATGGGAGGATCTCGCATTTGCTCATGTTTGACTGGAAGTTCGAGACCTCGCTGTACATGGACATTTCACGCAGAATGCTGGGCAGGGAGTGGACAGGGTCAGAAACATCTGCGACGAAAAGGAGTGGGGATGAGGGGCACCCCTGTGTCGTGCCTTTGGTGATTGTGACCTGTTCAGATAATTGGCCGTTGATACGAAGCCTCGCCATCAGTTTGGAATAGAGTGTGCCCAACCAACGTAGTCAGTTTGGGCCAAACCCCATCTGCTCTAGTGTGTCGAGCATTAGGGACCAATCCAACCTGTCAAATGAATTTTCGGCGTCTATTGAAAGGAGTAGTGTCTGGGCTTGTGTGTGTTTCAAGATGTGTATGAGGTTAAGTTTGGTGGTATTGTTATTAGCCTCTCTTCCCGGTATGAACCCAAATTGATCAGGGTGAATTAGTACCGGAAGTAAGGGGCGCAGACGGTTTGCAAGGATCTTTGTAAAAACTTTCAAATCAATGTTGAGTTATATGGCTCTGTAACTCCCACATTGTGTGGGGTCCTTACCCTGTTTGGGCAGAAGCGTAATGCTGGCTTCCAATGTTTGGGGCAGAAGGGATGGGGTTTTTAGAAGAGAGTTGAAGGCTTGCGGAGAGAGAAGTGCAAAAACAATATGGTTTAAACAACGGCAAATAAACAATAATAATAAGAACTATATACAGTACAATAATATTGACGTGAATGTTTTCAGCGACATAGTGTAGTTATCACGTCTAAGGGTACTAGCGCTGGTGTCAATCCCTGAGATTAACCTAAGTTTGCAGGGAACACTCTACACTGACACTGCTGTGGCTTAGTTATATAAGCTTTGTCGAATAACAATTGATTCTTGAGGTAAGTGTGTATTGGTTCATGAGGGATGGTTATAGAAGTGGAGAACTTGCCATACACTTTACCTAAGAAGCTTGTGGGTGGGTTAAACTGAATCAATAGTGCATGCGGGCGGGCCACCAGGAGTAAATCTGTATGAGTTGCAGAAAGATTTTAGGAGGTAACAGAATTTAAGTCTGTATGCTCCCCATCGGGGTTTGGGTGTTCTGGACTGCGATTTGTGTGAAGGAAGGGTGGTCTGTAGGCCACGGAACAGGGATCCCCCCAAATGGGGGGTGGGTGGGTTGGTGGGAAGGTACCAGGTGTGAGGATGAGAATCATAGGGTTAACCAGGTGACCCGTACCCGACCGCTATGGGCAAGGATGGGTGTCTCTCAGATCCGCTGTATCTGAGGGGGGCTATCAGGGATAGTGGTGAGACCTATTAAGTGGTGAACAAGAGACAGAACCATGCAATGACATGAACATAACTTGTACCAATATACGATCTGAATTTGTGGTAGGCAACTCAGTCTCTTTCTCCGCATTTCTGGGCGTCGCTTTCAGTGTAGCACCAGAAGACCATGTGGGTAGTCCACTCTAGCCATTTGGCCGGGTTGGCCCAGGGTCTCCCTGAACATCTCCGTTATCCCTGCTGGTCTTTTTGTGAGCTGGTGATTGGAGATAGTCCCTTCCAGTGTATTGCCGGTGCTAGGATTCCACCAAGGGAGATGCAAGCCCACTCAAGAAGGCTTGTGAGGGAAAGGTATGGCGGAACCCCTGGGTCCCTTCAATGTCCAGAGAACAGGTGTATGAGTCCGGTGAGTGTTTGAGAGCATTACTGCTGTATGGGCAGTTTTAGAGAAGGCTATTGGTCCTGGGGTCCATCTCGCCTGGCTGGGGGTTGTGTGTTTTCTGCCATATCTGTCCGTCTCTGCTTGAAAGGTGTCCTCACCTTTTGGCATTGTGGCAGTGGGAGAATGTCCTGTGTTGGGTCAGAGGAGCCCTGGACTATTCTTATGTTTTAGTCTCCCATTGCCCATTATAGGTGCAGGGTATGTATAAAATATTTATTGTTAAATATTTTGTCTTCTGTCCTGTACTGCTGAGGATTGCTACCAACGAGGTGGATTTGGCTATTGAGCCTGTGTAGTGCCCTCTGTTAGTAGCAACAGAAATATGCACTACCTGAATAGCAAGGCTTGTTAATTTGCATATTAAGGTAGATTTGCATATTGCTATTTTTGCAGGCAGGAGAGATGTTTTATGTTAATTATTGTCTTTCCCATCTTTTATAAATATATCATTATGTTATTATAGTTCCTGTATGTTGTTTAATGTGATATGTCTATTTTTATTGAGTTGTCACAGCAATGTAATGATCTTATAGGCTAGTCCCAAGTACAATAAACTATTGCATGTTAGTTTATTTTGGAACTTGTGTTCTGTGTGGATTTTTAAGGATCTCAGTGACAGAGTCTTTGGACCTGTTGGCTGGTTGCAGGATCCCTCTAGCCCTGGGATAATTCAAAGGATGTTTGTAAAGGCAATAGAAATCACTTTGTAGGCAGAGGGGACGATACCTGCCAGGAAGAAGGGTTGCAGCAGAATAGACAGAGGGGATGATACCTGCCTGGAAGGAGAGCTGCAGTCTGTTCGGGTAGAAGAGCTCCAGAAGGACCCCAGTCAACTGTGGCGAATGGGGCAGAAGAGCTTCAGGTTTCCTGGTTCCAGCTAGCGAGCGAGCTTGGCGGAGGTACCCAGCCAGGGTACAGGGAGCTCCATCACAGTAGGCCTCACGAGCTCTCCGTCTAACTATTAGATGACCAGGTGTTGGGCAAACCTGAAAATAGGACTTATTAGAGAAGATGACCTTACTCCAGTCCTCTATGCTCCAATCCTTATGATTTCTTGCAAACTTTCATTCAGTCATGTGAGTAATGTGATTACGGTGTCACTGCGATCTCATGCATTTTATTAGCTGTATTGACTTCAGGGTACTGCTTGGGTTTCAGGCATTTCCCCTGATTGCATTTCTTGCTAAAGGTAAGTATCCAGGCCGGAGGAAGGGTCAGATCATTAGGGTGTGTTATGCTGTTTTTCCATCGTTAAAGCACTCCTTTTGTAGGAAGGCACAGCACACCCCATACAACGTCAGGAATAAGTTAAGTAGAATGAGAGGTGCCTGTTTTGGAATTCAACAGTCATTGGAATTCCTGCTATATATGTAGAGAGGCCTATTTAAAAAAAGAAATTGGAGTGGTATCTAATTTTTTTCCAGTGCTGTATATATGTATATATATACATACACATGGGCGTCCGCAGGGGGGGGGCAAGGGAGGGCACTTGCCCCCCCCCCTGGATTTTTCAGCTTGTTCTGCTATTTTTCGTGTGAGATTTAAAATGAACTGCAATACCGGCGCCGGCCAGTAGGTGGTGTATGGAGAGAGACAGGGATAGGAAGCTGCATCTATCCCTGCTTCTCTCTGCTCATTGAAACCGCAGGGGAGCAACACATGCGGCCAGAGACAGCCTACAGATCAGGTAAGTGAGGGATGGGGTGGGGGGATTGAGATAGCCTATAGACTTGGGGCAGCAGCAGCCTATAGAGCAGCCTATAGACTTGGGGGCAGCAGCAGCCTATAGACTTGGGGGCAGCAGCCTATAGATTTGGGGGCAGCAGCCCATAGATTTGGGGCAGCAGCCTTTAGTGGGGCAGCCCATAGATTTGGGGGCAGCAGCCCATATATTTGAGGAGGGGAGCAGCAGCCTATAGATTTGGGGGGGGGCAGCAGCCCATAGATTTTGGGGGGGCAGCCTATAGATTAGGGAAGTGAGCAGATTAGTTGGCCTATTGCATTAGGGTGTGCACCCTAAATTACAAACACACGCCATGTGTATATGTATGTATGTGTGTGTATATATATATATATATATATATACACACTGCTGTGTGTGTGTGTGTGTGTGTGAGGGTGCTGGTAGTGTGCTATGTGGGTGACAGTGTTTTTGTGTGTGTTTGTGAGAGTGCTGTTAGTGTGCTGTGTGTGAAGGTGCTGTTTGTGAGGGAACTGGTAGTGTGCTGTGTGTGTGTGTGTGTGTGTGTGTGTATGTGTGAGAGGGTGTTTGTGTGTGGGTGTTTGTGCGGGTCCTGTTAGTGTGCTGTGTGTGGGTGTTGTGTGATTGTCAGGGTGCTGTTTGTGTGTGAGTGTGCTGTTTGTTTGTGGGTGCTGTGCGGGTGCTGTGTGTGGGTTTTGTGTGTTTGTGAGGATGCTGTTAGTGTGTTGGGTGTGTGGGTGTTGTATGTGTGTGGGTGCTGTGTGTGCGAGGGTGATGTATGTGTGTAGGTGCTGTGTGTGTAGGTGCTGTATGTTTGGGTGGAAGTGGGGGCAGATTAGTTAATATCCCAGTCCTGCTGCCTTCCCTGGTGTTTCAGTGGAGAGTGAACTCTAGCCCGGGTTCTCTGCTGCCTCCCTCCACGCTGCTGTGGACCGGTGAGGTAGAACTTTGATCTCCCCACCGGCCCATGGAGGCTTAGACCAGAGCCGCCGGATAGCGTCGGCTCTGCATGAGCCGACCGGGGAGATCCAGAGATCTCCCCTGCCCAGGCACACCCAACACACCCCGTGCGCACGCTTATGGAAGTGAGGGATGGGGGAGACAGCCTACATGAAGAGTCAGCAAGGAGCAGGAAGGTAAAGTGAGAAAAGGAGAAGGAACAGAAATGAGCAGGAAGGGACATCAAGGAGCAGAAAGGGGCAGCAAGGAGTTGGAAGGGACAGCAAGGAGCACAAAAGGTAAAGTAGGAGAAGGAGCACAAAGGAACAGAAATGAACAGGAAGGGTCAGCAAGGAGCTGGAAGATAAAGCAGCACAAAGGTAAAGTAGAAGGAGCACAAAGGGTCAGAAATAAGCTGGAAGGGGCAGAAGGAGCACAAACATAAAGTAGGAGAATGAGCAGGAAGGGCCTGCAAGGAGCAGGAAGGGCCTGCAAGGAGCAGTAAGGAGCACAAAGGTAAAGGAGCAGAAAGAATCAGAAGGAGCACAAAGGTAAAGTAGGAGAAAGAGCAGAAAGGGACAGCAAGGAGCACAAAGGTAAAGTAGAAATGGGAGCAGAAAGGGTCTGCAAGGAGCAGAAAGGGATCAGAATGAGAAAGGAGCAGAATGGCGCAAAATAAACAGAAAGTAGCAGAAAGGTAAAAGAGCAGAAAGGGCCAAGGATAGAAAACAGTGTCAGAAGAAAAAAAAAGACTGTCAAATGAAGGAGAGGAAAAGGAGATTGGAGCAGGAAGGACAAATGAAGTGAACCCTCCACTTCATTCTGGACACCACATCATAAGGCTTGGGTACCTGGGCCAGGCAGGGAAACACTGGACCTTCTCATCTCCAAAGGTAAAAAAATATTGGTGTTAATGTGTTCACTTTTATTTACTGAGTGTCAGGAAGCACAGAGTGCCGTTGGGTAGGGGTGTTGCTGATTGGCTAGAGCGGTCAGCTGGCACTCTAAGCCAATCAGTAGCTTCCCATTCATAAAAAAGTAAAAATATTTTATGAACCGGGAACTAGCGATTGGCTTAGAGCGTCAACTGTCCACTCTAGCCAATCAGCGGCACCCATGCCTGACGTCAATCTGCACTTCCTGACACTCTGTTTCAGAAGCCAAATACCACTGAGCGACCTGGAGCTGGAGGAAGCCTTTGGGGTTAAACCATTTGAGAGTGATTTAACCCCTTAAAGGAAAGCAAGCACCCAGGGGCTTCCTGGCATCATAGCATTTTCATTTAGGTGAAGTTGTTATGGTGACCAGAATGGTCCTTTAATTTGCTTAAAGGAACACTATAGTGTCAGGAATACAAACATATATTCCTGACACCATAGTTGTGAAAACGCTATTCACCCTGGCTTTATGTGATAATGGCTATGCCCCTTCCCTTTCATGACACTGTCAAAAAGGTACCAAGCATGGATGTCATTACAATTATGCCCCCCCCCCCGGAAAAATTCCTGCGGACGCCCATGTACATACATATACATACACATACCCAGACACACACTGTATGACCTGTCCGTGTTTTGGGATGGTGACATATGCGCTATTATTCCACATAATGAACATAAATAATAGACAGATCACCTCCATGCAGTTTGGAGCCCCTATTACCAAGCAGGCATGCATGACCTAGTGCTGACTTAATAGTATATCCTCCCCTTAACCCCAACACTACACTACCACTAAACATTCACTCCTGTATAACACTGCACTAACACTTTACCATACTAACATTAAACACTACACTAATAATAACCATTAACCTCTACACTACCCTGAGTATAACACTTAAACAATATATTAATCCAATCACTAACCATTTACCCCTGCACTAACCATTAACCCCTACACTATCATACTGCTAACAATTTCCCTAACCTAAATATATCATAGAATATATCAGACTGTCAGACCAGGTCACTGCTCTCGTAGAAGGGAAGGGACTTGCATGAGTTGCTCCCTGGGACAGAGGGTTTGGGTCGCTCTTTTTATTGTTGCTGTGCTTCTTTCCTTGCGTCTTTTAAAGCAGTCTGTCTACTTTTCTCTTTCTTTTTCTAGTTCCCTCTCTCTTTGTATGCCTTCTCAGTATGTCTTTATGTTTGTCCCTCTTAGTTCTGTCACTATCTGCCTGCTTGTTTCTCTCCATACGTCCATTTCTCGGTTTCTGTCTGTCTCTTTCATCTTTCTCCATTGCAGTCTGCCTGTCTCACTCTTTTTCTCTTAATCATCCTGCTTTTTTTCTGGCCATCTATCAATCTTTAGCTCTCTGTCTGCCTGTATGCCTATAGCAGTCTGTCAGCTTATCTCTGAATCTGTCAGTCTCAGTCTAACTGCTTGTGTCATCTATCTACTATCAGTTTGTCAGTCTGTCTATAGCTATCGCATTATGTTATGGAGTGCATCCAGAACAAATCATATATATATAATATAAACATGTTACCAAAACAAATAAATACAAAATATGTACATCATTCTACATGCTTGTCCTTGTAATTATACGGTGTATACAAAGACAGTCAATAAGGGATTGTAAGTGTGTCCCTGGGCAAGAGATCTTCCTACCTCAAATCCTCACATATTGTAAGCTTGTTTGAGCAAGTCTTTTCTATAATTGTTTCTGTTTTGCACAATATTTTGGCACTATGTAAATACCAATAATAAGAAAATAACAATTTAACCAAAGATGATGCAAAAAATGCCTAAGTGGGGACAAGAAGGATACTTTGGACCTGGATTATGGTGTGCCCTGGTATACGCGGGACTCAATTACTACAAATTTGTCTACCTGTCTCACTCAGGCTGTCTGCCAATCTTTCTCCTGCGAAGATAATATGAGTGTGAAGCATACATACTGCACACAACTATAAATCATACCGGTGTAATGCCCTCATTGCCTAAGGGAATAATACATTTATCACTTAACATATTTATAAAAGAAATCCATAAGTGAAAAAACATTTTAAACGCAATCTACATTGGCATCCACCATTTTGTGGTATCACTGTACATTCACCATTTTGTGATATCACCTTACATCCACCATTTTGTGGGATCACAGTACATCCACTTTTTTTTTTTTGAAAAAAAAAATTCAATTTTTCAACTCTGACAAGCAAAATACTCCTTATATAATATTATAACATTTCAGCAAAGTTTTCCCTTTTTCACATTGGGATATTCTCCTTACCTGATAAAGAATAAAGGTGTTAAATAACAAGGGACAAACGGCTGCTGCTCTGCCACAAAAGTATAGCTATGTGTGAACAGCTTGGCCCCTTGCCCTTACTTACAAACACTACCAAGAGCAATAGAATACAAGCTGAAACAATTCTGACAAACAGCAACAACCAGCTGACAATAATCACATTAAAATTACTGTATACCCATATTTGTTTTATAACCACCACACTGACAGTCTGGAAATATTTCATCTTGAGGACTGGCTTATAGCTACAGCATTGTTTACAAATTGCTGCATTAGATACCATTCTTAGGCCCGGGAGTGGGTACCGGAGTACTATATTGAGCAAACACTTAACCATGATGAAAAGTTGCTATAGCGCTGTGAGTAACCCTTTCAGGTGTGAAGAAAGTCCAGTGTAAACCTGTAGATTAGTGTTAAATAGACACTCTAATCACTTAATCTTAAAGGGACACTATAGGCACCCAGACAAGTTCAGCTCAGCTTTCAGCTGAAGTGGTCTGGGTACAGTGTCCCTTTTGCCCTTAGTGCTGCAATGTTAAACATTCCATAGTTCCAGAGAAAATGCAATGTTTACATTGCAGCACTAACTTTGCCTCCAGTGGCTGTCAAACAGATCCTAACGGACTTTTGGTCCAGTGACTGACGCTAGATATCCTCACACACTACACGAGTACATCCAGCGTCAGCTATTTCCCCACTGGCATTGAGTTAATGTATTCCTATGGCTAGGTCTAATGCGTGTGCGGCAATCGACAGACACCAACGCTGGGATCAGGTAAGCAAATAAAGGGTTTTTAACGCTTTATTTACCATGGGGGGAAGAGCGCAAGGGAGGGGGCTGTCAGAGGGAGCTATAGTGCCAGGAATACAGCTTTGTATTCCTGGCACTATAGTATCCCTTCAATTTTTTTTGAAGGTTTCTAAAAAAAATAGCATTGTCTTGATTTCTCAGTCAGTCCCTACGCCACTAGAGGCTGACATGTAGACAGTCACTTGGAGCACTGGACTAAAGCAGATTACATAATTGAATCTACTTTACATCCAGTACCAACATGCAAAGTATGCTGATGCCAAATGCTGGGTGTGTGTCCCATGCTTCTCTATTATGTACAAAAAAGTTCAACGAGAAGCATTTGACTGGACAAAATGAAGACTTCACATCACAGCAGGAGGACTGAGCTACTGTTAGGAGTCTGTCTCAGAGCTGGGTTACAGGTAAGTTAAATGTTTGCTTTTTGTTTTTGTTTTTTAAAGGGGTGCAGAGTTCTAAACTAGTAAAGAAGCACATATTTTTTTTATTAGAGATATCCTTTAAGTCCAAGTAACTAATCAGGGACTACAGGAATGTCAATAGTTGGTCTCTGAGGTGGAGTCTTGCACATCAGGAAACTCATTAGTGTTTCCCCTCCTTTGTGCCCCCCCCTGCCCCTGCACATTATGTCCAAATATAATTTTGTTTGTGGATAAAGTACGATTTTAATATATTTGATGGAGTACAGCATTGATATCCTGAATGCAGGACCTGACACTGGTGATGTATTGAATGTCAATAGTTAACATCAACAAACAGTTTGCACAGATAGGTTTGTAGGAGAGCAGCAAGGGTGATTTTTAACTTGGGCAATATGTTATAATCTCCAAAAAGGAGCAAAGGAACTTTGAGACAGAATATTAAACTTTAAATCCTTCTTGGATGTATCAAAGGATTAGTTTGGAAGGTCTGACGGGTAAGAGAAATAAAGTCAGTTTCAGAGAGCCAGCCAAGGTAATTTTGAGTAAATCCTCACTGCACGAGAAGTGGTATATTTTGCACAGTCTCTGAATAAAAAGAAGAAAAAAAATAAAAATATATATATATAAAAAATAAGTAGATAGCTGTTCAACAGACTCAGTGGCAAATACATTTTAAAAGTAAATTATGCATTACTAGGTTTCTTGAGATTAATTGGAGTCTTCAAATGCTCAGATTTAGGACTTTCTATGGGCATAACCCCTTTCCTACCACCAATATGTATACACACATTTTTTATTTAGTACATACATCGCCACTTACCTTCCTTTTTTTAACAAGCCCTGTTTTCACCCTGCAAAGAAGTAAAAACATTTTCTGCCAGGGATCAATTTTGTCCTTCTGCATCTACACATTGATATACTATATTAATACTTTTGTAGGTTAATTTTCATGGCTGTCTTCAAGTAACTGAGAATGTTACTACATTTACTGAATTTATCATTCACTATTTAGTATACACTCAATAAAAATCACATTTTCCATTTTTACACTTTTTACTTTTCTTTTATGGTTCTCCTCTTTAGTTTACCTCTTCGATTTTCCTGTTCAGTGCAGACAGGCAGACTAATTTCATATACATGGCGTTTCTCTCTAGGTGCATCCTTAATGTGCTTCCCCCACAGAGATCAATTTTCACTTCGTACATTTGACAATCAACCCTCCTCTGTGTCTCTTTAATTTGCTGACCATAACATTTCATCTGCATGAATTCACCATGAATTACCTTCCAAATATCTTGGTGAATCCTCAGCTGTTCACACATGAAAAAGCTTTTTCTACAACATGTTCCAGTTTGTCAGCTGTAAGTTCCCCAATACCTTTGACTCACTGCACATTATCACTTTAGATTGTAAGCTCATAGGCCATCTTTTACAAAAAATACTACCGATTTTAGATGAAAGCATGGCATCTCTACTCTTCTTGAACTATATGTCTTATTCAAATATTTGTATTGAAGATTTTTCAAATAAAGTAAACGTTTATACAATAAGATACAATAATAATGATAACTAAAAAAGCTACAATTTCTAGGGAAATTGTGTGAAGTGTTCTTGCCTCCACCAGTAGTCTACAACTGGAGTGGGCGGAGTAACTGTTATTATTTATTTATATAGACATTTAATTGCAACGTTGTTGCCCAAAGTGCTTCACAGTTACATTAAAACATACATTTATAAAAACATTAGCAGGTGTACAAAAGGCCCTGTCTATGACATCACTTGCTGGTCCAGCCTGGCACAGGTCAAAGTATTTTGGCGGTTGCCATCTTCAAACGGTCGTATTTTAAAACTATAAATCCTACAGCTAAGAGCTTTATATTGTGAGAATCACAAGACCCAGACCTACATTTTGATGCATAGTATGTCTCTGAAGTATTAAAATGAAGGCACAGTCACAGTTTAGAAATTGCCCTTCAAGTTTGAGCTGGCTAGAGTGGAGTTTCAATGAATGTCAATGGACGGCATTAGTTGCAAACAAATGGTCATATTGTGAAAACTATCAGGACTATGGCTTAGCCGTGGACATTTCTAGTGGCAGCAGGGATAGCTGAACGTTTTGATATAAGATTTGTGTAGGTGGGCTTGAAAATAGCAATCCAATTGGGAACAATCCGCACGTTTCGATATATTACTGTCTATGTAGTGTAAACACTGTGGGAGGAGTTAGGGTGGTAAATTTGGCTATAATAATAATATATATGTGAGATAACATTAAGTGGTCTTGCTATGCAAGAACACTTAATAATATTTAATGCAGAAAATATATAGAACCAATGACAGGTGCAGGGAATAACATTGATTATATCATTACAATGGCACTTTTCAAGGGTTAGGATATGTGAGGCAGCAAGTGAACAGTCAGTTCTTGAATTTCATGTGTTGGGAGCAGAAAAAATGGACAAGTGAAAAGTTCTGAGTGATTTTGACAAGAGCCAAATAGTGATGGTAGGAGACTGGGTCAGAGCATCTCCAAAACAGAAAGTCTTGTGGGGTGTTCCCGGTATGCAGTGGTTAGTACCTACCAAAAGAGGTGCAAGGAAGGACAACTGGTGAATCGGCATGAGGGTAATGGGATATTGGGCACCCAAGGCTCATTAATGCATGTGTGGAGTGAAGCTCGTCTGTCTGGTTTGATCACAAAAGAAGAGCTACTGTAGCTCAAATTACTGAAAAACATAATGCTGGTCATGATAGAAATGTTTCAGAACACACAGTGCATCACAGTTTGCTGCATATGGGTCTGTCCAGAGTACCCATTATGACTCATGTCCACTACCAAAAGCACCTTCAGTGGGTATGTGAATGTCAGAACTGGACCCTGAAGCAATTGAAGAAGTTTGCCTGTTCTGATGAATCACATTTTCTTTTAGATCAGTTGGATGGGCGCGTGCATGTGCATTGTTTACATAAGAGATGGCAGCAGGATGTACTATGGGAAGAAGGCAGGGTAGTGGTGGCAGTGTTATGCTCTGGGCATGGTTTTGCTGGGAAACCTTGGGTTCTGGCATTCTTTTAGATGTTTGACATGTACCACATACCTAGAGATTGTTGCAGATCATGTACACCTCTTTATGACAATGTTGTACCCTGATGACAGTGGCACCTTGCCACACTGCAAACATTTTCAGGAATGGTTTGAGAAACATGACAAAGTGTTCAAGATGTTGCCTTGGCCTCCAAATTCCTTAGATCTCAATATGATTGAGCATCTGTGGGATGTGCTGGAACAGCAAAGCTAATCCATAGAGGACCAACCTCGCAACCTGCAGGTCTTAAAGGATCTGCTGTTAATGTTTTGGTACCAGATACCACAGGACACCTTCAGAGGTTTTGTGGAGTCCATGTCTCAACATCATCTGAGTGTTTTGACAGTCTGAGGGGGACCTACATGATTAGGCAGGTGGTTTTATTGTTGTGGCTGATCTGTGTATAAGTGCACTGTGTCTAATTTCATTCTCTAATTTTATAGAATTAATTTTTTTTCAGCATGGGTGTCAGTGCACATTTTTCAATAAGTGGAGTGACAGTGAAGGTGTGTGTAGTCAGCTGCGTCATCCTGGGGTGGAAACACTTCACTAAGGTCACCTAAGCTGTATTGTGCAGGTACTCAGCTATAATCAAACTAAAATCTTAACTGATGACCTACAAAGAAATTATACCATTAACGTACCATTAACAGTAGGGTGGGCGGGTTAGTCAGGGGTCAGGGGGATGCATCCTTTGGGTAGAAAGTTAAGAGAGGGTTTTATGAGCCTCTTGTTAGGCTAAGCTGTCATACTGCAGTAAGCACCTGAATTACCCTGAGGCATGGAGGGGGGTTGGGTTAATGGTTAGCTGGCAGTCGGTTAGGTCTGGGCTTAAGCCTATGCCTACATGTCGGTGGTTTTGGTCTGATGTGGTTTTGGTCCGATGCAAAAATGTAACAAAAAATAAAAGGTAAAGTTTCAATGATCGAACAGTATTGGTAAAATTCTCTGTATATGGTGAGAAAGTGTCCTAGTAAATGTTCTGTGGAAGCCAGCCCTGGTTCACGTTGTGGCTGCGTCATAGGGTTCTATGGGAGGCCATCGCGGCACGAACTCCAGAGCGCTGGCTGCGTCCCATCCAAAGGGGCGTTCCCTGATGATGGCACTGATGGTGGCTAACAGGCCCAGAGCCCTCGTGGCCTCTTGCATATCATGTATGACATGTGATGTGTCTCCTTTGTTGACGAGCAGAGCATGAGCCGGACCCCAGCGGTACTTGATGTTTTGCGTTCGCAGAAGGGAGGTGAATTGTCGCAGGGACATACTCCATGCCAGTGTCCTACCTGAGAGATCAGAGTAGAATGACAGGGCCATCTCTTCAAAGGGGTATGTTGGCTGTTCTCTGGTGGCCGCCAGGCCTGCTGCTTCATCTCTTCTGGTTCAGATCACCAATTCCCCTGGAGCAGTGGGTGGCGCCTTGGCTGGTCTCGGTATGCGGAATATTCCAGCTAGTGTAACCGATTTGACCACTTTCGGGGGTTAGTAATGCCATAAGGAGCTGCCTGGTAAGCTTGGCAGTTGGCAACACCTCACCCCAAGCCGACTGTTAAGCTCCTCATCCACATTGGCCGAGATTTTTCTATGGTGATCTGCCATGAACTCACCTATGGCCTCCATAATCACCGGTGTGGGGAATGTTGCGGGTGGCTAGAACTGTGGCCGGTGGTGGCAGCGTCAGGGCCGGTGATAAGTCCCCCTCTGCCTCATCTGATCATCTGATGCCCTGTCATAAATGCCCGAGTAGCCTCCATGGAGGGACACCATGTTGGAGCCAGAGGTGTCATGGGCCTGCCGCCATAGCTCCCCGATATTCATGCCCAGCCCGGGCTTATCCGGCTTTCTTTTGTTTGTTTTCCGACCCATGGGGCCCGGGTGAGTCTTGGGGTCTCCCAGGCGTGGTTTTGGCTTGTGTACAAGCGTTGAGAGCGGTAGTTTTTTGCTATATTTGTCTGGAGCTCGGCGGCCATGCGACCATCCACTGCAACCTATAGAATTCATTTTTTCTTATTTTTTTAAATTTATTTATTTATTTTATTTGTGCACAGGTTATACAAGCAAGTTTGCCTTGCGACGACTGCTGAGGCAAACATATCAGTATACGTAGTTGAACATCTTTGAGGCATTGAAAACACTGCACATTTTTATATTATTAATAAAGCAGAAACAAGAGATGGTATAGTACATGTAATAGATAACATTAGCTTATTGGGTAAGTAAGTTGTATGTACTAATGTAACTTATGAGTTATAAACATAAAAGTGATAAGGCAAATATTGACAGACATATCCAGTTACTAAATGAGACTATCGCTGTTGTCTAGGGTAAGGCTTTTAGATCTTATGAGTGAGGTAGGAAAATCAATAGTGGAAACTTAGTTAGTCTCAATAAGTAAATAGAGTAATATAAATGTGTGAAATCAGCATGCAAAATAAACAATAATAGAAAATAGAAAACCACAGGCTAAGGATAGCATATAAGATCATACAAACAGAGTCTTCACTGTTCTCATGCTATCAGTAGGAATTGTCAAGGACTCTGTCTGGTTCTGTCAGCCAATGCCATATATAGTCCAGGGTAGATAAGGCAGCTTGGTACCGAGCTCCTCTTCCATATCTTGAGCCCTCCCTATTGGATAAGGATGCATGGGCACCTGGAGAGTTTGCAGTCTCACGGCTCTGCACCCCCCGGCGGCCTGCAAGGCTTTCAGATCAGGCTGGTAATGCCGAGGTTGAGGGAGCCAGGTGACTCATGTTCGGGGTAAGCAGTGGCTAGTACGCGTTGGATAGAGTGCAGCTAACCTCTGCTTTGGCTTCTTGCGCCATCTCCTCATCGGCATCTTGGGAACTCAAAAGGTTTGAAGATACACATGGCATTGATCTGTGTGGTGAATCTTGGGAGCCGCAGCTGCGCCCACAGGAATACTGGTAAGCTCACCACCCAATAGCTTTGCTCAGTACCTTGCACAAGTGCGGTCGAATGCCTGGAGGAATGATTCCACAGGTGTGGGTGATTGCTGTAAGGCGCACATGGCATCAGACCCGGGTATGGTGGCCATCTTGGCTGCAAGGCCCCTGGGTGGTAAGCTGAGGGTGTCGAGACTGTGATTACTCCAAAATGCCTGTGGGTACCGGGATATTCCCCACCGGTCCAAAGGGGGAGAGGGGTACAGGGCTGTAAGCTGTGGGTCAAGGACGAGTCCTCCAGTGTGATGACAGGCCGTCAACAAGTCTAGCACAGCAGTGTTTGCTGAGAACAAGCAGAGGAGTGCCAGCGGGTTGGTAAGGTGCTCCCCGTGTTGGTTGCAAGATTACAGCCAAAAGAAGAGCTATAAAGTTCAATCTTAGCCCCGATTTAGAGGATTTCCCCAAGGAGCCCAAGCGCCATGCAACTTGCTCGGTAGGCTGTCAGGCCCCAACCCCTATAGAATTCATTTTAACTTATTTATGAGCTATCTATGATCCATATGTTGCAAATTAATATAACTTTTTTTTGTAAAGAACTCTACAGTGCATATGTTAAAATCCACATTGCAGATATATAATGCTGCAATTTGATAACATGGTTTCTAATAATAAGCATCAATTAAGAAAACTCATACAGGTTCCTAAAAGGTATAATTAAATAGTTCTCTAAGAGTTCTGTGAGAATATGTAAAGTCTCTAAAGGCCCAAAAGGGTAATTTCCTATAATTCATCCTAGAAATTCTGGATTGTGTGTTCATACACAGTGACACAGATTGTTATTGCATCAAATGATATACCATACTGTTGGTAATTTTTGCAAAGGAACTGACCATTAAACACCATATACACTTTTGTGTGGTTGCTTAGTTGTTCATTCTGTTTAATCTGATGGCCTGTTAATGATTATCTCTTATCTCTGTAATTTGTCATTTACTAGAACAGGGTTGGCAATCTTCAGCACTCTAGATGTTGTGGACTACATCTAACCTGATGCTTTGCCATCATTTAGTGGTAAGAGCATTGTGGGTGATATAGTCCACAACAGCATCAAAAAGGGAAAACTGGATGTCCAAAAATGCATGCATTTCTTTCTAATGCAAATACTAAATCACTGCAAAAGATATGATTTACTAAAATTTGCAGACATTTTTTCCTTAGTCCTAAATACTTGCCTTACAATACTTGCAGAACTTGTGTTTACAGCTAAGGAAATCCCACCCTTTTTAATTTAGCACTTACTTCTAGTATATAAAATGCCTCTTGTAAAAAAGCATAGAGAACAAATCTCTAGTCTAAATCTTCTTGAGATTTAGGGATTGGTATATGAGAAAAAAAAAAAAACGAAAAAAAATCCTACTTTAGGGCTGACCTAAGTTACCGATGGACTGTTTTTTGTTAAACAAAATTAGTTGATTTTTTTAAAATGACCCAACTCAACACAGCTTGGCTACTTAGCCTTAATTTTGCCATTCAAATGTAATTTGCTTAAATTCAGAGTGTACTGAATAACCCTGATAGTAAATGGTAAAATATAATTAAAATAAAACAAAACATATTTTGTGATCGCAAAGTTAGGTACCTAGAAAAGAAATATCAGTGTGATGTATTGATAAACTCATTGAATCTTATTCACGTACGTAATAATTTTTGTCATATTGATGATTTTTAACTGTCAGTGAAAATGCTTTCCTGTCAGTAATCTTTATATTTTGGGCTAGTTGTTTCCAAACTGGTTGCTAAAAATCATTTTGACAATCCTGACTTATTTGTAGACAAAGAATAGATACTAGTCTCCAACCTTCAGACACTGATGAATATAACAGCAACTACACTTTAATTAAAGAGCATAGGGTTCCTCTCATCAGCTAGTTATCTTTCTCTTGTTAGGGTGTAACTCAGTGCAGATTTGACGGACACACTTTAAAGATAGGTAGGTCGATAAAACTGTAGCAATCCAGAATGTTCTAAGGAAGCAATAACGATGACACTTCAATAAATGATCTGACCCTTTAATGATGAAAGGGTTTAGATGATAAGATGCTTGTTGAATGATTTTATATTGAGTCAGCAACTTTCCTGTGGAATCAAATGTTATTTCTACTATGTATGATGTAGGAAAATATTGATATATTACGTTCCCTGGAGTTTAATGTTGGCAGTGAAGTGGCGCTAATTGTCTGGGCCCGTTGTCCAATGTAAGCTGTAAAG
Organism: Pelobates cultripes; assembly: GCA_933207985.1. Classification (NCBI taxonomy): domain Eukaryota; kingdom Metazoa; phylum Chordata; class Amphibia; order Anura; family Pelobatidae; genus Pelobates; species Pelobates cultripes. The sequence goes on from OW240913.1 coordinate 91,189,821, forward strand.
GTTAAGTACGAGCTTTCTAACACATTAATCATTGCCTGTAAAGGATGAACGTTCTGCTTATGATAGAGTATAAAGTAGTTGATAAAGGGAGGGGTCAGACACTGAAACCAGAGAGGAGTTTTAAATATGAATGATAAATTGAATATGGTGCCTGTCATCCCATTATTTTACAATGGCCATTACTCATTTTGAGAGCCAGTTTTATCTCATCCTATAAATTTATAAGGAACACCTCTCTCTTTGAAATCAGTGTGATTTATTAAGCAATATGTGAGAACTCTATACAGGCACCAATAACCACCGGTTTTGCATTACCTTTCTTACCCTGACCTCCTGGTGTGAACTTTTCAGGACCGCATATGGATGTAGATAAATTATTTCATGTCCACATGTGATTCCCCTCCCTTAATACGTCTGCTACTTTTTATGTCCCTGTCATTGCATGTTATGTATAAAATTGTAATGGTAATATACAATATAATTATGGATGAAATCTCCTTTCCTTTCCTCTCCTTTCTGATTTTATTTTCTCCTTTGTTTCGCCCATTGATGGTATATTCATAATTCAATTTGGTTTTTTTAGTATTATGTTATGTTTATGTTTGTTTTTTTTTCTTACTTGTTCAATAAAAATTATTTTAAAAGAAAAAAAAAGTGTTTTGTCTTTTTATGTGGTTTTCTGGTGCTTTTCCTGTTTGTGCCTGTTTACTTGCCTGCTTTGGTAGCTAAACATAGGGTGTTGGGTGTAAGTTGCTATGTGACTAGGTAATTTGATAGGTGTAAGTGACAAGGTGGGTAGGCATATGTGAATAGGGTTAGGATATGACTTGATGGATGAATGGCACTGTTCTTTTTAAAGGAACACTATAGTCACCTAAAGATTTAGCTTAATGAAGGAGTTTTAGTGTATAGATCACGCCTCTCAGGTTTTACTGCTCAATTCACTGCCATTTAGGAGTTAAATCACTTTGTTTCTGTTTATGCAGCCCTTGCCACACCTCCCCTGGCTGTGATTGACAGAGCCTGCATTGAAAAAAAAAGTTTCACTTTCAATAAGATGTAATTTACCTTAAACAATTGTATCTCTGTAAATTGAACTTTAATCACATACAGGAGGCTCTTGCAGGGTCTAGCAGGCTATTAACATAGCAGGGGAGAGGAAAATCTAAATTAAACAGAACTTGCAATAAAGGACTCTTTATAGGAAGTGTTTAGGTAGGCTGTGCAAGTCACATGCAGGGAGGTGTGACTAGGGTTCATAAACAAAGTGATTTAACTCCTAAATGGCAGATAATTAAGCAGTGAGGCTGCAGGGGCATGTTCTATACACCAAAACTGCTTCATTAAGCTAAAGTTGTTTTGGTGACTATAGTGTCCCTTTAAATTCAGATTATGTGGAGAATTGAATTAGCTATAAGGCCATATATAACTATATGAGGATATGTCACAGATTGTGTGGCTGGTTGAATGTTACCGGTTAATATTATGTAGCAGTTTGGGAGCATGTGACAGGATCTATGTAAGTATATGGGTGCTCTTGAGAGAGATAGAGTTGGTTCGTGTTATAGTCACATAATCTGTTTACATATTAGTTGGGTAGTTGACTGTAAATAAAATTCACAGGATTGCATATAGAGTAAACTTGCTTCTTTACAGTGAGGTGCCTGGGTGCCCTACACCCCATGCACTTCCCATAGCTCACCCCTGCCATCAGTATTCATACAAATGCATAAAAATACAAGTTTTTTTTATAATAATTGTAATGTGATTATCTGTTGAGCATCACAATAATAAAGCGTTTTATTGATTTCATATAATGCATGAAATAAAATAAATAAATGACCACAAACCAGAGCACATTGGCCATTAAAACCCATTGTGTGCTATGTCCTCCCTCTTATTGTTATCATACACCCCCGTTTATCTAGCCTGAATAACACTGAAATATCACTGTTGTATATTCTAGATTAGTTGATGTCCCGTTCATTCTTAACATACAGCTTGATGTTGACCATACATAGGAAGTGGCTGAAGATAGTTCTACTTTTAAAGATGTATCCATATCCACATTTCATGATGATCTGGTTTATTGGGTTAAGTTCTGTGCAAAACAGCACCAGGTATACTTTAGAGTCACCTTAGCATATGGCACTCTTGATGTTTACTTGTGAAATTATTGCGTTCTTGATGTAGACTCGTGGGCCTCGATTTAATAGGCTTTTCAAATGATTCAATACTGTTAGAAAAACTTTCCAAATGATTAACCTTCCAATATTCCCATAGATTTTAATGAGGACTTCAGTAGATGAATAATTTGGATTGTTTCATCATTTGAAAATCATTTGGAAAGCTTATTAAATCGGAGAGTTCATGTTATGAAGACCTTATGTAGAACCAAGCGTGCAAGTAAGCATGTTCGAGGCATTGAGTAACAGCCTTTCTTGCAGTCAACTTAGGCCATGCACATGCTCATCTGTCTGGTCTTGGAATCTTGTGTGACGTCTTCTGTGTCATAATGGATAGTGGTTCAAATTTAGTAATTAAAGTGACATTCTTGGTATTATTGACTTGGTTATAGTACCTTGAGAGTCTTTCCGCAAGGCTAATTCTTTCTCATTAGCTCAAGCAGCACAGAGGAATGGGATGCTGCAGACTCTCGTTTAGCAGTGACACATTAAAAATGGTTTAACACTGATTGGAAGGATGGTGCCAGGGGACTCCAGACACTATAACCACATCACTGAGATAAGTCAGTAACAGTGCTTAAGGTGTCCCTTTAAGGTTAAAGTTGTTTACAATACAAAACCATTAATTCTTGGGGCACCAAAACATGGAGAGATAGAAAAATGGAACTAAATTATACAAGAAATATTTATGTTACATTTAAACAAGGCAAAATAACAAAAATTTCCATTTCAAATCTTTAATTACTTGTAAAATACTGCTAATTTACTTATTACTGCCTTATTTATCTACTAATAAACACATGGATTCTCTCCAGAAATCTTTTACTCTCGATTATCTTTTAGATCATTATTAGATATTGTTACAGTGGAAAAGTAGGAAAGATTTCCCTGGAGACAATTCACTTTCTGTTTCATGATAAAAGCATTTTGTATGTTAAGGTCAAACCCTTTAGAAAACATCTGCATGATTTAGAAACTATTTAGTCATTTATATTTATGAGGATATGATTTCTCCTATTACAGGTTACCTAAGCGTGTTCTGCATCACTTGCATTTAAATTTTGTTAACTATCAGCACAACTGCTATTAATACTAGAACATGTCTTCCTGTTCAATGGAAATCAGTAAATATAGTCTGACACCCAATGTAGAAGTTTTGCAATGCTTGCTTGTTTCATAATGTCCAAAGAGCTTGTGTTAGATTTTTAGCTCTGCAAATAGAAAAATACCCTCTAGCACATTTTTCATATTGTAATATTTGCTGACTGCACCAAAAAAACTATATAACTAAAATAGATTTTCTGTTATGGGCTTGTTATATACTTTTTATGCACTGTACATGCGTAATTAATATTTCATTTGATGGTTGCAAAAAGTTATGACAAAGTAATGTGATCAGTTGAATTATCTGTGCATCTCTCATTCATTTATTGGGAGACATAGCTGTGCTTACTTAGGTATATTAAAATAATTTCAATTATTATTTGCCATGTTTATTCTCAAAACATTGTAACAGCAGCTGGTTCCCTTATTTACCACTATAACGTCTTAAAGCATAGAATTCAGCAGGGCTAACCATACAGTTATCTTATCGATAATATTAAATAGTTAGTAAGAGATCCTCTATATAAAATATATAAATAAAATGCAATATAAAATAGGGATTGTCTTGGAAGCAATAAAGTTTTATCTTTTAAAATATGTTATTAAATATAAATATAGGCATATAAAACTTTAATAACTCATTACAATAATTTAAAGCAGAGTTTATAAGATTAAAGTTTATGCTTGCAATATCAGAAAAAAGAACAACATATTCTTTTGAACAAGTCAATCTCTCAGTCATGATAAAATAGAGCAGCGTCTCTGCATCCAAAATTCTCTCCTCTGTGTCTCGAATATTAATAAGTACATGTATTTATACCTTAGTTTTTCGATTAGGCCATGTTAGGACATACCTTAACTTATGTTATACAAATATAACATAACTGGACTACTGCAATACTCTTCTCAGTGGTCTTACGTGTTCCCAGCTTGCACCGCTGCAATCTATAATGAATACGGCAGCGAGGCTCATTTTCCTGTCCGCCCGCACCTCTCACGCCTCCCCGCTCTGTCAGTCCCTGCATTGGCTTCCAGTTAGATATAGGGCTCAATTTAAAATTCTGGTGCTTCCGTACAAGTCCCTACATAATGCTACTCCAACCTACCTATCCTTCCTAATACACAAGTATGTCCCGTCGAGGCCCCTACGCTCTGCCAAAGACCTACGTATATCCTCTGTCCGTACGCCCACCTCTAATGCTCGCCTCCAAGACTTTTCCAGGGCTGCACCTCTTCTGTGAAACTCCCTTCCCTTCTCCGTAAGAATTTTGCCCAGTCTCCACTCATTCAAAAAATCATTGAAAACTCACTTCTTCAAGAAAGCATATCAATTAAACTGTTAGCAGGTTTTCATCCCCCACCCTCCATGACTCCTCTCCTGCAACTGTCAAAAATTACCTACTAAGCCCTCAATTAATACTTTTCTAACAACCTACTTCGTACCCTTACTTTTACCTTTTGTGTCACTATACCCCACTCCCTCTAGCATGTAAGCTCATGGAGCAGGGCCCTCCACCCGTCTGTTCCTGTATGTCCAATTACAATTACATGTCTGTTAGTCCACCCATTGTACAGCGCTACGGAATCTGATGGCGCTATATAAATAATAAAATAATAATAATAATAATAATAATAATACAAAGACATGAGCATTGAATGACATAGCCTTGACTTGGTCATTTAACGAGGGAACATCTTAATCAGTCTACTGTCACGACCTAGACATTTTATCCAGATTTTGGCGTAATACCTAAGGTTGGATATGATACAGTGAGGGGAAAAAAGTATTTGAACCCCTGCTGATTTTGAATATTTGCCCACTGACAAAGAAATGCTCAGTCTATATACATGGCCCATCCATCGTCCCTTTGATATGGTGCAGTTGTCCTGTCCCCTTAGCAGGAAAACACCCCTAAAGCATAATGTTTCCTCCTCCATGTTTGACGGTGGGGATGGTGTTTTTGGCGTCATAGGCAGCATTCATCCTCCTCCAAACATGGAGAGTTGAGTTGATACCAAAGAGCTCGATTTTGGTCTCATCTGACCACAACACTTTCACCCAGTTCTCCTCTAAATCATTCAGATGTTTATTGGCAAACTTCAGACGGGCCAATGTGCTTTCCTGAGCAGGGGGATCTTGTGGGCGCTGCAGGATTTCAGTCCTTAATGGCGTAGTGTGTTACTAATTGTTTTCTTGGTGACTATGGTCCCAGCTGCCTTGAGATCATTAACAAGATGCTCCCGTGTAGTTCTCGGCTGATTCCTCACTGTTCTCATGATTATTGAAACTCCACGAGGTGATATCATGCATGGAGCACCAGACTGATGGAGACTGACAGTTATTTTGTGTTCATTCCATTGGCGAATAATTGCACCAACTGTTGTCACCTTCACACCAAGCTGCTTGGAGATGGTCTTGTAGTCCATTCCAGCCTTGTGTAGGTCTACAATCTTGTCCCTGACATCCTTGGACAGCTCTTTGGTCTTGGCCATGGTGGAGAGTTTGGAATCTGATTGATTGCTTCTGTGGACAGGTGTCTTTTATACAGGTAACGAGCTATGATTAGGAGTACTCCCTTTAAGAGGGTGCTCCTAATCTCAGCTCGTTACCTGTGTAAAAGACACCTGGGAGACAGAAATCTTGCTGATTGATAGGGGATCTTACTTAAGTACTTATTTCACTCATTTACATGCAAATCAATTTATAACTTTTTTGACATGCATTTTTCTGGATTTATTTTTTTGCTAATCTGTTTCTCACTGTTAAAATACACCTACCATTAAAATTATAGACTGATCATTTCTTTGTCAGTGGGAAAACGGTCAAAAGCAGCAAGGGATCAAATACTTTTTTACCTCACTGTATTGGAAATTCCAAGACTTGTTGCTACATTAACTTTGGTCAAAATGGCATCCTAAAGCTGAACACCATATTCACTGAATATGGTTAATGGGTTATTTATTAAAGAAACATTGTATGAAAAACAATATTTTTCATTTCTTACAAATTGTCAGTTTGCAAAATCTCTTAAAGACAAAGTACACAGTTTTGGAAATACAACATATCATTCTAAAAACCTGTCATAATTGCATATGCCCATAACAACATGAAATTGTGAAATTCACGTTTTATGTCATATTTGCTGAGCTGAAAAATATAGATATCCCTTCTGCAGCTTAACCCAGCTTTCATTGTTGGTTACAATCTTCATTGTCTCCCAGGTCACAAGTTATCAAGTTGTGTTACGGGCAACCTATTAATGATATTTGCAAGCATGTAATTTAAATCTTATAAACTCTGCTATAATGGATTTTATATTTTTATATAATAAATATCCAAAAGGACAAAACTAATGCTTCCAAGACAATCCTTATTTTATATTGTATTCTCAATTATTTATATATGTTAAATAGAGGATCTCTTACACTATATAAAATTATGGCTAAGATATCTGTATGGTTAGCCCTACTAAGTTCTATGCTTTAAGACATTATAGTGGTAAATAAGGGAACCACACACGGTTACAGTTGCATAGTCTGCCTCCTGGAAGGATCCTTTTTCAGTAATCTGTGCTTTTCTTTAAATAACTAACCTCAACCCAATGCTATCTGTTTTACACTCTATTTATTACACAAAAAGTCTGTCACCCAGTGATATAAGGTAGTTGCTTTGTGAGAAGGTAGGCTATGAGGAGGGACATGTTCCTGCACAACATGAGTCTATTTTAGAGATGTGGAGAGTGTTAGGGATTTGAGAGAGAGCAGTAATTAAAATATGACCCTAACGTAGTTTCCCCCTATCCTCTCCCCCCCCACATCCCCCCCCCCCCAATCTGGAAATGCATGTTATTAGAGGCTGAACTTTAAAACCACCTGTTTGTAATTGTGTTTGCATTTTTGACCATTCACACTAGCCGTGTACAAATCTAATGTGATGTAGCAATGTTGAAATATGCTGACGCTAAATTGTGGTAATCACTGAAGGCAAAGAAAATTAAAAATGTGATCTTGATGTAAATATTGCTATTACCAAGAAGCAGAATAGGACCATTGATCTCTGACAGCTATATATCATTTGTTGCTCTAGATCCACAAAATAGGGACTCCGATAGTGCTGAAGTAAAGTTCTCATTGATTCACTCTAATTTGTTTTCCAAAATGGAAACTGGTTGAGATCTGAAGAGGAAATGGCAGTCAAGCAGTTGAGAACCTACTAGTCTGAAGAAACACATAAGGGAAAAAGGTGTTTAGTTTAATATTTCACAAACTATTTATACAACTGCAAAGCAGTGATGAAAAAGTATAAAATGCACGTAATATATAAGAGGGTTCATATTTAGCACAGAGAGTTCTTGTAATTGATTGATTACATAACAAAATTAATTTTAAAACATCAGCAGGAAGGTATTATTGACCTGATTTGACAGCCCATATATATCTTTAGCAACGCCACCCCACTAATTATTCACAGTCTCGAAATGGTGGGGTGACCTTTAGAAAAAAGCAAGTTATTGTGGGATTTAACATAGGAAGCTATAATTTCCTCTTTGTGTTTCAATGTGTGTAGGAGGAAATGCTAAATTGAGTTATATTAGAAGTTTTTAATTACATTTTACAAAGAATTGTTATGCACAGCTTGTCAACGACTTAATATGTTAAACTTTTAAAACTTTTACCACAATGCACATTCTTACAGTCTCTTTATTTCATCTGACAGCCTCTCCAGTGACTATAATTAAAATCTGACTTGCGCTCCATGAGTTGATGGAAACAGAAGGCGTAGATACAGTTGAGAATTCACACATTCACTGTAACTCTGTTCTGTACATTCTGAATTTAAAAAGAAATATCCCACTTAACTTGTTTCATTGAGACATTTCTAGAAGAACGTGCAACCTAACTGATACAAACTTTGACCAAGATTCTGAGAGGTTTTAATGAACAGAGAATCATTGAGGGCAAGAGGGTTAACTAACTCACTTGTCTAAGAAAGATTTACGCTTTTGTGTAACATTATTACAACTTATGCTCTCAGCCTGTCAATGCTGCTCAAGCAAATGCTTCTTTAGCAGATGAGAGGAGGCCGGAGCATACTAGGGGGTCTCCTCTGATTTTGATAATACTACGGGGCAGGCGGAAGAACATTCTTGCACTCCAATGATTTTTCTCCCTACCGCCAGCTGCTGTCAACTAATAGTCACTCAAAGATATTATTCTGTCATTGGTTATAATAATTTTTATATTTTTTAAATGAATAAAATCTGCTAGCTACAGCTAGTCCTAACTACAAAACTCTACTATTGGTGAATGTGTGACATGTTGGGGAGGGAGTCAAAAGTACATTCATTATTTAAATAACATAACATAGCTGACACAGACAATATTACAAAGGAAACATGATTTTTATTGTAATACAGAGGTACTGTTAATTATCAGTAAAAAAATAAATGGCTGCACCTGTGTGTAATAATTGTGCATGTCTAATTATAATTAATCTGCATGTACATTTATTTACCGTGGGAACCTTTTTTGCATAATTATGTATTTATGTGATTATTACATAGTTACATAGCTGAAAAGAGACTTGCGTCCAACAAGTTCAGCCTTCCTCACATTTGTTTTTTGCTGTTGATCCAAAAGAAGGCAAAAAACCCAGTTAGAAGCACTTTCCAATTTTGCAAAAAACTAGGAAGAAAATACTTCACGACCCCAGAATGGCAGTCAGATTTATCCTTAGATTATGAAACAGAACATCATTGTTATAAATGTATTAAATCTATGTCAAGGCAATAAATTGCAAGCAATTTACAGAATTAACTTAAAAAAATTATAATATAGTGATATATACTTGGCTTAAATAAACACCTTTACAGTCTGATCTGAGTTGTTTGCTATTTTATATCATGTATTATCCTATTGCTCATTATTTGCTTGTAGTGTGATTATTTATTCCCTGAATGCATAATATATTTTATTTTGTAAATCGAGCAATAATCTCTCACTTCACATTCTCGCACAAATTTCCTGGTGTACACAACCTGAGTGCATATAAATAAATCTGTTTCTGTAGTTGGAAAAGATCTCACAAGCTGTTGCTAAGTAACCAAATACCTGCATAAATGGCTTAGATAAATTAAATGTTTGGATTTGGTATTTAAACTAGTGTACAATCTGCTCCACCACTTGTTTGAAAACGAAGAAAATTTCTGCAATTCCTTAATATTTTTTTTTTAAATAAACTCGGATACTGAAAATCTATATAAAGATATTTGTCACATTATTTTATTTATCTGAGAGTAAATTTGAATTTTGGTGGGTGTAGATGGTGTGGTCAGCACACGTTTTTTTTTTTAGTAGATTAAGGGAACCCCTGAGATTGTTGTGTGTCTGGTTTTAAAGGACAGAATGTGGTTAGTTCCGTACAAGGTTCCTTGCAAGAGATAGTGAGGGACTAATACAATACGTTGTAAGAAATGGTTTGTAAAGCAATTCTTCGCTATTGATTCTATGAATGAGATCGTAGATGTAGAAAGGGCCCAAGGATCTATGGATATATTAAGCACCTGCCATGAGAAAGGGACCCTAGATGGAGAACACCCAAGACTCATCAAGGGCAAGCCACAGTGGATTGAGATAACAAGGAGCAATACTTCTCAAACCAGTCATCACAGACTACCAGTGGTCAGTATTTAGGATTACTCAGTTCTATAAAACTCGAGTATAGTTTCTTTAGGATGAATTTGAGAACTCCTGCCGTAGAGACTATGTTTAAATCATGGCTTTAAATATATTATACAATACTCTCTATGAGCATGAAATCAGGAATTTTAATTCATATTAGCTGTCCTATGGACCTGCACACAACTGTCCTGAACCTCTACAGATTTTACGAACTCCTCACCCTTGGGTTTGTTAGAATTCCTATTTCACACAGAGACCACTTGCATTTCATGTAGAATATTTATCCTACATATTGTTTTATTTGGTTATCTTTGTGAAACCAAACAGTGCCACATTCTAGCATTTTTGTCTGCAAATTAAATTCTTTCTGGGTTCAGTATACATTTCTATCATACAGTATCTCATTAACAGTCTGCAAAGAGGAACGTTAATAACAAAATGGTCTTAGTCTGTAGATAAATCTATACTAAAGGCAATTAATTCTCAATTTATACCTATTAATCTCCAATGAGAGTAATTAGATTAGCCAGAGTCAGAGCTGTCAGGCTAAGCACAACATGGAATTAATACCTAACTAATTTGCGTTTTACAACTTTGATAGGTGTTTTATCCTGCTGTTGACAGAGCTATAGATTATTTCATTTGGTGTGCTCTAATCCAGCTGCACAATATATTTGATAAAAAGCTATATTATAATGGGAATCTGATTGTCAGAAAAAGAGCTAAACTAAACTAATGATCACTGGTCAATACATGCACAGTCCAGATGGAATTTGTTTTTTAGATTTAATAAATATGTTTGATCAGGGTCCTCAACAACCTGTATGCTAAATTTGTATTGTCCCTTTTACTTGCATTTCTCATTTACCTGTAGAATATATTTGCATTTCATAAATAAATATAACCATTATCTAATAAAAACACTTCTTTCTGCTGTAAAATGTAGACTTTATGGAGTAATACATTTTAGGTGACGTTTTATAATGTTGGATGCACTTTATCATATGAGTTATACCTATGTTGAAGTATGACTTTTAAATTGGAAATGTGTAAATCTGACTGTATTTTATTCTGTTTATAATCTAATTTGTGTAGCTTTCCCCATCTGTATATTTAATACTACTACAAGTCAGAAGGGGGTATGTTGCAGAACCCAGTACTTCAATAAAGCATACAATGAACATAGATTACATGGGCTCACTTTGTACTGAATATGTTTGTCCTTTGCGTTTCCTAGTGGCTTTAAAGAGGTTATGAACAAAAATTAATTTCCTTCAGGCTACTTCTCATACTGTCAAAAAGCATTCCAAGTACATACAGAGAAACAATTATGTTAACATGTTTTCCTGCATTTTATTATACATAGGAGTCCACAATTAGTCGTCATTCTGCATAGCTGGCAGTGATTTCAAATTCAACTGTGTATCCTTTGTACCATTCAAAGTGGTGTCAGAAATCATTAGGCTTGAAAAAAGGGACAATGCATTAAATATAATGTATCTTTAGGGCATTTTAAGCTACAGTAGCCAATGTGCAGAGTATACAAATACATACAAACCTCATAACTATGTCATGTAGTAGATATAAAAAATACACACACACTCTCTCTCTCTCTCTCTCTATAACCCCTGCTATACCATCTAATTTCCCCTTTTTGGATTCATATGCTACAATAACATAATCAAATTTACCTCCATTTTATTTTTAATTTCTTAAACCTCCTGACACCAACAGAAACCTATCTCTCTCTCTTTGACATACTGCGGCTTCATTCAGTATGGCTGCCTTTTAACGATGCACACATAAGGCTGGCAGCAAAGAGGATAATTGGGTTTGTATTCTTCACGTACTGGACTTGTATCCTCATTCCTCATCTTTTCCCACCATTTTCCTTTTGAAGTTCATGCTAGTCACGTGTGTGATGACTTTTTTAATGAATGACTTCCATTTATTTTCCCCAGTGATTTTCAGGTATTCCTTGAAGTCATCTTACCTTCAATGGCAACTAGAACAGCTATGGATAGCTGGACAAATCTTGCACGATACCCAAAGTCCTCATTTCAATATTCATACTACAATCATAAAACTTAGCACTCTCCACTTGTCAAACTAACTTCCTTCACTCTCATCATCAATATGTTCTCGTACAGTATATCCAAACTTAACTTCAGCACAAAACTTCAACCCGTCATGTTCTAAACTCATGTATAACAATTTACAAACTCATTTGATTTTCAAGATTACTAGTGAGATATAAAATCATTGGAAATACAGGCTATCTTTACTATTTTCCTTCAGTCAGTCAAACATCAGCTCTACCTCTATGCTAAATTTGTTTATCCCTAATAGTCAAGAAAAGGTTTCCTAATTCACCTGATGCTTCTTAACCTCATCCCCTAGTATATTAGGCAAAACTTGTCCTATGCTCTTGTTTTATCATGGTTAATTTAACATCTCTATTCTCTCTCTCTCTCTATGTTCATGTTAGAGAGATAGATAATAGACATGTGCAATTCATTTCCTTCCTGAATGCGAATTCAGACGAATTTTGGGCAATTTGGATATTCGGATGCTTCAAAATGTCCGAAATGCCGAAGTGCAGAATTTTGGAAGTGCTGAACCAAATTGCCGAAGTGCCAAACTGCCAAAGTACAGAATTTCGGAAGTGCTTAGAATTTCTGAAAAGTGGCAAAACAAGAGAGGGAGGGAAAATTATGTGAATGATGATGGGGTACGGGTAGAGTTAGGGGTAGAATAGGGTTAGGGGTAGGGTATTGGTTAGGGGTAGGTTAGGGAGCCCTACAAAAGCCCTTGCCGAAGTCCCGAATTCTGAATTCCCGAGGCCCCAAATTGCTGAAGTTCAAAATTTCAGAAGTGCCGAACCGAATTGCCGAAGTGCCGAATTTTATTTGCCCATGCACATCCCTAATAGATAACTCAAGATAGACAAGTAGATAGAACACTTTTCCTTGGTCTTATACATGCACAGCTTACCATCTTACACTGCATAATAAATCTTCTTTACTTTTCACTTTTAGAGATCACCGCTTTGCCATTTCCTACATTGGCATCCTATATATTTTAGATTACATTTAAAATACTGGTTTCACCTATGAATTTAGCTATGACTGTTAAACTTACAATATAAGTGTCCATGTAATATCACAAACATGCACACAACGACTAGTGTGTTTGCCATCACATACTTCAAGTTCTACAAAGTCTGTTACTTATTACCCCAGTTTCTGGCTACTCTACGTATTACTCTAAATTTGAAAACACTCCGAATGTTGCTAATTCTCCACACTCATACTCTTGCTGGTGAAACAGTGATTTAATCCCACTCATTCATACATGGGTTTAACAATTTTATTTATGTTGTCCAGAGGGTTAAATAGTTTATTGGGTAATTTATATAAATCAGCGTCTGTTCTATTGAAAGCCTCTGTTCTGTACACAGATTAGAGAGCTGTATTTCTGAAACTTCTGTACTTTCTGAGCTATACAATATAAACTGTATGAAATTGCCAGCAAAAGTACATTTAAGAGGAGTGCTATTGGCTGCGTTCCCAGTTACCCGCTACAGCTGACTTTATTTTTTTTTGCCTGCTGTTACTAAGTGTTTCCAATTTTACTTTTTTATTTGCACTTTTGTTTGAATGTAAACTGCATAGATATAGCAATTATCAGGTATTGTGCATCCTCGTATCTGCTCAGAAATGTCACTTAATATTAATAGAATACTGAGAATACACAGCATTCTGGGTTAACAACATATTTCGGTGGGAGGAAAACACATGGAGTTGGGTCTTTGTTCAATTCTCTGGCTGACCATGCACACAAAAAAACAATTTGTTCCAGTGTTTAATGCCCGCAGGGAAAGGCAGATTTTTTTAAGATGCTGAATGGTTTGTTTAATTGTCACATTGCTATATTTAAGTGTTCTTGCACAGCAAGACCACTTACTGTTATCTCAGATATATATTATTATTATTAACCCCTTAAGGACACATGATGGAACTATTCCGTCACGATTCCTTTTTTTTTCAGAAGTTGTGTCCTTAAGGGGTTAAGTGTTCTTGCATAGCAAGACCACTTAATGTTATCTCACATATATATTATTCTTATTCTTATTATAGCCAAATTTACCACCCTAACTCCTCCCACAGTTTTTACACTACATGGACAGTAATATACTGAAACGTGCGAATTGTTCCCGATTGGATTGCTATTACTTTGTGGAACGTTTCACTGAATGGTTCACGGAATATCGTCGTTCTTGTGGCGCAATTTGTCCCATAGGAATGAATGGCAAAATGTTCAAAACTAGAGTGGGAGCTGGCAAAAGCTGAAAAATCAGGACATGATTTCTAAACTGCCACCACTCCCTCATTTTCAAGCCCACCTACACAAATCTTATATCAAAACGTTCAGCTATCCCTGCTGTCACTAGAAATGTCCACAGCTAAGCCATAGTCCTGATAGTTTTCACAATATGACCATTTATTTGCAACTCACGCCATTCATTGACATTCATTGAAACTCCACTCCAGCCAGCTTAAAACTGAAGGGCAATTTCTAAACTGCGACTGTGCCTTCATTCTTAATATTTCAGAGATATATGTATCAAAATGTAGGTCTGGGTCTTGTGATTCTCACAATATAAAGCTCTTCGCCGTAGGATTTATAGTTTTTAAAATACGACCATTTGAAAATGGCAACCACCAAAATAATCTGACCTGTGCCAGGCTGGAGCAGCAAGGGATGTCATAGACAGGGCCTTTTGTACACCTGCTAATGTTTTTATAAATGTATGTTTTAATGTAACTGTGAAGCACTTTGGGCAACAACGTTGCAATTAAATGTGCTATATAAATAAATAAAAGTTGAAATGCATTTCTCACTCTATCAATATCGGCAATATCGGTATCTTTAGTGGCCGATACCGATATTGCCGAAAATACCGAATATCGGCCGATAATATCGGTAATATCTCAGCCAATCCACACTGACACAGGAAGCACCTCTAGTGACCGTCTGAGTGTCTGTCACTAGGAAGCAATGTAAACACTGCCTTTTCTCTAAAAAGTCAGTGTTTACATTGAAAAACCTGCAGGGACAGGCTATAGACACCAGAGCCACTACATTAAGCTGTGTGTGTGTGCGCGCCTGCTAGTGAGTGGGCTTGCGTGTGCGTGCCTGCTACTGAGTGAGCTTGTGTTTTTATGTCAATGACCTTATGTATATCAGTGAGATTGTTTGTCTGTCTATGAGGCTGTGTATCAATCAGCTTGTGTCAGTGAGATGGTCTGTGTCTGCATGTGAGTATGCTTACTGTATAATTAAAAATTTTACTCTAAAAGGACCAATATTTTAAATTGGAAAAAGCTATATATATATATATATATATATATATATATATATATATATATATACATATTACATGCGACAATATATGGCACAATGACTTATAGGGCTGGCATAGATTTTTTTTCCAGGGCTGCTTTGGAATCCCCAGTCCGGTCCTGATCAAGTTGGGTTATTATATATATGTATTGTTTTTATTTAAGGTTTATTTGCATATAGCTAGGTTCTTTCCCACTTTAAAAATGGCGAAATCGCTAGTGCTATTTGTGTCTAGGGAATCCAAAAGAAAACATTGAGAACCCGGAAATGACATTAATACGCCAGACGCCGACGTCAGAATCATGTGACCGGACGTCAAGTCACATGATGCGGAAGTTCAATGAACCCGGAAGTGAAGACGGACGCCGGCAAACGGCGCCAAGTTGGACACTTAATACAACTATTTAAAGAGAAGAAGACCAGCATCCACTATACACTCTGACAAAGACCCGTGTCTCGAAACGCGCAAGTGTTGTGGACTATTTATTTTATGTTATTTTAAGCTTACTTTTGTTTCCAGTGTTATTATGTATCCAGTAAAGCTTATTTCTTTTTCACCGTATTGGATATCCTGAAATTCATTGAGGGGCTGGAAAAGAGCTATCCTGCTTAGGAATCTGAGAGCCAGAATAAGCTTATTATTCATCTGCCTTCAAAGTCAGAGCCAGCTTTATGTGGCTCTGCATATTGTGAGTGACCCAATAC
Source organism: Pelobates cultripes (assembly GCA_933207985.1). Classification (NCBI taxonomy): domain Eukaryota; kingdom Metazoa; phylum Chordata; class Amphibia; order Anura; family Pelobatidae; genus Pelobates; species Pelobates cultripes. The sequence continues at coordinate 91,205,903 of OW240913.1, forward strand.
CTTCATAATTGATACATTTTCCTTGTGTTACAGTATTATACTATGCATATGTTTATGTTTCTATTATAGGAAGATCAGGAGGAGTCCAACTCACTATACTAAGTATACAGCCAAGTATTGTATATTTCTTTGCACCCCCCCTTATATTAATTTCTCTCACTTTGCATCTGAGTGCCATTTAGTGATTTTGGACACTGGGGGTAGCTGCCTATCCTTTGGTACTAAGCGCCAATCCACCATTTCTTCGCTGTGTTTGTATTTAATGCATAGGGAATGTCAGCCTTTGACAGCCTGTCACAGAGATTGGATGCCTCAGCTTATAGTGCATGACTGACAACTCACAGGTCTCTGCATAGATGGTCCTACACGCACAGAGCATGTGATAGAAGGGTTTGACAAATGGAATGTGATCTCAATACAATGAGGTCTGCATACATACATACTCACCATACTATGGCACCAAAGTCATCCTTATACACATCAGCCACAACATTAAAATGGCCTGCCAAAAGAGCTCTGAGTCTCTCTGAGTCTGTGTCACGGCATGAAGTTTACAAGACCTCTGAACGAGTTGTGTGGTATCTGGCACCAAGACATTAGCAGCAGATCTTTTAAGTCCTGCAAGTTGTGAGGTGGGGCCTCTATGGATCGGAGGCCAAAGAACCACCTTGGACTCTTTGTCATTTTTTGCAAACCATTCTTCAACAATTTTTGCAGAGTGGCAGGGTGCAGTGTGCTGCTGAAAGAGGCCACTGTCACTAGGGAACACCATGTCCATGAGGGGGTGTATGTGGTCTGCAACAATCTTTAGGTAGGTGGTACTTTTAAAAAATAACACATAATATGTATGTGGTCTGCAACAATCTCTAGGTAGGTGGTACGTTTTTTAAAATAATATACACATGAACGCCAAGGTTTCCCAAAGTATAACAATGCTTCTGCCTTCCTGCTTTCTTCCATAATGCATCCTAGGTAAATGACACACACGCACCAGGCCATCCACCTGATATAAAAGAAAACATGATTTATCAGACCAGGCAACCTTCCTGGTACAGTTCTGATGCTCATGTCCCCATTGACTGCACTTATGGTAGAGGACAAGGGTCATCATGGGCACTCTGATTGCTTTGCAGCTACGCAGCAAACTGTGATGCATGGTGTGTTCTGAAACCTTTCTATCATGGTCCACATTAAAGGGACTCTCCAGTGCCAAGAAAACAAACTGTTTTCCTGGCACTGCAGGTCCCCTCTCCCTCCCACCCCCCATCCCAAGTTGTTGAAGGGGTTAAAGCCCCTTCAGTGACTTACCTGTATCCAGCACCGATGTCCCTCGGCACTGGTTCAGGGTCTGCCCAAGCTCCTCCCACTCCAACGTCATCCGGCGGGGGAGACCTATTATGCATGCGCGGCCGCTGGCGGGGGAGACCTATTCCGCACGCGCATTAGACCTCCCCATAGGAAAGCATTGAAAATTGCTTTCAATGCTTTCCTATGGAGAATTTAGCGATGCTGGAGGTCCTCACATAGCGGGAAAACGTCCAGCAACGCTATAAGTGCCCTCTAGTGCCCTCTAGAGTTAACCCTGCAAGGTAAATATTGCAGTTTATGAAAACTTCAATAATTACACTTGCAGGGTTAAGGGTAGAGGGAGTTGGCACCAAGACCACTCCAATGGGCAGAAGTGGTCTGGGTGCCTGGAGTGTCCCTTTAAGCTTGTCGCTTTAAGCTATTCTCTTATAGCATATCAATTAATACACTTTAGTTAATTTAGAAATAGCACTATGTAATTTGACTCCCATGTTAAAATTAGCATGGGACCCACCGATATTAGGGTACTGTGGCATGGTGGTGGGCGTAACACAATATGGCCATATGGCTGATATTTATTTGCTGAGATAGGTGACTTTAAGTAGCCTTAATAAAATTTTAAACTGTATTTATTTTTATTTTTTTTATTCTTTATTTTACTTGTGCATAGAGTAACAACAAGCGTGCAGAGCCACGACAGCAGCTGCAAGCATTTTCATAGCATTTCAAAGTGTGGCAGTTTAAACAGCACATTTTTTTGTTTTTTTACAACATGAAAGTAACAGACTATGTGAAATCAGTAGTTTGCGCTAAATATGATGGGTTGGATATGCATATAACAAAGTCAGTTACGCTTAAGATTGTGGTAGGGTCTATAGCTTTGCATTTTTGAAGAGGGACGTGTTTAAACTTAAGTCAGTATTGCAACAGTTTAGGTTCTCGCTTAGTTAGTTATCAGGATGGACATGTCAGAGAGTACACCCTGTTCCCAATTATTATGCAAATTCTATTTAAGTGTCACAAAGATTAAATATTTTGTTTTTCAGTTTAACTCATGGATGGCATTGTGTCTCAGGGCTCTTTTTTTTTTCCAATTTGACAATTTTTATTTTCCAAAAACGTGGGTATATGGGGTACAGAAGAGAGACGGGGGGGGGAAAGTATGGCAGTACATCACATGTTCTCGCATATAGTATACATCATAACCTTCGTTACATGGTATATTACATTCCAATAACATTACAATAATTTTTCAATAACATGCTATCCCTAGTGTTAGACTTGGGCTTGTTCCCTTCTATTGGGTTCAAGACCCGTCCTGTGCTTCGTCACTGCTTGCGTACCCTACGATTGTGACTAACTGTCATTAGCTTTTCGTATCTCGCATGGTCCGTACTTCCCAACCTAGTTCATTCCTGGTTACCCGGCTTCTACTTGTTTGAATCTCTCCTCTAGTATCCCAACGTGGAAGGGATTTGTAAAACTTGTGGGGTGGGGAGAGAAGAGTGTAGGAAGGTGGGGGGGGGAAGGGATTTGGCGAGATCTGCGTGTCCCTTTTCCTACCGGTTCTGTTCCCTATAGAGACTTTATAATCCGCTCAGGACTCTTGGCCAACCCAATGTCCTATGCCTGCCTCCTCTGTCCTCCCTGGGCTCTATCCCTTGGGCCCTCTCTCTTACCCCCTGGGGTGTATCTCTTGTCTCACGGGGTCCCCTACGGGGCGACTCCCTGGTTTGGGATTATTCGCTGTCTTCCTGTTCTTTGGGGGCGTATGCGGCTTCCCATTTAACTTGTGCTTCCTCAAATTTGGCGCTGTTGCCATAGGTTTTCCTCGCTACCTTTTCGTAGTGTAGGTTGTTGGAGATTTGTCTTGTCAGGGCACTTTTAGTCGGTGCCTTCGTGTTTTTCCATTCCCTAGCTATTAGTGTCAGGGCCGCTATCAGTATGTGGAAAACCAATATTGCCCCAGCTCCCTGAAACTGGTCTAAGTTCATGAATAGGAGACTCAATTCCGGGGTCAATTTTATGTTGGTGTCTACCATCTCTTTAGTTATGTCCTCTACCATCTCCCAATAGGGTCTGATCGTCCCGCACTTCCACCATATGTGGAGCATCGTGCCCTCCGACACCCCACACCTCCAGCACAGCGCTGATGTTCCCTGGTATATCTTCGCCAATCTGGTAGGCACCATGTACCATCTATAGTACACTTTCCTCATTAATTCTATGTGGGACGTGCACAATGTCTTCCCCTTATGCGCTGTTACAGCTGTCTCCCATTGGGTGCTATCAAATTGTTTCCCCAGGTCCAGCTGCCACGCCTCGCTGAATCTGTCTAGATGTGTTGGTGTACCTACGTTCATAAGCGAGTAGCACATGGAGATAGTCCCTTTCCTCTGTTTTTTGTCCATGCACGTTTTCTCCAGCCTCGTGAACTCGCCCCCCCCCTGATCTGTGAGTCTTTGGGCCCCTAGCATTGATTTAAGTTGGAGATATGGAAATATCAATTTAGAGGGCAGTTGAAATTTTTCTTGGAGGACGGGGAATGGTCTGGGGTTGTGTCCTTCTAGGAGATCCCGTACATGTGTGCATCCTCTCTTGGTCCATTCTCTGTAATCAAACGTGTTGTTGGCTATATGTAGGCTAGACAGCGGGGTTGCCGGTGACCATGGTGACATGGACACTAATGTCGATTGTGATCTATCCCAAGCCTCCAACATTGTTTTGGTGGTGGGTAGTATGTAGGGTTGTGGAGGGCGTAACCTTTTAGGTACCCATATTAGTTTCTGGAGGTCTGTTCCTTGTAACCAGTGGTTCTCTATTTCTAGCCATTGGGGGTATGAGGATTGTGTATGCATCCCTATCACTGGGGCCACCAGTGTCGCTTGACAGTAGGTCTTAATACCTGGCAACGCTAGACCTCCCTGGGTGATTGGTCTGTATAGGAATTTTGCCGCTACTCTCACTCTCTTTTGTGCCCATACAAATTTGGTGAGTATTGTTTGTATTTTGTTTAGATATGAGGACGGTAGGCCTGTCGGAATCGTTCTAAATAGATATTGTAGTTTGGGGAGAAGAGACATTTTAAATGCAGCCATCCGTCCCAGCCAAGACAGGTATTTATCTTTCCATGCTGCCAAGCTGGTCTCTAATTCTTTTTGCAGCGGCTCGTAATTGGCCTTGAAAAGTCCCCCTATTGTCTTAGTCAGTTTTATTCCTAGGAAGGTGACACTGTCTGCTCTCCAGTCCAGCTCAAATTTCTCTTTCAGCACTCCTATCACTTCAGTGGGTATACCAATTCCCATTGCCTGGGTTTTTGTTACGTTTAGTTTATAATAAGAACTTTTACCATATTCTTTTATTACACTTAGTAAGTGTGGCATCGATATTAGTGGTTGGGTCAGGGTTAGGAGCACATCGTCCGCGAATAAGTTGGTTTTGTATTCCCTGTCGCCTATGCGCACGCCATGTATAGAGTTATGGTCCCTGATTTTGGCAGCTAGCGGTTCCAGGGCTAGGACATAGAGCAGGGGCGACAGAGGGCACCCCTGTCTCGTCCCATTGGAGATGCCAAAGGGGTTCGACAGGAATCCTGCATTGAGTACTTGAGCTTTCGGCTCGCTGTACAGCGCCTTAACCGCCGAGCGAAATTCGCCTGGCACCCCAAACTTTTCCAAGACCGCCTCCAGGAATTTCCAGTGCAGGCGGTCAAAGGCCTTCTCCGCGTCTAGGGATACCACAAGGCCCCCCTCTTTGTGTGTTCTGGGCAGACTGTGTACTATATTTAGGACTTTGCGAGTGTTGTCCGCTCCTTGTCTCCCAAGCACAAATCCTACCTGGTCTGAATGGATTAACTGGGGGAGGAGTGCGCTCAGTCTCGTTGCATACAGTTTGGCGAATATTTTCGCGTCTGTATTGAGCAGGGAAATGGGTCTGAAGTTTTGGGGGACAGTGGGCGGTTTCCCTGGTTTTTGTAATGTGATAATATGGGCTAGTAGTGACTCTGTAGGGAGAGCTTGTGTAGTGGTTGCCTCTGTGAACATGTGTACTAGTTGGGGTGCTAATTGGTGTAGAAAGGTTTTGTAGTAGCTGATGTCTAGGCCATCTGGGCCTGGGGCTTTGCCGTTAGGTAGGTTTTTGATTACTTTATGGATTTCTGTCTCTGATATCGGTTTTATGAGATCTTGTGCCTGTTGGGGCGTGAGCCTGGGGAGGTCTATCGTGGCCAAATAAGCGTTTATGTGCTCCTCTGTGGGGTGGAACGCAGATTCGTTCTTATTTATGTTATATAGAGAGGCGTAATAATTAGCAAATTCATTGCATATATCTTTTGGGATCATTTTCTTCTCTCCCGTGGGGGACATGAGATAGGCAATTTTTTGGTTTGCTCTTTTTTCTTGTAACCTCCTAGCTAGGAGTCTACTAGCTTTATTCCCTTGCATGTACTGTCGCGACTTCAGTCGTTGAAGCATGAACCCTGTCTGCTCTAGCGCCTTCTGGTGTAGTTTTGCTGTAATGGTGGAGATTTGCATTTTAATGGCATTAGAGGGTGAGTGTTGGTTCTGTGTGTTCAGCTGGTATAGCTCCCGTCTCCATTGTGTAATTTGGGAAGAGGACTGTTTGTGCAGGTATGATGCCCTTTTAATGAAGACCCCTCTAACTACTGCCTTGTGTGCCGCCCAGATTGTGCCCTTAGACACATCTGGAGTGGTATTTTCTGAGAAGTAGTTACAGATTGTGGCCTCTATTTCCTTTTTAAATGTGCTATCATACAGTAAGGAGGCATTCAACCGCCATGGGCTGCGTTGCTTATAATCATATTGGTCTTTGACCGTCAGCGTAATTGGTGCGTGGTCTGACCAAGTGATTTGGCCTATTTCGCAGTCAGCCATTTGGTTAAGGGCCTGTCCGTGGATTAGGATCCCATCGATCCTTGAATATGTGTTGTGGACATGTGAGAAGTGGGTATATGCCCGCTCTGATGTGTGGGTTATCCGCCATGTGTCAAAGTAGTGGTGTAGGGATAGGAGGTTTTGTATTTTTTTACATTGTCTGTGTAGTATTTTATATCTTGGGCTGTGGCGTGGGGTATTGGAGTCCAACTTTGGGTCCCACACATGATTGAAGTCCCCGCATATAATGGACATTCCCTCTTGGATTGTGGACAGTTTCTGTAGCAGGTGTTGTAGGAACCCGCCCTGATTTGTGTTAGGTGAATAAAGGTTCGTGATGGTGTACAGCATGTTGTTAATCGTACATTTCAATATAACATATCTCCCATTTGTGTCTAGCTCTACTGAAATCATTGTGAAAGCCACTCTTTTAGATATTAGTATGGAAGTCCCTTTGGACTTTGTAGTGGAAGCCGCATGGTATTGGTGTGGGTAATCGTGTACAGATGGTGGGATATAGTCATCGGTCCTGTAATGCGTCTCTTGTATACAAACAACGTCCGCATCCGCTTGTTTAAGGTCTCTGTACAATTGGTGTCTCTTAACCGGTAGGTTTAACCCTCTAACATTTAACGAGTATATTTTCATGGGGGTCTGTACCCCGTTAGTTTAGTAAGGGACATACTGAATTGTAAGCACCTATGCGGGGAGTTCGCTCGCCCCAGCAGCATCAAGTCGAGCGATTTCCCCCTCTTGGAGGGTAAGATTCGGGCACCCCTCTCTCGCCTATTCGTGGGTGATTGGGAGCCCTTGCGGACATTATTGGGTACCAGAGTTCCTAGTGCTTGATGTTTCGTATAAGCGTCCTGCGGGCATATGGGGAAGGTTATATATTGTCCGGTCCCAGCCAGACCGGGGGGAAATTGGGAACATAACAGTAACAGGGTAAATGAACTTAACAAAAATATGACGTGTGCCGTATGTGGCATAGGTACAATTTAGTACCTCTGGGGGGTGGAAGTACTACTACTTCCTCTTGGTGGGGTGCTTCCCCGACTTGGCCCACTCCTGTGCCGTCATTGTTGTCATGGCGTCTAGGCAGTCTGGTCCCAGGCTACCCTACTGGAGTGATATACCACTTGTGAGGTCTTATATACGTAAACAGTTAAAACAGTGTGTGTGGTTTTTTTTTTGTTTTGTTTTTCCCTCAATTTATCTAACTGTGTCATAACCTCAGTAAGTCGCTTAGTTTTATACGATACCCTTACGCTCCTCCATGGTCTTTGCATCATGACCTTTCTCACCACAATCACTTGGTATAGTATGCAGTCTATGAGTCCAATGACATAGTCTTTCAGGCTTTTCTCCAGTTCGTGGAGGAACCGCCTGTCCTATTCGGGCTTCTTCTCTGGCTCTGCTCGGCTATGCCCCAACGCTGTAGCAATCGAGATCCTTCCTCAGGTGTTGTTATGGCCGATATCTTCCCGCCTCTGGACACCAGGATTTTCACCGGGTATCCCCACCGGTAAGGGAGCTTGTGGGTCCTGAGCTGTTCCGTGATGACCTTGAAGTCCCTCCTTCTTTTTAGTGTATATGATGATATGTCTGCGAAGATCAGCAATCCCCCATAAGGTTCGGGGAGTTTCTTCTTCGCCCTGCTCGTTTGGAGTATCACTTCTTTTACGTGATAATAGTGCATCTTTATGAGGACATCTCTCGGGGTGTCTTGTGGCAGGAAGCTGGGTTTAGCTGTTCTATGGTATCTGTCCATCAGCAATTGATCTGTTGGTATATCAGGTGCTAGTTTTTTCAACATGGCAGTCAAATAAGTTGCTAGTTCTGCTTGTCCCACTTCCTCCTTTATCCCACGTATTCTTAGATTGTTTCTGCGGGCTCTGTCTTCCATATCAGCAAGCTTTAGTTCATACATTTTCATTTGGCTGCGGATCTCTTCCACCTCTCCCTCCATACTTTTATGTGCTTCAACTAGCTCCTCCATTTTTTTTTCTGTGCCGGTTGTTCTCACTTCCAGCTCTTGGATATCTTTATGCATGGCCCCTATTGCTGTTTTAAAGCTGTTTTCCAGCCTGGCAGACATTTCTTCTAGTAGTGTCCGCATTACCTGCTGTGTGACAGGGTTTTCGTTCTCAGGGGACTTACTATGCTGTTCATCCTGGTCGTCGGCGCCATCTTGGATTTCCTCCTGCACCAAGGCCTGCTTCCCCTGCGGCGTCCGGGAGGTGAAAAAAGCGTTTTTTTTCGGCCTTTTCTACTTGCCGTTTCCCCTTAGCCTGAGACATGCTTGCTTGGGGATAAGTGTCCCCGGTTTTATCGTCGGCTACAGCCGCCTTATTGCTCCTGTGGGTCCTGTCGGAGCGGAGCGCTCAGTACATGCGGCCGCTCAGCACCGTCGCCAGGCCACGCCCCCTCTCAGGGCTCTTTTGATCACTGAAAATAAGGTCGGACACCTGTGATAATTAGATTGCCAGGTGAGCCCAATTTAAGGAAAAACTGCTAAAGGAGGGTGTTCCACATTTTTAAGCAGAGCACCATTTTCATGCAATATGGGGAAGAAAAAGGATCTCTCTGCTGCCGAAAAGAGTGAAATAGTTCAATGCCTTTGACGAGGTATGAAAACATTAGATATTTCATGAAAACTTAAGCGTGATCATCGCACTATTAAGAGATTTGTGGCTGATTCAGAGCACAGACGGGTTCGTGCAGATAAAGGCACATTGAGGAAGATTTCTGCCAGATCCATGCATCGGATCAAGAGAGCAGCAAACAGATATTTGAAGCTGCTGGTGCCTCTGGAGTCCCACGGACATCAAGGTGTAGAGTCCTCCAGAGTTTGGAACTGTGCATAAACCTTCTATTCGGCCACCACTAACCAATGCTCACAAGCAGAAACGGCTGCATTGGGCAGAAAAATACATGAAGACTAATTTTCAAACAGTCCTGTTCACTGACGAGTGCCGTGCAACCCTTGATGGTCCAGATGGATGGAGTAGTGGATGGTTGGTGGACGGCCACCCTGTTCCAACAAGGCTGCGACATCAGCAAGGCGGTGGTGGAGTCATGTTTTGGGCCTGAATCATGGGAAGAGAGCTGATCGGCTGCTTTAGGGTCCCCGAAGGTGTAAAGATGACCTCTGCAAAGTATGTGGAGTTTCTGACTGAACACTTTCTTCCCTGGTACAGAAGGAAGAACTATGCTTTCCGTAATAAAATCATCTTCATGCATGACAATGCACCATCTCATGCTGCAAAGAATACCTCTGCATCAATGGCTGCTATGGGCATAAAAGGAGAGAAAGTCATGGTGTGGCCTCCATCCTCCCCTGACCTCAATCCTACTATGAACCTTTGGAGCATCTTCAAGCTAAAGATATATGAGGGTGGGAGGCAGTTTACATCCAAACAGCAGTTCTGGGAGGCTATTCTGAGATCTTGCAAACAAATTCAAGCAGAAACTGTCCAAAAACTCACAAGTTCAATGGATGTAAGATTTGTGAAGCTGTTAAAATTCTCTGCCAGGCCCATAGTCTGTGGGCAGGAGGCTGGCGAGCAGGCTCCTCCAGGAGCTTGTGGCAAACTCACGTAGGAAGGGGAGTTTGTCAAAGCCCCCACTCACACATGTCCCTGTTCCCAGCTAGCCCTTTGGTCTGGCTCCTCAGGGTCTGAGCCGTACTACTATATAGAGTTCTAACAGGAACATATCTAAAACCCAAACTAACGGGGCACTGATGGACACATATACTAACAAACACAGATACACAAATTTACCAACAGGGTTGTCCTTTTGGTGAGGCAAGCAGGGCTCCAGCCATGGGCCCGGTGCTTTTGGATGCCCCACTGGTGTGCAAGCCAGAAGTTTGTAAGTGTCAGTGAGTGAGTATCTTTGAATCTGTTTCAGAGTGTAAGAATGTGACTCTTTGTTTAAGTGTCAGCATGAGATTGCTAGTCAGTGTATCTGATGTTTGCATGTCAGTTTGTGTATGCACATCTTTGTGTGTGTGTGCGCATGTGTGCGTCTAAGAGAGCATTTGCTAATTAGGTTGTGGTAGGTACAGTGGCGTAGCAAGAGCTTTTGCTGCCTGTGGCGGCCCCTGAGTTTGCCGCCCCTCTCAGCCCAGCCTCATCACGGCGTGCCCCGACGCCAGCTGTCTGTCTGTCTATTGATTGCCATAGCACACATTATCAGATATTCACTACATACAGTACAGGAAATGGAAAACGCATGGACTTTGTGAAGGCTTATATGACATGTGAAGGCTTTAGTGTTTCAATATTGAGCATTAACTCACTGCATTACTGTGCTTCAATAAACTTGCACATGGAATTGATATCATTGCTTCCATAGTCTACATTTATTATATCACCTTAAGCATATATGATTTCTACTAGGGCTATAGAATCTAATCATTGTCTCGTTGTTTGTTATATGATCCTGTTTTGTAATGAACGATGCAATTACCTTTTACATTCATTTTTACATTTCTATGAAATTTTAGGTTTATTATCTATGTGTGCAGAAACTCAGGATAACAAAAAGGTGAATAATGATTTAATGCTGATAAAAACGAATTACCCAGCCACAGGAGGACATATAAAGACAATTAATTCAGAAAATTTATTACCCATCTGTAATTTGCCTCCAACTTTATGTCAGTGGACCCCTTTGATGCAGATCCACATTTATATTTTAAAGACAACGACATGTATTTTTAATGTACAATGTGTTTGCACAGTTCGCACGAACAACAGTTTTCACATTTTTCTCGACTGTGTTCTTACATCACATTGCAAAACACCTCTAATTATCATTTCTGCGTAACAGATTGGAAGTTACTTCCCACGTTAAAAGATGCTGCATGGCAGACAGATGATAAAATGCTCTGTAATTATGTTCAGCATAATGGAGACTTCCTTTTTTATACAGATCTACCCCTGAAAACAATCTCTTTGAAACTTTAACATTTCCTAAACAATTAATTTGTTAAAAAGAAAATGTAAAAAAGGATCCTGCTCTCTGTACCCATGGAAACTGTTCTGTTACAGTCACGATTATCATGTATTTGTTACCAACCCTTTCATAATTGCTGGATCCATTTCTTGTGGATATTTCAGGGAGTCGAGAGATGTGATCCAAAACCTAAATCAGTTAATAAGATTTTCTTAGTTTTTTTAAATGGATTCATAGGTTTATGTGTTTACATTTTCTACCCGCTGCACATCTTTGCTCTCAGGGGCCACCTGGTAACATCTGTTGGGGTTGAAGCCAGCAGAATAATTTATCCTTCTGCTGTTGATAAATAGCAGTGGTGAGAAATTTCCTTCTTGCTACCAAGATGATAGAAAAAAAAGTCTTGGTTTTATTGTGAAAAGTGCAATTTTTTTCTAATTCATGTCAGTGACCGTGAACAGCTCAATGTCTGCAAGTATGTATAAAATGTACTTTGTATATGTAAGCAATCCCATGAGAGTTTATTAGGCATGATATTTGTGCATGTCTTTAAATTATAAAGCGTGAAATTGAGTAAGTGCACACACAGACTACAGAAGAAAAGCATGAATATAGTTAATTTCCATAGAGCCATGCATGATCTTATTCAGCACATGGAAAGTCTTGTGTAGAGTAATATAATATTTAATTTCATATATTCTTCATAAAATATCAGTTTCTCTCTTTAAAGCCAAAGTAAAGTTCTTCAAGTCAACTAAGCATCTGGTTCAGCTACTTTAAATTTGAATTACACCTCACTTCAGTAAACTATTCTGTACATTTCAGTTTAAATAACTATCTTTGATAACATTCATGTAAGGGATGATAATGATTAATAATATGATAATCAATTATATTGACTCACCCAGTTGTGAACGCCGTAGTTATTGCTTTGAATGTGAAAATAACATTGCCCTTGAAGATGATAATAGTGCTACTGTTAAATGATATTGGATATCTATATGGTGATATCTAATAAATAAAACATAGACAAATATGGAGAGAGAATCACATGGGATTAAAATATTCATTCTGACACTCTTATTATGGCTGCTTCTACATTACTGGAGAATACCATTTTTGTTTGATAGAAAGAAAATGGGTCATGCCTTCTAACCAATGGTATTCTGTTTGTTACATATATCCATTTGGAATGTGGCGGACAACTGTTTCATGATTACGACTATACGTATAAATATTTATATATACAAGGAGCTTAGGTCATCTCACCTGACCTTTATCTACAAACATCACATTTTTAATTTACTTATTATACTATATTTTTTCACAAATATTAAAGGAACACTACAGGGTCAGGAACACAAACATGTATACAAATGTGATTATTCCACCTGACACCAGTGAAATAAAATGTAAATAAAATACAACTTAACTTATAGGGACACAGCCTCCCAAGGTTACCTCCAAAGTGGTAACCAACCACAACAGATATGTATATATACAGACTTTAGGGATGTTGCTGGAGAACCTATAAATAAATAAATTACATATTTCAATAATGTCTTATAAACAGAAAATGCAAATTCTCAATTGCACTCACAGATCAAGATGATAACAGCGCCTTGTGGGTGCCATCCTTGATTGTAGTAGGGGGCTAAAAAAGCTCCTTTGGACTTCTCCCTGGAACGGCCTACTTGAAATACCAACAACGATAACCAGAGAATTATTTCAAAAAGGATTTATTTTACCGACTAAAATAGTATACAAAAATTGTGTAAAATATGGTCGTCCTATGCGTTTCGTTCTCACGTGAGAATTTCATCAGGGACACATATAAGTAAAATCAGTAAGAATGTAATGCAAAAGATCACATCCTAAATACCCTTCCCCACAATGTTCCTTATATAGGGCTATCCCCTAAATCATCATTGGTGTAGTGGTGGACGTCCTCTCTTTGTTGGTGTGTTGCTTGTAGCAGCTGTCTTTGCTTACTGTTAATTTCTCTTCTCGCCGGTGATTTAAAATTCCTAAATTCTGTGTATATATATCTGTTGTGGATAGTTACCACTTTGGAGGAAACCTGACCTTATAGTGTTAAAACCACTATCTAGTCTTAAGCCCTGCCTGCCTAAATATAGTAAAATCTTACTTTTAGTCAAGTGTGCTGCTGATGGCTCTGCCCCTGATCTGCCTCCTTGTCTGACATCATCAGAAGTGATTCTCTTAAACAATCACAATGCTTTCCAATTGGATTGGTTGAGACTGTCAAGGAGGCACATCAGGGGCAGAGCCAGCACAAATCAAACACAGCCCTGGTCAATCAGCATCTCCTCATAGAGATGAATTGAATCAATGCATCTCTATGAGGAAAGTTCAGTGTCTGCATGCAGATGGCCACTTAATGGCAGTGCTGAACACCGAGGAACACTGCCGCAGTAAGCACCTCTTGTAGCCATCTGAGGAGTTGCCAGTGGAGTTATCTCTAGGCTGTAATGTAAACACTGCATTTTCTCTGAAAACACAGTGTTTACGGCAAAAAGCCTTTAGGGAATAATCATACTCATCAGAACAAATACAATAAGCTGTAGTTGTTCTGGTGACTATAGTGTCTCTTTAAATAACATATTTACTCGAATCTACTGCACACCTTTATTGGCAAAATAAAGTCTCCAAAATATGAATGCGCATTAGATTCGATGGTGCATTAGATTCAAGTGCGAACAACATATTAGATATAATGGGCATTCTATAAGATTTCGCTGGGGAAAAATTCACTGGGGAAAAAATTGCATTTGCATCACTGTTAAAGGGATGCAAGACTTGGTTTTTGTGTACAGTAAAGCTATACCGCACATCTTTGTCTCAGGTTTCTCACAGGCGAATTTCGCTGCAGTCATAGGATGGTCTCTGCTTATCGACCTATGTGCTGTATAGTAGGATCTTCTTGTACAAATGTGTATTACATTCCCCAGTGAAAACATTTTCAGCTTCCAGGTTTCAAATTTTGAATGCGCATTAGATTCCATGGTGCATTAGATTCAAGTAAATATGATACTTTTGACTTGAAAGTGAACACATATACAATTTTCCCCGGTGACTCTGTTCTCAATACTGTTTTCACAGTCCCCTCTCTCCTCCTTCCATGCCACGGTTCCCCTACACACCACTTTCACAAGTTTAATTAGACCAGGCATCATATCTAACTATCAACCCTCCTCTTGTCTGACACACTTGCATTACTGCAGTTCTTCACTTTGTGTCTATCAACATTATGTTGGCTGTCAATTATTTGTTAAATAATCACTCTGTATAACTGTACAGTGCTGTGGAAAATATTGATGGTAGAAATGCTAATAATAATAATTTATATAAATTCTGCAACTCTGTACTGTGACAAAATGAGGTAGGCGGACAGAAACAAGAGTGACTAAGTCCCTGATCAAGTGGGTTTACAAAGAAAAATGGACAATCTTATATAATTTGTATTTTGTTTCTCAATAACACATGCCTTGTTGATCTCTGGCTACGGAGCATTCACATAGAAGTAGGAATGTGACAGTGTACAACTGACTCTTAGCATGTGTGCCAATGCACAGCTTTGTCTATGGTAAATCAAAATATATGTGTTCAAAGCAAGGCAACAAATTAGCAAGATCCAAGTGACAGTGTTGTACCTATTTTTGGCATCTTTAACTTGAAAGTGAATATCTATACCCAGTATCTAAATAAGAGCTGCGCATTACTGGCAGCACTGTTGGAGACAAATCACGCCTGACAGCTAACATAAAGACAGACAGAGCTTGACAGAAATTTTTATTATGCTCTTTAAGACACAGAGAGGGGCTGGATTGCATTTATGGGAACGTCCAAGGGAACAGCAATAAAATAGATGACAAGCAAACAGCAGGTGTGGAAAGTACAGTAAATAAAGTTACTGTGTATTGGAACACGACTCATTTCTAGTATGTAAGAAAGTGTACGTCAGCAATGCTTGCTTATGACAGCAGAGGAAGAAATCATTGGCATTTTTAAATTGTGTTACTTGATGTTGTCTTAAAGGGAAACTATAGTGCCAGGAAAACAAAGTTGAATTCCTGTCACTACAGCTCCCTTTAGTGCCCCCACCCCCTGTAGAGTAGAAGGGTTAAAAACCCCTTCTGTCACTTAACTTATTCTAGCACCAATGTCCCTCGGTGCTGACTCTGTTTCCGCCTTCGCTCTTGCTGAAGTTGGCGAAGGAGGTCTAATGCACGTACGTGGCAATGGCTGCGCTCGCATTATAACAGGCCCTTAGGAAAGCGTTCTAAAATGCTTTTATGTGGGGTTTTGGGTGACGCTGGATGTCCTCGTGCATAGCATGTGGACGTCCAATGTCAGTTATGTGATCAAAAGTCGCCTAATGACCTGGAAGTCCCTCTAGTGGCTGTTTGATAGACTGCAAAACTGCAATAATTACCTTTCCAAGGTTAAAGGACCTGGAAATATGCACCCAGACCACTTTAATGAGCTGAAGTGGTCTGGGTGCTTATAGTTTCCCTTTAATACTGGCAGTGCAGATCTGAGGTGATATGTCCCTCGTGGTAGTTATGTATTAACAAAATCGGAGTAGTAATCTAATTCCCAGAAGGCATATGCAACCTCTGACACCAGCTACCTCAGACTATGACTCACATGATGCTTAGCCAGACTCTGCTGGTCAGTTTAATAAATGTTAGCTCCCAGACTCCTGTGTTTAGTAGCAGCATAAATCGACACTCTGGACACCAATACTACTTTGATTGACGGTTTGGCCTCATTAATATGTTGTATTTTTTGTATGTTCAACTCTTTAAAGTTCTTGCATAAAATAAATAAATGTTTTGCAGAATGCAGCACCATAAGCCCACCTCTTTAGCCACACACCCTCACTCAAGAAACAGACTTCCTTATCAAAGGTAAGCACACAGCTCAGCTATTGACAGCACTGAATGTTCTGAACAAAACAACATGCACTGAAGGAGAGGACACCCAGGGAGACATATAGTAAGGGAATCACTACCTATTTATAGATTACCTGACTGTCTGCAACCAAGCTGTGAATCAAAATCTACTCCTCCTAAGGAAGTCTTTCTGGCCTGAGGGGGCATGACTAAGGAGGCAAACTTATGATCCAGCATTCTGCAAATATTTATTTGTTTATTTATTTTTGCAAAAACAATAAAGATTTAAACATGCAAGAAATTACAACAAACACGTCCCCATATTCTGACATTATATGTGACAACCAGAGGCGGCTGTATAATAAGGCCAAGTTAGGCAACCGCTTTAGACCTCACAATTGCTTGGTGGAATTTTCAGTAAATCACAGTCCACCCTAGTGAAATCTCACTGTACTACAGCAATGTTTAGTCATAGCCACTTTGTTACAATAGCCCATAGTAGCATGTTTTGTTCATCCTTAGCTTATTGTATCAAACCAACTGTATGTTCGCAATGGTGATATATTTCTTAGTGAGTCAGTTAAAGGTTTGGCTCATGTTTTTCTCAGCTGCTAGATTACATTATTTTATCAGAAACCTGTTGCCAGGTGATATTTATTAACCCCTGGCATGTGGGATATTTTTAGCTCCTTTTGTGACTGCTGTGTCTACATAAGAACTGCATTAGCCCAGTGTGTGATGGCTGTCAACATTTTTATGTAGCTGTTTTAGTGATATACAACTAGTATGTTTCCACTATGTTTGGGAAACTGACAACAAATAGATAATATATTCTAATATTTTTTCATGAAATTCAGCATTTGTCATATATCTTACCATGTTACTTACAAATGCCTTACAGTGTTATTTACTAAAATGAGAATTGCCAGGTATTCAAAGTGAGATTAAAAATTTAGGTCTAAAAGAGGCAAATTAAAAAACGTCTCCAAATCAATTCTGTTTTTAGTTTGGCTAGGTTGTCATTTTATTTGGATTAAATATGGATTAAATCATTTAGACATTGTAGCTCAATAAAGTGGTAAGTTTATTCATGCTCACTGCTGCTATGTTCCATCTCTTGTGCAGGTGAGATTTCTGTGTCTTTGTCTGTCCCATACCAATGGGAACAGAGTGAATATGTATAAGAACACTGGACTGTGAATTGTATGCAGGTAGGCAGGGATGAGGATTCTCCTTGCACAATAACCTTGGCTAGAGGTGGGCAACCTTTGGCACTCCAGATGTTGGGGACTACATTTCCCATAACCTACCCCTGACCTAGGCATTGAGCAGAAATTGCCATGGTGCTTTAGAGAGACCATTTCTGTAATGTAATTCTCTGAAAACATCCACAGGGGTAGCCATTAAAGTCTGAATGTTCTTGTACTGAACAAGGCAAAACCATTCAGCTGCATACTGGGCCATTTGGATTGCAAAATCTGAACATTGCTCACACTATTTAACAATTTTAGAAATTTGCAGCTCAGGCTCTGAATGATAAATACAAAAAGAATTCAGCGCTAGTAATCACAAAATTAGTCAAGGTAGGCAGCAACCCAAATGAAGGAAAACCCCTCGGGTCCTTCGGTGGATAGATACAAAAAGATATGGAAGGGCTGCGCCAAATAAGGGTAGATAGTCCAGTAAAGTATTGCTAGGGTGCCAATAGATGGTCTAGGATACTTGATAGAGTGCCTCTGTGGATGCGTCTAGTGTAGACCGTTACGTATATGTAAATACAAGAGAGGTAGAGGCGACTAATGGTATAGTATGAAAGTTCAGGGTGTGATAGGTAACAAAAAGTAGAGAACTCACATTCAAGAGAGCTATGGCCAGCTCTGGTGTGGATTGCGTACAGCGGTATAATCCCCGCTTATGGGATATGTAGGGAGGGGGTCTCCGTCAACACCGTCTGGTAGTCCAGAACTCGGAAAAGAAAGACAGAAAGCAACAATAGTGCTCTCAATTTTGATGTGGTTCAATGTGCAGATAAGAAGAGGCAAAAAACTCGCATTTGAGGGAGCTATGGCCAGCTCTGGTGTGGATAGCGTACAGCGGTATAATCCCCGCTTATAGGATATGTAGCGGCGATACGTCCGTCAGCACCGTCTGGTGATCCAAGGCTCCAATATAGAAGAATAAAAAGCAGCAATAGTGCTCTCAATTGTGATAGGTTAAGAGAGTAGTAGAGAAAATAAAATAATACTCACAAAGATAGAGCAGAGGTACTGCTCTATGGATAGACGCTGGTGGTATGATCCCCACCTAGGATTTCTTGGAGTACTGGAACTTTAAAATTGCTAGTGGAAGTAAAAGTAACCAGGAAAGGTTAAAATGCCAGGAATAGGTTAAAAAAAGTTGTTTAAAGTGCATAAAGAGTGCAATAAAAAGAGGATTGGTACAATAAAGTAGCCAAAAAACTTTTATTGATCTAAAATACAAAGTAAAATACAGAATTAATAACCATAAACGCGTTTCACCATCATAGGTGAGTGCTACTAAATGAAAAAATAAATACTGGGTTCAGTGTATGGGGGCTTAAAATTTTATACTTGGGGAAATCTAATGTCCCCACCTATAGGTAGCAGTTGGGGCTCTAAGTAATTATATTGGGTGGCTGAATATACCAATGTCCGTACCCTTCTCTATTTGTGGCCAGGTCCACCAAGCCCTTAGCCCCCCTCCCTCAATTTAATAAACCCTTCCTACCCCCCTCACCCTACTCAAAGCTGTGAAATTTAACTAATACCTGTGAAGTTAAAATTATACTTACCACCTAAAGATTTTAGCACCAAAATGGTAAAATAAAAAAATCTTAATGCTAGCAAATGAATTAATCAAATGATCAATTATTTGCAAGAAAAAGCAAATAAATGATAAATTGCAAACGTGCATTCTGCCAGTTCTGAATTTGTTAATTTTGGTGCATTATGAAACTTCCAAATCCTATACTTTGTATAAGGTTCAGATGCGAAAGCACTGATTTTAATCCCGTCACCGAATGAATCCAGGCAATTGCTGTAGATTAGCTCAGCCAGGCCGAATTCCGACCATATTTGGCTTTAGTAAATATGCAAATTGCCATTGTCATCCTAATTTTCATTCGTTAATTTGTTTAGTGAATAACCCTGGTCAGGGTACACAAGCCAAGACAATCTTCTATGGTCTAGGGGTACATTTACATTTAGAATAGAAACTATAGCGTGCACCATGACTGCCAACTATCAGGATAAGAATTATAGGAGTAATGTATCACACAATATCTAGACTACATATGTTGTTTAAACATCAATGGGGATTTTTGCTGACTCTGCTCAGAAAAAGGATTGTTGTTTCCAATCAACAGTTTGCTTGTTATCCCATAAACAGGCTAATCTCAAATTGATCAGAAGCCTAGGAAAGGAGAGACAAATTGGCAATGCCAATTATACTACAACAGTAAGCAATTCAATTATTTTTCAGAATACACAAGAACTGTGCTTATCTGACTGCACATATTGCTATTAAACCAACGTCATGTTGTAAGTTCTAAGAGGCAGACATCTCCTACTTTAAAACATGCATATATTCATATTATAATGCCTGCATAACTATTGCACTTTCTGCTTTCTTACTAGTTACTGCACCTCCCTGATCACAATAAAACATGTAAAGTTTAAAAACACACCTTCTACTGGTGTATAAATACACACACTCTATAACTAGTATTTTTACGGTTTCTCCCTTCTGCTATGCAATGCATAAAGTACCTTTTATCACTGTATAAATTGCAAATAGGAAATTGTCACAAGTGTAACTAACGAAAAGTATGTGGGCAATAAAAAGGGCACTTTTTTAGTACTAAATCGGATGAGCACCACATTGTTCCTGATTCCAGCACTCAAAGGGACACTATAGTATTCAAAACAACATTAGCTTAATGAAGTAGTTTTGGTGTATAGATCATACCCCTGCTGTCTCACTGTTCAATTATCTGCCATTTATGAGTTAAATCACATTGTTTATGCAGCCCTAGCTACACCTCCCTGCATTACTCAGCCTTCTCAAACACTTCCTGTAAAGAGTCATCTAATGTTTACACTTCCTTTAGTGCAAATTTTGTTTGATTTCGTATTTCTTATCTCCTGCTCTGGTAATAGGTTGTTAGACCCTGCAGGAGCCTCCTGTGTGTAATTAAAGTTAATTTTACAGAGCAGGAGATGCAAACTTTTAAAGTAAGTTACATCTTTTTTTTTTATTATGTTTTTATTGTTTTATACAATTTTACATTCTCTTGGGATACAGTACATTATAGTGTTTTATGCATTCATAATATTACTCATCCTTTAGAGTGATCTCATTCATAAAACAAATTTATGGTATCCCAGAAGTAAAGGCAATAAATTATAAGCATATAATAAATAAATAAATAAAATAAAATAAAACAAAATAAGGAAATGATAAAAAAATAATTCAACATTTTATTCCAAGCTGTAGATCAATATTTTAATAAATTCACTCTTCTATCAATCTAAATCTCACCTCTTAATTAACTCAATAATTTAGAAACAAAATTTCTAGCTTGTATATCACCGTTCTCCCTAGGAGATTTCTAACCGCAAAAAGAGGGAGAAAGGGAAAAAAAAACAACAAAAAAAAAGAGAGAAAACGAAGAGCAACAACTCATGCTAAGTCCTAGTTCGGCTGTGGTGCTTATAAGAACCTTCTTGATACTCTATTAATAATATCTATCTTTTTGTATTACAATTTGTCCCAGATTGCTAGGTTATAATCCCATTTTAAGTTTTAAAATCAAACAGACTTTGTGGGTGTACCCCCTACTTCCTTTTCCCTGAGTTCCAGTATTTAGTCAAAGGTTCCCATACTTTGGAGTGTCTTTGTTTTTTATTGACTGCTCCCCAGTAGAGTTCTTCCATCACTCTTATGCTCTTGACTCTATCAATCCATTGAACTATGATCGGTATTATAGTATTTTTCCAAAGGGTAAATATTAAAGTGTTGGCTTCATTTAAAAGGAGTTTCTGCTTGTTAATGTCTAAAAACAAATTAGGCCAGCCCAAAAGTATCTGAGAGGGTGTTAAAGTAAAAGGTAAGGGTAAATCTTGTTTTATATAATCTATTACCTGTTGCCAGTACACTTGAATTTTAGGGCAAAACCACCAGATATGTTCATATGTTGCAGTTTCCTGTCCGCATCTCCAACACTTTTTTTTACATTTTGAATATATACCAGCGTGTTACTCTTTTATAGAATGTTTCCCTTTTAGCTTGACTTACTAAGTTATACATTACTCTTTGTAAAATAAATTAATTGCAATTTGTATATGAAGGGCTGCTGCCCACTTTTCCTTAAAGTGCCTTAATTTTCCTTCAGTTACCCCATTTTGCATCATAGCACATATTGTGGATATTGCTCTAACCCCCTGTTTATCAGAACTATATAATTGTTCAAATGCTGAAATCATCTGGGATCCAATTTTATTAAAACTTTCTTCTTTATAAAGCTAGAAAGCTGTGAATACATAAAGAGTTCCAATAATGTTGGTATTCTAACTGATCCCAAGAGCCCATGTAGTGTTTGGATTGAATTCCCCTCTAATATATTATATAAAGTTTGTTGGGAGGACCTATAAAATCTAATTGAAATAGGTGTTTCCTTACCATTCAAAAAGTCAGGATTTCCCGTAATTGGGTATAAGGGCAATAATCCTGGTGATAACTTCCATAAGTCTTTATATCTCCTCCATATCGTCAATACGTCAGTTATTATAGGGTGTAGTAGTGGATTTAATCTTTGCATATGGCAAGTGACCCATGGTAATGACTGAAGTGGTATGTCTGTAAAACTCTGCTCCAGAGAAAACAATGATAGTTTTTGTTTGAAAATGGTCCATTCTTTTATTCTAGCAAGGACTGCTGCTGCATAATAGTGAATCATATTGCACAATCCCAACCCACCTACATTTCTATGTACAGTTAGGATATTATATGCTAGCCGAGGTTGTTTATAATTCCAAATAAAGGGAACAATAATTCTCCGTAGATTTATGAATGTGGAACGGGGTATATCTATTGGAGAGGATTTGAATCAAAAATAGTAGTCTAGAAGTATCATCATTTTTATCATATTTATACGCCCCATCATGGAAAATATAAATTTATTCCATCTGCTCAGATCCTCTTTAATTTCTGCTAAAAGTGGCGAGTAATTAGCTTTACTAATGTTATTAATCGAAGATGTTAAATTAACCCCCAAATATCTGAGTCCCCCCTGAGCCCACCTAAAGTCAAATAAGCAGGCAAGTTCAATTTTTGATGTATTAGAGATCCCAATACCCAACATTTTGCATTTTAATATATTTACTTTGAAATTAGAGCCCTCACAAATATATTTAATGGATTATTGACCTGACCTAAGGAGCATTTGGGATCAGTTACTGTCATCAAGATGTCATCAGCAAATGCTGAGATTTTTAATTCACCTCCTGAATATCCAAATCCTTTGATTTGATGATTTCTCCTTATTGACTGTAATAGGGGTTTGAGGGCAAAAACAAATAAAAGAGGGCATAAGGGACACCCCTGCCTGTTTCCATTTTTTAAAATATAAAAACAGTTAGAATATTGCCCATTCACATTAATACTTGCCGTAGGTTCTGAGTACAAAGCCCGTACCCGGGATCTGAACCTCTCGCCAGGCCCAACTACCTCTAACGTACTAAATAGATAAGACCAATCCACCCTGTCAAAGACTTTCTCTGCGTCTGTGGCAAGGAGGGTTATGGGAGTCTTTGAAATTGTAGCTGCATGTATTACACTAAGTATTTTAGTGGTATTATCCTTGACCTCCCTGCTTGTCACAAAGCCTGTCTGATCAAGGTGGATTAATCCAGGCAAGTAGGGTTTTAATGAAGAGGCCAGCATCTTTACAAAGAGTTTTAAATCCGTATTTATTAAGGAAATTGGCCTGTAACTTCCACAATTGTGGCTCTCTTTATCTTTTTTTGGGATCACTGTGATTGATGCTCATAACATGGGAGGGGGAATAGCACTTCCAGGGCCCAGAAAGTTGAATACATTAACAAAATGTTCTGCTAATTGTAATTGAAAACTTTTATAATAAAATACGGTAAGGCCATCTGGCCCTGCTCTTTTCCCTTGTAGCATAGTTTTTATAACCCTTGCAAATTCCTCTACTGTTAATGGACTCTCTAAACTATTCATCTGATCCTTCAGAATTCTCTGAGAGAGATTCGAATTTATATATTCATACCTATAATCCTTTATAGATGGACTGGGGAGATTATATAAGTTTTGATAATATACGTGGAAGGCCTCCGCTACTGCCTCTGTCGTCATATGCAATTTCCCTGAGTCATCTATAATTTTTTCTATATATGAGTTTTGATATTTACTTTTTAGAGCCTTTGCCAATATTTTTACACATTTATTACCATACGAATAAAATGTTCCCCTTGTCAAATATACTGCACACTGTGCCTCAATATTTAGTGAACTTTTCAGCTCCATATGTAGAGTAACTAACTGCTTATAGATCTCCTTATCAGGGTTATGCTTATGGGCCAGTTCTACCTCGTTTATTTGTTGGGAAATCAAGGCCACTTTAATATTTCTTTCTTTGTTAATCTGTGCCACCCATTTAATCAATACTCTTCTGATAACGCAATTATGCGCATCCCAGATCCATGGAATCTGAGTATCCGGGTGTACATTTTCATTTAAATGCCAAATTGATTTTGGACAGTGCAGCTCAGGGATTTTTAAAGGCAAAAAAAACAGGGCGTGATCTGACCAGGTGATATTACCCATACTTGCTCTTTGTATTAAATGAAAATATCTATGCTGGATAATCAACATATCCAGCCTAGAATAATTATTAGCAGAATGAGAATAATAAGAATTGTCCTCTTGGCCATACGCCAACTATCTATTAATTGATGTGAAAATAATATTTTTTAAAACAGAATTCTCTGTAGTTTTAATGAGTCTCTTCCCCTGGAAGTGCTATCCAACGTCTGATCCAATGCCAAGTCCCAATCTCCTCCCACTAATAATATTTCCTCAGTAGAATCTTTAAAAAAAAAAACATCTTTAAAAGGTATTTGATACTTATTGGGTGCATATATATTAGCAAATGTAAATTTAACATTATTCAATCATCCTTTAATAAACAGAAATCTTCCCTGTGGGTCAGTAATACTTTGTGTAAATGAGAAATTCACTTTTTTCTTGAGAATTTGACTGTTACTCCCCTAGATTTCCCTTTATGATAGTTGCTATAGTGCACCTGTGACATAAATTTTGAATTTAAAGATGGTGCAAAGCCCTCTTTAAAATGTGTCTCTTGAACAAAACAAACATCGGCTGAACTCTTATTAAATTCCTTAAATAATATGGTAAGTTTCATGGTATGTTTAATCCCCTAACATTTAGGGTCATTATTTTAATATCTGCCATTAGCTATATATTAAGTTTACCCAAACCTAGCACCTATTATAGGATGATTTATACTTAAAGCACAAGAGCTAAGATAATCCATTAAATAATATACCAGCTTGGATAATACGAAAAATACAGTCAAGACCAACAATAATTAAAAAAAAAAAAAAAAAAAAGAGAGAGAAAAAAAATACAGAATATACCAGATCTACACATTTGAGCTCTGTACTTTGATAGCCTCGCTATCATTTGATGGGGCAAATCTTGCCAGATTATCCAATAAGGATACCCGCAGGAAAAAATGTGCTTTCCACAATAAATCCTAATCAAGTTAAAATGAACATCATGGTGGAATTATCCAATCATTTCACCTTTATAAATATTATAAACAAATCAATAACCGAATAATCTTAGGGCTATTACCCTGTCGATATCCAAAGCTATGACAGCTTCCAAAAAAAGCTAATATTTACAAATGGTGAACTTATAAATCTTAATAGCGATTATGAACTCCCTTTTTTTTAATTTTCTTTTCTTTTCTTTTTCTTTCCCTTCTTATCCTTTTTTCCCATCCATTTTCTTTTCTTTTGCCCATTCCTTTCCCCTTTTATTTTCTTTCCCTTCTTTCTCTTCTTACCCCCATTTTTCCCTCCCCTCCAAAGTCACATCCCTGAACTTAAATTAGGTTGTATAGCGTTTAACAGGAGTAGTGCTTAGCTTTCTTTTTGACTGTTTGCCATTTCGTCTTCTGTGGCAGTGCTAATAAGCTGCCTTGTTTCATTCCCATCCAATCTTCAACCTCAACCAATGGCAGTCCCAGAAATGCAGGAACCTCTGATGTTTGGGTAATTGTCCTTTGCTTACCATTATGGAAAACTGTTAATGCAAATGGATGGTTCCATCTAAAATGAATATCCCTTTCATTAAGTAAGTTGACAATTGGTTTAAAGGCTCCTTGTGCTTGAATGGTTAACTGTGAGAGATCTTGAAATAGCTGAATAGGGCGACCATCAAAATTCCATTCCTTCTTTTTTCTTGACTGACGGTATATTTCCTGTTTTTAAGAATAGTAATGGAAAGAGCAAACTAAGTTGCATAGTATTTCTTGGGGTAAATTTAAGTAAGTTACATCTGATTGAAACTGAAACCATTTTGTTTTCATGAAGGTTCTGTCAGTCACAACCAGGGGAGGTGTGGCTAGGGCTGCATAAACAGAAACAAAGTCATTTTATTCCTAAATGGCAGTGAATTGAGCAGTGAAACGTCAGAGACATGATCTATAAACAAAAACTGCTTCATTAAGCTAAAGTTGTTTTGGTGACTATAGTGTCCCTTTAACCCCTTAAGGACACATGACATGTGTGACATGTCATGATTCCCTTTTATTCCAGAAGTTTGGTCCTTAAGGGGTTAAAGTGAACTGTTTACAGTCAATATATTTAACAATACTTATTTGTTATTTCACCAGTGGGTTAACAGTATACAGTAGGGTAAGGAGGACATGGAATAGGCCAGCTGCATTTTTTACCTTTATCATTGATTCAATGAATGTAATCATTTTATTTCTGTTAGTACACAATCCTTTCTTCATTTTTGATTTACCAAATTCCCATGAAGTATATTGAAAAACATGCACATAGAGAGAAGAAATGCATGACAGGTATGTGTTTAGCTAATTGTCCAGAACTGTTTGCTTTAGATGACCAATATCTAGCTCTAAGGAGTCTATTCATTAAACAATGTGTTGCATTGATCTCACAAAACACGGAGATGGAAATACATTTCTTATTTAGACGTGTTGATAATTTCTTCTAGCTCCTTTGTTTTGGCTGTAATTTTTTTAATTGGTTCTTAACTCACCAGTTTTCATAAATAAAAGCTCCAACAATAATTTCTCTTTAACTATCCCTTGTGTGAATATGTGTTACATTAATATCCTTTCAAGCTGCATTGTATTAGTGTGCCCTCCTTAAAGGGGAAAGTATGGAAATATGGTCACCATGGCAACCCCACTACCAGAGTTTGAACTAAAGGTTATGATAATTTACTTTGTTATAGCTCCTTTAATCCTTTAACGACAAAAGATATGCCAAGCCTTTCTCTTAACTCAGTGAATGCCAGAAGGGCAAGCCTTAGAGGCCGACAGGCACAGGAAGACAGCTTACTGACAAATGTTATGCCTGTAATGTTATAGTCAAAAATATAAATATGTATAGACTAGATTGGTAAATACCAATAATATAATATGTAGGGTAAGACTAAATTTACCACTAATCCAAAAAATAATTAACCTTCTTAAATCAGGATTTCTTTATAAGCAGAAATCCTTCTTGTAGCTTTGGATATATATATCAAACAGTATCAGATACCATGCATAAGTACATGAAAATTGTTCAAAAACAATTTTAAAAAACTGAAATATACAAAGAAATTAATCATTTGAACAATGAATAAGGAAAAAGGGGAACTAATGCCCTGAGTCTCAACCCATTCTGTCTCTTTTCTGGAGATAACAAATTCTTGAGCAATCCAATTCACATTTAATTCACAAATAAGTATTTTTATTAAAGGAGCACTCTCACCAGTTCAGCCCATTATAGTGATTGTGGTGCCAGGAGTGCGCTGGTACTGTTCCACACTAGGTAGTTATATCATTTTAGGACGGTTTGACAACTTCCCTGGGTCCCCTGATGCGCTAACCCAATCCGGTCTTCTCCTGCGTCCAGCAGCTCCATCTATAGAATAATCTCCTCATTGACAGAAAGTGCTTAGCTAATGCTTTCAACAAACACTCATGGTCCTGCTTAACCTAGCACAAGAAGACCGGAAGCAGCACCCAGCATTACCCTGGATAGTGGCCAAAAAATATACAAAAACAAGTTGACTACTTCTTGTGTAACTGCGCCAGGGAACTCCTAGTACCATAACCACAACAGCAAGCTGATTAAGTGTAACTCCAACCTGTCCACAGTTAGTTCCTTTGAGTATCTTGGCATGTGGCTAATCAGTTAATCTCTAATTTGGCTTAAATATAAAAAGCGGTTCTTCACCTGAAATAGTTAAATTGCAATATTATGATTTTTATTTAGTTTTTTTTGTTGACTAAAGTAATAACATTGAAAAATTAAGACTTTAAATGTAAGAAAATTGAAGAGGTTTAGGGGTTTAGAAAACAAAAAGCAAGAAGGGCAGAGCGGCACTAACTAACTGAACAAAACTAGGGAACCAGCATAAGTCACTAAACACTACTAGAAGCCAAAAGACGAAAATATAGGATGCGCCAAAAGTTAAATATATATTAAAGCCAAGGTAAATTAATAAAAAAAAAAATTAAAGTAACACTGTCAGAAAAATGCGGAATAAAACCAGATAATGCCTACATTTTATTAAAATAAAGTGCCCAGGAAGCTGTTTGTCCCTCACCTTAAAAATGAGTTTGGGTAAACAGCTTTTACCATTAGGGACCAGCATGCATGGAATATCCTTGCAGAGAACACCAATTCTACCACCAGTCTGAAATCCATGAAAATGTCTGCATCCATCTACCTTTAATATAAAAAAACTGCACTTATTGTTAATGATTATATTGTTTATGTCTATTAAAATGTAAAAATGTATTTGTTACTGGGTAACATTGTATTTGAATATGCCCACCCAGACATACTTGAAAACAAGGGAAATGTTAAGCCTTCCTGGTAAAAATAATGTTTACACATAAACTCCACCCAGTTGTCTTATTGAATATTGTAAATGTGAACTGACCTGGGAAAATAAGGGACGGACAAGTGTTATTGGATATCGTTTAAAGGGACACTAATGTCCCCAAAACCAACTTTAGCTTAATAAAGCAATTTTTGTGTATAGATCATGCCTCCGAAGTCCCGCTGCTCAATTCACTGCCATTTAGGAGTTAAATCACTTTTGTTTTTTTGTTCATGCAGCCCTAGCAACACCTGCCTTGGCTGTGACTGACACAGCCTGCATGAAAAAAAATGGTTTCGTTTTCAATCTAATGTTAACTTACTTAAAGAACTTACTCTCCTGCTCTGTAAATGAAACTTTAATCACATACAGGATGCTCCTGTGGTTCTAGCAAGCTATTAACAAAGCAGGAGATGAGAAATTCTAAATAAAAAAAGAATATGTGATAAAGGAAGTGTAAACATTAGATGACTCTTTACAGGAAGTGTTTAGAAAGGCCGTGCAAGTTGCATGCAGGGAGGTGTAGCCGGGGCTGCATAAACAAAGTGATTTAACTTTTACATGGCTTTGTGAGACTTCTATCACACGGTCTGCAGCTCTGCACCTGGCGGAGCTGCAGACCGGAGCGTTAACCCACCAGACCACCAGGGAGGACACTGGACCACCAGGGAATTTAATAAAGGTTGGACACATCCCCCACACCCTGCCCCCCCACAATGTAACCCCTCCTATCCCTTCCCCTCTCCCCACACTGTGACCTGTCTGCCCCCCTTCCCACACTGTAACCCCTTCTCTCCCTGCCCCCTCCCCACATTGTAACTCCTTCTCTCCCTGCCCCCTTCCCACACTGTAACCCCTTCTCTCCCTGCCTCCTCCCCACACTGTAACCCCTTCTCTCCCTGCCCCCTTCCAACACTGCAACCCCTCCTCTCCCAGCCCCTCCCCACACTGTAACCTATTCTCTACCTGCCCCCCTCCCCACAATGCAACCCCTTCTCTCCCTGCCCCCTTCCCACACTGTAATTCACACACATACTCCATACAAAACATGATACATTCAAACACACATTGTGTATATGTATATTTTATATACATAATATACACACACTGCATCCACTGCACACTCACTGCAATCAAACGCAAACATTACATACAAACACACCCCGTATTAAAACACTAAAAATTATATACACCCCTTCATCCAAACACCAACACTACACACAAAAAGCACACCTGCATTTAAAGTCTGACACTGCATACAAACACCCCTGCATTCAGACGCAAACATTACACACAAGTACACCACTACATTCCAATGGCAACAGTACATACAAATACACCCATAGATGCATATATATACTTTATACAAAAACATGCTCACAAACGCTCAGACACTGCTCACAAATATAACTCTGCAACGATGGGCAAATGGTAGATCCCCAGCTGCCATAGCATTGTTGAAGTTCTCCCACAGATGGGGAGCTACCTTTTGGCCATACTTACACTAGAGGGGGGCCCAGAAAACATACTTGCACCAGGGCCCTCTCTACATTAGTTCCACCACTGGGATACTCAGCGTGAGGTGCCTCGATGAAAGAGCGGGACACAACTTCTGATTCTGACTGAGTCTGTGAGTAAGCAGTTGTATGCCTCTTAAACAGATTACCGTAATGTGCCAAGTTTCTGCATCTAAAACTGCCATGATATATCAAAATTATGCCTCTAAAACTGCCATGATATGCCAAAATGAAAACTCTACAACAGCCATGATTTCCCAGAATTATGCCTCTAAACCTGCCATGATATGCCAAATTATGCCTCTAAAACTGCCATGATATGCCAATTTTATGCATCTAAAACTGATTGCCATGGTAGCTCAAAAGCTACCATGTGCCAACTTTATGCATCTAAGACTGTTTGCCCTGGTGTTGCAATTGTATGCCTCTTGAAAGCTGTTTGCCATCATGTGCCAATTGTATGCATCTAAAGCTGATTGCCATGGTGTGCCAATTGTATGCCTCTAAAGCTACAATGTGCCAACTTTATGCATCTAAGACTGTTTGTCATGGTATGCCAATTGTATGTTTTTAAAACTGATTGCCATGGTGTGCCAATGTTATGCAACTAAGACTGTTTGCCAAGGTGTGCCAATTTTATGCAGCTAAGACTGTTTGCCATGGTGTGCCAATTGTATGCCTCTAAAGCTGATTGCCATGATGTGCCAAGTTTATGCATTTAAAGCTGATTGCCCTGGTGTGCAAATTTTATACTTCTAAAACTGATTGCCATGGTGTGCCAATTGTATGCATCTGAAGCGGCTTGCCATGGTGTGCCAAAGTTATGCAGCTAAGACTGTTTGCCAAGATGTGCCAATTTTATGCAGCTAAGGCTGTTTGCCATGGTGTGCCAATTGTATGCCTCTAAAGCTGATTGCAATGATATGCCAAGTTTATGCATTTAAAGCTGATTGCCCTGGTGTGCAAAATTTATACTTCTAAAACTGATTGCCATGGTGTGCCAATTGTATGCATCTGAAGCGGATTGCCATGGTGTGCGAATTGTATGCCCCTTAAGCGGATTGCCATGGTGTTCATTTTTAAAATATGCATTAAAAGCAAGTGAGTCGGGCATGTCCTGGCGGCGGTGCTGAGCAGACACATGCACTGAGCGCTCCGTTCCGACGAGGCCCAAAGGAGTAATTTGGCGAGCACAGCCGACAAATAAATCAAAGGCAACAGTACCCCAAGCCAGCATGGCACAATCTAAGGGGAAGAGGCAAGCAGACAAGGCGGAAAAGAGGGCATTTTTTGCCTTACGGACACTGCAGGGGAAGCAGGCCCTGGTGGAGGAAATCCAAGATGGCGCCGAAGAACCGGCGGTACAATACAGCCAGTCCCCAAACAGTGAAACCCCCCTCACACAGGAGATGCTGAGGACAATGCTGGAGGAGATGTCTAATAGGCTGGAAAACAGCTTTAAAACCACAATGGGGGCCATGCATAAAGACATCCAAGAGCTGGAGGTGAGAACTACTGGGATGGAAAACAAAATGGTGGAGCTGGAGGAAGCCCACAGAGGGCTAGAAGGAGAGGTGACCGAGCTACAAAACCAAATGAAAACATACGCATTAAAACTAGCTGACATGGAAGATAGAGCCCGCCGAAATAACCTAAGGATACGCGGGATAAAAGAGGAAGTGGAGCAAGCAGAATTGGCGGCATACCTGCACGACATGCTGAAAAAACTGGCACCTGATATACCACAAGACCAGCTACTTATGGACAGGTACGATAGAACGGCCAAACCCAGCTTCCTTCCCCAAGATACCCCAAGAGACGTCCTCATAAAAATGCACTACTATCACGTAAAATAAGTGGTGCTCCAAACGAGCCGGGCGAAGAAGAAACTTCCTGACCCCTATAGGGGATTGATGGTGTTTGCGGACATATCAACGTATACCCTAAAAAGAAGGAGAGAATTTAAAAGTGTCACAGAACAGCTCAGGATCAACAAACTACCATACAGATGGGGATACCTGGTGAAAGTACTAGTGTCCAGAGGAGGGAAAGTGTCTACCATAACCACACCCGAGGAAGGAACCCGGCTGCTGCAACGGTGGGTCATGTCAGAGCCGAGCCAGCAACGGAGCCCACAGAGGATGGGTGGCACCTCCACAGACTGGAGAAAAGCTAAAGAGAAGGCTTGAAGGACACCTACATTACGCCTATAGATGACAAGCAGTACCGAGAGACTATTGAGAGACTGGTCATGATAAACCGACCATGGAGGAACTTGAGGGTATCGTATACTGTTCATTGACACGCTGAGGGTAGGCCACAGTTAGGCATTTTTGTAGTATATTTAAAAAAAAACGTACCTGGCGGAACACCCAATAGGAGTAGCCTGGGCTCAGACTACCAAGACGCCATGACCACCTTAAAAAATACTGTAAGGGCCAAGTCGGGGAAAGCACCCCACCAAGAGGAAGTTAACACTTCCACCCCCAGAGGTACTAAATTGTACCTAAGCCACATATGGCAAATCAGATACACATGTTATGTTTATTAGCCCAGTTATTGTTACCCTCCCCACTTCCCCCCGATCTAGCTGGGATCACTCACGTTACGACCCCCCCGGTACCCACAGGACACCTATATGACAAGCCGAGCCCAGAGGGCTCTCACTAGCATTAAGTCCTAAAAGGTACCCACTTACCCATACGTAGGCGAGAAAGGTGTGTCCCAATACTACCCTCAAACAGGGGACAGTCGCTCGACTTGATGCTGCTGGGGCGAGCGAACCCCCAAATTGGTGCTTGCCCTTGGGCACGACCCCCACTAAACAAACGGGGTACAAACCCCCATGAAAATATATTCCCTAAATGTTAGAGGGTTAAACCTGCTGGTTAAGAGACACCAATTGTATAAAGAACTTAAACACGCAGATGCGGATGTCATCTGTCTCCAAGAGACACACTATAGAATAGAAAACTACAGTTCCCCATCCGTGTCCGACTACCCACACCAATACCATGCGACATCCTCCACGAAGTCCAAGGGGACCTCCATACTGGTTTCTAAATGAGTAGCATTCACCTTGATCTCCATAGAATTAGATGCAAATGGGAGATACGCTATACTGAAATGCACTATTAACGACATGACATATACAATCACGAACCTCTACTCACCTAACGCAAACCAGAGCAGGTTCTTACAGCATCTGTTACAAAAACTAGCTACAATACAAGAGGGAGTGTCTATTATATTTGGGGACTTCAACCATGTTTGGGATCCCAAGCTAGACTCTAATAGCTCACAACATAATCTTAGATATAAAATTCTCCACAGACAATGCAAAAAGATACAGAACCTCCTTTCCCTCCACCACTACTTTGATTCATGGAGAATATCCCACACATCGGAGCGGGTATACACCCACTTCTCCCATGTCCATAACACATACTCGAGGATAGACAGGATTCTAGTTCATGGGCAGGGACTCAACCAAATCGCTGACAGCGACATCGGCCAAATCACTTGGTCGGATCATGCACCAGTATCGTTATTG
Organism: Pelobates cultripes; assembly: GCA_933207985.1. NCBI lineage: Eukaryota > Metazoa > Chordata > Amphibia > Anura > Pelobatidae > Pelobates > Pelobates cultripes. The sequence goes on from OW240913.1 coordinate 91,239,258, forward strand.
GTCAAAGACCAATACGATTATAAACACCGAAGCCCATGGAGACTGAACGCATCCTTGCTGCATGACAGCGCATTCAAAAAAGAAATAGAGACCACCGTACACGACTACTTTGCAAAGAACACCACTCCGGGAATGCCCCAGGGCACATTATGGGCAGCTCACAAGGCAGTAGTTAGAGGGGTTTTCATTAAAAGAGCAGCATACCTACACAAACAATCCTCAATGCAACTTACACAATGGAGACGGGACCTATACCAACTGAACATCCAAAACCAGGTCTCCCCATACAACAACCTTAAAACACAAATATCTAACATTACGGCCAAAATACACCAGAGGGCACTAGAGCAGACAGGGTATGTGCTCCAAAGATTAAAAATAAGGCAATACACACAAGGGAATAAAGCTAGCAGATTCCTAGCCAGGAGACTACAAGAACGAAGGGCAAATCAAAAAATAGCCTTTCTCATGTCCCCAACAGGGGAAAAGAAAATGATCCCTACAGACATCTGCAATGAATTTGCAAACTATTACGTCTCCCTATACAGGGAGTGCAGAATTATTAGGCAAATGAGTATTTTGACCACATCATCCTCTTTATGCATGTTGTCTTACTCCAAGCTGTATAGGCTCGAAAGCCTACTACCAATTAAGCATATTAGGTGATGTGCATCTCTGTAATGAGAAGGGGTGTGGTCTAATGACATCAACACCCTATATCAGGTGTGCATAATTATTAGGCAACTTCCTTTCCTTTGGCAAAATGGGTCAAAAGAAGGACTTGACAGGCTCAGAAAAGTCAAAAAATAGTGAGATATCTTGCAGAGGGATGCAGCACTCTTAAAATTGCAAAGCTTCTGAAGCGTGATCATCGAACAATCAAGCGTTTCATTCAAAATAGTCAACAGGGTCGCAAGAAGCGTGTGGAAAAACCAAGGCGCAAAATAACTGCCCATGAACTGAGAAAAGTCAAGCGTGCAGCTGCCACGATGCCACTTGCCACCAGTTTGGCCATATTTCAGAGCTGCAACATCACTGGAGTGCCCAAAAGCACAAGGTGTGCAATACTCAGAGACATGGCCAAGGTAAGAAAGGCTGAAAGACGACCACCACTGAACAAGACACACAAGCTGAAACGTCAAGACTGGGCCAAGAAATATCTCAAAACTGATTTTTCTAAGGTTTTATGGACTGATGAAATGAGAGTGAGTCTTGATGGGCCAGATGGATGGGCCCGTGGCTGGATTGGTAAAGGGCAGAGAGCTCCAGTCCGACTCAGACGCCAGCAAGGTGGAGGTGGAGTACTGGTTTGGGCTGGTATCATCAAAGATGAGCTTGTGGGGCCTTTTAGGGTTGAGGATGGAGTCAAGCTCAACTCCCAGTCCTACTGCCAGTTCCTGGAAGACACCTTCTTCAAGCAGTGGTACAGGAAGAAGTCTGCATCCTTCAAGAAAAACATGATTTTCATGCAGGACAATGCTCCATCACACGCGTCCAAGTACTCCACAGCGTGGCTGGCAAGAAAGGGTATAAAAGAAGAAAATCTAATGACATGGCCTCCTTGTTCACCTGATCTGAACCCCATTGAGAACCTGTGGTCCATCATCAAATGTGAGATTTACAAGGAGGGAAAACAGTACACCTCTCTGAACAGTGTCTGGGAGGCTGTGGTTGCTGCTGCACGCAATGTTGATGGTGAACAGATCAAAACACTGACAGAATCCATGGATGGCAGGCTTTTGAGTGTCCTTGCAAAGAAAGGTAGCTATATTGGTCACTGATTTGTTTTTGTTTTGTTTTTGAATGTCAGAAATGTATATTTGTGAATGTTGAGATGTTATATTGGTTTCACTGGTAATAATAAATAATTGAAATGGGTATATATTTGTTTTTTGTTAAGTTGCCTAATAATTATGCACAGTAATAGTCACCTGCACACACAGATATCCCCCTAACATAGCTAAAACTAAAAACAAACTAAAAACTACTTCCAAAAATATTCAGCTTTGATATTAATTAGTTTTTTGGGTTCATTGAGAACATGGTTGTTGTTCAATAATAAAATTAATCCTCAAAAATACAACTTGCCTAATAATTCTGCACTCCCTGTACAACATAAATAAAAACAATGAGACTTACCAGCCCACACAGGAACACATTAATACATACCTATCCACAATAAACCTCCCCACGATCACACCCCAACAGGCGAAAGAGCTCACAAAACCAATATCAGAGGAAGATATCAATTCTGTAATAAGGAACCTGCCAAACGGCAAAGCCACAGGCCCAGATGGCTTAAACAATAGCTATTACAAAACTTTTACACATCTACTAGCACCTCAATTAGTACACATGTTCACGGAGGCGACCACCACACAAGCTCTCCCCACGGACTCATTACTGGCCCATATCATAACACTACAAAAGCCAGGGAAACCGCCTACGGCCCCCCAAAACTTCAGAACCATCTCATTGCTAAATACAGACGCGAAAATATTCGCCAAACTGTACGCAATGAGACTGAGCTCTCTCCTCCCAGGGCTGATTCACTCAGATCAGGTTGGATTTGTGATGGGAAGACAGGGAGCGGACAACACGCGCAAAGTCTTGAACATACTGCATAGTCTACCTAGATTACACAAAGGGGGAGGACTTGTGATATCCCTAGATGCAGAGAAGGCCTTCGACCGCCTGCACTGGTCATTCCTGGAAGCGGTCATGGCAAAGTTTGGGATCCCGAGCGACTTTGGGTCAGCGGTAAAGGCGCTGTACAGCGCACCAAAAGCCCAGGTACTAAATGCGGGATTCCTGTCTAGCCCCCTCAGCATCTCGAACGGAACGAGACAGGGGTGCCCTCTGTCACCCCTGCTTTCCGTTCTAGCTCTGGAGCCATTGGCCTCTAAAATTAGACAACACGACTCCATACATGGAGTGCACATAGGAGGGAAGGAATATAAGACCAATCTATTCACAGACGATGTGCTCCTGACCCTGACCCAACCACTAATATCAATGCCACATTTACTACAAGTAATAAAAGAATATGGAGACAGTTCATACTATAAACTAAACGTAACAAAAACCCAGGCGATGGGAATAGGGATACACAATGACATAATGCAAGTACTTCGGGGGAAATTTGAACTGGACTGGAGGACGGACAGTGTCACCTTTCTAGGAATTAAACTAACCAAGACATTAGGAGGCCTATTCAAGGCCAACTACGAGCCCCTGCAAAAGGAACTAGAGGCCAGTTTGGCCTCAGGGAAAGATAAATACCTAACTTGGCCGGGAAGGATGGCGGCCTTCAAAATGTCTCTCCTCCCCAAGCTACAATACCTATTTAGAACGTTACAAATAGACCTGCCATCCACATATCTAAATAAAATACAAACAATGCTCACCAAATTTGTATGGGCACAAAAGAGAGCGAGAGTAGCGACAAAATTCCTATGCAGACCTATTACCCACGGGGGCCTCGCCTCTGCCAAATATCAAATCCTATTACTAGGCGACATTGCTGGCCCCATAACCAGCCTACATGCAGCCAACCACACGCTTGACCACAGGGAATGGACAAAGAGAGGGTGTACACATGTGAGAGACCTCTTGGAGGCACACAACCTGATACCATTCCCCACTCTCCAAGATACATTTAACCTACCCCCCAGACTGATATTTTCGTATCTACAAATTAAATCAATGCTAAGGGCCCAAACACCCACAGAGAAAGAGGGGAGCACACTTACCCTTACAAAGTTAGAGAGAAAGTGTCTGAACAAAAAACAATCCAAAGGGACAATGTGCTACTCGCTCCTAAACGTGAGTACCCCTGTACATCTGGATAGATTCAGTCAGGCCTGGCAGGGGGATATAGGAAAACAATTTGATAAAACCCAATGGGCAAAAGCAGTAACAGCACACAAGGGGAAGACATTGTGTACAATGCACCTAGAACTTATGAGGAAAGTGTACTTAGGGAGAGACACGGAAGGCTTAAAACTGGGATAACATAAGGAGAATACAATGAGCAGCGTGCTCTGCAATCGCTACAAGCAGCAATGCCCAGTTCATTAGGGACCGTAGGGGTACTCTTACAGGGATAAGGAGCACGTAGGCCCAAGGATCTCACACCAGAGGGCGAGTCTAGATGAACAAAATGTATAATATGTCATTGTACACTATGGCACCTTGTAACAACGGATAATTTGTATGATGACAATGTATGATGTCCCCCCCGCCTCCCCTTCTCTCTTCTGTATCCCACTTTATTTTATTTGAAAATAAAAATTGTCAAATTGAAAAAAAAAAAAAAGCAAGTGAGTCTCGAAAAATTACAGTTTTCAAAAGTGGGTCTCGGCCTATAAAAGTTTGGAAAGTCCTGCCTTAAAGTATTTAGAAAGAGTATGTATGTGTATTAACTACTATTAACTGTTAACTACTACATGCTTTCATTGTGCAACTGAATGGGAACTTAATATTGAGCCACTAATGTAAATAAAATCTTCACATTAACTCATTCATTTCAAATTGCTGCAATTCTAGGAATGTAAACCTTTATGTCACAGCAAAAGAGCTACACTACAGGGAACGCAGCTATTTCACTATTTCTAAGTATTCTTTTTCTTTGACTTCATGACAGATGGATTGGACGCCTGTGGAGCCATGTTCATTTAAAAGGAACGAATAATGTTAAACATGCTCCTGTTGCACTATAGAAGAAGGGGGAATGAGGTTCTATATAGCATTTTCCTCCCTTGAAAGATCATGTCGTACCCTGGAAATAGTGAGCTGTGAACTGGAAAAGAAAGTCTTAAGTGCAAACTGTGATAAAAACATTTTGCTGTAGAGAAGCAGGGCTTGAGTAAAAAAAATATTTTGAATCCTGTATTCATTACATAATTTTTATTCTTACTTTACTATTAGTTTAAGATAACATAAACTATTTGCTTTAAAACAGAAATAACTGAAAGGTCAATGGGTGTATTTTGACAAGAAATAATGTAATGTAACTGTGGTGAACGTACATAAAAAGTACAAAACCTAGACCAAAAAATGTTTATTCTCAAATTCAACAAACTTCCCTGTTTTGCCATCATCGCTAAAATTTGATTAATCTGCCCAATCCAATTTTAGTATATAAAACCCCAGATCTGTTTTACACACTACAGAAGGTCTTTTATCATTTTTTTTTCATTCGTGTTTTTTTCGCATTTCTACAATGTATAACAGTGTTTTAGTACATAGGTCTTTTATCATTTTTTTTTCATTCATGTTTTATTCGCATTTCTACAATGTATAACAGTGTTTTAGTACATAGGTCTTTTATCATTTTTTTAATAGTTTTCTAACCTTATTTGCTCACTTAGAAATCATTATGATTAGATATCAATTAAAAATAGAACAGTGGTAATAATGTTACTAAAATGAATAGCAAACGGAAATTAGTATGTTATATCTCATGTAAAATACAATGCATGCTTTTCCTTGCACCAATATATGTCTAAGCAAATCTGTTTTGGTGGTAGTATTTTCCTAGATAGAACTGCTATGTATTGAGCAGGTGAATATATATTTACAAATACAGATTGTTGATAGCAGGAGAGAATAAAATACAAATCTCTCTTCCCAAGTGATTTCCTCTTTTAAAGGGACACTATAGACACCTGAACAACTTCAGCTTAATGAAGCAGTTTTGGTGTAAAGAACATGCCCCTGCAGCCTCACTGCTCAATCCTCTGCCATTTAGGAGTTAAATCCCTTTGTTTATGAACCCTAGTCACACCTCCCTGCATGTGACTTGCACAGCCTTCCATAAACACTTCCTGTAAAGAGAGCCCTATTTAGGCTTTCTTTATTGCAAGTTCTGTTTAATTAAGATTTTCTTATCCCCTGCTATGTTAATAGCTTGCTAGACCCTGCAAGAGCCTCCTGTATGTGATTAAAGTTCAATTTAGAGATTGAGATACAATTATTTAAGGTAAATTACATCTGTTTGAAAGTGAAACCAGTTTTTTTTTTCATGCAGGCTCTGTCAATCATAGCCAGGGGAGGTGTGGCTAGGGCTGCATAAACAGAAACAAAGTGATTTAACTCCTAAATGACAGTGAATTGAGCAGTGAAATTGCAGGGGAATGATCTATACACTAAAACTGCTTTATTTAGCTAAAGTAATTTAGGTGACTATAGTGTTCCTTTAACATGCAGTGAGAATTTGTTATTAACCCTCTGAGTTGAGATTGATACATCGCAAGGCAAATTGCTACTCTAACTCTTTGGATTGAAATTAGTTTTAAAAATGCATATTTCAGGGTTGTAATTGCTAAATGGTAGGGAAAATAGTGTTTTCGTGTTATATGATCATTAAACCCTGTAGGTTCTATTCACTTAACGACAAATTTGCTTTCACAATTTCAGCTACTTGCTCTTAACTCCATTCTCCTGCATTTGGTTGTTAAAATGCATCGCTTGTTCAAGAATGGATCTGTGCTATTTTTAAATTCAGGGAGATTTATTTTGAAAATAGCTCAATAAAATTGCAGCCAAATTGTAACAAAATTTCACAGCTAAGAGAAAAATAAGGCTCTTATTCACCCAGACCACTTCATTTCATTGGTCAAGTGTCCCAGTCCCCCATGGTCTTGCAAGATGAGTCATTGCAGTTTTTGAGAAACTGCAATGATTACGTTGCAGAACTAAGACTGCCTCTAGTGGCTGTCAGAGAGCCACTAGAAGCACTTCTTGGTTGCTAACAGCCTGGGGTCCAGTGGGGCTGCTGAGCTGAGCAGCTGGTGTGCGGTTCCTGGGGTCCAGTGGGGCTGCTGGGCTGAGCAGCTGGTGTGTGGTTCCTGGGGTCCAGTGGGGCTGCTGGGCTGAGCGGCTGGCATGCAGGTGTACAATGCGGGCAGAGAGGGAGCAGTGATTTTCCTGCTCAGGTGATTTTCCTGGTCCAGTGGGGCTGCTGGGCTGAGCAGCTGGTGTGCGGTTCCTGGGGTCCAGTGGGGCTGCTGGGCTGAGCAGCTGGTGTGTGGTTCCTGGGGTCCAGTGGGGCTACTGGGCTGAGCGGCTGGCATGCAGGTGTACAATGCGGGCAGAGAGGGAGCAGTGATTTTCCTGCTCAGCTCCCTCACATGCGTCTTAGTGATGCCGTGGCCGGAGTGACATTATACTCCGGCATCACTGTAGTGCGCGCGGGAGCTGAGCAGGGGAAAGTGCTCCCTCGCCGCCCACCTCAATTATCAGCAGCACCCTACCGTGCAAAATTGCGGCAGCCATTTTGTTTGCTGAAATTACGGCGGATCCCCATTTCTGTTCTCTCAAAACCCCAGGGTTCCGCGGAACACCAATTGGGAAATGCTGTACTAGAGTAAATTTATTTACAGATTTTTGCATTGTTTCTGAAGCCAAATACTTAAAGAAACACTACCTTGGGAACAAAAAGTACTATTTAGTAGATAAACAGCCAATGAAGCCATGTATGCATTTATTTCTTATTTTGGAATATATCTAGAACCAGAATGCAAAAGCTGCAGATCTCTTGTCTGCATCCTTTGCAAGCCCTCCCCTTTTCCCCTGGAATATACTTTTAGTCTATAGCAGGGAAATGATCAATCAGCAGAATCTCATTGTGAAGCCTCTGATTTTGAGCTGTTAGGGCTGTTAGTACAGTTAAATGAGTCCAAGTCATGCAAGCCCTGTTTCATGCATTGCATGCATTCACAGACACTTTAGGAGAGGATAAGACAGGTATGCTCTAGCGGAGTGTGCCCGCCACTTTTGTTAGCTCTGTGGAGCTAAAGGAAGGGGAATATAACATCCCTGGCTGTCTAATTGATAGCTGAGGAGGGGTTTCTGCTGGGATTTATAAAAATACCAATTTTTATTGAAATCAACACTTTTATAAAATACAAATCAAATGAGATGACCCTGACACATAAAGCACTTCAGTAATCAGGGTCGACTGTTCCTTTAAACTGTGACAATTTGATTCTGCCGAAAAAATCACACAAGCTAAATCTCAAAATGAATTTTAGAGTAATAATTATTTTTTTGTTGAGGCTATGTATCTAGCACCTGGACTTATTTTTGAGGATAGCTATGGAATTACTCAATTTTTATATTACTGATTTACTGCACAGCTGTTCAGCACTGATCCAGGAATATATTACTTTTGTACACATTAAATTTAATATGTATATTTTAATTAAACAATTACTGAAATTCTGCCATTTGTTTCTGACTTGGCTAGTATAACCTACAATAATTCCTCTGTCAATTATCCACAATTCTCAGTATACTGAATATACAGAACTTATGAATAACGTCTTTTTTAAAGAAGTGGCAAATTTATCTTTTCTGAAATAACCTTGTTTGTATTCTAGTTGCTTCTGTTTAAAACAAACACAAGGTTTAGATTCTTATAAAGGTTAGATGCTATACTTGCCTTAAAAAAATCTCCCTTATTGTTATGTTTGCATTTGCAGTATCTAGCAGCGATATACTAATGATAGAACAATGATAGTGTTGTAGTCTGCCTTAAGTGGCTCTTTTGTACCAACAAACATCAAGCCCTTATGGCAGCAGAACAAAGTGCACGTTTCAGTGTCAGAAGGTGAATGTATATATAGAATACTTAAAACATGAAGTTCCTTTAAACAAAGCCATAACCATTAAACAGAGTGGGTAGAGTGCTCTAGTTGGACTCATCTATATTGATCCAGAGGAAGGAAAGCAGAACGTACTAGAGAAATTACCCAGTAAACATCAACAGTCCCTTTTAATCTGCAACATCATACACATGTTTATGGCTCAAACTTTAAATTGTATTATTATTAGATAATCAATACACTTTTAAAATCTCACATTAAACATATACTCATTTTTGGAGACTGCTTTTTGATGTGCTTTGCAGGGATCGATAGACATACATGGATGAACCAGGTTAATATAATTCACTCAGTGTTCATTAGTATCTAGTTATAAATTGAGTGCGAATATAGCAACTTCTTTTCTAAAGATGCTTGTGGGTAATGCATTCTAAAGCACTACTTTAAAGTCATCGCTGGATTACAGGACATGTCTTATAGGGGAGCCATCACTGCTCTCAACAGTACGCCATTACATAAAACAGTGAAAATCACTTATAAAAGGGGTGCCCAAAAGGTAGATCCACAGATGTTGCAGAACTACAACTCCCATCATACTTTGCATTCTTTTGCATGTCTTTTGAATGACAAAGAATCATGGAAGTTGTAGTTTTAAAACATCTGGGTATCTACCTTTTGGTCACCCCTAACTTATAACATGTGTTAACATTTTAATGTGAAGCAATTGACATCATAATCAAGTTCAATCCAGTAATCCAGTTCTGTCTTGGCACCACTAAGGTATACAATGAGTGCTATGGCAAAGGAGGGCGCTGTACACTGAGAAAGGGCATGTTGCCTAAAACTTTAATACTTTTTGCATTTTTTACCTCCATTAAAAACCAGGGTGGTACCACTGCACCTCCAACATACATCCTGCGCCAGAGCGTGTTTCCTTACATTTGAGTCTTATGCCTCATTTGCACTGAGCGGTATGGTTCAGAAGGGTTAGAATGGTCCAGCCTATTCAGGTGAGCGTTCACTGCAAGTCGGACCGCCAGGGGGCATGCAGGGTTTAGACCAAATGCCTAGCGTGTCATTTTTCGTGAGCATTGACATATTCCTGCCCACCAATCAATGGATTGTATAGTGTGACGGCAGTAGCTCCGCCCTAACCGTACCGTACCATTTCCTATGGACCTACATCTGAAGGGGGCCCAGGAATGGTGCCATTTGGTTCGGTTGTATGGGTCACTTTCATAATGGAAACACTCAAAATAGCGTAAAGTTAACTATAGCAGGTTTCTACATTTTATTTTATTTTTCAGTCCTTACATAGAGAAAAATGTTAAATATAGGGGATATTGTTTACCATCACTTGCATGTGTAAATATCGCTGACATTTTTTTTGTGTTGTTAATTGTAAAGCGGCAGCTTATTAGATATAAACTTGTGAAAAGTTCATAAACAGGATTACAATAAAATAATTCAAACAAAGGGATTAGCATTACTTAAGCATAGAGCACTACAGTCATAAATATGTATATCGTATTAGGCTTAACATCTAACATTATATAATCTATGCATTTCTCTGGAGAGCAACAGATTATGTTGGGTTTAGTCACAAAATAGTCAGTTTTATAGAAATGTATAAATAATGGGTTTAAACTATACACCAAACAGAAGTGAATTGAATAACAAATGGCAACATGTAAACATAACTCAACTATAATAAAGCAATGCTATTTTTGCTTAAAGTTTGCAATCAGGTTTTCACAATTCACTACAATTTGGTTTATAGTGAATTAAGGTTGTAAACGTTTTGGCTAAAACACACAAAAGGATAATTATTAATTGGTGACTTGTTCGGAGTTCGAAGTGAATCATCAGGAGTTTTTTACCTAAACAATGCGTCGGTGTATGGGTAAGAGTGGGACATTTTATATCCATTAATAATGATACCTTTAACCCTGGTGCAACGGAATCAGGGGTAATTGGTAGCTGGGGAGCAATAACTTTACTAATCACTATAGTATTCAAACTATCACCAGCTAGACATGGGTTGCAGAATAATGGCAGGTTTCAGATTTCTATTCGACTTACCGTTAGCAAATCTCCAAATTGCTGATCTGGAGAAAAGCCTGTGATTTTCATTGGATTTTTAACATCCAGTCCGCACTTAGAGTTTACTGGATAACTTAAACCTTGATTTATTATGCTTTCCAAGTGATTCAATGCTGATAGAAAACATTTCTAAATAATTTATCAAAAAAAATTCCCATAGGCATTAATGGTGACTTATGGAGATAAATCATCGGAATCATTTGGAAAGCTTACTAAATCAAGGCCTTATTGTTTTAATATTTTTTTTTTTTTTTTAAACATAATCAATAAGAATCATAACTTTGGAGATAATTTCACATTCAAGATAACTGAAGCTATTACAGGGTTATTTCCTAAAGTGAGAACTCAAAGTGAATGTTAAATTCAAGGTCAGAAGAGCGGACCTAAAAGCATAACTGACACAGAGAATTTTTCTATTTTGGCTATTTTGACCTTAACCCCTTAACGACACATGACATGTGTGACATGTCATGATTCCCTTTTATTGCAGAAGTTTGGTCCTTAAGGGGTTAAAGGAACACTATAGTGTCAGGAATATTATAGTCTAATTCCTTATTAGATTTTGCCCCCCCACCCCGCCCGCACCAATGTTGAATACAAATTTGTATTAACATTATTTATTTATTTTACAAAAAAGGAGGGTAGAACAGCGCTAAACAAACTGTAAAGAAAAGAGTGGGAGGCAGCACTTCTGATAGTAGGGAAATCCTTCTAGCCTCTAAGAAAACTAGGACAAGACAAACACAAATACAGGTAGCGCCAAGAATATCTAACAAATATATCTCAAACGATATACAAAAAATTTAATAATATAATAAGCAATAATACTTAGCTTATAAAGACATGTAACAGCCTCCCTAGGTCGCTACCCAAAAAAGCAACTTATATCATATATGGTAAACCAAAACAGAGAAGATTCGGGATATGGCTGTGTAAATCTACAGAAAAAAAACATAAAACAAAACATAGTGTAATATTGTTATTAAATACAGTATTCTGTGCGCAGCAATCTTTTTCACTCGCCAAGAATATAACAGACAATGGTGATATTATAAAAATAATAATCTGTGGTGTATATGCAAAACAATAATATATACATGTACAAAAAGAGTCAACAATGAAACCTAGATAAAAAATATAAAAGATACCAAATGGTAAGACCAGTCTACTTATTGGGTAGTCTCACTTGATAGCAGCATATAAAAAGAAACACAGGACAAGGCAATTCATTTTTTTTTAACCTTTTTTGTGAACATTACAGTTTCTATAGGGACACTGCTCTACAGGACCACTGCACCAAAACCACTTCATTGAAAGGAAGCGATCTGGGTGCATTTAGTGGTCCTTTAAATTTAAAACTCACTTTGAATTTATACATTAGTGAATAACTCTTTGAGTATTTATATTCATATCATTAAACAAAATAACTTTACTATAGTAAATTTGCATGCTTATACATGAATAATACTTATATCACGTCACCATAAGGAATGTTGAATGTATTGATTCTCAGTCACCTGAATATAGCTTTTTAGGAAATGTTATTTCATAGGTAACGATCAAAAAGACACTGCAAGATGTACAACTAATATTTATAATAGTAACAATTAAAATTGTTGGAATATTGCCTCTTAATTGGAAAAGGAAAAACCTTGGATATTGGCATCAGGGGTAAACTCAGGGAGTAGGAATTTAATAACTCCGTAAAAAATATAATGCAGCCAAAAAACAAACAAGAGTCCTGCGCATCCAGTATAGGTGCACACCCAGGTGCTACCACAATTTATTTGAGGACAAAGTTTAAGCAGCAAACGTTTGGGACAGCAGCCCTTTCTCAATGCTAATGCCCTCTAAGGAGGACAAAGTTTAAGCAGTAAACGTTATGGGCATTAGCATTAAGAAAGGGCTGCTCCCCGAAACGTTTGCTGCTTAAACTTTGTCCTCAAATAAATTGTGGTAGCACCTGGGTGTGCACCTATACTGGATGCGCAGGACTCTTGTTTGTTTTTTGGCTGTTTTATATACACTGTTGGGACTACAATGTGGTGTTTCTGCAGCACAGGTCTAATTTTCTTTTTTTATACTTTGAATTCTGTAGACATTTTTTGCCTCTACCTCACCTTATATATAGTAAAAAATATAATGAAGGGGGTGGATCCTTCACATAAGATAGACAAAAATTCTTAGTCCGATGCAGACAGGAAAGAGTGTCGGAAAGCAGATTAAGCATTTGTGACAATCACCATGGCAACAATGTGGCTGTTTTAATCAGCTTTGTTGAAATATATCAGTTCCTAGATTTGATGAGCATCAAGAGATGCTTACTGAAACATTAGCAGAATCAAGGTTAGAGATACCTGATGAAGGCCAAAGCAATGAAATTAAAAGTAATATTACATGGAAATTTCTCCAGAGATATAGTTTTTCAGAATTTTCCTATAGATCAAGTAGGCAACTAATGCTGAATACTCATTTGGGATCTTTTGAGAAATTTTTGCAAATTGCCTAATTCTGGAGAACCATTTATTGCATCTTATTTCATGGTCTGATTGGTGATGGATTACAATTGTTATTCCAATAGCCAACTGTCCTATTACAGATTCTCTGGTAAAGGTCAACGTATATTAAAACATAAATCACATAGCACTATAATAATCAGTGTTTATTTACTCAGCCCCAAAATATTCCGTTAGGCTTTACAACAAAGCTTTAAACAGCATACATACAGTAAGTCCTGAGAACAAATGCAATCAAAATGAATATCATTTTTGTTATACTGTAAAATACCCCATTTTCAGAGGGAGATAACAACCACTGGACCCGCTTGTCTGGTTTTGATTGAAACTGTAATCTTGCAGTCAGGGCTTTCAAAACCTATTGTCTCTATTTGTTTCTGTCTCTCAGTTTATTGTTATAATGCACTTTACCCAGTATATCTATCACTTTAAAGTATTTGGTTCTTTATGAATAAATGCAATAATAAAGTCCTAGCTCTTGGAATTTTTATGTGTGGGTTGTGATGGTCTTTATTGTTAATTATTGAATGGAATTTTATTTAACTCAATGCTTTCCTCCCAAGAAGCTCCTATTTCATTATGGGATTGCAAGGTTTTGGTTCATACCATAACCAAAGTTTTGTAAGAAAGGGTATCAAACTGAATAATAATATCGCAAATAGACACTGCTGAACAGGACATGGTATTCATGCAAAGGCTTCTGGGTAAGGGTTCTATTTCACAATGAGAAGTTATATCTGTAAATACACAAAAGGTACTATAGCTGATTGCCATGGCAATAGCTATAATTTTTTGAAAGGGCACAAGTACTCACCTTGTCCTTGTCCGTATCTTTTTATGCAGTAACATAGTACATAAATTGCTCCCTTGTATATCAAGGCAGCGTTCAATTAAAACAAATTGCTTTGACCTCTATGTACTCCCACGTGATTGACACTGAGTATTTTGAAATGTTGAGAAAATCAAGTGAAGCGTTTCAGTTCAGTTGCCGGGGCCCAATAATGTGTAATGCTGTTTTCCGACAGAATTGAAATGCTTCAAATTCAGTGATAAAATGCCTAAAAAAAAAGATTTCTAAGGAAACTAAGCTCTAACGCATAACCTTTACAAAGCTATATGTTCTCTGTAGTAATAAATCTACATTTGCTGGTTTGTCCTTAGAACAATCAATACCATTTATTATTGAAAGGCTTTATGTTGCCACAGATGAGGGAAAGTTGTTGCTGGAATTTTTCGGTGAGGAGGAGGATTTGAATAAAATTATAAAATTTGACAAATGTATAGGTTTGATATGCCATTTGCTCTGGGGGTGTAAGGGGGGAGGGGGTGCATAGCATTATCCCACAAAGGGTTAAGGATGCAAGTCATTTGGGTTACCAGAGATGCATACCAACCATACTGCTATACAATTATCATTGCCTTTGTTTTTGATTCATGTATGTTTTTTTTTTCTTTTCTTTTGTTATGTGGGCGTTCTTTTATTTCATAGTGGGATGTTAATGCTATGTTGCTGTCACATACGAATTGTATTTGTTAATATCAGAAGAGTAAGGTTAGATGGAAGTACAAAAGATTAAGAGTACATGTAGTGCACTTGTCTGGCTTGATATCATTTGAGCACATCTATCTAGATTCAATCATTGGCCTGGTCCTCGTGGTAATTTTTGTTAGTTGGAATCCACTTGACAAGTACTAACAATGTTTAATTGTATAAACTGAAGCAGCAGGTGCCTTGGTAAGAAATCTATGGGGCTTAGTGAAATCTTAAGAAATAGAGTGGGAGGAAAATAAGCTTAAGGATTAGGGAGAGATGGGAGAACGCCTGGGAGTAGAATGAGCAAAAATAAAGGTAGTAAAAAAACAACAGAAAAAAACAAACAAAACCAGAACGTCATAGCCTATTGGCCTGTGAACTGTCCAGTGCTGAAAGATGCTCCAGTCCAGCAACTGTCTGTAAACCAACAGACAGATATGGGTATTCTGACCCACAGCGAGATATTGGGAGGTTAGTCTGTAAGCACACTAACTATGCATTAGAATGGAAAACTCAGGTATAATACCCAACCCCCCTTTCACAGTGAGTAGCCAAAATATTATATATTTTATTCCATACATGCAAATATTTGATTTGGACAGATTTGCAGCTGTGACAATATTAACCCTGTAAAAAATCTGA
Organism: Pelobates cultripes; assembly: GCA_933207985.1. NCBI lineage: Eukaryota > Metazoa > Chordata > Amphibia > Anura > Pelobatidae > Pelobates > Pelobates cultripes. Next base: position 91,254,662 of record OW240913.1, read on the forward strand.
ATTCCCTACAAAGTGTAGGAATTCAAACATTTATCAAACACTGAAATGAGCAAAATGTGACCATTTAGAAAAGATAGTTTCTCTCCCTTTTGCAAGTTAAATGCCAAATTTTAGAGGTGGATGCTTACACAGCACATTGACGATGCATAAAAATAAATGAATGATAAAAACAAACTAAGTTCCTCGTGAAATCTTATCAATATGATGGGAACCAGAGTAGTTCCCTCTCCACTTTTCCTCACAGTGTGGGAGTAGTTGTGAGAACTCAAGGATCACTATAAGCACCATAACCACTGCAGCTTATTTTAGTAATTATGGCGCAGAAGGTTATCAAGCGCAGTGACCCTCATTTTATGTCAAACCGTTTTCAAACAGAAAGCAGGGGCTCTCCTTGCATCTGTATTACCTGTCCAGCTTCGAGAGGCATCTACAGGCTATGAGAACTAGACTAACCTGCCCACAGATCTCACAGTCTCTTGCTGTCCATGGATGAAATTCCTAAATATCTTGGTGGTAACAGAAAGAACAAGCTTCAGATGCCAACACAGTCCCTTTTTTGGGGATGTTTTACAAAACCAAGAGAAACATTGCATCCAAACACACCTTGCACTATAACCACTACAATAAACTGCAGTGATAATGGTATTTAGATTGTCCCTTTAATTGCTTTTTAAGTCATTTAAGTATTAACAAAACCTTTAGACACTTACTGGGTATTAGGTGTCACTGAAATTGATTGTCTTTACTAGCTGTACTTATTTTGACTAATTATAGAATTTTCCATTTTTTTAATGAGTATTTTTGTAACTAGAAGTAACTTTTTCAATTTTCAAACATCAACTATATATTCTTACATTTACTGGGCTTCTAAAAGAAACTATCACGAAGAATACCTAGATGGAAAAGGTGTTTTGTTTTGGTTTTTTTGTCTTGGGTGAAATTTGGCTACATTTCTGTCCCTAGGTAGTTTTTCTATCTTTCTCACTGAATTAATAATTGTTCATAATCAAACGAGCTAGATTTTTGCACATAGCAGATGTCTCTCTCTTTACCTGCCCAGCCTCACATTCTATTCTAGGTGCCTTTTCTCTCTTCTGTATGAGTTAACTCTCAATTCCCCATTCCTTGTAACTACAGGAGTACGTTTCACCAGAGGCTCTCAGTGTTCTCTTTCTGTTCTATCCCCACACCATTATTATTCATTATGCCCTTAGTTCTTTTTTTTTCCTCAGGATGCTTTTGCTCATTCTCTGCTTCCCTCTCACCTTCCTGTTTTTACTTGTGATGGATTCGGGCAGAAAATGTCTAGCCAGTAGCTGGCCAAAGTAATTTGGGATAGGATATACAGTGGGACCTCGGAGTACGAATTTAATGCGTTCTCCAGGACGTTTCTTATTGCGGAAAAATTTGTAAACCGAAACGCGGTTTCCCATAGGAATGCTATAAACCTCCAAGGTGCAATGCTTCCTGGGGAAACTTGCTTTGTTTTGCGAAAAAGTTTTGTAAACCAAGGCATTATTTTCAATGGATTTTTATTTGTAAACCGAAAATTATGTTAACCGAGGCATTTGTAAACCGAGGTCCCACTGTATTTAATAAAAGCCATAAAAAATAAAAAATAAAATAAATATTGTATCTCTGCATTCAACTGAGCATTCCTCCAAAGACAAGCCTTTCAAACCATCACTTACTTCTTACATTTGTATTAAATGCATGCATATTGAAAACAAAATGTTCACATCAACGTTTTCCAAAACTAAAATTTTATTTAGTAAACATATGAATTTATATATTTTTTTAGTAAATATTTTAAAATTATTTAGCTCCTACCAATCTGTAACAGAAAGTATTACTGTTTTTCAATCTAAATTTCAGATTTGAAGGCTATTACAATGATGACCAAAATTTAGAAATCTAGTCTAACAGCTAGAATGACAGATGCTAGCTTTCTTTGATCTTATTGGATAGCGCCAGAGTTGATATCGTTAGTCAAATTATTTTCCTTTTGAGTCTCTCAATACCAGGTTACAGATTCAGCATGATTCCTACAGAGTGATTTTTATTGGTGTATATCCTATAATTTATCAAAATGCCAGATATTTTGTGGAATGATTGCCGTTTGAGGATATATAAAAATGTAACTTGTGTAAATTTAAACAACTTTTATTAAACTATAACTATTTAACTATTAACTACTTCAACTATTTTTAAAAAGACACTACTCTGTCCAAAGAAAAAAAAAATCCCTGTTTAGCAGATATAGCCCTAATGAAAACATGTATGCATTTAATTATGCAATTGAGGTTACATTTAAAACAGCTTGCAAAAAATACAGATCTCTTGCCTAAAGCTTTTGCAATCCCTGCCCTGCTTCCAGACTTTCCGTGGCTGTCCAATCTCTAACTCTGACCCAATGCAGCTAGATCAATGAGAATTCTTTGCCAGGCATGTGCTCTGAGCAATTACCTGCAAGTTGAGTTTAGCTCCACTGAGCTAACCAAACCAGGAAGTAATAGGACTGTTGTCAGATTAATAGCCAGTGGGTGTGACAAGGTTAATTTCAAAAAATTTAAATTTTTAATGAAATCTGCACATTTTGTAAAATTTAAAAAAAAAGAGGTCACAATCTTCACACATAAAGTATTTCATCAAGCTGAAGTGCTTTAGGGGTTTGGAAGATATCTTTAATGTATTCATTCATCTTATAGAAATATTGGGGTGGAAATGAAACGTTTTGGACATTATACAGTATTTTGTCACATATAATAGGTTTATGCGTATTGCATGAACCCTGATGGCATTATTTGCAACAACGTCATCAAAATGTCAACAGACTAAAAATAGTGTATGTATTTGAGCGTAATACCAACATATAATGAATACAGTTAAATCATCCTTTTGTAAAATACAGGGATTTTCCTAAAGTGATATAGAAACTTGCATTAATATTAGTATGGATCTGAATGACATGAGAACCCTCCATGATGGTAAGAATGCAGAAGTTAAAGGAGCAATCTGGGCACCATAACAACGTCATATAATGTAGTTGTTATAGCGATGAGGTCCCTGACGCTGGCTTACCTTTAGAGGTTAAACCATTCAGGAGCAATCTAACCCCAAAGTCCGTTTTTATGAATGGGGTGCTCCTGATTGGTTTATAGTGTCAGCTGACTGCTCTAAGCCAATCAGCGATGTGCCTGTCCACCAGCTTTCCCAGGCTCCAGTTCTAAATATTTTGCGAAAGTAGATGTGAGGGGTCAGAAAAACACTGCGCTGGAGAGGAGACTTTGGAGGTAAACCATTCATGAATAGTAAAGCTAATGCCAATAGCCAATGCAAGGGACCTCCTGGCATCATAACAACTTTACTTCAAAGAAGTAGTTATGGTGTCCAAACTGTTCCTTTAAGTGATCTGGACAAGAGTGCCATAAAATAATCCTTAAATAAGCAAATTAAGATGGTTTTCTTCAATATTTAATTTACTATGTAAGAATTGGGGAGGGTTTCAGCGGATTTGCTGATTTGCATACTTCAGTCAGGAGGACAGAAGACAGACCCGGCAGAAGACGTTATTACTCTCCATGGTAAATATCATTCCTGGACTATAAAGGAAGGTAAGATGGTCTTTATGTTCATGCTAGAGGAGCAGGACATGAAAGTGTATTTTGAATCCTGCATCCATTACATTCCTTGTTTTCTTCCTTTGCTATTACTTCAGAGGAACATTACAAGCACCATAACCACAATAGTGTGTGTGTCATTGTCAAGTCTATTCTTTCAATGAAAAGGTAGATTTATTGAATATACAGCAATATTTACAATCTTGGAGAGATGCAAAGGAATTCTCCTAAAGCATTCTATGACATAGCGGTTAATAGTTGTATACAAGGGATGTGTACCATCCCACATCAAGTCTACATATATGGTTAAGAATTGGATGTTTCGGGGGGCAGGGCCGGACCGCCATGCTAACCAGTCAAATGCGGGAGAGGCTCCAGAGGGATCCGGCTTCTCAGGCTGACATCCGTGGCTCACACATATTATCTGACCTGGGAAATTACCAGCGGCTGTTGGTGATGCTGTGGGCTCAGAGATCAGGAGTCCTTGGTGGCCCCCCTGAGGTAACATCCAGAGCTTCAGCACCTGTGGCCTACTCAAAAGGGTGGGCAGCCGCTGCCCTGCTCTATTCCCCATCTACTACATAATAGCTCACTGTGGTCCCATTTCTTTCTCCTTTGAACCAGGAGGGGTTATCCCAGTCCCCCTAGAGGGGCCTGAAGTTGCTGAAGGAACCTGTGGAGCTTACCCTGCATTTGCAGATGGTGATTGGTGAGGCCTGCTGTGCGAGCAACAACACCTGGAAACTAAGATGGCCGCTGCTATGACCCCGACAGGTTCGGCATCACTACTCAGCCAGCTGGGTGGGATTCATCAAGAAGACATGTGACAATGCCTGCTCCCCACTCTGCCAACAAACTAACATTACACCCCAGCATGAGAAGCAGGGCTTCTGACCTCATGGTGCCGATTTGTAAGACCAGCTTGCACCACCACTTACCTGGGCCTGAAGCCATGTGGAGGGATATTCTAGAGTACTCCGGAGTACTAAGCGGTTATGGCGCTTGGAGTGTTCCTTGCTTGCAAAAATACTTACTATGCTTACTATCCATGTAGAGGCGTATCAGGCCAATCATAAAAAAAATATTGACAGCGTATATACAGCCAATATGTCTGAGATTAGTGTGTTATACCATTCGCAACTGCATGTTCATAAGTGACATGGCTATCTTTCTGCATGGGCACACTGGGCATCTGCCAGGGGGCTCCATAGGCATGGGGGCTCCACCGCGCTTCCCAGAGTGCCCAGGCCTACAGTGGAGATCCTTTGATCTCTCCTGCCGGCCCACAGAGAGTCTGCCCTGCTTACATGCTGTGGGCCCTGTCGGGTCAGTGGGGAGATCAAAGATCTCCCTCGCTGACCCCAAGGCCCTTCGCTAAGAGAGGGAGGGAGAGAGGACCTGGGAGGCAGATCCTCCCGCGAGCATGAAGTGTGAAGCGTTATCGTGCATTGCCGTGGCAATGCTCCTACACAGTATTCTGCTTGCGGGAGGACACGAGACAGCCTGCAGCCAGAGAAGCTGCAGGCTGAATATATATTACTCACCATTGGACCACCAGGGCTGGCAGTGTCCCACCTCCTTCTTCAAGGTAAGATTAAGGATGGGGGGTACATTACACTCACACACTCAGCACCCCTCACACTCTCAGCACCCCTCACCCATCCCCCTCACACACACACACACAAGGCACTCCTCTCACACACACAAACAACAACATTCACACACACACTCAATCCCTCACATACACACAGAGCACCCTTCACATTCACACTGGACCCCTCACATACACACTGCACCCCTCACACACACAGGACCACTCACACACACACACAGCACCCCTCACATACACACAGCACAACTCACACATACACACACTGTACCCCTCACACATACTGCAACCCTCACTGCTGTCTGTGTGTATTCAGCAGTCTGTGTGTTTGTGTTCTGCAGTCTGTGTGTGTTCAGCAGTCTGTGTGTGTATGTGTATTTGTTCAGCAGTCTGCGTATGTGTGTTCAACAGTCTGTGTGTGTGTGTGTGTATTCAGCAGTATGTGTTTGTATTCAGCAGTATGTGAATGTATTCAGCGGTCTCTGTGCATGTATTTAGCAGTCAGTGTGCATGGATTCAGCAGTCACTGTGTGTGTATTGAGGTCTGTGTATGCATTTAGCAATCTGTGTGTGTACTCAGCAGTCTGTGTACTCAGCAGTCTGTGTGTGTACTCAGCCGTCTCTGTGTATGTATTCAGCAGCCCTCACATACACACAGCACAACTCACACATACACACACTGTACCCCTCACACATACACACACTGCAACCCTCACTGCTGTTTGTGTGTATTCAGCAGTCTGGGTGTGTTCAGCAGTCTGTGTGTGTGTGTGTGTGTGTGTATGTGTATTTGTTCAGCAGTCTGCGTATGTGTGTTCAACAGTTTGTGTGTGTATGTGTGTGAATTCAGCAGTATGTGTTTGTAATCAGCAGTATGTGCATGTATTCAGCTGTCTCTGTGCATGTATTTAGCAGTCAGTGTGCATGGATTCAGCAGTCACTGTGTGTGTATTGAGGTCTGTGTATGCATTTAGCAATCTGTGTGTGTACTCAGCAGTCTGTGTACTCAGCAGTCTGTGTGTGTACTCAGCCGTCTCTGTGTATGTATTCAGCAGCCCGTATGTGCATTCGGTAGCCTGTGTGTATTCAGCAGTCTGTGTGTGTGTATTCAGCAGTCTGTGTGTGTACTCAGCAGCACGTGTGTGTAGTCAGCAATCTGTGCGTGTGTAGTCAGCAGTCCGTGTGTGTGTATTCAATAAATATAAGCTTAATTATATCGATCATTTTTTTTTTCCTGTGAGTGGTTGTGTAGACAGGGCCCCAGTGCACTGCTTTGCCCCACGGGGGCCCATATTGTTGTTAAGATGGCACTGATAAGTGTTACTCACACTAATCTCAGACAGATAGAGAATGTATGTCCTGACATTGCCTTAGATCACGGACTCCATAATGAGCAGTGGCTATCAAACTTTACATTACATTAATGGGATAGGAAGGCTTTTCTGCAAACCTCTAACACTTCCAAGGTCTGTCTGGATCAAGAACAATACCGCCTTTTAGATTCATGAAGAGAGTTGGAGATACTAGAAAGGCTTAAGTGGTATCAGCAACAGCTTGCTTACCACCTAGAAATAAAACAAATTGCTCTATAACCCCTTAGGGACCTATTAGATGTATATCAATCATGATACCAGAGAATTTGCCTTAACCTGGCTCCAAATAGGTTACTATACAAATTACTTAAATATTAGTTACAACTCACTTCCCAAGTACCATTATTTTTCTATAATGAGAGTTAATATAAAATAGCTATAAAAAAACTAATTTCCCTCTTTAATTAGCATATGGCCTTCTAACATAAAATGATGAAAAGTGAAAGCTCATAACACCAAATGTTATTTTATTTCAGTACCTTGGAGAGCCTGTGTTCCATTTAGAAGGGCTAAGCATTAGTGGATTAACATCTTCACTACTGCTCCAGCTGTAAGGCATTTTTCACCGAGGATCTGATGTCCCCTGTGGCATTCAAGGAATTAAGCATTACTCTTCAAAGACATTGGCATACTACCAGATTTCCCTAAGCATGTTCCAAGTTAACAATTGTACTCACTGATCCATTGACTAAGTGATTTGTTGGCTGCTGTGCCTATACACTCAAGGAAGCATTTATATATAGAGAGCAGGTTTCATATGGTTTCATAATTTAAGATACGCTTTGCTGCATTGTAAAAATAAGATGGTAAAAGGTTTTTCAGAGAATGCAACACAGAGGATAAGAACCAAAAAACAAAGATGTTGATTGTTATTACTGATTATACATCTATTGAAAATATTTCATGTAGTTCAGATTCAGTTGTTAAAATATCAACTGATTCCACCCATAAGGGCGATACAGAACCCTCTGCACTGGAGAAACAGAGACTCTGGATAATCGTTTCTGTCTTCTTCGGGCCTTGTCAGCTCATACCCTTCTAGGCACAGTGAGCACAGGGTCCACATCTTGATTACCCTTTTATTTTAGGGAGACTCCAAGTAAATGCATTGTTGCAAAAACAGAGAATATGAGAATTCTGAGAACAGGCAAAAGTAGCTTAAGACGTGAGCGGGGACTAACAGAGCGGAAGCTTTTGACCTTTCCCATAGTCACTGTTTTTGTTCCAATGCAATTGTTATGGCTCTCCCTAAGTTAAAAGGTTACTCCAGACATGGACCCAGTGCTCACTGTACCTAGAGGGTATCGACTACACTTCACTGATGAGGCTCAAAGAAGGTTGAAACAATTGTCCAGGGTTGATGGATCTCTCTTGCAGAGAGAATTTATCGGCATTTCAGTTCTGGATTGCATGTATGGGTGGGATTGGTATAATATGCATATGGTATAGGTTCCCTTTGTAATGGCACAAGTGAGCAAAAACATTTTTGAGACCTGAATGGAGACTAGACGAAGGGCAAGCTACTGTGTTTCTCTAAGCTTTTGCCCAGTCTCAGAGTATATTTAAATCCTATACAAACAGACAATTAAAAGGTGATAGTAAGCGTTCCATTTTTAGTGAAAAGACCATATGTTGCATTTTATTCTCTAAAAAAATAAGGTGCGTAATGCTTTTACTTAAAGACACACTCTAAGCACCATAACTAGTAATAATTCTAGCGCCAGGAGATCCCTGTCATTGTCCCAAATAAGGAAGCAAATCATTTTTGAACTGTTAGCACTACATGTGCCCACCCTCCCAGGCAGAGCACCTTTGGTTCTCCTGGGTTGTTTTTTTTCTGATCTCAAAAACCTATATGTGTAAGGGGGAACAAACCACAATACATGTAGCTATAATATCTAAAACTATTTAAATGCAGCTACAGACAAATCCTGTTGCAATTAGGATTCAATAGCAGAATTGATCAGTTTTTGCCTACAAATTGTTATACTCTATTTAATTTATTTCTGTAAATACTTGACATTTAAAATTTCGCTAATATGTAAGATAGATTCCTGCCCCCCCCCCCTTTTTTTAAAAATAAAGTTTAAATGTTTTTGTTTTAAATCTATAATGTTATCTTATTCTTCTAAAAAGAAAATAAACTTGTTAAAAATAATTTACAAATGATGGTAGTTCACTTAGTAGTTATTGATAAGAGGTGCTCACTGTATAATCTTATACAGTATGGAATATAGATATAGGTAGTGTAGATATTTATTACAATAAAAAAATGTGACATTTTCTGGACCATATGGGAATAGTTTTATAGCTGAAGACAGTGATCAATTAAAATATGAAGCCATTTACCCAGTTATACATGTGAAGCTATAGGAGCTGGGCAATGTGTGTACAGGTAGACTTACTTTGAAGGATTATGTAATGGGAATTGGGAAGGAGGAGGTGAGGGGGCTCCCAACCTTTGCTGGGCTGGCAGACCTGGAAGCATTGTGTCTGTGTACTATAGATCAAAGCGCTGACACAGTGCTGCAGTCCCTCGTCGTGCTGCCTGGCTGGGACAATGTGCAGGAATTGCAGGACTCTGCTCTCTTATCTCCCTCTCCTTCTGCCTCCACATTGTCCCTTTAAACCCCCGCACGTGGGCCGGGCTGGCTGAGTGAATAGAGTGACACACAGGGGGCAATAATAAAATGGGATCCGGACTGCTGCTGTTATTCACGTGTACTTATCACTTATCCAATAAAGCAACCATAGCCTGTAAGCCACCGCGGTAAATGCATTAACTCTTTCATCCCCAGCCAAGTCCATTTGCCACGATAAAGCCTATCCTGCATTGCCACTATAGCTCTCTCTATACCTAAAACTCTAACAGCCTGGGATACTATTCTGTTTATCCTGCAGCACGTGTTGGTGGTTCTGTGCATCCTTAGTATCCCACTGTAATGGCCCTGCACCTATATAGCCACTGCCAGGCAGATCAATGCACAGCAGAGCTCCCCAGTGCTTGCAGCCACTACTAATATAACGTGCTGATGGTGGGAGGGGGGTGGGGGGAAGAGACACCCAGCTCTCTTAAAGGAGCACTTCTTCCCCAGCTGGCTGTCAGTGCAGTGCAGAGCCAGATCCTTGCACACACAGCATGTCCCTGGGACTGCTGTCACATTTCATAGCATCACACACCTAAACTAGAAAATGTCCTGTCCTGGGGGATTTACTTGTGATTAATGCTCATCGTCCAATTGAGAAGCTTTGCCTGATCAGCATTTCATGGTCCAGAGGGTGCAGTAAAGACACATCATGCATTGATTAAAAAGAGCCCAGACTGCAGTAGGAGTCTATGGAGAGCACATTTCCAGGTACAACATGAAAACATAGCCTGGTCCTGGTACAGATATAAAAAAAACTACAATAACTTGCCTTTTTGGAGTTATTGGCATATCTAAGCACAGCCCTGAGTTTTCATCACTCCCTGGCATTCCAAGGTTCTAAAACTCAGCGTTCCAATCCTGCTCCGCACTCTAATTCCGCCACTTATCACTGGCACTTCCCAGAAACCTTCTGCTCATCTAGTATAAGTGTCTTCTCCCAGCCAGCGGATAGCTAAACAGTCTGGACTTTGAATCAGGGTCATTCTAACGGCAGAAGCATGCAGGTTTCTATAGCCTGTACAGAGCACAACTTAAAGAGCCGGAATGGAGATGATAGACACAGCAAGCAAAACTCTGGTGGTGGCAACGTGGTCAACGCAGCCAGAGCCAGATTCAGGACAGTGGCCATCATTGCCCGCAGTTTGGGTACCTTTACCCCTCAGCATCACATCTCTCTGAAGGAATCCACAGCAAAACAGACTGGAATGAAATATAGGTATGGTCATGTTTTAGCCCATTGCTTTATAAGGATATTTCGACAGAATTCGCACAGCCCGCTTTAAACTGTCTTTTTATTCACCGTTATACAGTGTACTTAATACTAGCCAGCTTAATAAAATGCTAATAGTAAATGGATGTGTCTACCTTACCCTGTCAATCAGTGCATGCATGACCATACTGAGTATAGAAACACTTCTGTAAATTTGGGGCAATGTCTATTACACCATGGGAATATAATGTCTCAACATTTAGTACTTTGTCCCAGAATAGCATCTGTTTGGCTTTGCTAGATATGATTCTGTAATTCAATAAGTGACATAGATTAGAGAATATTGGTTCAGTTTCAAGTCAAAACTAACCTATTTAAACAACAAACATGCTTTTTTTTACATCATAGAAATGGAGAAACAAATATATATATTGCCATTCTAGGGCAATGATCTAGTGTAGCAAACACTAGGTACTGTGCATTGGTTTCCATGGTGACTGCTCCACTTTTAGAACTTTGCCAAAGGTTAGCGTTTGAGAAATAAAATCTATTGTGTCTGCAGCAATACCAAGGGGCACCTGTAGTCTGGCATTATAAAACCTCACAACAGTTTTCCATATTGCAATTTAGAATATAGCTTTATCTACAAGTGGTATTGCATTCCTTCCTTTTTCTAGCATTTAGTACAACCAAAACATTATTCCATATATAAAATATATTTTCTGTAAATCCTCACTAAATATTTTGATCAATCTCACTTTTTTAAATTTTTAAATTTAATTTTTTTTTTTTTATTGATTTAGTCATTAAAATAAACTTCTCGTTCTGGGTGGAAAAAACTTGGATTTGGGATATTTTCTCCAAAAAAAGGCAAAGTACATAAACCCCAATGATATGATGCATCCTCAGCTGGTACATGCTTTTAACAGAAAAATGTTGATGAAGCTCACAAACAGAGATTAATTATAATCTATATAATTAATATCAGATTAGATTAATATAACATGAATTAAGATAGCTTCTGTGGGTTCTGTGTGTCATTGACAAGACAATTATAATGTGTACAAGACTCCAATAGAAGATAGTGATACATATTATAAAGTTTACATTAATCTGACCAGAAAGTGAAAAGTAACAGTTCTTTAACCTCAGTATAGTTTTGTTATACAAACCTCCCATAAAAATAAATAAATAAAAATAAATAAATAAATCGATATTCAGGGAAATCTCAAAAGGGAAATGATTCCCATAACGATTAATGGTAATTGAAATAAGCAGAAGGAAACTGTCCATACATAAATCAGAGGTTGGAGTTAATGATTACTGGTATAGGTTCAAGCTATAAATAAACGCTGTACTCTTAACATACTGTGTTCAACAACTGCAATGATTTATCTTGTACAAGTCACTAGTGCTGAAAGAGATCCTACAGTGACTCTCTTAATATCATTTGCTATTATTAGAAAAAAAACAAAAAAAACCCACTCTTTATTTGAAACAAGAAATGTGTACCAAACACTTAAAATTAGGACATATCTCCAGTTATGTGTGCATGTTCTTGCTCAGGAATATACAGGGAAAATTAAAAATATTTACTTTTACAGGTTTTATTTTGCCTTTCAATTTTTGTCCATAATTTAAAGACATATTGGAAGTGAGTTGATAAATTATGATACTCTATGGAGTACTTGCAGTACTGGTCAGAGGATCAGGAAAATGAGCATTGAACAAGAAATATCCATTTATTTAGATTTAAAAGGTGTCACAAAAAAGTATAGAAATAAAGTTCAAATGACAAAGCTATGCATGTATGTATAGTGGGAATACTGTTTTTATGGAATGCAGATTTCCAAAATGTGTGAAGAATGTACAAATTGTGAATAAATGTTGTGCTATAATAATATATGCTCGCCTTCAAGATTTTCCTGTGGAACTCGCTTCCCTCCTCTGTTAGATGCTCACCCAGTCTCTACTCCTTCAAAAAATCATTAAAAACCCACTTCTTCATAAAAGCGTATCAATTAATCTGTTAATAGCTCCTGACTGATTCTTCTTCTGCAACTGTCACTAGTCTAATACTATCCTTACCTTTTTGTGTCATTTTACCCCACTCCCTCTAGCATGTAAGCTCATTGAGCATGGCCCTCAACCCCTCTGTTCCTGTGTGTCCAACTTGTCTGGTTACAACTACATGTCTGTTCATCCACCCATTGTAAAGCGCTGTGGAATTTGACGGTGCTCTATAAATATCATAATAATAATATATATTTATCCATATATTTTATGTACTGTTGCATGGCAAAAGCCAGGTATCTGTATTACAAAGGCCATTGTAGACCTTCTCTCTTTGATCTGCTGTTATGTAGCACTACGCACTGTGAGCCTTGTAGGCTCCTGTGTATTGTTGGTGATGTATCATTATGTGCAATACCTCTGCAGAATGGTGACTGGCACTCTGGTTGAAAAATATGTGATTTTCAGCAGGATGACAGTCTGTGCTGGAGGGGTAAGTGGAAATTCCTGTAATAGATGTTGTTTTGCAACAATGTGTTGTTTGTGTAGGGTTAACCCCTTCTACACAGGAGTGTATGGGCAACATATTGCAAAACAACACACAATCCCTTTGGCACTGTATATGTGTGTTTGTGTATGTTTTAGGATATTCTCTGCCATACTAAAATGCTACATTATAGGGGTATCCTAATATTTCATACAATTCGACACCTTTTTTTTAAAGTCCATTATTAGTAGTTGCCAGACAGGAGATTTTTTTTAGACCCATCTTCCACCCAGACATATGATCCATGGGGAACAAATAAAGTAAACCAGGATTTATTATTAATCCTCTCATGCCTAAATATTTGGAGGAACGTGTAAAGATATATTTTCTTTGTAACGTGTGATCTTTTAGTTTAGTGAGATAAATCTTTGCTGTAACTGATTAGTTCATGTTTACGTTATACCATATACACTTCCTACAATAGAATTATGTACATGGAAATATTAAATTTCTTTATCACTAGGCTCGGAACGAGCCACTTTTTTAGTAAAGGTTCAGTAATAAATATTACCGACCCAAACTAAATTGAGTGTTGCCAAAAAAATGAAAATTAGCCATAAAGACTTACAATCAGTACAGTGCTTATTAGTAGGTACGTACAATTTCAACAAATTTGTATAATCAAGTGTGGACATCATGAAATCTTTAGTAAAATCTCCAACTACATAGGATCTGGCATTGATTGATAATTTAAATGAGAAAAAGGAAACTGCACAGCTTTTGACAGTAAGATTCAGAAACTCAATCTGTTTTGGAAAATGCCACATTGATATTTTTCTGTGGTGTAAATACATTTTCTGGAGTTCTGCCACTTATTGGTGCAGGAAGAATTGGCATTATTAATAAAAAAATAATTTAGAATGTATCTATTTTGGTAGAGAGTGTTAACAGATTTTTCTTTTTTTGGATAGAGATTCCTAGCTCGAAACTCAAATGATCAATTATCCTGTTCCTGAAGCACAGGGGGATTTTTTTTGCCAGTTTTTTTAAGTATGTGATGCTGATAAAATCTTGCAATGTAAGCAGTCAAGGAGCGAGTTATTGCTGCAAGAGTGTGTTTGTTTGTATGTATCGTGACCTTAATATGTATACCATTAAGAAATGAGAGAAAGGAGGTATGACAGAAATCTTCAAAGATACCTTATTATCAGAAATGTAATACATGAGGAAAAAATACCAGTAAAAGGAGCAAGTGTTTAAATCAACTCTGTAACCAAAAATAAACTTTGTCATCTGCTTCTGTATCGCTCCCTGTGTCTGAATTTGTTTTATAGAAACATAGAATGTGAAGTCAGATAAGAACCATTCGGCTTATCTAGTCTGACCATTATTTGTTTTTTTGAACACTCTAGTTTTTACAAAAAATATATTGAAAAGTAGGCACTACTTTTTTATTGGGGGTATATATAATATTACCTTGTTAAGGCTGCAGATCTCTTATCTGCAGCCTTTGCAATTCCTTCCCTTCTTCTCCAGTCCTTACTTTCTGTGGATCTCCAATCACAGACTTTCCAATGCAGCTCAATGAGAAGCATTTGCAAGCTTGTCTCTTGAGTTTAGCTCCACCGAGGTAATTAACACGAAGGTAATAGGACCGATTGTCTGACAGCCAGGGGAGTGTAAAAAGGCTAATTTACAAAACTGACAATTTATCTTTGAAATCTGCAATTTTTATAAAAAAGGACACATGGTTACAGATAAAGCACTTCAACAATCTGAAATGATTTGGGGTCAAGAGTGTCCATTTAAGGCTCTGTTTCAGTCGCCAATCAAATTTACGCACAATCCATCAATAAAATCAATTCCACAGAAGGACACACAGCAGACATGATGGACAGAGGAGAACAAAATGGATGTAGCCAGGTATAGAGGTCCAGCACAACGAAGAAAAGATAAAAGATAAGTTAAAAAAAAAAACATGTATAAAGGCAACTTGCAAGAGGAGAAGTAAAATGTAAAGGGTGTAAGAAAAAGAAAAGTGAAAAAACTAAAATAACAGGGCCTCCTTAAGTTTGAAGGTAGAATGGTATGAGATAATGTGCTTTTTGTTTAATAATATTATTGTACAGAAGTGTAGCAAAGAAAATTACATTTATCTTGCTCAGGAAAAGCTGTGATATGGTACGAGACAGTAAGGTCACACCAAATTGACTTCATAATTCCAATTCTTAGTTTTTTTTTGTGGAATTTGTATTTTAGGGTGTGGTATTTGACGTGTTTGCCTGAATGTTATGTAGTATAGATTTGTTTTTCTGATTATGCTCACTATCTCCCGAGCAGACGCTAATCATGTGTAGCATATAGGGAATATGGTACACTAAATGTTTTCAAATGAAATATTCTGTGAGCCTTTTTTGCTTCAATGCTGCTTTGTACCAGGATCTCTGCATTGTCAGTTTATGTTTATAGTTTCATTTACAAACCCACAGTGTGACATATGAAAATAAAAATTCATGACGCTAAATAATGTAAAGGTCAACTCGGTCTATTGGAGCGTGGACATTGTGCTGTCTGTCGAACTCCTGAAGAGTTCAGTGTCAATCAAACACTTCTGCAATTTATGGTAAATCTTGAAGGCAACTTGAGTCCATTGAGACGGAGTCTAACTTTTGATGTCAGTTGTTATGCTGCTTTGTAAATATGACCCTATTTTCTTTTATGAATCCAAAAGGCGATTTTTACGACGAATTGTTGACAGAGAGATTAAAGACCCATCCTTTTACTGAAGTCTTTACCCAAGACCCATCTCTTCATTTGCTGTTTTAATTGGAACTTATTCTGTAATACAAAAGTGTAAAGTGTGTTGAGTCTGGCTAGAACAATACTGCCGTATACACTTCTTTATTTTATTAATGTCAGCACTCATTTAGATTTTTAGAAGGTGTGCTCTTTATAAGTGTGAAATGGCAGAATGGGAGACTATTGGGGGCAATGCAGACCCTGTGCTCTATGCAGAGTGTCGTAGAAGTTTAATCATTAATGTTTCCAGGCAACATGCACACACAAACAATGTAGTCACCTGGTTTTCTCCCTGACTGTTATTTACTGAGCAGATTATATCAGGAGGAAGCTGAAAGGCAGCATCTCAGGGAGAGAAGTATTGCACAGAACTGTGAGAGCCTTGGCATTAAAGCAAATTTCATGATTTTATTTTCTTTACTGTACCACAATAGCAGCCACGAAATAACACACACATACAGGGAAACCCTCAATCAATGCTGGCACGGTACCCTGTACATGACCAAGCAGCAGCCCCAGTACTTCCTTTTTCTTTGACAGTGAACATATTAACAAAGGCCAACAAAATCGACATCCAGAAACTACTGTCACTCGAGAGCTAACAGCATGGTATAACGTGACAGAATAAATACAATCAGAAAAAAAATAACAGCATTATAGGGAAATGAAGATAGGATCATGATTACAAAGAAGGACATTTAAATCATCGTGCAGATCAAAGAACAAGGCAAACTAATAACCCAACAAAACCATACAAATGTTATCATCCCACACCACTGGTGTACTCACCAAAGCCAAAAAGAGACCTGTGAATAAAACCCATCCAAAAATGAATGCATCGTCGGTGGGGACAATATTCAGCTACATATCTTTTCTAAAATCCTGGCTATCCATCATGCGATAGTAAACTCATGTAATCTTGTTACAAGATACGGCGGATCATATTGCAAGTTTAAAGTTGACCTTGACCGAAGAAAAAAAACACGTGGAATCAGTTTAAAATAATCCTCGCAAAATGTAGACTCACGAGATGCATCAAATGCATCAGAATGCAGAAGATGTCCACCAAGCAAAAAGATTTTGGAAGCAGCCACTCTTCTAGATGAATTCACCCAAAGCAGAGTGGTATCCACACTTGCCTGGCACATGATCCATTAACCCAGCGAGCCATACTAGGGACAGGTAAGAATGGGAGCTGTAAGAAAAGGAATAGATGAGGTCGAGAAAGCTATCTATAAACAATCGTACATTGTTAGTATTCCTGTAAACACAGGACAGGACATAAGGAAGGAAAAGCCAGAAAGGGCATGTAAGTGACTGATCTGATGGAGTCTTGGTACACAGAAATATATCAAACACCACCTCATCTGGGCCGAAAAGCCAGAAAAATCCATAGACCAACACCCAGACATCCAAAACCCTCTTGCATGAAACCCTCATGCAAAATAGGGTGACAAGCTTAGCTTAAAGTTGCACAACAAAAGTTCCAAATTAGAGGACTACTAGTCGAAAAGAGAAAGATTGAACAAAATGTCCCATGTAGCCAAATAGTGAGGTTTTGGAGGAAGGGAAAGCTGAGTGTATTTAAGCAGATGGCAGGCCAAACGATGTTGATCCAGCAGGCAGCCATCAAAATTACGATGATGTAAAGAAATTTCAAACATGTACAAATTCACCATCCGATACACCTGTCCATTCTCATACAGAGAAGTGAGAAATTGCAGGATGGTGGTCACAGTGGCTGAAATGGGATCTAATTTCCAAGCCAGGAACCAGCCAGCTCAAGCTCGCCAAATGGCCCTTCACAAATTCCGAGTACTGGGTGTCCATATGACCTTCAAAAGTCATCTAGTAGCACCAAAACCCATCTTGTCTCCCGAACGCAGGCAGCGGTACTTGGTCATCGAGTGTCTAGAACTCTAAGACGGATACTCTATCTAGCGAACCTCAGTGATTTTGTATCGCCGCCTGCTTCTGTTCCCGACAAGCCAGGAGAGCGCTATTTGATGGAAAGGTCCACATGAACGAGACAAACAATCACTACCTATGAGCCAGGGGAACCATTCAGTATTTTGTTTGTTTTGGAACTCCCGAAAGTAACCACTTTTGTTCTGGAAACTCACTATCTGAACCTGGCAGAACCTCAGAAAATCTTTGACCATGCTGATTTTAATGTAAAGTGTTCTGATAGTACAAAGCAGATGGAATTAGGATTATTTCCATGACAAGTGTGTTCAATTGCACAACCAGAGACACCTTGAGTTGATACAGAAACATATTGAGTGATTTTAGTACCGGATAAATAAGACAAGTATGACTCACAAAGAAGAATTCAATGTATTTTTTTCTTTAAACACCCTTGAAGCTCGTAGCTTAGCAATTAAACTGTTTCCTAGAAAGGTGTGTAGTCTGCAATTTATTTGGTTGGTTTTTAAAAAAAAATGAAATTAGCAGAAAATAAAGAAGATTAATTTCAAGAAAATGTGACACCGGATGTTATGCCAGTTTAATATCTGTACAATTTTAGATCAAGTCTGAGTATTTTTGGATTCGTCATTTCAAATTTGATATATCCCAGATACTACGTAACGAAAGAAACATTTTATTGCACTGTATCTGGGACATGTCAAACATAAAAAGGAAGCTTCAAAAGCAGTAGAATGGAGTGAATGCTCACACATCAAGCAGCATTATACAGTTTATAAACAGGTGATCTGGTTTTGTCTTTTTCCGTGTATACTGTGACTTGTTTCTTCCACGTTTGACATGCTTATTGTAACAGTACTGAAGTGATTAACCCCTTCCTACCAACAGTGTGTCTAGAGGTACTAACTATGTAAGATTTGTGAGCATTACAGTACCAGCCAGCAACTATTTCACTTACCATCATCAAAAGGATAACAGCTGCCACTCAGTGTAAATTCCACTAATCCCGGGAGAACGCGGCAAGATGTCCAATTTCTGCCTGAGATTAGGACAAGCAAATTGCAATGAGACGATACCGGCAATATTTTCTGGACCCTTGACTGGTGCAGTCATGTTCCGTGAAGTCCTTGAGTGCAAAGCACAAATGCTGTCAATCGGTTGCCTGCTACTGTTCCCACACACATTGCTAAGCCATTGGTTTGTATTCTTTTAGCCTCATGGCAGTTGTAGTTTAGGGATATGCTATGCTCATAGAATAGTACTAAAGATAGTGACTTAATAGTCAGAATAAAAAAAAAAATTCCATTGTAAGGAGATCATTACGCTGTGTGATAGGTGTGTTTATTTAATTTTTATGAGGATTTGGCAGCTGAGCTGGGCTGGTGATTTTGCTTTACTCTTTGTGGCTAAACTTTGTAACATTATTGAAAAATAATCATAAAGAACCACATAGTGCCCAATCACCACCCCCAAATGGGTCACCAGTTAGTCTGAGTACATTTTTTTTGCAAAAACTTTATTCGAATGACTGCCCACAAATAGCTAGACCCATGGAACTCAATATAAACTGTGCAGGACACTGAACAGACATTGCATGTGCCATTTATGTTGGTTTCCGTGGTTCCAATTGATGTGGGCAATGTATAACTTAACAGCTACATAACACCAGTTATTAATGAAGGGATGTGACTAAAAACAGCTTGCTTAGTAAAGAATTAACTCAATATACAGTACGAGGTGATTCATGGTCAGTGAGTCATAGACAAAAGAATAGGTTGCCCGCGGCTTAATAGCCATCCAAATGTATGTGCTTAAATCATCATTCAAGTGTACGTTTTTGTGTAATACTAAACATACAGAGTCTTGGTAAAAGTGTTTTGGTTTTTTTCTCCTTCCTTTAATCTTCAAGCTCCATGTTGTATATAAACATATTCAAAAACTTTTCTGTAGCTCCCTTCAAAAGTATAAAACTGTACCGTCTCCTCCATGAAATCTTCATCTAGCTCCACTAATCTGCTAACTATTCTAAAAGCACCTATCTCTTAAAACAGCACAATATTTTGAAATGTCCTGTTGCCTTCTGCTGTACTGAAGGAGATGTTTAAACTCCGGAGTGTTGCTAGGTGGCAAAATGACCAGGGGCTTCTGCAAAAGGGTAAAATGTATCGCCTCTCCCACATATGTTGACTTAAGCCCCTCCCAAAATCCTACTCTATTTCACGCAGTACTTCCAATCCTAAAACCTAGCATATTCTATGACTGTTTCTATTGTAAGCCACTGCCTAATTTACCCTAATTTCCCTAATACTATCAACAAGTTATCTTTTTCTCAGTGTCCACCAACAGAACTTGTCGGAAACACAAACAATGACACTTCCTGCCACTAGACAGATATTTATACCCTTTGACAGGGTTAATCACTAAAGTGAGAATCGCTGGGAATTCAAAGTGAATTGAAAGTTAAATTATAAATTTAAGCCATTCAGACTATTCTCACTATAATGAATAACCCTGTCAAAGGGTATAAATATCTGTCTGATTTTTCAAAACACACATAACTTTTTACATGTTTGCACATCTACACTGAACAATATTATAAATGCAACACTTTTGTTTTTGCCCCCATTTTTCATGAGCTGAACTCAAAGATTAAGGTTTTATGTACACAAAATGTATTTATGTATTTCTCTCAAATATTGTTCACAAATCTGTCCAAACCTGTGTTAGTGAGCACTTTGCCAAGATAATCCATCCACCTCACAAGTGTGGCATATCAAGATGCTGATTAGAGAGCATGAAGTTTTGAGGGAGCTTGCAATTGGCATGTTGACTGCAGGAATGTCCACCAGAGCTGTTGCCCGTGAATTGAATGTTCATTTCTCTACCATAAGTCGTCTTCAAAGGCATTTCAGAGAATTTGGCAGTACATCCAACTGGCCTCACAACCGCAGACCACGTGTAACCACCCAGCCCAAGACCTCCACATCCAGCATCTTCACCTCCAAGATCATCTGAGACCAGCCATCCAGACAGCTGCTGCAACAATTGAACCAAAGAATTTCTGCACAAACTGTCAGAACCTGTCTCAGGGGAGCTCATCTGTATGCTCGTCGTTCTCATCGGGGTCTTGACCTGACTGCATTTCGTCGTCGTAACCAACTTGAGTGGGCAAATGCTCACATTCGATGGCATCTGGCAGTTTGGAGAGGTGTTCTCTTCACGGATGAATCCCGGTTTTCACTGTACAGGGAAGATGGCAGACAGCGTGTATGGTGTTGTGTGGGTGAGCGGTTTACTGATTTCAACATTGTGGATCGAGTGGCCCATGGTGGCAGTGGGGTTATGGTATGGGCAGGCGTATGTTATGGACAACGAACACAGGTGCATTTTATTGATGGCATTTTGAATGCACAGAGATACTGTGCCGAGATCCTGAGGCCCATTGTTGTGCCATTCATCCACGACCATCACCTCATGTTGCAGCATGATAATGCATGGCCCCATGTTGCAAGGATCTGTACACTATTCCTGGAAGCTGAAAACATCCCAGTTCTTGCATGGACAACATACTCACCGGACATGTCACCCATTGAGCATGTTTGGGATGCACTGGATCAGTGTATACAACAGCGTGTTCCAGGTCCTGCCAATATCCAGCAACTTCACACAGCCATTGAAGAGGAGTGGACCAACATTCCACAGGCCACAATCAACAACCTGATCAACTCTATGTGAGGCAAATGGTAGTCACACCAGATACAGATTGGTTTTCAACCCTCCCCCCCCCCCCCCTGACCCCTCTGTACTCCCCCAGCCCCACCAATACAGTAAAACTGCACATTTTAGAGTGGCCTTTTATTGTGGCCAGCCTAAGACACACCTGTGCAATAATCATGCTGTCTAATCAGCATCTTGATATTTCACACCTGTGAGGTGGATGGATTATCTCGGCAAAGGACAAGTGCTCACTAACACAGATTTAGACAGATTTGTGAACAATATTTTTTTTAAAATAGGCCTTTTGTGTACATAGAAAAAAGTCTTAGATCTTTGCGTTCAGCTCATGAAAAATGGGGGCGTAAACAAAAGTGTTGCGTTTATAATATTGTTCAGTGTACATATACTTAACAACATGGCCTCCTGATATGTCATGGGGAACATTCTATTCACAAATCCAACATGAGTAATACAAATGAATGTATAACGATCACTGAACAGAGTTTGGATTAATCAAATTGGCACATAATTGTAAATGTAGGATTATTCAAGAGCAAACCTGGCTGTTCTTGGATTCAGTATTAGTTTTATTAATTTTATTTTGTCAGTTCATATCTGCCCTGGCTCAGGATACGGACAGTTTAATCATTACAGTTAGCCAATGTAGAATTTGAATCCAAGGCAAATAAAACACAAGACTAGTGATCAGTGGCTGAATTTTAAGGTGCATTTATATGATAGGGCTTTGCAGGCAGGGAAGCTAATATTTGGCAGGATATACACTGTGTACACTGGCAGATATATCTGGCGTACTATACTACCAACTGCCTGCTTTAAATCTGGCTTTTACAATTGCATTGATTTTGCAACATTCTTTAGTTTGTGTACTGCAAACGGTAATGTCTATCTTTCCTGTTGCTGCCATGCCTTGTGTGCTGTAGCTGTAGTGTGTGAGAAGATATGTGGATGTCAGTAAATATGTACGAAAGTGTGTGGGAATACGTTTATGTAAACAATATGTAGCTATATGTCCTAATTATCTGTTTGTTTGTATGACTGCATGCATATATAAATAAAATGTTATTGTATCTTTAGCAGGAGAAATTCTTTAACGGCACACTATAGTCACCAAAACAACTTTAGGAGTTAAATCACTTTGTTTATGCAAGCATTTGACTTACACAGCCTTCCTAAACACTTCCTGTTAAGTGTCCTCTAATGATTACACTTCCTTTTTTGCAAATCCTGTTTAAAATAGAATTTCTTATCTCCTGCTCTGTTAATAGCCCACTAGACCCCACAGGAGCCTTCTGTATAATTACAATTCAATTTACAGAGCAGGAGATAAAAACATTTAAAGTAAGTCACCTCTGATTGAAAGTGAAACCATTTTGTTTTTATGTAGGCTGTGTCAGTGCCTAGGACTGAATAAACAGAAA
The DNA here is from genome assembly GCA_933207985.1 of Pelobates cultripes. NCBI lineage: Eukaryota > Metazoa > Chordata > Amphibia > Anura > Pelobatidae > Pelobates > Pelobates cultripes. The sequence goes on from OW240913.1 coordinate 91,277,503, forward strand.
CAAAAGTGATCTAAATGGCAGAGAATTGAGCAGTGAGACTTCAGAGGCATGATCTATACACCAACACTGCTTCATTAAGCTAAAGTTGTTTTAGTGACTATAGTATCCCTTTAAGGAAAACTTTCCCTTTTATCTTGTCTGCCTCACCTAGCACTCCTGATTACTAATTTAGAGAATAAATCATGAGAATATTAAGAGAAGCAACAACAGTTTAATACGGAATAATATTTGCCTTTATAGATACAAGATCTAGATTGTCATGCCTCTAATGTAGTCTTGTTTGTAACACACAGCTGAATGTGGTTTAGAGAGAGCTCGGCACAAACAGCTTTGGTAATCAAAAGTAGCATTTTGCTACTCATTTGGCTATGATATGTAAACCTGATTGTGATCAGATATTTAAATTAGTAGGACATAAAACAGCTTCTGAAAAGTGTGTTGGAATCTGACAGCTCTTTTTCAGAAGGCTAAAGATTTCCATAAGGAGCTGTCTAGTAACTGGTGATTTGTAACACTTCTGTGGATCATGCGCTGAAGTACTGTCATAGATATTACCCTTTGGATTAATTATCACAGATAATGTTCTTGTCTACGCCAGAATGTCAAGTGAAAAATTGCACATCAACATGGGTGCTTTTAATTAGATCGGTACCCTGCTCCAGTAATCACTGTTAGTTTAATAACGAGTTTTACAAATATTGAGATATTATATGATTAAAAATGACTATTTTTAATAATACTACAAATTATATTAAGGTTGCAGGCTTCACGTGTGTTAATGCAGGAATACTTCAAAGGGTGCTTTTTTACTTAGAAAGCATTGGGACACAAGCAACTGCACTATTACTATTATAATTATGTTATTTTTTTACATATTAATAGCGCTTTACAAATTGATTCTAGAATTTAAAATGTTACCATTATTTTGCAATAGTCATTTCACATTCATGAGAACATTAGCTCTCTGCTCTGCAAGTTTACTATCAAAGTAACAGTCAAAAGTGGTTGATGATTTGCTATTGTGTGAGTGTTGCTGTTTCTGTTTGCAATTGCTTGTGTTCACAATGTCATTAAATGGAGTAAATATTCTTCTTCAAATTAGTGCTACCACAAGATAGCATGTGTCAGATTTGTCACACATCCAAGTGACGTTGCAGGAGAATTGTGCATCTTGGGTACCATAAACGATACTTCGGCACTATTGTGTTCTACACTATGAAGTACATCTGCAACAGCATGTGATACTGTCTTGACCTACAGCAATTCTTCACTAAGATCCAAATTCTCCTTTAACACGTCTCAAACCTTACCTGCCTTAGCTGTGCAACCTCCCTCTACAACGGCACCGTCTGAACTAGATAGCAAGTTACCCCTGTCACAATCTTGGCACACTAAGATGACCCGTTAGAACTGCTGAACACTGTAAACATTCTGTGTTTGACTTCTTCCATTAAAAATGCATGCTACACTCGTACAGTTTGGCTCTTTCCTTCACAAAAGAAAACTACATCAATACCCTCATAACCATGCTCTCCCGAGAGCTTCCTCTTCTCTGCAACCCCTCTCCGTCGGTGTTACCCAAAGCTCTATCCTTGGACTCTATTGTTTTTGTTCTGTACTGCCTACCTTGGTAAACTCGTCAGCTCTTTTGGGTTCCAATATAATTTCTTTTCAAACTATTTTTATTGAACAGTATTTTAAAAAACATATTTCACATTAATTTGGTATATAAATAAATCAACATTTAACAATAGAAATGAGTAGAAATAAGAAGGGTAAGTGAAAAAAATAATGATCAAAAAGAAAATAAAGAAATAAAAAAAGGGAGGAGACGGGTTCTACCCAAATATATAATAATAAAATAGTGGATTTGTTCCAGTCAAAATATAATACAGAGAATAATATAACCAATTGTATGTCTAAATATATTGTATACAGGGAGTGTGGAATTGTCTACAGGAGAAATTCTTTACTTATATCATTTTCCCAGGTGTCCCACTGAAACTGCAAATTTATTTTTTTCAGGTAAGGGTTGCCGCAACACCAGTTCATACCTTTTGTTATCGAGCACTAAAATCAGTGATTTCTTAATTGATAGTAAAGTAGTAGACTTCCAATAACAAGATATGATCAATGCGGCCGCAATAAGAATGTGGCCTACCATGATTCTATCTAATTTACTTGATGTCTTAGGGAGATTTTTAAATAAACCTACCTCTAGAGAGAATGTTATAATTGAGAAATCTATCTTTTTAATCAGTGAATGTATTCCCTGCCAGAACTGCTGCAGTTTTGCACAGTGCCACCATATATGTGAAAGAGTACCAAGGCCTCCACAACCCCTCCAACACCTATCAGAATATTTTGTGTTAATTTTATGAAGTCTTCAAGGGGCCAGGTGCCATATCATTTTGTAGTAGTTTTCTATATGGAACACTGTGTGATCCCTTTGAGAGATTATGTGAATGCAAGCCTATATATATATCATTTCTATGTGGAAGATCTCCTGATCTCTTGCTATCCATCTTGACTCATGTCTCTGACTACCTTTTTGCTATTTCTAACTGCTGCTTATTTTCTTAAACTTAACCTGCCAAAACCAGAAATTTTCATTTTTCCTCACTAAAGTGTTGCTAATCTCGTGTCTGTCTCCATTCAAGTCATCATCACCACCATGAGTTCTACCTTGCAGGCTCGCTGTCTAGGTGTTCTCTTTGACTCCAAACCCTTCTTCACCCCTCATGTCCGGTCAATCGCAAAAACCTGCTTCTTCCAGTTCAAAAACATAGCTCACATCCACCCCTATCTTACACCTGGATACAGCTATGGTGCTGGTCGATTCCACTATGATATCTCGCCTTGACTACTGAAATCCATTTCTCAGTGGCCTTACGTGATCCCATTACAGTCTATGGGCTCCCTGCCTACCCTGGGATTCCTAGCTACTCGGTGAGCTCTTACAGTGGTTTCCCATAAGATATAGGGGCTAAATTTAAAATTCTGGTGCTTGCTTAAAAACCTCTGAAGAACACTGTTCCTACCTACCTATCCTCACTAATACTCAAGTATATCCCATACCTCACTGCAGAAGATCTGCGCCTTTCCTCTGCTCGTACTCTCACTCTCATACTCTGTTTGTAGTTGCACCTCTGAATCCGACTTTCAATACTTCTCTAAGATTGCACCATTCTTCTAGAACTCTCTTCCTTGCCCCATTAGACTCTCACCCAGTCTCAATTCCTTCAAAAGATCAATAAAAACGCACTTCTTTAGCAAAGTATATCAATTAAACTGTTAATTTCCATCCCTGCATTTGCACCTTGGTAACCTACCTTGCTTCCTCTCCTGCAACTGTATCATCTAAAAAACTAACCATTCATTATAAACTATCATAGGCATGCGCAGCCTATTGCATTAGGGTGTGCACCCTAAAGCACAAACACACGCCGCGTGTATATGTATGTATGTATGTATGTATATATATATATATATATACATATATATATACACACACACACACACACACACACATACATACACTGGTGTGTGTGTGAGTGTGCTGTGTGAGGGTGCTGTTAGTGTGATGTGTGTCTGAGGGTGCTGGTAGTGTGCTATGTGGTTAGGGTGTTTATGTGTACTGTGTGTGAGGGTGCTGTTAGTGTACTGTGTGTGAGGGTGCTGTTTGTGTGCTGTGTGTGAGGGTACTGGTAGTGTGCTGTGTGTGAGGGTACTGATAGTGTGCTGTGTGTGTGTTTTGTTAGGGTCCTGTTAGTGTGCTGTGTGTGGTTGTCGTGTGTTTGTGAGGGTACTGTTAGTGAGCTGTTTGTGTGCTGTGTGTGTGAGGGTGCTGTGTGTGTGTTTGTGAGGGTGCTGTAAGGGTGCTGTTAGTGTGCTGTGTGTGAGGGTGCTGTGTGTGTGTGTTTGTATGGGTGCTGTGTGTGTGTTTTTGTGAGGGTGCTGTCAGTGTACTGTGTGTGTGAGGGTGCTGTGTGTGTGTGGGAGGGTGCTGTATATGTGTGGGTGCTGTTTGTGTGAGGGTGCTGTATGTGTGTAGGTGCTGTATGTGTGTAGGTGCTGTGTGTGTGTGGGTGCTGTTTGTGTGCTGTATGTGTGTGGTTGCTGTCTGTGTGCTGTATGTGTGTGTGTGGTGTATGTTTGGGAGATTTTGGGGGGTGGAGGTAGGGGCATATTATTTAATAAATATCCCCCCTCCCTTCTTACTTTATGTAGGGAGGGGGATCCTTGTTCCTGCTGCCATCCCTGGTGGTCCAGTGGAGAGTCAACTCTAGCCTGCGGGGCTAGAGATCTTTGATCTCCCCACTGGCCCACGGAGGCTTAGAGCAGAGCCGGCACTCGGATAGCACCGGCACTCGGATAGCACCGGCTCTGCATGAGCCGACAGGAGAGATCCTGAGATTTCCCCTGCCGGTCTCAATCCATAGGCGTGCCGCGGGGATTAGGGTGTGCCCAGGCATACCCGGCACACCCCGTGCGCATGCCTATGTAAACTATTCTAGTTCATCATTTTCCATACATGAAATACATACTTCCCTTACCTCTTGTTCCACTTTAGCCCTAATCCCTCTAGAACTAAGCTCATTTGAGAAGGGCCCTCGACACCTTCTGTGCTTCCAACTCAATTCGTTGCAAATACTTGTCTGTTAATCCACTTACTGTACTGTAATATGTTGGCACTTTATAAATAATAATAAATGTAATGCATAGGGGAATCTGTACTGTGCAGCAGCCTTAAAGGGAAACTATGTTAAAACCCCTTTTGTCACTTATCCAGCACCAATGTCCCTCAGCACTGGCTCTGGCTCCACCAATGGCCGCGCTCGCATTTGTATTAGTATTTCTCCCCTAGGAAAGAATTATACAATGCTTTCTTGTGGGGTTTCGGGTGACATTCAATGTCCTCAGGCATAATGTGAGGACCTCCAGCGTCAATCCAAAAGTTGTCTAACGACTCAGAAGTCCCTCTAGTGGCTGTCAACCTATAGGTGGAGTTAACCCACAAAGGTTATTATTGCAGTTTATTAAAAACTGCAATAATTACAATTACAGGGTTAAGGGGACTGGGACAGTGCACCCAGACCACTTCAATGAGCTTAAGTCGTCTGGGTGCCTACAGTGTCCTTTAAAGAAACGTGTACAGAGCAGGAACTTTTACATCATGGAATGCTCATTAATGAACTGTGTTTGTAATATTTCTATCAATGCAGATATCACGGCAACTGCTATCATTCTCAGCAAGATACAGTCCACATGCCACCTTAATTTTCCAGTTTAAATTTTGCTGAAATAACTCTGCACTAAAATTCAAGGATGGTCTGTAACTGGGCTCCTCCATCATTGTCCACTGTCATTCATTGCTATACCCTCCGTCATTTGTACCTGACAATCCGCATAGATAAAGCACTCAGAGAAGAAGGGAAATATATATATTTGTTTGCATTTCTCCTCCTCATTTGTAATATATACCCTGCCTGTGCCTGGACCTCATTGGAATGTACTGTGATTGTTGTAATCCTTACCTTTTTTTCTATACAGAGACACACTAAGCCTATCCTAAACCTTCTTGCACCCTTTTACTCTAATAGTAACTATTTCTCTTCTGGAACTCTGTGAGGTTGTTCCTAAATGCCCTTCCTCCTTTTTCAGAGTAGATAATCTTCTAGAAAATACCTAGTGTTGCTGAGCATCATAATTTCCTTTCTCGTTCATTGTCTCGTAAACTTATGTCAACACACCAAACCATTAACCATGGTCAGAAATGACTGTATATGTAAGAAGTCCACTTTATTGGATAAATGCCTGTCATCACTCTCCTGGAAGTGGCAGCCAGTTTGACAGATTACAAGGTGATGTGGGAATCTAGCCAAACTGTATGTGTAGATATTATTGCTTGCAGTCTACATCTTATAGAAAACATCTTATTAGACAACAATGCAATAAAAGGTAACATAATTATTAAGACATAATATTGTATGTCACTAGATAATATTGAGTTTTGGCTATATGAGGATGTACTTGGAAACAAGAAAATATCTGAATGTACCTTTACTGGTTAAACCCTTTGTTATTATTATTATTATTATTATAATTAGGGTTTAATGTCACTGCCTTTGACCATTTGTATGGGAAGTTATTCGACTGTCGATTGGGATTTCACATCATCAGGACAATAAGAGTCCCATATGAACCCCAAAATGTGAATGTGCTGATTTGCACTCTCCACTGAATCATAAGTTAGTATGTTTTTAGTGGATAGACATCATAACACTGGAGTGCTAAATAGTACAGTTATAAAGTACATGTGACCAGTGCGCATAGCAGTATGGGTCACCCAAAACCATTAGTGACTTGTGTCTCTCTCTGCTCTCTCTATCTATACTGAATCCTTTATGAATCATTAAAGAATAGATTGGTTTTGTTATTATCAGCTATCAAACAACATTGCATCCCAAAAAAAAAAAACTCTGTGAAATGTTAGTCTATTGTGTTAGACACTAGCAACGCATCTATTATCTTTTGGTATGTGCGATAAGTTAATATGCATTGACTCTGTAATGAGAACGTGCTGCATGCTTTGCGTCTGTCACCTACTTTAAAACTAGTGACAAGGACATTGACTAGTGTTTGAAGCTCCATAATGATATTCAGTGAAACGGCTTTCTAGAATACTGCACGTCAAGGATAGTGTTTTAGTGGATCATCAGGCAACTTGATTTTTTTTGTACAAATTCAGAAATGAATTCCTGGCTGTCTGCCATGTGAATCAAAATTCCCTAGCATAGGCACTGCTATGGGTGGTTTATAGCGCAAAAAATGTGGGTGCCTTTTAGCCCTTCATTTGTGTGACAATCCCTTCACACGAGGAAGCAGCAGGGTAATCGTTTTATGATTTTTGTTTTTGTTGATAGGGAATGGTCCACGTGCCCAGAGTTATTGATAGTCAGGCTCCCTCTGGGATATCTCTTTATTCATTGGTTAGTCTTGGCGGTTTTGCTCCTGTATAAGCTCCATCACTTTCATCAGGTTACCTGGTTACGAGGCAAAAATAAAAAAAATAGGTACAAAAGGCTTTATTTATCTCTGCTGAGTCTGTGGTATGTTCTAGTTGTTTTTTTTTTGTTTGTTTTTTTTTGCTCTTTCCAGTAGGAAAGAGTATAAAGGTAGTTTTGCCTCCACATAGGTCTATTTTTTATAGAATCATTCGCAGTAGCTACGTACGCCAGATGGGCACTTGCTAATTCTGCATTAAGTTGGTTATATTTTTTAGTCCATTGTCAGTTATAATTTGAGACGTATGCTATTATGTGGCCTCTCATTGCCTTAGAAGTTTGCCAGAATAGCATTGGGTTATCTACGTGGTCCTAGTTTCTAAGTTGTTGTCTGTGAAATCAACCCAGACTCCCACTAACAAATATTAAAAGGATTTGTGTGTGGTTAAAAAAAAAGTTAGAATACACCATTGTGGGATGTTTTATTCATGATCAAACCAACTGGTGAATGATCAGAGAAGAAGCGATATAAAAAAATGTTTACATTTCTCCTCCTCATTTGTAATATATACCCTGTCTGTGCCTTGACCTCATTGGAATGTATTGTGATTGTTGTATTCCTTACCTTTTTTTATATAGAGACACAATAAGCCTATCCTAAACCTTCTTGCACCCTTTTACTCTAATAGTAACTACCGTATATACTCGAGTATAAGTCGACCCGTATATAAGCCGAGGCACCTAATTTTACTACAAAAACTGGGAAAACTTATTGACTCGAGTATAAGCCTTGGGTAGGAAATGCAGCAGCTACTGGTAAATTTCTAAATAAAATTAGATACCAATAAAATACATTAATTGAGGCATCAGTGCTGTACTGGGCAAGAACCACCCCCTCCTTCCCTTAGTGGTCTCTCACCCCCAAAAGTATCGATTTGCTTACTCCCCATGTCCATGACAAGGGGGAGAGCAATGGTATGCTAGTTGTCCCCTATGCCAAGTGAAACAGTGAGCAGTAATAGAGAACATAAGAATAAAGAAAGAATATTAATGTGGAACTTTGAGAATTGGAGCCCATGTATATAGGGCTATCCAGCCGGGCGAGACGGTCCCAGAGTCACCACTCTCTGGTTAGTCCAATATATCACACTGGAACTTGGCTGTGACTTTATGCCAGATCACCTACTCAATATAACACCTCTGCTGTGTTGAGTCTCGCCAGCTAAAGGACTGTACATGGAAATATATAATAAAAAGAAGAAAGATGGTGAGAGCACTCAAATAAATAAAACATGATATTACCCAACTTGAAGTCAGTCTCTGCAAATAAACATAAATAGAGAAGACATAGGGTAATAAAGTTAAAACTAAGAACTTAAAATTACGTGTTGGTCGCACTCACATAGATGGAGCCACTTAAAAGCTGGCTCAAACTGCATGCCTTGAATGAATCACATGTGGACTTCAGCTGGGCACTTCACAAAATTGTAACTGATGTACCTCCAGAACGCAGGTTAGGGGGTTACAAAACTTTTATTCTCCAATAACAGGAAAAAATATCAAAAACAACAAAATACAAGGAAAGTCCCATAAATAGTCTCTCCAAGATGCACCTTACGCGTTTCGGCTGTGTGCCTTCATCGGAGGTGATGCTTGTGATAATGGCATGCCGTCTTTTGGCGCTTTTTGTGTTCGGCGCCTTTTTCGCCGCGATATATCGCGGCTCTTTACTTCCGGGTTTGGCGTCGTGGATGTGTCCTGCGTCATCATGTCCCGACGTCTGTTCTTACTTCCAGTTCCGGTTACGTCCAGACGTGCTAGAAACGTCCGACGTTATTTCTTACATGGAAGTTAATTTAAAATCAAAAAACGAAAATATATCACTAGATTTTAGAATTACTATAAGTAGAATTTACACTCTTATGCCCTTATTTATACCTCAAGGACCTATATAGGCTAATACACAAAATATATTAATGGTATAGACATACTGAATGGTTATATATTTATAAGCTGAAATTAACTAGTTAATAGTAATTTACAATGTGGAAATCACTCATAGATGTTGAAAACATATTCCTAACATCCATAAAATTATGTAATTCATATATTAAAAAGAAGACTAAATACCTGACAGAGGTAAAATTTAAAAAAATAAAACGAACATTATAAATATCACAATAATCCGCAATGTCAAGCTCATCGACAGTAAAACTCACAGTGCTGAGTATATGAGTGGTACAGAGCTCCAAATGTATACATATTACAGCAATATGCAGAATGTTTGTCGCTGTGTGAAGTGTGCAATCACAAAGTCCCATAGTGAAGTGTGCAATCACAAAGTCCCATAGTATGTGTCAAAATGTATGACACATACAAAAACTGCACATTACTCTGATATTTGCATTCATACATATTTGTTTGCTTTGGAGCTTTGTGACACTCATAATCACTGCACATTGCTGTGAGTTTTATTGCTGTGGACCTCTGTGATACATTTAAAAACACTGCACATTACTGTGAGTTTTATTGCTGTGGACCTCTGTGATACATCTATTATCACTGCAGATTGCTGTGAGTTTTATTGCTGTGGACCTCTGTGATACATCTATTATCACTGCACATTGCTGTGAGTTTTATTGCTGTGGACCTCCGTGATACATTTAAAAACACTGCACATTACTGTGAGTTTTATTGCTGTGGACCTCTGTGATACATTTAAAACCACTGCACATTACTGTGAGTTTTATTGCTGTAGACCTCTGTGATGCACTCATACAAGCTGCATGTAACATAGGATTATTTTTTTTGCTGTGAGTTTTATTGCTGAGGAACGCTCTGCGACATTCATACACAACAGACCTTCCTGCACATTTTATATTGCAGTCAGCTTGTTCACAAATTCCTTAATAGACGAATGGTTCTGCCTCTCAGGTGCATTTCTTTCCCAATGTAAACTGAAGTTACTTAGTTAAAGACTCAATGGGTTAGCAACCCCTGATGGTTTTTGAGTCTACCAATACCCCTGACTCTCAGAGAAAAGCTGCATGATAGATACATGTCATCTAGAACAGCAAAGAGTGTAACATCCCATTATGATTCTGCCAGAGTAGCTTAGCTCCAACAAGGAACTGTTCAGATAAATGACACCCTGCCAGTAATAGCTTATAGTCTTACTTTATGGTTCAATGTAAAAGGATCGCTCAAGGCCCAGCAAGGGACTCTTCTGTAACTACTAGGTATAGATCATTATGAAAGTTTATCATTTCAGTGTATAAACTCGCAGTTGGGAAACAGTCTTCACATTTATTAAAGGGGATTTTTAAAGAAAAGGTTATTCACAGGCTTTCACAGGCTTTAAAGTTTAAACTAAATATATTATGGTGATAATAGGAAAATTGTATTGTCAAAATTGTGATCTAAGACCTGCTGAACAGCAACTACTCAAATGACAATTTATTATAGAGACATTCTAAGCACTGTAATCACTGCAGCTTGCTGTAGTGGTTATGCTGCCAGGAGTCCCTTGTTGGCATCCCAAGGTAAGGATTCAAAATGTTTTCGAACAGCTTGATAATTATCTGAGTCCTTTGGACCCTGCAGTCTGATATGGATAACGTTCCCTTTTTATGTTAGATATATCAGTTTCGATCATTAGGACTTAATTTATTGGCGGACAGTAAAAGTTGATGCTCTAAGCTGGTAAGTTCAATCTAAACACTACCAGAAGAAATGGAATTCAATAAGTGGCATTTCTGCTTTAGCTGGTTTTTTTTTGTGATGAGATGCCAAACTGCAGGGCATCTTTTGGACCCAGGTAAGTGTCAGAATATTTGAAAAGGGTTTGACTCCTTTCTGTGCAGTGACACAAGGGAGGGTTAAGGAGAAATAACAAATAATGTAACAACTGTTTAGTGATACTACATGTTTTTGTTTGAAATGAAGATGTTCACTATAATTATACCATTATGACGCTAAAGCACAGTTGATGGTACCCAAGATGAAACAGCTGGTGGCACGAATATAGTCCAGAAACTGCAGTCACCCTGCAGCAATACATCATAGTCAGAATGGCTCCACAGATGACGCGTATATGAAGCTCAGATAATGTAGAAGCACCTCAAGAGAAATGGAATTATCTCTAAAGGAACCTGAAATTATGTTGAAGCCGTAAGTATTCAACTAACATTTTATCTGAATTGGCAGTTTTCAAGGTTGTGTATGAAAGCTTCCTGAGGCTGTTTTATTTTAGTTGCAACTTCTAATTAGCCCTTAATTTGAAGGCACATCAGAACATTTTAAGTAGCAAAAAGAACATAAGAAACTCAAATTTTTATACGTAATACTCACTGTGTCTAAAGGAACCTATACATTAGGAACAAAAGCCATGAAACGGCCAAAATAATAATACTGTGGGATTGTTTCCCTCTTTTGCAGAACTGGCATTTCAATTCTGGACCAATTTATTATAATGGTGGTATAGATGCTCCTGTTATGGCTCATGTAGCCAGGGCTGGCCCTAAACATTGTGCTGCCTTGGTCCAAAAATTAAATGCTGCCCCCCAAACAATGACCACCAAAATATGCCAACATCCATTATGTTATGCAGTGTGTATAGTAAATAGTGTGTGTGTGTTTGTGTAGGGAATGCAGTGTGTGTAATACATGCAGTGTGTGTAGTGAATGCCTTGTGTGCGTTTATATAGTGAATGCAGAGTGTGTAGTGCATTTAGTGCCTGTGTATAGTGGATGCATTGTTTGTGTATTGTATGCAAGGTGTGTAGTGTATGCATTGTTTGTGTGTAGTGTAGGCAGAATGTGTGTTTGTGTAGTGGACGTGTTGTGTTTGTGTAGTGGATGTGGTGTGTTTGTGTAGTGGATGGAGTGTGTGTAGTGGATGCAGTGTGTGTAGTGGATGTAGTGTGTGCTTGTGTAGTGGATGTAGTGTGATAAGTTCGTGTAGTGTCTGCAAAATGCCGCCCCTGTCCAGCTGCCATCTGGAGCCCTGGCCCCACTAGGACAAGTGAGCGGGCTAGCCCTGATAGCCTGACGTAAAAAACTTTTTTGAAACCTTCTAAAAGCAAATGATTCCGATGGCAAACTACTACGTTTTCTTCATTTTTAGTATATCGTAAAGAAAAAGGGTGTCAATCTTAAACCCATTTTTATACATTGACAAATAATAGACAGTTTGTCTTGCTAAAATGAGCACTTTCCAATATTTCATTCAGATAAATAACTCGAGAGATTGATAAAGATACGAATGGCCAGCAAGCCTTATAAAATCCTTTTATTTGTAAATCATACATTAGGGTATCACTGTGTTTATTGACTCTGTTTTGATATGATGTACTCAGCAGTAATCAGCTCCATTGTCTTATCATCTTAATTTTAGAACTTACTGGAACCATGTAAGCAATTGTCAGTATGTTTAAAGTGGCACTGTCATACTCCTCTGCAAATTGGTATTTCATAAAGATACAATTTTTATGAAATACACACATTGATTGGATTGGAATTTCACTAAAATTCCAATCCACTAAAAAGATATCTGAGACAAAGTAGAGAGCCCAGTGAAATTAGAGCTATCTATGGAGGATTCTGTGGTCTTGTGGGATCCATGGACATCAACGCTGTACTCTTGTACATGCAAGAGAATTCAACAGTGGCAACGGCACCTGGCACTGGCACCTAAAGCACCAGGAGTAGAAGAAGACCAGCCAGAAGAGGATGGTGGCACCCATGAGGGACTGGTTCAGGTAAGTAAAACTAATCTTTGCCTGCCAATCAGATTATGCAAAGTCCTCAGATGGTGACAGTTCCACTTCAGATAAATAGATACATTATTTAACCCTTAAGGGCCTGTTATTATATAAAATCTACTGTCACAGCATGCCTGCCATGGGATTATTCCTTGAGTATTTAGCGGCTGTTGGAAGTCTATAATTATAAGAAAAACAGAGTGACTAAGGGGGACAAAGAGACACACAGAAGGGCTAGGGGACAAAGAGACACACAGAGGGGCTGAAGGACAAAGAGACACTGAGTGGCTGGGGGACAAAGAGACACACAGAGCGGCTGAAGGACAAAGAAACACTGAGTGGCTGGGGGACAAAGAGGCACACAGAGGGGCTGACAGAACAAAGAGACACACAAAGGGGCTGTGCATTTAATTGCTTCTTTTTTAATTTATTAACTTTTTTAATATGGTTAGTTATGGTCTGTATTTGGCAGATTTCAGTCTGACTAAAATGCAAACCAAATTTAGTTCGTTTTGAGCCTGCTCTGCAAAATCCAAACATTGTTTCATAGTGTGAACACTGTCTGAATTTTGCAGTCCAAAATGTCCCGTACAGCACTGAATAGTTTTGCTTTATCCATTATGTGGCTAGTTGGACTACTGAATTACCCCTTGTCTTACAGGCAGTCATATCTTTTCGAATAGCTTCCATGTCATTTGTACATACCGCTCTTGATATGATTTCTTTATGCATTTTCTTTTTTGCCAGGTCCCCCAGAACCCCCAAACAGATATATATATATATATATATATATATATATATATTCTTAGGTATATTCATATTAACAGAGGCTTGGTGCTTGAAGTGATGGTGTCCGAGAGGGTGACATTGATAGTAACAATTTCTGAAAGGGTGATGCCTACAGTAATTGCAGTTCAGGTACTAGTATAATTGCGCCATCTTTGTCTTTTACCCACTATACCCTACACATCAGAATCCTCATCCTCTTTATAGGCAGGCATGGAGGTTTTAACCTTAAAAAAGGGAAATGCATTTTGATTGCACATCAGTTTCAAAGAAATGGATTATTGATTTATTTTTATAATGCCCTCTAAGGTGCTTAACAAACAACTGTACATTCAGAGTATAAATAATCCCAGCACAATAGGGCATGCTCTGAATATCTGCTCTGGAAGTAGAACGTCTGTGCTCAGGGTAGTGGATCAACAGGACAATTAATATAATGTAAATAAATAAATAAAATTAAATGTTGATCATTTAATAATCCCTCTTACAGTAAAGATTTGGTCTTCCAGGTGTCTTGTGTGCTTTGTCTGTCTCTCAGGGTGGATTATTGTGTAATGTGGTATATAGGTAAGATAGTATGACTTTTTTTGAGCATATATGTGTATGGTAGTGCAGGTATGACAAAATGGGCTTTTTAAAGCATTATGTGTATGTAGGAACAACAATTCCAAATCAGGACACTACATGAGCTATTAACACAAGACAATCTTAATTGATGGTAACACAAATATTGAACTCGCAAAGTCTGCTTATAGTTCATAATCCATATACTGTATGCATAGGGTCAGTCATTCCCAGAGTGCTAGACCATACTACTCTCCAAACAGATGTAGTTTTTGACTGTTCCAATGGATATTGTTGTCTGCCCTAGAGGTGGCTATATGCTGAAGATTTATAGGAGGGAACCCACAATCTATCTCAAAAATCTTCTCACGTGTATTCCAGCTGGGAAATGTCACAGTCCAATCGTAAAGTCTGACATCTGCTAACCCTGTAACCAGTCTTCAGCATAATGTATGGAATACAATAACTCAAATTATACACATTTTAAAACGAAAGGTGACTGGATCTCTGACTTAACCATTATTCATTAACATTACCACTGGGTTAATGACTCATAATCAAAGAAGCTATAGCTTAGTGACCATAACAACTACAGTTTATTGTATTTGTTCTGGTGAGTAGAATCATTTCCTTAAAGCTTTTTGCAGTAAGTATTGTCTTTTCAGAGAAAATGCAGTGTTTACATTACAGTCTAGTAGTAACTCCACTGCCACTCCTCAGATGTCTACTAGAGATGCTTCCACTGACAGTGCTGCACATTCTAGTGTCTCCGCCTACCTTCATGGAAACACTGAATGTTCCTCAAGAGATGCATTGATTCAATGTATCTCTATGAGGAGATACTGATTGGCCAGGGCTGTGTTCAAATTGTGCTGGTTCTGCCCCTGATCTGTTACCTCGACAGTCTCAGTCAATTCTTTGGGAAAGCATTGTGATTGGCTCACAGAATCATTTCTGATTATGTCAGCCAAGCAGTTAGATCAGGAGCAAAAGGCAGCAGCTGCAGACTTGAATACAAGTAAGATTTTACTATATTTAGGGAGGCCGGGGTGGGCCAAATGGGCTAAATGGTGATTTTAACACTACAATGTCAGGAATACATGTTTGTGTTTCTGACATTATAGTGTTCCTTTAAAGGGGACATCAACCTTAGCCAGCTCAGGAAAACCACAATGGCACTTCTGCAGATTTCCCATGGGTGCTACGTTATATTAAATGAAACAGAATGCAAAGATGATAAAGACTTTGGGGTTTTAAATCATGTAGAAATGTGTCAGAATAGTTAGACATGAAGTTGATACATTCTATCTATGTGTCCAATCCAAGCAATGCCTTTCTTTGATGATGTGTGACAATCAGGGCTTAAAATTACAAGTCATGGAGGAAAGAGATTAGTGATTTTAACTCTTTTACCTGGGGGGAGAATTCTGTTACGCATTTGACAAATATTTTATTTCCCTACAATGGATACAGAATTTGTATATGTGATGAAAACTGAATGTGTTTCATAGGGGTTAAATGTGCAAGAAATTTGTAAGAGCATTGACAGGAGTTGAATTTGTGTGATAGTCTATACACTGATCAGCCACAACATTAAAATCACTTACAGATTAAGTCAATAACAAAGATTATCGTTAAAGTGGAATCTGTCAAGGGGTGGGATATATTAGGTAGCAATTTCTTGAATTTCATGTGTTGGAAGCATTTAAAATGGGCAAGTGAAAAAATCCAAGTGACTTTGACAAGGGCCGAATAGTGATGGCTAAACGACTGGGTCAGAGCATCTCCAAAATGGCAACTATTGTGGGTTGTTCCCAGTGTGCAGTGGTTAGTACCTTCCAAAAATATAGCAAGGAAAGACAACCGGTAAACTGATGTCAGGGTCATGGGTGCCCAAGTCTTATTGATGCACCTGAGGAGCAAAGGCTAGCCCGTCTGGACCGATCACACAAAAGAGCTACGGTAGCTCAGATTTCTGAAAAACTTAGTGATGGCCATGATAGAAAGGTGTCAGAACACACAGAGCATCACAGTTTCCTGTGCATCAGGGTGCATAGCCACAGACGAGTCAAAGTGCCATTAATGACCCCTGTCCAGCACTGAGAGCACCTTCGCAGGGGACATGAGTATCAGAACCGAACCATGGAGCACTGGAAGAAGGTCACTTGGTCTAATGAATCATGTTTTCTTTTAGATCAGGTGGATGGCCAGGTGTGTGTACCTAGGGAAGAGATGGCATCAGGATGCACTATGGGAAGAAGGCAGGCTGGTGGAGGCAGTGTTATGCTCTGGGCAATGTTCTGCTGCATAACCTTGGGTCCTGGCATTCATGGGTATGTTACTTTGACACGTACCACCTACCTAGAGATTGATGTAGACCACATACATCCCTTAATGGCATGGTGTTCTCTGGTGGCAGTGGCCTCTTTCAGCCGGATAATAAACCCTGGCACACTGAGAAGGTTTTCAGCAATAGTTTGAGGAACATGACAAACAGTTCAAGGTGTTGCCTTGGCTTGCAAATTCCACAGAGCTCAATCCGATTGAATAACTATGGGATGTGCTGGACCAACAAATACGATTCATGGAGGCTCCGCTTCTCAACTTGCAGGACTTAAAGTGTCTTGGTGCCAGATACCACAGAACAATTTTTAGCGGTTTTGAGGACTCCTAGCCTTGAGTCATCAGAGCTGTTTTGGCAACACAAAGGGGACCTACATGATATTAGGCAGGTGATTTTAATGGTGTGGCTTATCCATGTATAGATTTAAGAACATCTGCATGTTGATGATGGGCGTTGTGTCTATGTGAAGGAAGTTGTATTTGCGCAGTGGGCTGTATGCATGATGCAATGGACTCTTTATCTGTATGATAGGAGCATTTTATGCATAATTCGAATTATATACGTGTGTATACGTATGTACATGATTTAGGGTTGTATATTTGCAATCTGACTTTATGTGACAGTAGTTTAATATGTGGGTATTGCGGTTGTTTATTCTTTCACTGGCAGTTGCATGTGTTTAATCTTAGGTTGTATGTTTGTGATGGGTTTATGATTGTCCTTATTTCTTCAAGTCTCATTTTATTTTAACACCAATAATTTTTTAGTGACTAGATCCCAATATTTGTTCCAACATTGTAGCCTTGGCAGAAATGATTTTCCGCTAGTCACCTATTATTCTATTTAATATAAGTAATTGCAAATGCAAACAAAGTGTTTTATTGTTTAACTCTGTGAACTGTGACAGCTTGATGTGTTAGGTCAACAATTTCATCCTAGGACCAGTGAAATTCCCCAAGATGCAGCATAGTACTCTCAAGGACAGAATTCATCTGCAATTTATGTGTGAAAATAGTGATCTAGGAATTATTCCACAAAAGAAAGAGACAGCACAACCTAGTAAAATATTTTGACAACCAACGGCCATTTACTCTACACGTGATCAGGGCCGGACTGGGAAAAAAATTAGGCCCGGGCATTTTTCAATTAGAGCGGCCCCCCAAGAAGGGGGCGGGGCCAGAGAGGGTGTGTTTTGTCATCACTAATGACAACACGCCCCCTCTCAAAGTGAGCATGTTGGTTCAATGCACAGAGCCCCGCTGAAGAGCTCTAGCATTAGAAAAAGGCCCTGAATTTGTTCTGTGCAGCGCAAGCAAATGTAATAACATGCTTGCGCTGTGTTAGCTTTTAAATTGTCTCTGGTGTCTCCACAAGTGGGATACCAGAGGACAAAAGGGCCAGGAAAGTGTATGGTGCATGTGTTTGGCGCATGCTTGTGGGATTGCGTGTGTGTAGAGTGTGATGTGGTATTGTGTAAATAGGTCAATTTTGTGGTGTAATATGTGGCTAGGGGTTGTAGAGAGTGCGTGTATAGGGGCATAGTGTTATAGGGGATGTAGCGAGTGTGTACATACGGGCAGTAGTGTGTGTGTATAGGTGACGTAGCGTGTGTAGGGGTTGTAGAGAGGGTGTGTTTAGAGAATGTTGCATGTGTTTGCTTACAAGGAATGTAGTGTGTGTGTGTAAAGGACCCAGTGTGTATAGAAGATTGTGTGTGTGTGTGTGTGTGTGTGTGTGTGTGTAGAGGATTAAGAGTGCATATAGGGTAAGGGATCTAGCGTGTATCTGGAGCGTTATGTGTGTAGTGGTGCAGTGTGAGGGGTGCTGTAGTGTGTGTGTGTGTATATATATTTAGAATATATTTGGACGTATTGTATGTGTGAGGTGCGCAGTGTGTTTGTGTAAGAGGGGTGCTGTGTGTGAGGGTGTTTTTATCTGCCGTCCCATTCTAGGTTTCTAATTTTCTTTGTCTGTTAACTCACTGAGGGTTATTTTATTTATATATATATATATATATATATATATGTGTGTGTGGTAGTGAGGGTGCTGTCTGCGTCTGAGGGTGCTGTGTGTGTCAGGGGTGCTGTGTGTGTCTGGGGGGTGCTGTGTGTGTCTGGGGGGTGCTGTGGGTGTCTGGGGGTGCTGTTTGTGTCTGGGGGGTGCTGTGGGTGTCTGGGGGGTGCTGTGGGTGTCTGG
This sequence comes from Pelobates cultripes, assembly GCA_933207985.1. Taxonomy (NCBI): domain Eukaryota; kingdom Metazoa; phylum Chordata; class Amphibia; order Anura; family Pelobatidae; genus Pelobates; species Pelobates cultripes. Next base: position 91,296,162 of record OW240913.1, read on the forward strand.
TGTGTGCTGTGGGTGTCTGGGGTGTGCTGTGTGTGTGAGGGGGGTTGCTGTGTGTGTCTGGGGGTGCTGTGTGTGTGTCTAGGGGGTGGTGTGTGTGTGTCTGGGGGTGGTGTGTGTGTGTCTGGGGGGTGCTGTGGCCTTGGGTGTCTGGGGGTGCTGTGTGTGTGTCTGGGGGTGGTGTGTGTGTGTGTCTGGGGGTGGTGTGTGTGTGTGTGTCTGCTGTGGGTGTCTGGGGGTGCTGTGGGTGTCTGGGGGGTGCTGTGTGGGTGTCTGGGGCGTGCTGTGGGTGTCTGGGGGGGTGCTGTGTGTGTGTGCTGTCTGGGGTGTGCTGTGGGTGTCTGGGGTGTGCTGTGTGTGTGAGGGGGCTATTAGGGAATTTATTTTAAATAATTTTTTTTTATTTATTAATATAAAAAATAAAAAAAAGTTATGTGTTTCCCCCTCCCCTCCCTTTTTACCTTTATCCTGGGAGGGGGGGAGGAGATCCGTTCTCGCATGCTTCCCTGGTGGTCCAGTGGTGAGAGTGAACTCTAACCTGCGGGTTAGAGTTCACTCTCGCGAGAGCTGAGCGTTGCCGCGGCAACGCTCAGAATCCCGCGAGAGGACCCGGCGGAGCTGCTTGTTAGAGCTCCGCCGGGTCCTTCCTCCCTCCCTCACCCAGCCGGCGGCCGCATCTCCATGCCTCTGGGCCGGTGAGGGAGATCTCTGATCTCCCCACCGGCCCGTGGAGGCACTATGCAGGGCCGGCACTCGGATAGCGCTGGCCCTGCACGGGCTGGCAGGGGAGATCCTGTGATCTCCCTGCCGGCCTCGGCCCCACGGCCATCGCGGCCCACCGGGCATTTGCCCGGTATGCCCGATGGCCAGTCCGGGCCTGCACGTGATTATACCAACTTATAATTATAGCGCAAAACTCAGAGTGCAAAGTCCAGACATTGTTCCTGCTTTTTAATTAGCTCGGGATTTGTCTGAGAAGGGTTTGAATGAACGTGAATTTAGTCTGGAACTCAGCCAATCTGAAAGCTGCTGGGTATCTGAAACTCAGACTGGACCAGGGCCCAGGTCATAAAAATATGATATATTTGCCCTGTGGCAGCAATACCAGCCAGTAGGTAAATAGCTAAACTCTGGGTTTCGAGGCAGCTTTCAGTCAAGCAGAAATCAAGAAAAAATTCATACTCATTCAGACCCTGCTTGGCAAAATGTGAGCATTGTTAAATACTGTGGACAATGTCCAGATTTGAAGTCTGAATGGACCCATACTGCACGGAGCAATTTGTACTTCCTAACTCTGACTAACTCGGAAAATCTCCCATCATCCTCACTCAAAAAGTATGTCATCTGAGAATGACGGAAATTGTAGTCAGACAACAAATGGCTGATCTAAAGACATTACATGTTCTACATGCATAGTTGAGACTCAAATTTGCAATTCATACTAAAAAGTATTATTTTATGCTAGGAGAGTTACTCATGCGTCCTCAGTCAAGGCATATTTATTGTTGTATCACATTCAAATGGACAAATGTTATGCTGCTATGGAAAATTTGCTAGAACAGAATACTTTTTTTTAATCAAAATGTGCACAAAGCCACGTAACAAACACTATTTAGATATCAATGAACAACAATTGCAATTCACAACAAGTAATTAAGATTCACACATAAATCTGTAAAGTCATAAGCCTGGTGTCAAATGATTTTTGAGTAATATAAAGTTGTTAATTAGCTCCCAATGGCCTGCTCTGTTTTTCTTTATCAGTAAATTTATCTATTGGGAAACAGTTATAATAAAACAGTCACAACATGTTGTATACACTGGGGATAAGCAAAATGTAACTGTCTAGCAGGGAAAGAACTGTAGCACCTATGATCAGGGCAATTGGGCAAGTTCTCAATTATAATATTTAATAGGGGAGAACTTGCAAACTACCCTGTGCGATAAGGTGGTATCACATAAATATATCAATAAAAATGTGAAATCCCCTGTTTCTCTAACTAAGAAAGCCCACGTGTATAATTTTTTGAGCTCTGCAGAATACAGGGCTTTGTAGCACTTCATTGCCCATGAAAAGTGGAGAACACTGACATGTGTATCAGGAAGAGGCAACATTTCATTAAAGGGACACTATAGGAACCTAGACCACTTGAGGTGCTTTCGGAGTTTACCGGACTCTAGGTCACCTAAATGATGCTGGACGTCCTCAGGCATGAGGATATCCACCATCAGTGAAATCCCAAAAGGAAACCATTAAGGCAATGCATTCCTATGGGGGGCCTAATGTGCTTGCAGCATTGGAGGCACATGCACATTAGTCTCCCGTGTCGATGACTGCAGAGGAAGCAGAGCATTGACCCAGCACTGAGGTACATTGGTACTGGGATCAGGTAACTAAATGAAGGGTTTTTAACCCCTTATCTGCCACTCAGGGTTGGTGGGCACTAGGGAGGAGGGAGCCAGAAGGCACTATTGTGTTGGTAATACAACCTTGCATTTTCTAACACTATAGAATCTGTTTATATCAACGGTGGGTATTTTTTTTTTTTTATCTGTTGCATGTCTAAATATACTATCAGGTTCACCTGAGTCCCAAACACCCAAAAGTGTATATGTGGTGTTTACTGCCTTAGGACTAAGTAATGTGTAAGCTCCCCCTTATAGGTCCTCTTTCATACCTCACTGTAATATTTTATATATGCATGATGTCCATTAATTTAATGCAAGTAAGTAAGTATGAGAGACAATTTACAGTATGTGTGTGTAAATTCACTTGTGTTTATTCATGCACACCCCTAACTAGAATACATAAATTAAAAATGCATTAATATGCACTTACTGCAGGTGTATGACAGTCACTTAGAGCATCCACTACCTACAGCCTTCAGAGATACCAGAAGCTCTTTCTCTGGGCTAAGCCCGGCAGTGCAGGCTAAGAATGATCAGACACCCTCAGCCAAGCCGAAGCGTAGGAGTTTTTGGCTTTCTGTTTGCAGTAAAGGTGGGTAGGAATGTGGAGCCAACCCCAGATAAGAAGTGAAACCATTCCAAAACAGTTTGACTACTTACACTGGATGTACCATAACCCCTGCAACATGCTGTAATTGTTATGATGCCTGGAGTGTTCCTGTACTATAAACTTGTGCAAACGTTTCACAAGCTGATGACTAAGGTTGTCAGGTTGAAAAATATTCTTCAGCCCCTTTAAATCGATGTCCCAAGACCTAACCTGCATCTGCAGCAAAGCTATGAGGATGACTTGGGGAGCATGTTCCCTATGTCCACTGTTCAGCCAACCCCACCAAAGCAGCAGTTGAGGAGACTCCAATCATGCTTTACTGTGAAATGCAGAGGAGGAAGCAGGAAGCAGTCCCTGCTTCCCCATCCACTAGACACCTCAGAATATGCTCTGCTCCTCCCTCGTGCTTATTAAGGTAGGCCCTAGGAGGCCGGTGGGGTGCCAACGTAGATTTACGCCTGGGTGTTAAGTGACCTAGTTATGCCTCTGGCCCGAAGAGTGATAAATACGTCACGTCATGTAAACATACATTCAATTCATCAGCACCTTGAACTAACCATTCACATAATCCATATGTTCCATTACAGGAAGTCAACTCAGAAACAAGCTAAATTTAAAGGGTTACTCCAAACAAAAAATTGTGTTTTCAAAAAACACCATTTTAGGTTAGAGTAAAACTTGCTGTGCTAGTCAACTCCCCCCCCCAGCCCCACCATCACCAAATCAAAATAAATAAAGCTAAAACTCACTTTCATTCCAGCACAAAGAACAAGTTCTCCATACATCAGTCCCTTCAATAATAGGAAGAGCGGGCTAAAGGGAGGACATGGACGGCATGGAAGAGGGGGGTCTTGGCGCCATTAGATACTTGTCACCAGAATACCGTGCGTGCTGTCGTCGAGCATCCAAACTGCACAGAATTAACATTAGCCAACCCGGAATTCTTGTGACAGGTATGCTATTAACACTTTAATGACACTGCCGGAGATGAAATTACACCTTTGGCAACAGAGGGGTTAAACACGGTATGCGCAGCGTTTCATAGTGACCTGCTGCACATTCATACTCCATATACCATAAACACTTCAAATCACTGAAATGGTAATGGTGCTTGGAGTAACCCTTTAACCCCTTCAGGACGGGTGACGGACGAGGTCCGTCACAGAGGGGAGACCCTTAACGACGGGTGACGGACCTCGTCCGTCACGCGGTAAAATTAACCCCGGATTGCCGCTATCGCGGCGATCGCGGGGTTAATGGTGCTCCTGGTATGCCTCTGCATTAGAGGCATACCGGGAGCACCCGGTCAAGCTGCCCAGCACATGTGCTCGCTCTGACCGCAAGTCAGAGTGAGCACATGTGCTCTGTATACTTACCTTCCGGCTCCCTGCACTTCCGGGTTCTGTGTGAAGTGCAGGGAGCCGGATCAGTGCTGATCCTGCCCCCTGCTGTTTAAAAAAATAAAGTTTATTTAAAGTCCCCCTTACCCATTTTAATAAAAAATTAACCCCTTCCCTGCCAATTGATCACTGACTACAGTGATCAATTGGCAGGGATTACATTTTACTATGATCTGATTTTTTTTTTTAACACCTGAGGGTTAATTCTTTTTTTTTTTAACCCTCAAGGGTTAAATTAATTAAATTAATTAATTAAATTATTTTTTAATTATATATTTAGCTAGCTGGGGTAGGTGGAAGTTAGTGGGGAATTGGGGGATTTGGCGTTAGGCTAACTAGGTGTTAACGTTAAAAAAAAGTTTTAAAAGAAACTTTAAAAAGTTAAAAATTAAGCTTAAAAAATGTTTTAATAACATTTAAGTAAAAAAAACAAAAAAAACACACTTTACCTAGTCCAAATAAAAATTAACCCCTTCCCTGCCAGTCGATCACTGCCTACAGCGATCAAACAGAGATCACAGTAACGTTTTAAAACTTTTTTTTAACGTTAACACCTAGTTAGCCTAACGCCAAATCCCCCAATTCCCCACTAACTTCCACCTACCCCAGCTAGCTAAATATATAATTAAAAAATAATTTAATTAATTAATTTAATTAATTTAACCCCTGAGGGTTAAAAAAAAAGAATTAACCCTCAGGGGTTAAAAAAAAAAATCAGATCATAGTAAAATGTAATCCCTGCCAATAAAAAATAGTGACCTGCTGCACATTCATACTCCATATACCATAAACACTTCAAATCACTGAAATGGTAATGGTGCTTGGAGTAACCCTTTAACCCCTTCAGGACGGGTGACGGACGAGGTCCGTCACAGAGGGGAGACCCTTAACGACGGGTGACGGACTGTGATCTCTGTTTGATCGCTGTAGGCAGTGATCGACTGGCAGGGAAGGGGTTAATTTTTATTTGGACTAGGTAAAGTGTGTTTTTTTTGTTTTTTTTACTTAAATGTTATTAAAACATTTTTTAAGCTTAATTTTTAACTTTTTAAAGTTTCTTTTAAAACTTTTTTTTAACATTAACCCCTAGTTAGCCTAACGTCTAATTTTTTTTAACCCCTGAGGATTAACTTTTATTTATTTTTTTAACCCTCAGGGGTTCAATTTATTTAATTAATTAATTTAAATATTTTATAACTATATATTTTGCTAGCTGGGGTGGGTGGGAGTTATGGGAAAATGGGGAATTTACTGTTAGTGCTGCGTACTGCTAGTTAGGGGTTAACGGTAAAAAAAAAAGCTTAGAAAAATGTTAAATCTGTAAAAAAGTTTTAAGAAAGTTTAGGAAAGTTTAAAAAAAATTTATAAGCAAAACAAAAGTTTAAAAACTAGTTTTTAAAAGTAAAAAAGTTATAAAAAGTAAAAAAATACATTTTAAAAATGCTCATTACCACTACACCTGGAACAAACTAGAGAAAAAATTATCCCACGCCAAGGTTCAAAATATGCCTTTTGAATTACCCCAGGGTGTATTCTTTAATAAATAGTATGTGTTTGTGGGGAAGTTTCAATAACCAACCGTCTAAACTACTCCAAATTGGAACATGGACACAGCGTAAAACTTCAAAGTTAGAAAAAAACTGAATGGCTGCGTCTCAAATGCGCCCCTTCAACATCCACATATACCTGGCAAAGGTACATACAGGGGTATTGCTGTACTCAGCCGACATAGCTGAGCAACATATGAAGTATTATACAGTCATAGCACACATAAGGTTTGCAAAATATGCTGCGCAAACTCACTTTGTATGTCAAAAAGGCAGAAAAAATGCTTATTACCACTACACTTGGTACAAGCTAGCGGAAAAATGATCCCACGCTAAGGTTCAAAATATGCCTTTTGAAATACCCTGGGATGTCTTCTTTAAGAAATGGTATGGCTTTATGGGGAATTTGGATTATATAGCCTGGTAAAATACTCTAAAATGGGACATAGGCACAGCATAAAAATTCAAAGTTTGAAAAAAACTGGAATGGCTGTGTCCCAAATGTGCCCCTCCGATGTCCACACATACCTGGCAAAGGTACATACGGGGGTATTGCTGTACTCAGCCGACATAGCTGAGCAACAATATATATAGTATTATACAGTCGTAGCACACATAAGGTTTGCAAAATATGCTGCGCAAACTCACTTTGTATGTCAAAAAGGCAGAAAAAATGCTTATTACCACTACACTTGGTACAAGCTAGCGGAAAAATGATCCCACGCTAAGGTTCAAACTATACCTTTTGAAACACCCTCGGTGTCTACTTTAAGAAATGGTAGGCCTTTGTGGGGTAGTTTGAATTTAAAACCTGCGAAGATGCTTGGAAATTGCACATAGGCCCAGCGTCAAAATTCAAAGTTTGGTAAAAACGGATATGGCTTGGTCTCCTATATGGCACTGTAGCTTCACAAAATAGTGCCAAAGACATTCATTGGGGGTGTATTTTTACTCAAAAGACTTAGCTGAGTATAATTTGGGAGGTTTGAACTTAGTGGCACATATGAAATATACAAAACGCCCAGCAAAAATGCAATCCGTATGTAAAAAATGCACAAAATAATTTTTTACCACATACTTTGGCATATATTGGTGAAAAAATGGGGGTATGTTAAGGCACAATATGCACCTTATGAGATACCCTGGAGTGTCTACCTTTACAAATGGTAGGCCTTTGTGGGGGTTTTTTGAACAGTCAAACTGTTATAATACCCCAAATGGAAGCTAAGGCTCATTAAATCCATCTCTCAAAATTCTACTGTGAATACTGAAAAGGACAGGTATCCTGTATGGCACTGTAACTACACGAAATAGTGCCAAAGACATTCATATGGGGTTTCATCTTACTCAGAAGACTTAGCTGAGCATAACTTGGGGGGTTTGAACTTAGTGGCACATATGAAATATACAAAACGCCCAGCAAAAATGCAATCCGTATGTAAAAAATGCACAAAATTATTTTTTACCACATACTTTGGCATATATTGGTGAAAAAATGGGGGTATGTTAAGGCACAATATGCACCTTATGAGATACCCTGGAGTGTCTACTTTTACAAATGGTAGGCCTTTGTGGGGGTTTTTGAACAGTCAAACTGTTATAATACCCCAAATGGAAGCTAAGGCTCATTAAATCCATCTCTCAAAATTCTACTGTGAATACTGAAAAGGACAGGTATCCTGTATGGCACTGTAACTTCACGAAATAGTGCAAAAGACATACAATGGGGTGTCATTTTACTCAGCAGATGTAACTGAACACAAAATAAAACTTTGTACAGGAATAGCACACACCAACTTTACAAAATATACACGAGAATTTCTCTGTTATAAGTTTGTGTGCCAAAAACCAAAAAGAACACAATTTTACTCCAATATTTAGCAGAGGTTGGCGGTGAAATGGCTACGTAGAAAGTGTCAAAACAACCTTAGGTAAATAGCCCGTGATGTCTACTTTATATAAATATATACTTTTGTGTGGCAATTTTGTTTTCTTTTATGGCTATTAAGCTTACAAGACAAACATACCAAATTCTAAAATCGCTCCACATTAAAAGTTTATTTTACTCCTTGTGCTTTGTGACCTGTAACTACCAAAAAAACTTAAAATCCCAGACACATTATATATTCTGTAAAATCAGAACAAATAAATAAATTTATTTTTAATTACTTTCCTTAACCTGCACTAATTATGCACACATTATTATTGCAAAAACTGTAAAAAAAACCAATATTTTTCATTTTTTTTGCATTTTTCTGTATTTTTTTTATAATAAGTAAGCATTTATATATATATATGTTATATCAAATTAAAGCCCTTTCTGTCCTTTAAAAACAGTATATAATATGTGTCGGTGCAATAAATGAGAGAGATGCAAATTGCAGTTGAACGCAAACAGCAAGAAAATGCAAAAATTGCTTGTGTCATTAAGCGTAAGTCAAGCTTCTGAAGCTGTGTCCTTAAGGGGTTAAAATGTTACTTGAATCATCAATACATCTGTGGTATCTTATCGTTGTCTAAAGACACACAATATCCCATAACACTAACATACACAATATCAAGAACTCCACTGTCAGTAACTTGATTCAAGATATTTGCAAATGTAGCCTTTATTGAATTTCTTTCTGAGATGAATGACAAAAAGATGAAATTACAGTTTGATTTTTACTCAACTGCTGATTTCATCATATCCACAATGTTCTCAGTAATTGCAGTCAGCAAATCATGATCCTAAGTACTTACATGGCAGACATACTTCACATCAATGAATGTTGGTTTTTCAGAACAAGTTTTTGAGTTGAAAACTAGTGTAAAACTAATCTGCTTGTGCTGTCAAAATACAGCACTTTAAATAAGTCTAGAGTGTGTTAAATAACTTTCACTTTTCTATATATGTAATAATTACAAACAAAGCAGTACTCATAGCCAGTTATTCCAGACTGACATTTAGAACTTAAAGTGGAATATACACCATTGAATAAAACATTGAAATTAACCTATATTTTGTGTTGAACTTTTTTTTTACTAGCTGCTAAGTTTTCTTTTCATTTAATATTTAGCACATGACATTACAATCCAGTTCAGTCCTGGCATAACTAGGGCACACATTCTATTGCAGGAGGAGAAACAGGAATATACAGAGAGATTTATAAAAGTTATCAGAACAATGGCTTTATTTTTGGTCTCTAATTTGCTTGCATTTATTAAAGACTTCTAAAAATGGTATATAAGTCACGTCTTTCATCATCCTAAAAAAAAACCACCTTTATTTTGCTTAATCTTTTTCAACCATTTGGGATATTTCCAGATTATTTCAGTTTGATTATGCATTTGACAATTTACCAAGGTCCCATTGGGTGACCCCACTGCATCCACCTCATCCAGGGTCGTCTTCAATGGGGGGCAAATGGGGCAGCTACCCTGGGCCCAGTTACTCCGGGGAAGGTCAAAGCATGGACCCCCTGCCCGCAACCAGGACCGCACAGCCCACGAGGGTACGGAGAAATTTCCTGGTGGGCTGTGGCACTCTTGCACTAGAGGGAAGGCCCAAAAAAATGTCTTGCACCAGTGCCCTCTCTACATTAGTTCTGCCACTGTGTTGGGGGGAGGGTCTGATTGCATTCCAGGGGGTGGAAGTGTGTGAGGGGGGAGATGATAGGATCCAGGGGGGCCAAGCAAATGCTTGCCCAAGGTCCAATCAATGTTGAAGACAGCTCTGAACACATCCGATCTTCTACAGCAGAAGAAGTCACTTTAGTGGAATCATTGGCTGAGAGTGCTCAGCTGATGCTCACAGCTAATGATTGTGGTCATACATTGCTCCTGCTTTGCTCTGAAATGCCATCTGGTGTCTTTCGGTGGAGAAGACCGAATTCGCTAAATGCAGCACAGGTGACTGGTGGAACCCAGATACATTGTCAAACTTTGATAAAACGATTTGACATCTAATTGTAGGATGGGCTCTCTTGGCACCATAACCACTGCAACAAACTGTGCTATGGTGCTCAGAGTGTCCCTTCAACCATCCTGGATTGCGACAATTCCAAGTCATTCATCACAGATTCAGTTATGGTTAGGGGGCATTCAATAACAAGAAAGTTTTGGGGGTTAAATGAGATTATTTTCTCTACTTCATCATGACTAAAAGAACGCATTGAAATGTTTCTCTGAAAATAATGACAAAGCCGTTTCCGATAACGTACATGATGTATGAATATTTATTAATAATATGAAATATTCAACTAGTTTCAAATTAGAAACATTCTCCAACTCAGCAATTTTAGCACCTGAGCTATTTTGACAAAACTGTACAATTCCCTTGTTATTTTCTCCAAAATTCCCAGCTTAGTGAATAGCCATTATTTTAGCTGATACATATAAGAATAGGTAAAGAGAAAATTAAAGTAGGAAAAGAGGAACATTATTGTCAAACCTTTATATACAGCGATGTACTATTGTAAATGACAGCCAAAAAAAATCTGAAACAAGAGAGTGCCATCAAATTAGCTGAACTGCAGGTTAAAATCAATGAACTGTTAAGAGAAAAAGCGAATAGAGACCTCATTAAGCTACAAACAAACATGTTTGTACAGTGGAAATACAACAGATAAACTTTCGCCAGTAAAACAAAACATCAAGTAATTGAAGCAACAAGAGCTAATATAATAGATGAAGAAAGAATCTGACCACCACCAGGAGACAGTTAATGTTCTAAAAGTGATCTGTTCTTCATACTCAATATAACCAACATCAATTATGTTTTTTTCCAATTTGACCATTTTTATTTTCCATGAGATATATGGGGTAGAGAAAAGAGAAGTAAGGTGGGGGAAACATAAAGCAAAACAACAAAACAAAGGAAATTACATGTTGCATTAACAATAATTGTTACAAATGTTGCTCTCGGGCACCAGTTTCCTACATAGTTAGTATGCACAGTTACGGTATAGATATTGCATAAGACTGCCCCGATCAGCTAACCAATTGTTTGCAGGTAATAGTGACAGAGACATGGAGGCCTAGGATCTAAGTACATTTCTCGCAGGAGGGAGAGGTTAAACAGTAGCATCGGCTTTGGCAGATAGGGGCTAATTTCCATTGGTGGCTACGGGATAGCCGTACCATTCCTCATCCTGCTCTTCATTTTGTTAAGTTTTGTCAGCCAGTGGCAGTATTAACGCATCAGCTGCACCAGGGCCCGCACCGTCAGGGGGCCAAATAGCTTTCTTACAACAGGGCCCTTTCTACATTAGTTCCGCCTCTGGTAGTCACTATTACGTCTTTCCTTTGAATTAGTTTTGAAATTTTAATGAAATTTCAACATCGTCAATATGATTATTTCACAAAGATTCTATCTTTACAAAATACTTACATTTATGGTATGATTTAACAAAAAAAAAAAAAAGAAGGAATACTTGAAACTTTAGTCAAACCTCTGAACTAACCTTTTGCTATATTTAGATCAGTGATGGATGGTGTTGCTAGGCTGTGAGTGTTGTTTGGCTGAATGATGCTCCCTAGGGACATGTGGCTCTGCCACTACCAGAGGTAAATCTAAGGTGGAGCAGCATACTATATGAATAATAGAAAATGTGTTGTCTAGCAGTGTAAGACTAGACAGATTACGATCATGTCGACATTGATTGTAGCTCATCAATATCTGTTCATTTGTTGATACATTTCAGATTTGAGATTTTAATTTGCCTATATATTAGCTAACACCTGAAATATACATACTCTTCACTACATACTATTTAATAAAGTGAGAATTCATAGTGAATGCAAAGTGAATTTCAAATTTAAGGCCAAAGTAGCCAAACTAGAAACATAGCTGACTTGGAGAAGTTCAGCTATTTGTACCTTACATTCAAAATACACTTTGAATATCCCTGTTACATAGCCACCTTACAGTGTGTTTGGGTTAATGCTGTTTTAAGGATAACGCAGAGTTATTGTTAAGGAAAAGATTAGGATAGGTTTACAAATGATGTGATTGTAAGCATTTTATAAGGGGTATGCTTGCTATGGCGTTAGTGTGGGGGTTGGTATAGGGTTAGCGTTAACTACCAAAACCTAATTTAGATCCTAGACACAATAAGCATTTAGCAGTTATGACTGATATATGTTTATCTACTATTATAAGCAAAATGCATTATCTCCCATTTTTAAAATTAAATTCACATGTAATGTTGTACGAGGTATATATCTAGAATATTAAAATTAAGTCAATAAAGAAAAAAACGCTAACTTTCAGTGGAACAAACACAAGCACGAATTCTAGGTTTTGTTTTGGTTCAGAGCTTGAGCAATTACCTCCGTTCTAATGGGGGTAAGCGATATTGTGCCTAAAGTAACAAACACCATACTGTCTGTTTGCATTTTCAAAGCAAGCTGTTTATTCTTTATGCACCATTTTATCTGCAAACTGTTTCTTTCTCATAAAAAATTCAAATGTTGCTTTAAGATTCCAAAAGCCTTGGTGACCGCTTTGCAGTAGCCATTATTTCATATATATCTTTCCACCCACGTGTATTGCGCTAAAAGGTCTTAATCCTGCTTATTGCAACACTATATTTCATTCTTAGGCACAGCATGAGTTTTCTCAGATTTAGTAAAAATTATTGTGTTTTTAGCATGTCACGCATTGTTCGGTAAAGATGCAGCAGCAGAAGAGGTGGCTCTTTAAATATTGGTAAGGTAGATTCTGGCATCTGTCAGACAGCTAACAATTAGTTAACAGCTAACAGCTGTTTGGAATTGTTCAAAGCTAAAATCTCAGCGTTGAAATGCAGAAATGTGCTTGTGAAATGTCAGTACAGATATATAAATACCAACCTGCAATAAAACTAGAAGCATTATTTAAAAAGGCCTTCATTCTCTGTATTTAGACATTCCTATTCAGGAGAAATATCTACTATTGCTAAATCTATTTCAATAATCCATAAAATTTATAAATATAATATATATTTATTAGGATAGACATCTTCTATCTGGGACCCAAATCTTTCTGTCGCTCTTTCTGCAATATATATTCCTCTTTTTTAGGAGTTGTGAATATGTGATGCTGATGAGTATTTCACTCAATTTTATAGCAATAAAAGGCACAGTAAATTATCTTTAACCCCTTAAGGACACATGACATTTGTGACATGTCATGATTCCCTTTTATTCCAGAAGTTTGGTCCTTAAGGGGTTAAACAACTAAATACGTTTAGAAATTTGTTGATTTAGTATGTTGGTTTTGTTTTAGTTAAAAGTGGCAAACTCACGCTGACCTTGATTGCTGATCATGTTCAAAATACCCAAATTAATAACAGGAACCTGTATTATTTATAGTACCTGCTGGCATGGCTTGAACTAAAAGCAACATTACATGTACTCTTAACCCCAAGTATATACTCAGTCCCTCTCTCGACTCCTCCCTCAGAATGTATCACCCTGGCAAAAAAAGCTGCAAAAAGGTGAAGTAATGATGGGGAGAGAGCAGCTTGAGGGAAATTTTGTGAGGAAAGAGAGTAAAGTAAATGAAAGGGGAATTATAGGAAGGATACAAAGCTAAATGAGATTAGAATCAAGGAGATTGACAAAAAATGTACATTACAATATTTTTATGATTATAATGCATAGGGCACTGGGCACAGTGTTATTAAACAACCTTTTAATGGCCTTTCAGCAGGTCGGGTGTCTGCCGTGAGACAGATTAAGACCACATGGTGTTCCCAAGAGTCTTTGCAGTCTGCTCTTCACCTCCACAAAACCTGATTTCAACTATCCCAAAAAAGAACAAAAAATTTTTTTTAAAAAGCACACACACAGAAGAAATAAGGGAGCATCCCTAAATTTCGGCTTGTCTGAACCATTTTTCCTGGAAACAGAACATTTTTCTTGATGCACAAATTTTGGCTAAATGTCAGTACGGCTCGTCCGAATTATAGTACCAAAAACCTGGCTCAAGAGCTGAATCAGAAGAACCAAAAGGGCGTGAAAATGGGCCAATCAGTCTACAGCACAACACATGCATATTATAGCATGTATATATTTTGCAGTACACTGATTTTTTTTTCGGTTCCCAGGTCAAGTGAGAAAAAATTGCATATTGAAGGAAATATACATATTTATATATTGTTAATTTATTAAATATACTTTTTTTTTTTTAAAAACAAACACTTTTTTACTGTTGCTCCTTTTTCTTATCGCTAAAGCTCATTTCTCATTGATCTTTGAATAAAATCAGCATTTAGTGACTGCCCCTTCTTCTTGTTTTTTTGGTGCCACAAACGGAATTCCGAGTCATCACCTGAAACGAACATGCTCAGCTGTTACATGTTTCAGATGGCTTGTTATTCGGGTACATTCTAGCTCAGAGCTCAGTAATTTGAATGGTCCACCAATTGTCCCAAACATGATATCCTCTTCTGAGCAACAAATAAAGTAACATTTACATATACTGTACATGGATTGGACAAAATTGTAATAATGTTAACTCTTAAAAACATGTTAATATCAAGTACCTTTAAGGGGAGAATCCTTTACCCCGGCACTGCTCTAATCTTTTTAAAAGCAGTGTTTTCATTGAAACAACATATCTCCAGACCAATAACTGGGCCTTTGAGCTTTAAAGATTATGGAAATCTGCTTTCTAAGAACCATATCAGAACTTCTCAAAAATGATTATATTTGGTTGTTTGTAATGTACAAATTTTTACTTCATTCGTATTTTCATAAAACTTCGACCCGATTCATTTCGCATGTAAGAGGTCACTATAAACCTGAAACATGGGAAATCCATAAAAGAACTGTATTTGTGAGATAAACTGCTCTTTATACTGTAAAATAACCTCACATTAATGGACCAGTATGTGATCAGGCAAAGCAATCATTAGCTGAAACTGTAATTAACTCTAGGGATTCCCTACTTTGTTAAATATTTGGCACCGGGCCATTTAGGTTGAGGCATCCTTTAGCATTCTTAAAACATAATCAGATGTAGACATTTTTTGTTGTTGTTGTTTTGTTCAACTCTTGCAGGAGCGATATTACTTTTAGCTCGAGTAACGCTTTAAGATATGCAAGCTACAGATTTTAAACGCAATCCCATTTTACTTGATAAAGCATGAAATACAAATCTATTACCATGTATTCTTTATCTGATGTAATAGTCTGGGGGAATGCAGATTATGGGTTATTCATTATGCCATATTAAGATCGCCTAGAAATTCTGACTAACATTTGTCTCATTAGTTTGACTCAACTGTGCTTATATAACAAGCATCCAAAAGTCATTTTCTGCTTGGATGCTAAAGTACAGAATGCTTAAACTATATATCTATAAAATCAGCATGTGGATGTTAAAATTCAGGATTTTTATAATAATCTAATCAATGGGCTATATGTATCTGTGGCCCCTTGTGTTTCTTACTAATTTGTGTTTCTTGGATTTTTTTCCTGAGCTACGATGCAGTATTATACACTTGTCTACAGAAGATGATTATAGTGTTTTGTGTCAAATATAAAACTTAAAATATGTAGATGTGCGGAAAATCAGGAATAACTTTGTTCATGTTGTTCACAAAGATGCCCTCAAAACATCCTCAGTCCATCAGAGCATTATACTGAAATTTTTGCATACGTATACTGGTTCATATTGACTTCAAGTCTCCCGGCAATTGTGGTAATCTAATTTGTAGTGGAGCTCATTCCTAAACAATGCATTCCATCTCAATACAAACAGATGTTAAATGTGATTAAAATCTGGAAACCGGTCAAACCACTATAATAAGTACATTTTATGGTGATGTTTTTGGACCCATTCATTGACGTGGGTCTCATATGAAGTGCTAAGCGAACAAAACAGGTTAGACAATGGTACTGGTCTCCTGGCTGTGTTCTTCAGTGTATGTTTTCCAATATGAAGAAGCAAATGTATTTTTACTAGGTGTTCCATCTACATGTGTGTCCTGATATTGCTTAGAAGTGATACCTTGGTCAGTGTCCTCTGTAGTCCAGTCAGATTCCTATAGTTGAAATTAGAGATGAAGGAACAGTTATACAGGCCTCTCAACTGTCCCAGATTCAGTGAAAAATTCCCACTATTCAGGTGCTCTTCTGCCTTTACAACTTAGTTCCTAAGTGTCCCACTTTATGGGATACAAGGTTGCTGTCACCAATGAGCAGGCCTGTACCCTTAAGCATCTTCCCACCAGTGGGGACCACTTCTGGGGACACCGGAGTTTAAAGGTACGCTAAATAGAACACCACTCTACCCCTAAACCCAATCATTCTAAACACAACCAGTCTTAACACTAAACACATCGCAATCTAACATTGACATTAACATGTCTCTTAAATACCCCTTTACCCTAGCCAATTCTAACATTAACTTTAACCATGCATGCATTTACACAACTGCATACTCTCACTAAAGTCAAAGATTCACACAATAGTTTACAAGGAGAAATATACACATACATACATATTGTTTTGATACTTGCTAAGTCCAATTAATAAATAGATTAAACTCACTTTATCTTTATTTTTTTGTGTTGTGGCATAGGGCACCTTGGACTTTTGTGCCTACACAATTACAGCTAACATAAATCTGACCCTTATCTTTCCAGCTCAGATTATGTGCAATTGGGGTTGTGCTTCTAATTTAATTTGTCTTCTGTAGGTCTTTCATTTTGAAGGAAGACTGTTGATCTACAGATGTTGAGTATCGTCTTGGAAACTTTGTTTAGATTTGCAGAAAAAGCTCAGGCCTGGAGCACTGGTTAAGCATTACAACTGGAAGTGGCAAAAGAAATGTCAGCGATGTAACTAACAAACAGTGGGTCCTGGTGCAAGACATTTTTTTTGTGCCCTCCCTTCTCAGAAACCACCCTTTGTCGCATTCCTCCACCCATCTACTGTGGTGAGTGTGGTCACGTCTTACACACTCTCAATGTCTTTTTGGGTGGATCCCTCAGTCACTCATGAGTTGCAAAATGTGTAGAGCAGCTCTAGGTGACTTCAGGCAAATCTCTGAAAGACCTAAAGGGTGACTGTGTGTCAGTCACTGTGTCATGATCTTGTGCAGGTTAGATAAGAGACTTATGCCAGGGTTATTATTTGAGACTTTATTGGAGCTTTTAGACATTTTATGCAACTTGAGCGAAAACAGACTTTAGGCAATATGCCACAAAACAGGATACTTGTAAATAAAGAATGTCTCTGATCTCCAGGTAGGTTAGAACCAAAGGCAGGTTGGGAACAGTAGGCAGACTGGTTACAGTAGAAGGCTAATAACAGAGGCAGGTTTGTAACACAGGAAGGCTGTTAACAGAGGCAGGTTTGTAACACAAGAAGGCTTGTAACAAAGGCAGGTTTGTAACACAGGAAGGCTGGTAATAGAGGCAGAGGTCAAAATCATACGTGAGAGTGAAGCAGGTTTGAAGGCAAATCTGGATCAGGCTGGTATGGAGCAGGGTAAAAGGTAAGTCTGGAGCAGATTGGTATGGAGTAGGTTAGAAGGTAAGTCTGAATCAGGTTCACAGGAGCCAGGAACTGAAGTCATTCAGGTAGATCACTAACTTCAATGTAAAGGCCCTGTTGTGAGCAGGGTGTAGTCTTATGAAGCCTCTTCATTAGTCCAGGCAGGTGGGGTTGATAAGGTGACTAGTGGCTAGGGAGGCCACTAGTGGTGGAGAGCTGTAACGTCTTTTAAAGGAACAGAAACAAAAAGGAAGATAAAACATAGCTGTCAGGATACGATCCTGACACACTGTCTCACAGGCTCAACAGTAGCATTCCTTTCTGATTCTCCTCCTCCCAGAATCCCACTGTCCCTGAACCAAACCATAATCCCACTCTCACTAGACAGACAGACTAGCAGTTTTAGTAGCTTCCTTGGTGCTAGCTGGGCTCAGTCATGGCCTCTGAGCAGGCTCTGCTTTTCTGAGGAGTCACAACTTACCTTTTCCACACTACCCACCTATGGTTACAGCTAGATAATTCCCCACACACCCCAAAATTTTTCTGTCACAGCTTACCTTGGTTGGAGTCTGTAGTGCAGATATGTTCGCTCACCCTTACAAATAAACACGGTCCTAGGTGACTAGGTAAGAAGTTACCTGGACTGTGAATCTGTGCATGGGGGCTGTGCAGAAAAGGTGCTCCAATTCGCAGTACAGACAAGGTCACAAGCAGACGTATAGTCAGGGGTAAGCTGAAGTCAGAGGAAGCCGGAGAGTGGAGCCAAAGTCAGAGGTCAGGGTCAATCTGGAGAACAAGTTCAGGAGACAAGAAAACAGGAAATATACACGATCACCAGAATCAAAGAACTGACCATGTACCCAGGGCGAGGCAGTGCTTAAATGCCTGGTTGATGAGCGATCTGCCTCATGTAAAGCACAGGTAACAGCCACAGAAGAGGTCCAGCCCCCAGTGCTGCAGACATAGCCAGGTATAACAAGGATAGAATTACTCAAAATAACAGAATCTGCTGTGGCTTAGAGGCAGTATAGCAGGCCCAGGACATGAAGGACCCAGATTCAAATCTTCTGTCTGGCACCTGTGGGGCATCTGGATTTCACGGTGAGAACCGTAACACTTTCTAAGATGTAACTCTACCTTGGTAGTACTCCCACTCCTCCTAACTGCATTAATCCTTCCCTGCAGACTGCTGCTTATACTGAACAGAGAGAGAGACTGATTAGCTCAGTCAACCTTTCTCCACATCCAGTCCAGCTCTACCACCTCCTCCTGCACATGCCTCAAGCCATGTCTGCAAGAACCAGTGGTCTCAAGCACAACGAGGAAGGCACCCATGCCTGCAGTGCTCTAATTATCACAAGGGGCCCAGGTGAGGTCCCACCAGGTGCACTGCCGGTAGTTCTCCCAATGTACAATGTCTGTGTTTACAAATGTGAAATGCACTGTATTTTGATCAAATAAATTATCATTTGTTATACAAAGAACTAGAGTACATATCTCCACATAGCTGTTGGGTTTTTTTTTACAACTCCAACAGTTTGCAATTGACAGACAAATGAAAACAAATTCATAAAAAGGTACAAATGTGATTAAAAAATACCTACAACAATTAGAAATAACCAAAGCCCTATAATCCAGTGGTTGTCTCATTCTGCATGTATATTTCACACCTAACCCATAGGTAAGCCTGAGGGTCACCATCTATCTATGTATAACCTCTCACGCACAGGTTAGATTAGAATCCTGAGTTATGCTTGTTTGTATCTTGTTATGTAAACCTGCAGACTACGCTATATAGCATTTTACCTACCTAGCATGAGACCTATTACCTCTACTAAATATAAAACTGTGCAAGAACTATCGCATACCCCAATGTTACTAATGTCGAAAAAAAGCATGAGGATTGCCGTTGGGGTACCCCATGCAAGTTTGTTATGTTCATATGCACTGCAAAAATAAAGAATAAAAAAAAAAAAAAAACCTACAATTTTCCTTTTGATATACAGAAATCACTTTTACTATACAAGGCCGGTTGTTAAATTGAAAACAAAGCTTTAAATTGCCCAAAATATGTCTATGCATTTTTAATGTCACAGTAAAACCTTGCCCTGCCACTCACTGCTAACTTGCAAGCACTTCCTACAGCTTATGCTTAGTTCGGAAAAAAAGCGAGCTCAAGGCAAGTGACCTAAAAGAAGCAAGCTGGTCAGCTTGCTTTGAGCATCCTAATTTGTGAACTCGTAGCTATAAAGATGAAAGACTTGGAAAGCCCGCAAGGCCCTGTCTACTTAATCTAAATTCAACTTGCTGCCATCTATTTTGGATGAAATATTCTGGAT
The DNA here is from genome assembly GCA_933207985.1 of Pelobates cultripes. NCBI lineage: Eukaryota > Metazoa > Chordata > Amphibia > Anura > Pelobatidae > Pelobates > Pelobates cultripes. The sequence continues at coordinate 91,315,933 of OW240913.1, forward strand.
TCTATCTCGAGAGATTGCCTCTGGGATGTTTATATGTCAGTACTATGCTACATGCTTTTTTTTTTATAATTCTGTCAAAAAACAAAAAGCACAAATGGGAATTGGGGGTAAGAGAGAAATGAAGTTAGAGAGAAGATTGATGGGAACCACCACCGGATCTGAGACACTTAGATTTCATGGAATTATGTTGATGACTCTGTTATATTACTATGTTATAACAAAAATAATAAGATGGATCGCCATGAAAGTCAGAATTCTCTACTTTGGACTGAGATTAACTTTTTCACAAAAAAAAAAAATACTTATCCTTGCTATAAACTTTTGAAGGATTTATGAAACATGGGCAAAGGTAGACTAGAAATAGCTGGGAGGCTGAAATACTTTGAAATGCATTTTGCCCTGCTCCTATTTTAATTTATCACAATAATTCCTGTGTCTTGATGTATGCAAGCTGTACAACCATATCATATGAGTGTCATTGTTGATGTCATATGCTGCCTGACCTAGAAAAGGTTTTACTATATTTTCATATATGTATTGAAAGCAGAAATTTGAAGTGTGATAATGGATGGGGAAATACTGTATAGTTTATGATTTTTTTTTATGCTGGCAGCTGTACTGGAGCTAAATTTGAATCTCCTGTATATTACTCATATAAAGTAACTATGTAATTTAAAGCTCTAGCACAGGGGTGTCCAAAAGGTAGATCCCCAGATGTTGTAGAACTACAACTCCCATGATGCTCTGCGTGCCTCTAGCATGGCAAAACATCATGGAAGCTGTAGTTTTGAAACATTTGAGGATCTACCTTTCGGGAACCCCTGCTCTAACCTGTTTGATTGCTCCACAACCATAGATAAGTTACTAATCTTCGTAAGGATGCTGTAATTGGATCAAAATATGTGACCGTTTTTTTTCTTTGCCTTTTTAGGAATCTTGGGAAATCTGGGCTAAGAGTATCATGCTTAGGGCTTGGTAAGTACAAAACTTCAACATTTTCAAATAACTTTGCTAAATAGTATTCATATCAGTTTGCTACAAGAGGAAAGATTGATGATTGCTACAAGCAGAGTGCTACAATTTATGTTTTTTGTTCTATATTCACATATTTTTCATGTATGCTAAAGAAATGATCAAACAATGATCAATTTGTTTTGACGTTTGGCAGTTAGAAACTGTTGCATTCATTTGACAAATCGTTTTTGATTTTACCACCACTGACTATCTCTGCAAATCAATATCCCGCAAATTGTGTTTTCTGCTTTTTGTTTCCTTTAAAGAAAAGCATTGTCTGTTTCAATATAACATTTTAAACGGAATATATTCTGTGTTAAAGTAGGCTAAATTAGGTTTTGTTAACCAAGGAATCATTCTGGCTTCCTTAATTTTAATTGTGTTTCATTGGGTACAGATATCAAGTAAAACATTACACCTGTGTTTTAGGAAACACAGTTTAAAATAACTAAAGCTGGCTCAGTGCTGGAGATTCATTTATTGCACTAGGGCTATTCAATTCTGTAAGAAAGTCTAAATCTAAATTGACAATGAAGGCACATTAGACAACAATGAAAAATATGTCTTCACAATATCAGAAGTGTTAAATCATGATACCTTTAGAGTTCCATATCTTAAAGATGTGTTCATATACAGGGCCGGCCTTAGGCCTTTAGGCGCACTGTGCAAAATCTTCACAGGTACAGGCCATAACACAGTTACAGGTAGATAAACACACTCACACACAATTACAGACAGCCACACACACACAGGCAGGCAAGCAGTCACACACAGGCAGGCAGTCACACAGACACACACACACACACACAGGCAGACAGACACACACACACAGGCAGACACTGACAATCACACATAGCTACCTCTGTTCATTGTGGAGGCAGACAGGCAGTGCAGCTCCTGGAGACTGTTTGTTGGGGGAAGCAAGGACTCCTTCCTGCTTCCCCTGCGGCAGTTATCTGGCACTTTTAGCTCCGCCTCGCCGCACAGGAAGCTCTGCCCCTGCCACACAGGAAGCTCTGCCCCCACCACAAATGTTTTTTTTTTTAAATCCTGGCCGGCCATGTGTGAGCTGTGCGGCCGCACAACGCCCCCTGCTCCATGGCACCCTGTGCAGCCGCACAGCTCACACACCCCTAAGGCAAGCTCTGTTCATGTATACTTCATTTGAAGTGCAGACAGACATGACTTTTAGTCATAATTGTACAAATTGTACAATTGATGAGGTGAGTTATAATTAAAGAGACACTATAGTCAACACAACAACTTTAGCTTAATTAAGCAGTGTTTGTGTATAGATCATGCCCCTGCAGTCTCACTGCTCAATTATCTGCCATTTAGTTAAATTTTGTTTATGCATCCTAGTCACACCTCCCTGCATGTGACTTATACAGCCTTCCTAAACACTTCCTGTAAAGAGATATCTAAAGTTTACATTTCCTTTATTGCACTTTCTGTTTAATTTAGATTTCTTATTTTGTGCTCTGTTAATAACCTTCTAGACCTTCCAGGAGCCTCCTGAGATCCATTTTGCTTCTCCTGCTGGTCCTCTTCAGTTCCCGGTGCTACAGCTGCCTGGAGCCCATGTCAGCATTGTATTTTTGCACAATGAGGTCTATGGAGGATCCTGCGAGACCATGGGATCCTCCATAGATACAGACTGTTTTCCCCCAGCCATCACTAGTGATGGCTGGGGGGAAATGACAACGTTTGTCAAAGGATTTGTCCAGCAGAGGAAGAATCCCTACTTTTTCTTAGTATATCATTTGACTGCATTGGAATTTCAGAGAAATTCCAACACAGTCAATGTAAGTCTTTCATAAAGATTTTAAAACTCATTTTAGGGTGGGGGATGATAGCACAGCTTCACCAATCAGTAGTATGCAAACAGTATATGGGGAAAGAAGATCAGATTCATTCCATTACAATGTTACATTTGACAGATTCATAAACAACCAGATATTAAAAAAGGTATACAAGGCGGTTGACAAGGTAATAACTAAGGTAAAGAGTAGATTTGTACATGGTATGAAAAGAGTTTGGCCAAACCACATTGTTTGAAATAGAAAAAATCTCGGGATAGCCCCATTTAATGCATGTGGTGATTTGCCTTGTCAGAGTTTAAACAGCCAAACAGTTTAAGGACAATGAATCTGACATAACAAAAAGGGTGCAAATATGGGTCTATTAGTGCATTGAGATAGATATATAGATATATATATATATATATATATATATATATATATATATATATATATATATATATATATATATACACTGCTCAAAAACAATAAAGGGAACACAAAAATAACACATCCTAGATCTGAATGAATTAAATATTCTTCTGAAATACTTTGTTCTTTACATAGTTGAATGTGCTGACAACAAAATCACACACAAAAATTTCATCCCATGGAGGTCTGGATTTGGAGTCACACTCAAAATTAAAGTGGAAAACCACACTACAAGCTGATCCAACTTTGATGTAATGTCCTTAAAACAAGTCAAATGAAGCTCAGTAGTGTATGGGGCCTCCATGTGCATTCTCCTGATGAGGTGGCGGATGGTCTCCTGAGGGATCTCCTCCCAGACCTGGACTAAAGCATCTGCCAACTCCTGGACAGTCTGTGGTGCAACGTGACGTTGGTGGATGGAGCGAAACATGATGCCCCAGATGTGCTCAATTGGATTCAGGTCTGCGGGCCTTCGTCTTGCAGGAATCAATGCCTTCGTCTTGCAGGAACTGCTGACACACTCCAGCCTCATGAGGTCTAGTATTGTTTTGCATAAGGAGGAACCCAGGGCCAACCGCACCAGCATATGGTCTCACAAGGGGTCTGAGAATCTCATCTCAGAGCCTAATGGCAGCCAGGCTACCTCTGGCGAGCACATGGAGGGCTGTGCGGCCCCCCAAAGAAATGCCACCCCACACCATTACTGACCCACTGCCAAACCGGTCATGCTGGAGGATGTTGCAGGCAGCAGAATGTTCTCCACGGCATCTCCAGACTCTGTCACACCTGTCATATGTGCTCAGTGTGAACCTGCTTTCATCTGTGAAGAGCACAGGACAGCAGTGGCGAATTTGCCAATCTTGGTGTTCTCTGGCAAATGCCAAATGTCCTGCACGGTGTTGGGCCCTCATACCACCCTCATGGAGTATGTTTCTGACCGTTTGAGCAGACACATGCACATTTGTGGCCTGCTGGAGGTCATTTTGCAGGGCTCTGGCAGTGCTCCTCCTGTTCCTCCTTGCACAAAGGCGGAGGTAGCGGTCCTGCTGCTGGGTTGTTGCCCTCCTACGACCTCCTCCACGTCTCCTGATGTACTGGCCTGACTCCTGGTAGCGCCTCCATGCTCTGGACACTACGCTGACAGACACAGCAAACCTTCTTGCCACACCTTGCATTGATGTGCCATCCTGGATGAGCTGCACTACCTGAGCCACTTGTGTGGGTTGTAGACTCCGTCTCATGCTACCACTAGAGTGAAAGCACCGCATGCATTCAAAAGTGACCAAAACATCAGCCAAGAAGCATAGGAACTGAGATGTGGTCTGTGGTCACCACCTGCAGAACCACTCCTTTATTGGGGGTGTCTTGCTAATTGCCTATAATTTCCACCTGTTGTCTATCCCATTTGCACAACAGCATGTGAAATTGATTGTCACTCAGTGTTGCTTCCTAAGTGGACAGTTTGATTTCACAGAAGTGTGATTGACTTGGAGTTACATTGTGTTGTTTAGGTGTTCTCTTTATTTTTTGAGCAGTGTATATAATATAATATATATATATATATATATATATATATATATATATATATATATATATTCTATACCTGTATATTACAATTACAAGATTTTAAAGCTTTCTATTAGTTATGAATAATACTTTATTGTCTATGGTTTTCCCTCATATGCAAATAATGATATTGTATTATTATATTGCATCAAACCATTGTATAACTTAACATATACCAACTGTTATGCAATATAATGTTGCTTTTTCTGTCCCTTTGTAAAACTCAATAAACTTTAGAATAGAAATTTGAAGAAAAAAAAAATAATAATAATAATATATATATAATTATAAACATTATGCATTGTTCCACTATTTGGTTCTCAGATCAACTGAGAAAAGGTAACTAATAGAGGAAAAACACATCAAATATGTAATAAATAAATATGTGGTGAGGTTATTTTTACTGCTCCTCTTTTTTCACCCCAATGCCCACTTTTTACTCGATCTTTGAATAAAATCTGCATTTCTTTTTTTGGAGAGTTGGGAGGAGGTTAAGATTGTGATATCTTTATAGGATAGGGCTTGGGGTAGAATTAAGTGAAAACATTAAATTAATCACCTTTTAATAGCAGCCTAAACATCAATCAAATGGTAGTGACAATACATCTGAAATAACTGAATTTACATTTTGTGAATAGCTAAATGGCTTTCAAACAGCAAATGTATGGTTAAAACTCTAAATGCTATTCATTAATGTTTTGGAGCTTAGTGAATAGGTCTCAAAGTTTTCTGGTGTGTGCAAACAGGCTAGAATAGATGGCATTACTATTAGCTCTGCCTAGGATACACCTGGTTCCAAATGATGTAAATCTGTCTCTGCAAATTGACATGCTAAGTTTATTATTAGCTTCCTTAAATTTAATTCAGCAGGTTGAACAAAGAATCTTCAATATACATCAATGTACACCCTATGGCGAAGAGGTTTTGCCAACCAAAGGCTTGTTTCCAAAGTATCTGCTTTAAGCTTTTGTTATGGATGACATTTGGTAGCTATTAGTAGCTTCTAGTTACGGACTGGTTTTTAATATGCGTTTTAGGATTTAAAGGGACACCCAATGCCAAATATTAAAAAATCACTATTTAGTAGATATACCCCAATGAAAACATGCTTACCGTTAATTGTGTTTTTTTTCCATTCAGGGTATATCTAAAAACAAGGTTAATTTATAAATGTGGCAATCGAAATTTGCACTTTTTGTAAAATGAACAAAGAGGAAACACGAACACACTAACATACTTTTTCCTATGTGATAACTCTGCATTTGTTAATCCATACTTCCCAATATTTTAAATGGACAAAGACGGGTACTTTCATTTTAGGGGTGTGAGTGGGGGTGTAGCCAGTTACCTAAAATTCTGAGACATTGTATGTAACTTCATAATAAATATTTTGCAACTAAAATGTAATTTATTACAAGGCAATGCATCTTATTTAAATAGATTGATTTCTAAACACATGTATTGTAGTTTACAGACACATTACTGTGAATATTACTGCTGTGGAGCTCTGTTATACACCCAGACACACCAACAATATGTACCAATATGAACCAGAAAAGAGGGATATTAGGATAGAAAAGATGGGACAGAGGGATCTAGGCCCAAAATATGGAATGTTCCTCTTAAATAGAAACACTTGGAAGGAATGAAATCTGTTTTTTGAGCTTTTTCATCAAACAGAAACAAGTTTAAAATGTTGTTTAGCAGTAGCAGGTAAACTTTACCAACAAGAACCTACATTTCCAAATGAGTTTTTATTTTTGAATAAATGTTGAAGATGATTTAATAATATGAAAAATATGTTAATTTTGTAATATTTTCCTATTTTATAATACATTATTTTTGGTTTATGATATATTTTCTGATATTTTAATATTTTAAAAAATATATTTAAAAAGTTTAGTCAAAAATAATTAAATCATTTGGAAAGTGTATCCAACAATATTAAATTGAGGCCAAATTCAAAAGCATTAGTCTCCCATTACACTGTATGGAAGCATTATTAGTAACATCAGTAAGGAATTCATTTGAGTCTTTAATTAAAAGATTTTCCATGTGGGAAACTGAATACAATCAACGACAGCCTCTTTAGTGATTATTGACTGGCTCCTAAAACTTTGCAACAACATCAGAAACAAGCCCTCAATTGTACAATTTAAGGCAGTTTAGCCCAGGGTTATACATAATAACTGATCTGAGGCAAATTTCTGCTAAGTCCTCAGGGAATTAAAAGACAACTTGGCAATGAACTCAGATGGGTATTTGACACAACTAGAGAGTGCTATTTTATGACTGATTGCAGTGAGGTATTTTTAGGTTTCTTCTGCCTAAGGCATGTCTAACAGTATGCAACCCCCTTTAATGATACACGGTTTCTTACTAATAGATCTAACGTGTAATTTATTTCCCAATTCTCAGATTAACAATTTTTACAAGTTTCTTACCTTACAACTGTTCATTATATTTTCCTTTTACCATATCCTCATTTCCACTGACCTATATTCCATCATGGCCACTGAAGTTGCTTTATGAGGCAGTTCTGCACAGTATGCAGCACTGCCATTCAGCGTCTCCACGCTCTGCATAGAGATGCTGAATTTTTCTCATAGAGATGCATTGATTCAATTCATCTCTATGTGGAGGTGCTAATTGGCCAAAATCATAAATTCTGCTGATGTCACCAATGAGGTGGATTGGGGGTGGGGCCAGCCCCGGCAGACCCGCGCGGGCTGGAAATAAGGTGAAGGTCAGGAATTGTCACGCATCCTTTGTCTGCATGTGGCAAAAATAGAGATAATTACCTTCCGAAGATCGAGGGGAGTAGCGGTCGGCGGTCTTTTGCCATGATGCCTGGCTTTTGTGGCATGTCAGTCAATCGGATCTGCAAGAGGTTTATTTTAACTCACTTATTCCTTAGCTCATTGCCCTGTCATGGTTTACCTTAGATGGTTATCCGAGAGTGTGTTCCTGATTGTGTTTTCTGTTTTTTGACTTTGAGTTCGTTTTGACTTCCCTGATTTCTGGTACCCTTGACTTTTGGCTTTTCCTTATCGCTGTGTCTCGTTCTGTGTCCCTGACCTTGGCTAGTTTTCTGACTATTCTCAGGTATTATAGTCTGGCCATTCTAAGGCCCGGTAAGACATTACCCTTAGTTCTAGGGTGTGATACTATTCTGCGTCCTGGATCAATATAATCCTGATATTACGACATGGCCATAGATCCTGCAGAATTGTGTCAGCACATAGCAGCTTGCGAGAGAAAGCTAGAGAAGAATGATCACCGTATGGATCAATTTGTCCAAGCTTTCAATACGCTACTAATAAGTACGGCTCATTTGCAGCCTGAGGTCACTTTGGCAGGTACACCCCCTCCTACTGTACCTACACCTATCATATACAGGGCACCTTCTATCACCTTATCTTCACCCCCACATTTTAAAGGTAATATTCATGAATGTCAGGGATTCCTTAATCAGACTGAGTACCATTTTGAAGCCTCTCCTGGGTCCTTCCCCATGGATAGAGCTAAAATTGGGTACTTAATGAACCAACTACAAGGTAAAGCCTTAGCATTTGCTAATCCATTATGGGTAAGTAATAAGACTGTTGCCCATAATTACAAGGAATTCCTTGCAGAATTCAAATTAATGTTTGAACCATTGGGAGGGGAGAGCAAGGGAGAGCAAGGGAACTGGTCTGTCTCAGAGTATGCCATAGAATTCCGCACCCTGGCTTCTGAGGTAGACTGGACCAATAACGGATTAATCATCGCATTCTTAGGGGGATTATCCGAAGCTATCCATGATGAGATTGCAGCCAAAGAACTACCTGGGAGATTAAATGAATACATCACTTATGTGATGCATATTGATAATCGACTCAGGAAAAGGGAGATAACTAGAAATAGAACCAGACGTATGAATATGTCATTGGCGCCTCGCTTCTCTAGTCCTGTTGTTTCTGGCCGTCCTGTGCAGTCTGAGACAGTTTAGGAGAAAAGAGGGCCTTTGCTTATACTATGGCAAGAAAGGACATATGAGAAATGCTTGTCCCATAGATCCGGAAAACTTGCGCACCTAAGAACTATAAGGGGATCGGTCTTAGGTGTGATGGATATGTCTCCTGGTACTACCCAAAGTAAATTTCTCCTTAATATTACTGCTCTATGCAACAAGAAACCTTTTTCATGTAAAGCCCTTATAGACTTTATCGACATGCAATTTGTCAGTAAACACCTCCTACCCATCAAGGAGAGATCATCACCCTTGGCTGTCGATGCAACTGATAGAAGACCTCTCTCTCAACCTCTAATTACCCACGAAACTATGCCTATTACTGTTACTATAGAAGCGTTACATAAAGAAATCATTACATTTCAGATAATTGCTTCCCCTTCTTGTTCCATAATACTAGGATTCTCATGGCTTGTTAAGCATAATCCATTCTTTCCACACCAAATTTCCTTTCAAGCCTGGTCCTGTCCACCCAATGGTCGATCTTTAAGTGGGGGGGTAATGTCACGTATCCTTTGTCTCCATGTGGCAAAAACGCAGATAATTACTTTCCGAAGTTAGAGGGGAGTGCCGCTCAGCGGTCTTCTGCCATGATGCCTGGCTTGTGCGGCATGTCGGTGCACGCCGGCCGCTGCAGACCCATGCAATTATATAGCCCCACGTCCGTCCACGGTAAAGACAGCGTCAATGTGCGGGTGACGTCACGCAAAACACGCACATGCACGTTTTGTGGTTAAGGGCTAGGTACAGCCAATCGGATCTGCAAGAGGGTTATTTTAACTCACTTATTCCTTAGCTCAATGCCCTGTCGTAGTTTCCCTTAGATGGTTATCCGAGAGTGTGTTCCTGATCGTGTTTTACTGTTTTTTTACTATGGTTTCGTTTTGACTTCCCTGATTTCTGTTACCCTTGACTTTTGGATTTTCCTTAATGCTGTGTCTCGTTCTGTGTCCCTGACCTCGGCTATTTTTCTGACTATTCTCGGGTATGTTAAGTCCGGCCATTCTAAGATCAATATAATCCTGACAGGAATACATGTTTGTGTTCCTGACCCTATAGTGTTCCTTTCATATCCACCAAAATATAAGTATAGTTTTTGCCTATAATCAATTACCTTCATTTTCTGGGTCAAGTATATAGTAATCTATGTGTACAAATTCAACTATATATTTGTAAAGTTGTACATTGCTAGGCAAGCAGATATAAATCACACAACTAGAAAGTAGGGGGAAGTATTTTTCCATTAAATACTTTATGCTCACCATTTTTATATCTACTAGCAAACTTACATAGTTACATTGAATTGGTCTGGTATGCCTAGTGCAACACACAGAAAATGAGGGAGTCTGACTTAAAATTAAATGCTCAATACTGGATATAGGCAGAAATTTCACCAAAAATCTGTCTGAAAATGTAGAAAAATAGAATTAACACCGTAAATCCAGTGTGATAGAACCAGGAGCTATTTCACTAAAAAGGCTCAGGTTGAGACACTGCTGTAGGCATATATTTCAAGAATCGGAAATAGAGAGCAACACTTATATGTGTGGTGTGTATACCTTTAAATCTGCTAAAAAACAGAGTAAAATTGATACATACAGAATACTATACTTTATAAAAAGAAAGAAATTATGACCTCTTCGTATATAGGAAGACAGTATGAGGAACTGTTTCCTATATTGCCATAGAATTAGTGCAACATTAATGTGTAATGGCAAAAAAGTATATGGTGTGTACACCTTTAAATCTGTACATACAGAGATAAGATGGAGTATATACCAAAATAATGTTCTTTGTATTACAAAGATATAAAGTTTAAACTTTATGAGGTAGAAATACAGTATAGATGACTGTATTCTACAATAAAATAAGAATAGTAAAAATCAATAAAATCCAATAGATTTAAAAATAATACGAAGTTTATTATAAAAGTGACTCTGCCAAAGCATAAAAACATATGGAGAATAATAATATATCAAAATATTAAAATAACAGTCAGGGATGGTTTGCAAGATTATTACCAGCACATCTGTGTTCGTAGTTCCGATTTTACCGTAGGGACTGATCAGGATGGATATGGATACTTTGTTGCTGTTAAATGTATCACTTTCTGCCGGCTGCTTGTGAGGTTAGCGTGCGTCCCAGACCTCACTCTGGGTGATGCATGCTGCTAGCCGGTCGGTCCCTGGATCTCGGAATGCTCTTTGCCCGGTGAAAAAGAAGAGAGCTCGATGGCTGGTTCTCTAATCTGCGTCCGTACCCCGCTTGATTTAATGTGGTCTAACGCGTTTCGTGGGTGTCAGCCCCACTTCCTCAGAGACAGGATGAAGTTCCTTGGATGTAACATGATTTAAATACAGTTCAAACTAATTAAAATTAATTGTATTAATTTGGTGTATTGATTAATTTGGGGAATGTTACACTAAACAGTTGATTGGGGTTTTCACATAGAATTTGAACATATCATTTCAATATACAGAGTTCTTAAAATTCATAAATATAAATAATGCAAACTTGGAAATGTGTAAGAACATAGAAACATTAGGAGTATCTGTAAAATAAAATAAAATAAAAAATAGAAAATATATAAAAAATATGTTTACAGCATATAGAAATCGATATTCCTTGTAATATTCTGAAGATCCTAAGTAAAAATCTAAAGGATTAGAAGGTATATTTTAAAAGAAGGTACAGTAGTTATAGGTTACAATGTTAACCTTTAAAAATAACATACATATATATAAAAAGAGAATGTCATAAATGCTTGAGTTGATACTGGGTAGTCTATGTATAAAGTACATCGCTATATACATCATATTGGATTGATAGTGAGAATAAAATGAGGATAAAAAGAATGCTTGAAGCGCTGTATGATGAAGTTTTTATAACTACTCAACCATAAGAATGAATGGTGGGGTATAAAAAGACTGCAAGAAACTGTGTGGAGACTGTAAAAAGGTATATAATAAAAACTCTAAAAGAATACATATGTTGAAAAAGTGTCTAAAAAATGTCTAACACGTGTCTGTGTTTCGTTAGGGAATGGAAAGGAAGAGAAATAAATGAATATTAAACTTGAATTGTTCAGTCATATTAAGAGTGGGAGGAGAAAACTCCATAATGTATTAAGACTGTAAGACATATAGGACAACGAAAAATAGAATGGAAAATGAAATGGAATGAGATGAAATAAAAATAAAAATGAATAGAAATAAATAGAAATGAAAATGGTAAAGATAATAAGAGTAATAAGAGTGAGAATAAAAATAAATACAAATAAAAATAAAAATAAATATAAATATAAAAATAATAAAAATAAAAATAAATAGCTGAATTATAATTGTGTGTATATATAGATGTAGACCCACACATAAATAAAAATGTATGGTTCTGTCTAGGGATAAGTGTGATTTATATAGATAAATGAATATACAGAGATATATGAATTGAAAATATATATGTAAGTAAACTTATAGTGAGTTCCCTCTGTATGCCCTAATTAAATCAAGATAAGTGAATAAAAAATAAGTGAATGAGTGTATCAAAGTGAAAGATTTCTATAAAAAAGCATTAAGTTCGAAATCTACGTTCAGACCTTTAGGAACCAAGGTCTCTAAGTTAAGTATCCACTTTGCTTCAATTTGGTCTAGATTTCTTTCCATATCCCCACCTCTCCAATGTACGTTCACTTTTTCAATGGGTAAGAATTTCAATGTTGTGGGATCTCCTCCATGGAATTCTTGGAAATGTTTGGAGAGATTGTGTGTCTGTAGTCCCCTCTTGATGGTACGTATATGTTCTGCTATTCTGGTTTTCAGGGATCTCTTTGTTCGTCCCACATACTGTTTAGAGCAGGGACATGTGATGAGATAGATGACTCCTACTGTGTCACAACTCATATCGGTGTGTAGATTACATTCTTCCAAATTGTTTGTAGATTTAAATTTGGTAATTTCTAATTCCAGGGAGGGGTTATTTTTCAACGCTATACATTTGGTGCATCTTCTAAAACCTCTAGTTTTTGTTTTGTCCTGGATGTCCTGGGAAGATTTAAGAGTTGGTGCTAACATAAGTTGCAGATTCGATGCTTTTGTAAAAATAATTTTTGGTTTAGAGTCTAAAATATCAGTGAGTGTGGGGTCGCTCCTTAATATGTTCCAATGTTTATGTAAGATCTTCTCTATGGTATGGGATTGATGATTAAATTTGGTTATAAAAGCGGGTGTTGATTGGTGTGTATTGGTGATCTTCTTCTTGCTGTTTAGGGTAATCTCTCTTGGGATAGTCAGTGCTTTCTTTCTAGCATCAGTTAGTAGTGTTGTAGGATATCCTTTAACTAAAAACCTCTGTTCCATCTCCTCCATTTGTTCTTCGCAGGATTCCATTTTGGAGCAATTCCTTCTGATTCTCCTAAACTGGTTATAGGGAATGTTTTTCAGCCAAGTGTGTTTGTGGTGGCTGTTGAAAGGAATGAAACTGTTGCAGTCCATGGATTTCTTAAAAGTCTTAGTGTGTATTTCTTTATCTTCAATATAGATGTTTAGGTCTAAGAATTCAATCTGTTGCTGTGAATGATTGAATGTGAATTCCAAATTATACGGATTGGTGTTGAGGTAGTTCTTAAATGATTCTAAAGATTCCAGATCTCCTTTCCAAATAAAGAAACAGTCGTCTATATATCTACGCCACAGGGCCTTTTTAGTGAAATAGCTCCTGGTTCCATCACACTGGATTTACGGTGTTAATTCTATTTTTCTACATTTTCAGACAGATTTTTGGTGAAATTTCTGCCTATATCCAGTATTGAGCATTTCATTTTAAGTCAGACTCCCTCATTTTCTGTGTGTTGCACTAGGCATACCAGACCAATTCAATTTTATTTTATCAAATTTCACCTACTGATGTTTTAGAGAACGACTATGGCTTTGAGCAGAAATATCGATTCAATTAGAATGGACAGAAAGACATTTATGGACACTTGGTCCCTCAATGAAGATAACCAGACTATTAGTGAAACTCAAACACTACCTCCCAATCAAAAGACGGATATCAGATCCCTCATTTACAAACTAGGTAAAACAATAGAGAGGGAAGTGCAGGTGTGGTGGGATGTAGCAACTTTGGATTTCTATGTAAATAACAACATAGTCCCAAGAGGTCTGAGACTATTCAAAAGATCAACTTATAAACGTCATGATCTGACACTTTTAAAGAAATGGGACCAACTCCTGGACAAGGGATCCCTATTATTGATGGTATTTCTCATCAATGAAAAAAAGAAGGACCTCACCCAATTAGATTTAGAGATAACCGAACTGAAAACCTCCATCCGCCCTTTGGTGGAGAATGGAGAATTTGTGGAACTCCTAGACCAAATTGAAAGAAGAGTCAAAGACATCGAATTGAACATCAGAGAGAATAAAAGGAAGAAAATTATGAGAGATCAAGCCGACTACAAAACCCAGACACAAAGAAATTGGAAAAAAGATACAAGACAGAGACCCAATCCTCCCATGGAATACGAAATGGATTACAGACCACAGCGACGTATGACCTATAAGGAAGCTCTAGTCTCCCAAAGAACTCCTACACACAGCTTTAAAACTAACCAGATGCAGGATAGACTAACTCATAATAGAAGATATGAGAATACAAAATACAGACAATACCAACCCCATCATCAGATGCGATATACACATCAGGGAAGATATAAACAACATCCAGAACAAGATACTCACCAATACCAGAAGAAGGATTGGAGATCACAAGACAATTTATACCGAAACACTCCAGATTCAAGAACTCTATCATCAGATTATGGGGAGACTCAACCCATTAAGGCGGCTAAGGACAATAAGACCTTACCTCTAGCCCCAAATATGCACATGGGGAATGATTTTTTAGAGAAACGGGGGAGGATTCCCCCCAAACAATTCATTATGGAGGACTTCAGGTCTCCAGATATAAGGAAGAAAAGAACAATAAGAGAAACAGAAGAAGAGCCAGAACCACAAGAAGACCCAGTCCAACAAAAAAGGAGGAGGTGAACATATTTAATTTATCCACCAGAGTTCTTAATCCAGATGAAATATCACTTTTGAAAAAAGGTTTAAAGTTTGCACCCACTTCAAAAAGTTCGAATTTTAATGCCTGCATAGATCTACACAAATTCATACGGAAGGCTACTATCAAAAATTTTTTTGCTGACAAGGACCCAACACAACCTAATACAGTACAAGATTACACCCATACAGGACTACATCCCACCTCCACTTTTTATCCACAGCACATGAAGACCGATTTAATTAAAGTATTTGAGAAGATGGTGGAGAAAGGCTTTAGAAGGGAGATTACAAATAAAATTAAGAAAGACAATCTCACGAAAAAAGAGAGGAATTCACTCAAACAGCTCATGAAATTGGGGGACATTACCTTTAAAGCGGCAGACAAAGGAGGGGGACTAGTTATCCTGAACACTGAGAACTATGTGGTTGAAAACCAAAGACTGTTGGGAGACACTTCTACTTATCTTAAACTCGAACAAGATCCTACCTTATCATTCAAGGAAAGATTAAAAGAAATACTGGATCAAGGAAAGGAGAGAGGGATCATCAATGATAGGGAATACCAATATCTACTTACCAAATTTCCAAGGATACCAGTCTTCTACCACTTACCCAAAATCCATAAGCGACTGATAAAACCACCGGGAAGACCAATTATCTCTGGAATTGGATCTCTTACAGCCAATCTCTCCGAATACGTCGATCAGTTTCTACAAAATTTGGTACCCCACCTCAAATCCTACCTGAGGGATTCCACGCAGATTTTAAATATTTTAGCTGATTTTAAATATACAGAAGATATGTTTTTAGTTACAGCAGACGTCACCTCACTCTATACAATAATAGAACACCTACAAGGATGTGAGGCCACCCAATTCTCACTAGCAGTATATTCAGAATTAAAGAATGATCAAATTGATTTCCTCATCCAATGCATCGCATTTATTCTTACCCATAACTATTTTTGGTGCAATGATCAATTTTATCTACAGATAGAGGGTACCGCCATGGGGACACGATTTGCGCCAAGCTACGCAAACTTATTCATGGGCAAATGGGAAGAAGAATTCATATGGAATAACTGCCCTTTTGACGCAAATCTGTCCCTGTGGCGTAAATATATAGACGACTGTTTCTTTATTTGGAAAGGAGATCTGGAATCTTTAGAATCATTTAAGAACTACCTGTCAGGAAACTGACAGGGATCCAATACGCAGAGTGCGCACAGAAGGAGGTACGTATACCGGACCTTAGAATGGCCGGACTAACGTAAGGACAAAGCAAGAATAGTCAAAAGGTAAGCCGAGGTCAAGGGAGCCGGAGGACAGGTAAGCGAGATACAAGCCGAGTCAAAGGAGAGGAGAGGACAACAGGACAAAAGACAAGCAAGGGTCAAAACCAGAAACACTAGATAAAGAACGCGCTGAGTGACTAGCAAGCTAGAACCACGACAGGGCAATGAGCAGTAGTAAAGGTTTCCTTTAAATACCCTGTACCTAAATAGAGACCACGCCCCCAAAAGGTCCGGAATAGCGGTTCCCGGCACTTTATGCAAATGCCGACGTCATGACGTCGACGCTAGCCGTCACGTCATAAAAGGAGGAGGAGCTAGCGCGGCCGGCGCGAAAACGGCCGAAATATGCCGAAATGCTAGGGGAAGGGAGCCCCTAAGCAGAGAGGATGTCCTCCCTGGATACATCACCAACAGGTACCCTGACAGTACCTCAACACCAATCCGTATAATTTGGAATTCACATTCAATCATTCACAGCAACAGATTGAATTCTTAGATCTAAACATCTATATTGAAGATAAAGAAATACACACTAAGACTTTTAAGAAATCCGTGGACTGCAACAGTTTCATTCCTTTCAACAGCCACCACAAACACACTTGGCTGAAAAACATTCCCCATAACCAGTTTAGGAGAATCAGAAGGAATTGCTCCAAAATGGAATCCTGCGAAGAACAAATGGAGGAGATGGAACAGAGGTTTTTAGTTAAAGGATATCCTACAACACTACTAACTGATGCTAGAAAGAAAGCACTGACTATCCCAAGAGAGATTACCCTAAACAGCAAGAAGAAGATCACCAATACACACCAATCAACACCCGCTTTTATAACCAAATTTAATCATCAATCCCGTACCATAGAGAAGATCTTACATAAACATTGGAACATATTAAGGAGCGACCCCACACTCACTGATATTTTAGACTCTAAACCAAAAATTATTTTTACAAAAGCATCGAATCTGCAACTTATGTTAGCACCAACTCTTAAATCTTCCCAGGACATCCAGGACAAAACAAAAACTAGAGGTTTTAGAAGATGCACCAAATGTATAGCGTGCAAAAATAACCCCTCCCTGAAATTAGAAATTACCAAATTTAAATCTACAAACAATTTGGAAGAATATAATCTACACACCGATATGAGTTGTGACACAGTAGGAGTCATCTATCTCATCACATGTCCCTGCTCTAAACAGTATGTGGGACGAACAAAGAGATCCCTGAAAACCAGAATAGCAGAACATATACGTAACATCAAGAGGGGACTACAGACACACAATCTCTCCAAACATTTCCAAGAATTCCATGGAGGAGATCCCACAACATTGAAATTCTTACCCATTGAAAAAGTGAACGTACATTGGAGAGGTGGGGATATGGAAAGAAATCTAGACCAAATTGAAGCAAAGTGGATATTTAACTTAGAGACCTTGGTTCCTAAAGGTCTGAACGTAGATTTCGAACTTAATAGAAATTTTTTTTTGTTTTTTTCACTTTGATACACTCATTCACTTATTTTTTATTCACTTATCTTGATTTAATTAGGGCATACAGAGGAAATTCACTATAAGTTTACTTACATATATATTTTCAATTCATATATCTCTGTATATTCATTTATCTATATAAATCACACTTATCCCTAGACAGAACCATACATTTTTATTTATGTGTGGGTCTACATCTATATATACACACAATTATAATTCAGCTATTTATTTTTTTTTTATTATTTTTATATTTATTTTTATTTTTATTTTTATTTTTATTTGTATTTATTTTTATCTTACTCTTATTATTTTACCATTTCATTTCTATTTATTTCTTTTATTTTTATTTTTATTTCATTCATTCCATTTCCTTTCCATTCTATTTGTTTTATTCCTATATGTCTTATAGTCTTAATAATTATGGAGTTTTTTCCTCCTTTTAATATGACTGAACATTCAAGTTTAATATTTTACTCTTTTTTCCATTCCCTTCGAAACACAGTTTTTATTATATACCTTTTCTTTTTCAACATATTATTCTTTTAGAGTTTTTATTATATACCTTTTTACAGTCTCCACACAGTTTCTTGCAGTCTTTTTATACCCCACCATTCATTCTTATGGTTCAGTAGTTATAAAAACTTCATCATACAGTGCTTCAAGCATTCTTTTTATCCTCATTTTATTCTCACTATCAATCCAATATGATGTATATAGCGATGTACTTTATACATAGACTACCCAGTATCAACTCAAGCATTTATGACATTCTCTTTATATATATATGTATGTTATTTTTAAAGGTTAACATTGTAACCTATAACTACTGTACCTTCTTATAAAATATACCTTCTAATCCTTTAGATTTTTACTTAGGATCTTCAGAATATTACAAGGAATATCGATTTCTATATGCTGTAAACATATTTTTTATATATTTTCTATTTTTTATTTTATTTTATTTTACAGATACTCCTAATGTTTCTATGTTCTTACACATTTCCAAGTTTGCATTATTTATATTTATGAATTTTAAGAACTCTGTATATTGAAATGATATGTTCAAATTCTATGTGAAAACCCCAATCAACTGTTTAGTGTAACATTCCCCAAATTAATCAATACACCAAATTAATACAATTAATTTTAATTAGTTTGAACTGTATTTAAATCATGTTACATCCAAGGAACTTCATCCTGTCTCTGAGGAAGTGGGGCTGACACCCACGAAACGCGTTAGACCACATTAAATCAAGCGGGGTACGGACGCAGATTAGAGAACCAGCCATCGAGCTCTCTTCTTTTTCACCGGGCAAAGAGCATTCCGAGATCCAGGGACCGACCGGCTAGCAGCATGCATCACCCAGAGTGAGGTCTGGGACGCACGCTAACCTCACAAGCAGCCGGCAGAAAGTGATACATTTAACAGCAACAAAGTATCCATATCCATCCTGATCAGTCCCTACGGTAAAATCGGAACTACGAACACAGATGTGCTGGTAATAATCTTGCAAACCATCCCTGACTGTTATTTTAATATTTTGATATATTATTATTCTCCATATGTTTTTATGCTTTGGCACAGTCACTTTTATAATAAACTTCGTATTATTTTTAAATCTATTGGATTTTATTGATTTTTACTATTCTTATTTTATTGTAGAATACAGTCATCTATACTGTATTTCTACCTCATAAAGTTTAAACTTTATATCTTTGTAATACAAAGAACATTATTTTGGTATATACTCCATCTTATCTCTGTATGTACAGATTTAAAGGTGTACACACCATATACTTTTTTGCCATTACACATTAATGTTGCATTAATTCTATGGTAATATAGGAAACAGTTCCTCATACTGTCTTCCTATATACGAAGAGGTCATAATTTCTTTCTTTTTATTAAGTATAGTATTCTGTGTGTATCAGTTTTACTCTGTTTTTTAGCAGATTTAAAGGTATACACACCACACATATAAGTGTTGATCTCTATTTCCGATTCTTGAAATATATGCCTACAGCAGTGTCTCAACCTGAGCCTTTTTAGTGAAATAGCTCCTGGTTCTATCACACTGGATTTACGGTGTTAATTACATAGTTACATAGCTTTTAAGAGACATGCGTCTATCAAGTTCAACCTTTCTCACATTTCTGTGAAGAACTATTTGGAACAGAGGAAACCACACTGGTTGGTTAAACCTAGTAACCTAAACAACACATAAAAACATAACCTCATATAGTAACTACTGATGTGAATAAAAAAGAGAGGGTTGTGGTGGTGTGTAAAGATTTGCACAATCTAATGTATTCCACAAACCACAGAGATATAATGCATTCCCTTAACATTATAAATTTAGCATATGACACGTGCTATGACGTATTTCAACACGCATATTAATGGTATGTATGTGAGAGTATGATCTTATAGCGTATAATCTTGTATCACTTCAATCACAAGGTTTTAGCTTATAGGGCACATTAGACATCAGTTAGGCCTAATTACCCAGAATCCTACCACAGCACAGACTCCTGTCAGCAGATATTTGCATGTGTGAAGTTGCAGTCTTCAAATATAAATAACATTCTTTTTGTGGCAACATTTATAGTAGAGTGTTACTAAAACAGTGATGTAATTGATTATTTAAACATCTAGATGATTTATTTAGGAAGTGTTTTACCAGAAAAACATATTTTGAAGTTTTGTTTTCATTTTTTTCAAGAATGTCATAAAAAAAAAAAAATGGTCCACTCATACATTAATGAGGTAATAAATTGCTTTATTGTCCCAATTTAAACATTGTATTTCATACAATGACATCACAGATGCTGCTTTTTGGCAGATAGAAAAATCTGGCTGCACCATTCAGTCTGATGCAGTTAAAAGGTTACTCCAAGTACCATGAGTACATCAGTGATAAGAAGTGGTCATGTGTACGTGTAGCGTTTCCTGCAGATACAAAGATTAACCCTTTCACTGCTGGAGGTGTAACTCCACCTCTGGCAACGTCATTAGCTAGCTTAAAACAAAGTACCAGGTTGGCCAATTGATTATTTGATTAATTAGTGGGGTAATAGCTGCTTGATCCAAGGAGACATCTGACTGCTATTTTGGGGTCAAGAAGGATACATCACTTATTTTTTCAAGAATTTTTTCCTAGTTTGTTGCAAAATTGAAGGCACTTCAGGCTAGGAATTTATTTTTTTACTTCTTTTGGATCAACAGCAAAAACTTATGTGAGGAAGGCTGAACTTGGTGGACGCAAGTCTCTTTTCAGCTATGTAACTATGTAACTATGTATTTAGCTGAATCTCATCATCGGTCTGAAATCTTTCCCCTTTCAAAGGTGATTTTAATTTTGGAAAAAGCCAGAAATAGTAGGGTGCCAATACTGGGCTGTAGGGGGGTTGAGTCACCTGAGTAATTTGATGCTTCACCAAAAACCTCTGCACGAGACGTGATGGATTTGTGGGCGCGTTGTCACGATGAAGCTTCCAGTCACCAGCTGCCCATAGCTGTGGCTGTTTTTGTCGTATTACATCTCTCAACAGACGAAGAACATTGAGGTAGTATATATTCTCGACCATCTTTAAAGCGTTTGTGCCACACTTTTCTTGCTGCACTCATTGCATCGTTCCCGAAAGTCTTCTGAAAAATCCGAATAGTTTCCATGGAGGAATGTTCAAGCTTAACACAAACTTTGATGCAGATTCGTTGCTCTACTCCCTCAGTCACTTTGAAATCGACAGCCACACAGTACCCATTCTCACTCAATGGCGTATAGCGCCCCCCTCTTACTTGTACAGTCACGCAAACTGTTCTTGTTATATTAACAATGGCTGGACTTTTTCCAGACAGACCTTTTATCTCATTTATTTTTTGATATTTTTATATATTTTTTTATAAATGTATAAAAAAAAATTGAATCATTTGAAAGGCTTATACAAAAATATTAAATTAAGACCAATGTAAAAAAGGGATAAGGTAAGGTACCCGGCTTCATAGTCAGATTGGCATCCTGATCATCTAGCTTGTTTTCCTTAAACTGATTATTCACTAAACAGCAATTAGAAAGCTTTTTAAAAAAAAAAATCAGTATTCTAAAAATGAAAACGTGCATGTATTTAATAATGCAGGTTTTTCAGTGGGTATATCTTAAAACAGCTTGCAAATTATGCAGATCTCTTGTCTGCAGTTCTCCCCTTCTTCCCAATGCAGTTCAATGAGAAGTCTTTGCAAGGCAGGTGTACTGGGCAATTGCCTCTTTGAGTTTAGCTCCTCTGAGCTAACCAAACTAGAATGTAACAGGACCCGTTGTATGATTTAAATGGACACCATAGTCACCAAAACAAATTTAGCTAATTGCAGCAGTTTTGGTGTATAGATCATGTCCCTGCAATCTCACTGCTCCATTCTCTGTCATTTAGGAGTTAAATCATTTTGTTTATGATCCCTAGTCACACCTTCCTGCATGTGACTTCCACAGCCTTCCTAAACACTTCCTGTAAAGATATATCTAAAGTTTATCCTTCTTTTATTGCACGTTCTTTCTAATTTAGATTTTCTCATCCCCTGCTATGTTAATAGCTTGCTAGACCCTGCAAGAGCCTCCTGCATGTGATTAAAGTTCAATTTACAGAGAAAGAGATGCAATTGTTTATGGTAAATTACATCTGATTGAAAGTGAAACAAGTTTTGCACGGATTCAAGCGGTCAATAGGAAAGCAATTTTCAATGCTTTCCCATGGACGCTCTGCGCGATGGAGGCAAAATTCCAGAAGACAGCCACTAGAAGCTGGCTTAACCCCAAATGTAAACATAGCAGTTTCCTTGAAACTGCTATGTTTGCATCTGAAGGGTTAAAACCTGAGGGACCTGGCACCCAGACCACTTCATTGAGTTGAAGTGGTCTGGGTGACTATAGTGTCCCTTTAAAATCCTAAATGGCAGAGAATTGAGCAGTGAAGCCTGAGAAGCATGATCTATACACTAAAACTGCTTCATAATGCTAAAGTTGTTTAGGTGACTATAGTGTTCCTTTAATTTATACATGTGCCAGTTTCTTTTGAAATCTGCACTTTTTAAGAATTAAAAAAAGAGGATACACTCATCACACATGAAGCTTTTCAGAAAGTCAAAGTGTTTTATGGGTCTGAAGTGTCCTTTTAAAACTTGGCACTCTAAAACCCGTGAATTGCAAAGAGAAATCTGAAAAATCAAGCAACCTTTTCCCCTATAAAAATAATCTTGGTTCACCTACGTCTGTTTTGTTTTATACTAACTCAGAATCTCACTAATAGACAAAGTTAATTCTGGCCTGAGACAAATTATATTGATCGCAAAAAATATGGCCTCCGACCTGGCACTCAAACATTTCAGTGGAAAATTCTGAATAAGTAATCAAGTTTCTTAAAAAACAAGCCAAATATTGGTGAGCCAAGATGATTTTCACAGAGGAAAAGCTTGGTTAATTATTCAGAATTTCCCATTGAAATGCATGGATCGTAGGGTGCCAGGTTTGATGTTGGATTTTGGGGTTAATATAATTTGGCTCAGGCCAGATTGAAGCAGGTTACATCATACACAGTATATGTAGGTTTTTAGCGTAGATGGACAGCTTTTATAGTTTCATCATCCCTTTTGCATGTGGACTGATTGCTCTGAGGTTAGTTTCTTTAAAACCCACGTACAATTAAGTAGCCTTTTGAAGACAAAAAATTTCAATTCTGACCGATCCAAATCTCCAATATTAGAATTTAGTGACTTTACTATTCCAATATGAAATAGGTCCTAAAAGCTACTTAACCACCATATGTCAAGGTAATGTTTTTTTTTTTGCTTATGGTCTCTGGGCACCTTTTCCCAACTTTTGTCAAACTACGTTGGAGTGGTTTGCCCAAACCTGGGGCTCTCTCTAGCACAAATTACATTTTAACTTCCACATTATGAAATTCAGTTTTGTCTAACCTTATCAGTGGGGATTGACTGAGAGTGTTAGGGACAAGAAAAGCATGATTAGACTGGGCACTTTGAGAAACATCTATTTTGCAGCATTGTAAATATGCTTAAGTAAAGAAATAGTTTTCAAAAAGGCTTAGCAGAATTGAGTTTTCAAGCCTAATCAAGATAAATATAACTGTTTTTACATTTAAATCATTGCCCTCCTATTGGATTCATTGTTTAAAAATGCTAGTTAAAGTGAAAATCCTATAATCCATTTCACAAACAACTCACATTAAAATCAGTTCTTTTTTTAGGAAAGATATTAATTTCACAAGGATATGTATTGCATCATTGCTCAATTATCTGTAAATTGTGTCAGGGATTATGTCGTGCTCTATATTTGCACCAGACATAACTACATATTAAAAGCCTAAAATGGAACAAAACTTCCAATGTTACAGCAAAAACATCAAAGGAAAAAACGAAGAGGGATAAGAGCTTTTTTTTTTTTTTTTTTTTATTATTTAGTTTATAAATTCCCTATGATTTCAAGGATTGGTAACCATGGATACTGGATCTGTGGGTGTTTTATTCTGTGCTTATTAAAGTATTGAAACACTTTGGATATCTCGCACGGATGATTAGGAGTAAAATTCTAGTAGCTGTGCATTCTGATTTAGTTTCCTGTTCTGGATCAATGCTGTGTCCTAAAATACCTTTCCTAGTTCCACAGTTGCTCTTCGATGTAACTTTAATTTGGAAGGGTCTTTTGCTATACTGTTTTTGAAAAATGTTCAGACCCCCTTCTTCCCCTAAAATAACAAATGAGCCAGAGAAACACAATTAGATTGTGTTCCCTTCCTTTACTTGTGGTTTGTAGTTGCCATCTGGAACTCTAATTGTAAAACATTTGTTTGTTTTTTACCCCTATAAAACTCTGTAATTTATACTGGTTGCCCTTTTTTATTTTAATTCTTTTTTTTTTTTTTAAAGACAGTAGAAAGCCATTGAAACATCACAAAAGATCAAAATGTACATTACAAATCAGCGAGTCCAGTCTATTTATCCATTATAGGAGTAAACCAAAAATCATGACATATTAACAAAAACAATGTCAATAGCCAGTCTAGCCCCAAGGAATTTGCAATTTATACCCATCTTACTCCTGATCTTTGCCCAACTTCTTACTAGTAGACATGACCGAGAGACAGCTTGAAAATTACATTGGTTTCACTTTTAACTTCTCAATCCCATTACGTGTTCATTTTCCTAAAGAGAGCATCACGCTTAAAATCCTAAGCATCAAACATTGAAGGGTTCTGCTCAGTACTCTCTTCGGTATTTTGTAACAGTAATGAGCTGGAGCAGGGAAAGAGCTTATTTTAATTACTATAGCCAAATCTAGCAATAAATATTATTTTGAGCATTCTCCATCTGTATTTTACAATTCTAAAAAAAAAAAATGAATTTTTTAATTATTTTTTTTTTGTCGTAGTTTTTTTTTTTTTATAACTTTATAGTTTGTTTCTGTTTATCTAGTCATCTAGACAGCTCACCTCAAATACGCTAATGTAAGGGGTAATCGCCTAATCAAGCTCAGGGAAATAATTCTCCCTCCTGGCTGGTGAAGAGAATCATCACAAATGTAAATGTTGCTTGCGGAGTCGCAGTGAAAACAGAGCAGCTATTCTTGTAACACTTTACTTAAACAGATGCAGGGTTGCTTGCTAAAGTGAGGATTCAAAGTGAATTTCAAATTTAAGGTCAAAGTAGCCGAACTGCAAGAAAATCTCTGCAGCAGCTATTCGTTCAGTTTGACTATTTTGGCCTTAAGTTCGAAATTCTCGTTAAATTCTATTTGAATGCCTAACAATTCCTACCTTAGTGAAAAGCTCTGCTCTTAGTAGCAATAGTCTAACTTATTTGTTTCTTTATTAGTCTTACATTTATGTATAATTATAAATGGAAAATACAATTTAATTAAACTTTAAAGTTTAAGAAATGTTCTCAATTGTCTATATCTTACTGCTGAAGATGTGCGTATAATATACACCATAGGGTTTAATCACTAAACACCAAATTGTAGTGAATTTAAAACTGAACTGCAAAATGAAGGCTAAAAATAAACAAACTGGAGAATGTTTTCAAATCCTCAGTTTTGTGCTAAATTTTCCAGTCGATTTTAATTTTAGTGTATTTTGATGTTTAGTGAATGAACCCATCTGCCAGCCCTGTTTTTTGCCACTTATGTTTGCATGATATTGCATAATATTGTTTGATGACCTTTATTAATATAATTTTTTTATTCTTTTTTTTTTTTTTAGGAACCTGGGTTACATTTGGAGGGCAGATTTCTGATGAGGTAAAACCCGAATTTGTTTTATAAATTTATTTTGAGTTGTAATTTCTATTGAGAAGCAACTTAGAAGGCTCATGTCTGAGTAATATACACACTGCAGTTCAGTACGGTACACATGTGGCTGGCTGGGATATCCCTTATTTAAAATCACAGTTGATACAAAGGTTCAGTAGCAGATTTGTAATATCCCTCAATAACAGTTTCACTTAAGGTATTGGCTATTATAATAATATTTCTACCCTGAATCACTATTTAGAGTAGACCAGGGTAAGCAGCCTTTGGCATTCCAGATGCAGTGGACTGCGTCTGCCCTAATGCTGTACCAGTTTAATGGCTGTAAGAGAGTTATGGGAGATGTAGTCCACAACATCTGGATTGCCAGAGTTTGCCTACCCTTGCCTTCGCGTATAAAAGAATTTGTTTAAAAAAGCTACAAGTGCAAGATTTTATGCTTGTGGAGCTCCCCCTTATCAATTTGTACTGTATGTCTGTATATTTCATTGTTTCGATTCTCCCAGTTGTACAGAACAGTGGAATATTCTGGCATTTTAAAAACACTACTACTAATTATAATAAAAATTAATCTGCTCTGCACTTAAATTATGTTTACTAAAAGCCATCCGCAGGAACTTGCCCAATGAAATAGTTGTGATGGGGGAGATGTGAAAGTCTGCTCTTAACTAAAGAAAAACTGGCTGCAAAATAATGTATAACAAGCAAATTAAAATGGCTTACTCAGTTACAGACAAAAGTAGCAAACTTGTACAGGTCTATCAGTCCTCTACTTACTAGACGTTAGTTTGTAATCCGACTGTTATATCAGGTTGGTGTCTTCTGGTGGCCTAACCTAAGAAGCCAACTTGTACAGAAATCTGCTTGCAGTATTGAGCCATTAGAGGCCATTTAGTTTAATTAATTAATTATGCTTTGCATCTTGCTTCATCCCTATGCAGACGTGTTGATTCACTACATGTCATAAATAGTCACCCTTCTATTATAAAATCTGTTACTTTTATAATGTACTTGAGATCATATAGTAGGTCTATTTTCCAAGCGGAAGTGCAAGTCAAACACAACTCTAGGAAACTAATTCCATTGTTTGCAGCTATAAATAGTAAAAAGAAAAAGGAACGTACACGTTGGGGTCTGTGAGACCCCAGCTTATATACATTCAGACATATCACCAGTTTCACTTTTCCATTCCAGCAGCACTGAGCAGTGGATACTGATTAGAAATATTAAGAATAATTAAGTAATTCATGCTGGAGTCTGAGATCAGAACATATGTTAGAGAGAGACATTTGGTTCCCTTTCACTGAGAGAGACAGTCATACATTCTCCTGATCCCCCTAAGATGCCCTTGGATCCTACATATCCAAGCATTATTGTAATTTCTATTTTGATTCCTTTTCATCTTTTTTTTTATCCCTCCTGCATCAAGAAAGGCATACTGGTGTAACTAGCCTAAGTCCTTACTAGTAGTAGTGTTCCTACAACTAAGCCTGTCCAGACTAGTAGTAGTGTTCCTACAACTAAGCCTGTCGTGACTAGTAGTAGTGTTCCTACAACTAAGCCTGTCCTGACTAGTAGTAGTGTTTAGGCCAGTAATATGGTTTTCTTTCAGCCTGTGGAACAGTCATGCTACTTAGTAAATAGTGAATAGTAAATGGTGTTGCTGTTTCTATGTCTTCATATGGACTGCAAGCGCACTAGTTAAAAATGTTTACTGACTGGTATTGCAGCAGACTTTAACAATTTAGTAAATACTATTTTTCACATAACTTTACTCTTATGCTAAATATAACAACATAGGCTGTAGATTAAATAATTGACCTGTCAGGGGCGGGGCCTGGCCACCATGCTGACCTGTCGCATGCTGCAGTGGCTCCTGCAGATTTTGGCCTTTTTAAATTCTAATCCTGGCTCAAGGCTACAATCCAAGCACAGAAGCTACCTAACAGCTGTGGAAGACTTCTGGCCCCACCGCGGACCCCAAGACCGGGAGCTTTGAAACCACATGAGGGTTAAACTAAGCTTTGGAGCCTGCGGCCTAATCAAGAGAAGAGCGGGACAGACGGCTGCTGTCCATCTCATATGCCTAGTCATACAACTGAGTGATGATAATCTTCGCAGGTCCCGACTTTCCCCCCTTTGGACCGGTGGGGGTTATCCCGGTCCCCACTGGATGATACTGATGCCACACAATGGCATCCACGTGGCCTATCCTGGGCAAAGCTTTGCTGACTGAATGTGGACATCCAAACCATGGCGTCTGCTGACCGCAGCTCTCACCCCCGGCATTGCCTCACCAGCGAAAGGCTGTCCAATCTCCCATATGGGACTGGTCCCCACAACGTTATAATAACTTTTGCTTCACATGTAGAACTTGTGCCTTTATTCATCTTGCCATCTAGCTTGCTGTCTAAACATGAATGGGGCACTGTCTAACATCCTGCTCATCATACTTAGCCACACTGCTCATACTTAAGATGTGCGTAGCTAAGTACTGTATAGGAGGAATTAAGCAGGTTTATCTTCGCAGCGCAGTAGGATAGTGGAATGGAGTGTCCCAATAGCCTGTATAACCTGTTTGTTTAACTTGAACAGCTGCACTTACACTTGCCATTGTGCTCCTTGGACAGTTGAATTTAGCATAGCAACGTGACACCCACTTTATTCAGCAGTCCCTCTTGTTGAATATACCTGCCTAACATATCGTAATATGACATGGCTACTTAACCTGCTTTTCACTACCTGCTTAGTTTGCAAGCGTAACGGCGAACCGTTCGGGACATCACTACTCATCTTACCTAGACAGCCCTCTACTACTTAGCTAAGATTTTTATAACTGTCTAGGCTAGGATAATGTACCTGAGTATGTTAAGTGTAACTACCCTGAATTTTGATTTACTTCTATTGTTTTATTTTTTTTTTAAATGAGGCTGTCATACACTGGAGTTGGTGTATCATTGCACCTTCAAATGATACGTTTTTATTTGCTAACACTCCTTTCTCTTCTGGAACGTTTCTTTACTGCCTCAATAAAAGAAAGATTGCCAAAAAAAAAGAATTGACCTGTCAATATGTTGTGTTTGGCGCACAGGGTAAAATATGGAGTTCTGTGGAACCCTACTCAAAGGAAACAACTTTCATAAGGAGTCAGAGCCATGCACATGTCTCATGCTCCTTACCTGGTCAGCCTTTACAATGAAGTGTTTAGAGAATGTGCATTGTCATGCCGACCTCTAAATGCTGTCATCGGGCATTTTGATTTCATATTTTTTCCATTGCTGCTGATCAACTGTATTTTTAGTATAAACAGGATAATGCAGGAGAGACAACATTTTCTTAACAATGTTATCAGTAAATGCCAAAAGTGCTCCGGACTGTAATATTACTGTCCTGTTGTGTTGTCTTTCGCTCTCTGGTTAAACTGTAACACAAATGGGAATATGTAAGAGGGTTTACATTCAAATGTAGCAGAAAAAAAAAAACTTTTACCTAGCGCAGCATAAATACATAGATTGCTATGGCTGTATTCAGGGCCGGCCTTAGGGGTGTGCGAGCTGTGGAACAGGGGGCGCCCTGTGGCCGACACAGCTCACTCATGGCCGGAGTGCAGGGGAGCTAAAAGAGGTACCTGGCTGGAGGATTAATTATTCTCCACCCGGGTCTATTTAAAAAAAAAAAAAAAAATCGCGGCAGAGGGGGCGGGGTTTACCGAGCGGCGGAGGCGGGGCTTATCGAGAGGCGGAGACGGGGCTAATACCTCCCGAAGCCCCTGCTGTACAGGAAGAGGGAAAGATGCTTCCCCATCAGCCAACTGCATCCACTGGAAAGAGGTAAGTGTGTGTGTGTGACTGTTTGCCTGTTTGTGTGACTGTCTGTCTGTGTGTGTGTGTGACTGTCTGTGTGACTGCCTGCCTGTGTGCGTGTGACTGTCTGTGTGACTGCCTGTCCTTGTGTGTGTGTGTGTGTGACTGTCTGTCTCTGTGTGTGTGACTGTCTCTGTGTGTGACTGCCTGCCTGTGTGTGACTGTCTGTGTGTGTGACTGTCTGTCTGTGTGACTGCCCATGTATGTGACTGCCTGTGTGTGTGACTGTCTGTCTGTGTGACTGCCCGTGTGTGTGACTGCCCGTGTGTGTGACTGCCTGTGTGTGTGAGACTGTGTGTGTGAGACTGTCTGTGTGACTGTCTGTGTGTGTGACTGTCTGTGTGTGTGACTGCCTGTGTGTGTGACTGCCTGTATGTGACTGCCTGCCTGCCTGTGTGTGTCTGTCTGTAACTATCTGTCTGTGTGTGACTGCCTGCCTGTGTGTGTGACTTTCTATCTGTGTGACTGCCTGCCTGTGTGTGTATAACTGTCTATGTGTGTGTTACTGTGTGTCTGTCTGTGTGTGTGACTGCCTATGTGACTGTCTGTCTGTGTGTGTTGCTGTAGCTGTGCCATTGTTTGTGCCTGTGCCTGTATGTGTGACTGCCTTTAACTGAGTGTGTGTGTACATGCCTGTAACCGAGTTTAAATTTCCCCCACCCCTTCCTGTCAAGGCCGCACTTTGACTGACAGACGCTCACTCACTGACAGACGCACACTCACTGACGACACATACACACTCACTGACTGACACATACACACTCACTGACTGACACATATACACTCACTGACCAACACACACATTCACTCACAGACACACACACATTCACTTACAGACACACACAATTACACACTTACAGACACACACACACACACACACATTCACTTCAAAATAAACACTCACAGACACACACACAGACATTTCCACTAACACTCACAAACTAATATTTTTTACATTTATTTTAAATCCACCCAGCCTCCCTGGGAAAGCTGGAGTGGATTTCTTACCAGCAGTCCAGTGTGGCTGCTGGGCAGGCAGGCAGGGGGCGCACAGGCTGAGTAAGCAGCGCTTAGTGATGCCGGGAGCCGGACTGACGTCATATTCTGGCTCCCGGCTTCATTAAGCGGCGCAGAGGAAGCTGAGCAGGAAGAGCTCAGGTGAGTATGCTCCTTCGCTGCCCGCTGCCAGCCTTGGGGGGGCTCAAAAGTGGCCAGCCGGTCAGCTCTTGAGCCCCCCAGGATGCGAGGCAAGCAAGGGATCTGCCTGGGGGTTTGGAGGGATGCTTTTTTTTGCCGCCCCCTGCAAAGTGGCGCCCAAGGCAGATGCCTTGTTTGCCTCGTGATACACACGTCCCCGGTGCCTGTGTGTGTTACTGTATTCAGGCAACTTGGTGGGAGGTGGGGGGGGCGCCGTGAAGACTTTTTGCACAGGGTGCCTAATTGCCTAAGGCCGGCCCTGGCTGTATTAGCAAAAAATTGACATGAGAAAAACAAAAAGTACAATGCGCAGCAGTTAATCAGGCCCACTGGTGAAACCTACATTTATTTCAAGAGCTTTGTTACATTGTTAAAGGGACAGGGGTCTCAAAACATTTGTATTTTGGCATGTTCTTCTAATAAATGTAGGTTTCACCAGTGGGCCTGATAAAACTAACTGTGCGTTGTACTTTTACTTTTTCTCATGTTTAAACTGAAATACTGAGCATCAGGGATAAAGCTGAAACCATCTATATACAAATATATCAGAAATTACACAGCTAAAGCGTGCATGGTATAAACTGGTTGTCACTATGGACGTAATTGATTTTAATGTAACTCTTTGCCAGGTTCACCCTTCCTAATGCACATCCTTGTTGCAGCAGACCGTCTGCCTCAGTGTTTGAACTCACAGTCCTGTGATCATGTTTTCACAAGAAACATGATACAAGCTTGAGGCAAACGTATCAGATGATTCTCCTGAACAAAATTCCAGATGTTGTTTATGGCTGTAGAATCCACAGAGAGATGCTTCAACTTGTCAGAGATTCTGTTCCAGGCAACAAATGGCAACTAATTTATTTTTTTTGAAACCCTTGGAACTAATCAGAATGTTTCAGCATCAATCCGTTATATTCTGAGAACCATTTATTACTAGTGCCAATCTACAGGTCACAAGGCATCTTCCCCCTCCACCCCCAAAACATATGTTCAATTATTTAAATACGATGTGGATATATTTATAGCTAATAAAGAGATGAACCTTCTCAACAATAAAAAGGGCACATGAAAATACCCTTAAAATGTGAAATTTACTTTGAATTCACCTTGCTTTCTCACTTTAGCGAATAAATCTGACCATATGTTGAATACTAGTGGAAGCCAGGGTATACATTTCTTCCTCTACCCACAGTAGAAAGTAAACTCTTAGAGAAACTGGGTATGATGATTGCTGAGCAAGCTTGTACCCAGCAGGTTGTGATGAATACTTAAAAAATATACAGGGGAGCCCAAAACGTAGATCCCCAGATGTTTTAAAACTACAGCTTCAATGATGCTTTGTCATTCTAAAGGCATGCAAAGCATCATTGGTGTTGTAGTTCTACAACACCTGGTCGATCTACCTTTTTGGGCACCTCTGCCCTTGAAAGCCCCCCATTCTTCAGCCCCATGCAAGTCATTTTGTTGAATTCCAACACCAGAATTGTTTGGGCAAAATTGCCAAGTTAGGAATATATAGTTGCGTTGGAGATTTGCTTTATTTCCACTACATTTCACAAATGTATCCACAGTTCACTTCATTTAATATAAAGCCTCCTGACCAAACTTTATAAAAATATGTGTAATCAGTAAATTTGTATTAAAAACGCTGCATTGCAATCTTTTACTCCAAATGATGTAACTTACAGAAAAGTCAATTTCTACATGACTTTGTTTTGACCAATATATAACTGAGGTAAGGATTACTGCAGAACCCAGAGAAAATAAAGATACGCACTTTTCCTATGGTGCTGCTGGCACCTCCCTCTGCAGCTCCAAGCAGGGTAAATTAATCCACACAAATACATGCATTGATAAAGGGGATAACCCAAAACGTTTGTACCTTATGTCCTTGGTAATAAATCTTTTTGTAGCACTTGGTGTGCACATTTGAAAATTGTTTGCGCTGCCCTCATTTTTTGACTTGTTTTGAATAAAAGACACCTGACCAGTATCTGAATGCAGGGAATCTTTACTAATATATACAATTATATTGATATAATAGGTGTCTGTGTGTCAGCTGTTCATGAAATCTGTGTATCCATAGGTGGCTGAGCAACTTATGACGATTGCATATGAAAATGGAGTAAATCTCTTTGACACTGCAGAGGTTTATGCAGCTGGAAAGTAAGTGACTTTGTGAATCCCAAAATACATTTTAAGCTGTATAGCTTTACACACAACAAACCGCAGATATTACTCAAAATAAAATATTTCTTACTAGTAATAATGGAGTTTTTAGCTTTTTAGGATTGTACTCATATTAGTGGCCAGTCACTATGGTATAAAGCAGGGTTGCCCTAAAGGTAGATCCCCAGATGTTGTAGAACTTCAACTCCCATTATGCTTTTTCTTGCCTTTAAAATGACAAAAGCATCATGGATGCTGTAGTTTACAAAATCTGGGGATCTACCGTTTTGGCTCCCCAGGTATAACATATAGACCAGGGTAGGCAATCTTCAGCATTCCAGATGTTGTGGACTCCATCTCCCATAATGCTCTTACACCCATAATGCTGCAAAGCATCATGGGAGATGAAGTTCACAACATCCGGAGTGCAAAAAGTTTCCTCCCCTGGTATAAACTGTACAATTGTTTCAGAACAATCTGCACAAATGCCATTTTGTATTCACATAGCCTACAAGAAATTAGAGGGAACATTGATTTGGAGATTATTTATTTACTTTTAGATTACCACTGATCCACAATGCTGAGTAATTATCAAATCTTTTGTCAACAGTATCAATAGCGCTCATGTTTGCTCAGCAAAAAAATGCAGATTAAATTCTGCTGACATCAAGAGGTACACATAATGTGTCTGTGTCTTTTAAACTGTATTCCATTTCAGAAGCCTATTATATTTACTGTTATGTTTTAATCTCGTTACTTTGGCAAAGCTCCTTCGTGAATTAACACATCATTTCCCTACGTCAAACAATGCTAACATGTAACATCCGTGTTTAATAATGGGTTTTTAACTTCTTGTTTGAAAATGTATCGAAGACAAAACTGTGCCATAAAGTGGACATTTAAGAAGCGGACCGTGGCAGGTGATTTGCCAACTAGAAAACAGACACTAGGGCAATTGAAAGTTGTTTGTATGTGTCAAAACATTAAATTGCCCGTCTAAATGTACAATGTATTCAATGATGTGTTTGTCTTTTTTGTGTTTTTCAGAGCTGAAGTGATCTTGGGAAATATTATCAAGAAAAAAAACTGGAGGTAAGATCCTGTTAGTTTACAAACTGCACCCCATTCATACACCACCACAGCTTGCTATTACCTTATATTAGGTGACTCGAGATATTTAGTGCTGAAACGTGCGTGAAGCAAGGCTAGCCTATGCGTAGCCAAACACTGGCTAACGGTCATTCGCAGTATGGCCAAAACCTGTTCGTTTCCCCTACATTCCATATTACATTCCAAGTCACGCATGGAACTGCAACAGAATCCCTTCCGTAGCAAATTCTGTATTGTAACTTTTGTAATGTCTACATCAGCTTAAATGAAGGAGTCTCTGGGGATGTAGAAAGCCTCGGGTGCTGCTGGTTACTGCTCTACTGACTGCATTTTATATTATGTTTGAGGAACAATTTAATCTGGTATTTTAACATTTATTGTTTGTACAGTTATTATAAGCCAGGTAATCATTGTGATAAAATACTCTACCTTGGTATGTTTTTTTTTACGCACAATCTCTTTACAAAATGCAATTATGCCCTTGTGCATCCATTGTACAGCAATATTGTTCTCTGAGGGTATGAATAAAGCTGTATAAACAAATCTAACCTACCATACAGAACTATGAAGGACATAGCAGTAACATAGTGTCTGAGCTCAGTAAATGGGGCTCGATTTGCCCCGTTCTCTAGGGGAGTTATCTGTAACTGCCCATACACCATCCATAGTAATATAGTGATATAGTTTAAAAAGAGAGTTAAGTCCCAGGTTCCTCTAGTGCATTCACCCAGGAATAGCAAACTGGAGGCCAACAATGTCCTCCACTATCAGAGATTTAAGAGAAGTTTAGCTGTATTGGGAAATATTTCCTATTCAACAAGTTTGGTCTAAAATTTGCAAATCTCATTGAATTCCTGACAGTTTACATTTTGATACATACCCTGAGAATGTTATATGTCATTCTCCTGAGAAGCAAAATGAACATTTCTATTGTGCTAAATGATATTTTAATATTCATAAATTGGTCATTCATAAAGTCAGGTATAAATTCAGCAAACAGACATGCTCATGGCTGTTGGAAGTCACGGGAGCTGAATTACAAATACAATCTGTAATAGATATATTATATTATTGCAGCAGTTAAATTAACACTCCAAGCACCATAACCACCAGAGTGTGTTGTAGTCGTTATTGTGCAAGGATTGCAACATTTTCTGACCACTAATTTAACATATATTGTCAGATTTGTTATTTTAAGATATTTCATTTTGATTAATACACTGTTTTATTTTCTGCAGAAGATCAAGTCTGGTCATCACAACAAAACTGTACTGGGGAGGAAAGTAAGTTTGTCTGGTTTTGGGAAGATTTTGGATGGATTATGAGGGTGTTTTTTTAACTGATATTTCAACTGACATTTCAGCTAAACAAATTCCTTGCATGTGTTAATAATAATTTTTATATGGAGAAAATCACTCAGCATGCTACTAATGTTTTTAATGTCTCTTAAATTTTGTCTAAAGAGTGATAATGTGATGGCCATTTGTGTTTTTTTGATTTTTTTCTAATAAAAATGCTCCATGGACAAGTTTAAAGGAAAACTGTAGTGTCAGGAATACAAACATGTAGACCTGGTATGTATGTTTGGGTCCCCAGCCCTGCTCCGATTGCACTGGGTGGGATTATCAATATTGATAATTTCAGCCAATCCAATGCTGACCCATAGGAAAGCATTGGGTGGCTATTGTGAATGTGTGGCAAAACACTGTGCTGCACCAATCAGTATCTCCTCTTAGATATGCACTGAATCATCACATATCTATGGGGAACATTCAGTGCCTCCATGCAGAGCATGGAAACACTGAATACCAGTACTGCACACTGTGCAATAAAGTCCTAAGTGGGTGACTAAAGGTTAATTTTAACTAAACTGGAAACATAGAAACATAGAAACATAGAATGTGACGGCAGATAAGAACCATTCGGCCCATCTAGTCTGCCCAATTTTCTAAATACTTTCATTAGTCCCTAGCCTTATCTTATAGTTAGGATAGCCTTATGCCTATCCCACGCATGCTTAAACTCCTTTACTGTGTTAACCTCTACCACTTCAGCTGGAAGGCTATTCCATGCATCCACTACCCTCTCAGTAAAGTAATACTTTCCTGATATTATTTTTAAACCTTTGTCCCTCTAATTTAAGACTATGTCCTCTTGTTGTGGTAGTTTTTCTTCTTTTAAATATAGTCTCCTCCTTTACTGGCTATTTTTACTGGATTCACTGTTTTTATATATTAAATGATATTATATGTAGGGTTAGACCATTCCAATGTGAACAGAGCAAGAATGAGTACTAACACATGCTTGTTTTCTACACCACATAGATACACAAAACTAGCCTCTGTATGACTGGAGACACGTTAGTCTTATGGATTTTAACAAAATGTAATGGTGTAACTTTCATAAGAGAGCATCTCCATCAATAATGGTATGCATCCTTACCACATTGGATACTTTGCCCTGTGACCATGTGTTCTTAATGAAGTGTACCTACTCACCAAATGTGGACACTGGAGATGGAGTGAATTGAAGCCACTCAACTCTTAGCTGCTAAGCTGTGTCACAGCTATAGTCTACAGCATCTTGACTCCAGGTACCCCTTTCCTAATACAAGTAGTCTTTTAACCATGATGCAATCTTTAACTCTAAACCATTACAACCCATTATGATTGGAGCTGTAATTATACTGGCTCTTAAAAAGGTTGCAACAGTAAAGAAGATCTGTTCCTTTTGGGGCCCCTTTATATATTTTGAATAGACTGCAACAGCAACAGATCCAGTGTGGCGGCGGAGTGCAGGAGAAGGTCAGTTTCTCTTAAGCTGCCCCTCTGCCATCTTCATCATGCTGGTCCTCTTCAGCTCCTGGTACTTCATTTGCAGGAGCCATGTTAGAGCTGTGCTCTCGCTCATGCACCAGCATACAACACTAAGGTTTGTAAAAGATCCACCAAAACTATGGCTGCCTCCATAGATCGATGCCTGAATCCCATAGCCATCACTTGTGACGGCTACTGGGATTGGACAAAAGTTAACAGTGAAGCTCCGCCTTTTGTCAACTTTTGTCAACCTTAGGTTTGTCCGTAAGACAAAATAGTTCCCACTTTATCATATGCTATCTCAAGATTGCGTTGGAATTTCAGTGAAATCCCAACACAATCTTAATCAGTATTTCCTAAAGATTATATGTTTTACCAATAAAAATGACAGATCAGCTTTGCACATTACTCCAATAATGCTTCATTAATAATTCATATTTGACTGAATAGTTTTGATGACATCATTTTAATCAATACTAGTATTTCCCCATATTATATCTTCATTCACATATTAATATTAAGATGCTCTCAGGCTTATTAAGCCAACTCTGCAGAATGTATTTTTCCCAGAGAGCATCAAACAGTGCACTGACTACATGTATTCTGCCTCATGAACATATCAGCCTTGTTGCCATGGAAGGGATGATATTCAATGTCACATGTTGTTTCCAAGTAACCAAGATTCTCTGTGCTAGCCTTTTGATCATCTTTAAAATGCATATACAGCATGTTGAAAAATGCTTTTATAATTGTATTTTTAGTCTCAGTAAAGAAACATCCTACATCATGCGCATTGAGGATGTATGTAGTATCAAGATACCATTAAGCACTCTCTAGAAACACAACCTAAGAATTGCCATCTGTAAGGAGCCTCCGCTACCTTATTCTAGTCTCCAACAGTCAACTGTGTTAAAGTTGCAACTAATGAAAATATGGATGAATGCAGCTGTTATCCATACATAACAAACATTTCCAAATTCTGTTTTGTCACATTTTATTGTGTATCTAGATCACATGATATTCACAATATAAATTTGCATAAAATCACTTGAGTACATAACGAAAGGCTTGCCTTGCTTAACAAGACAGAGACAGATTTTCATCTACAAACAGTTGTTTTTATAACAACAACAACTAAAAGTTATTATTCGCATATTCAGTTCCTCTAGTGGGTGCATGATATTCGCACAGAAGCTGCGCAAGTACCCTTACCAGAACCTGTTTCCTCTCCGATAACTAATTCATATGTAATCTCAACAACAGACTGGACTGGCAATTTAACAAAAGAAAATCACCAGTAGAGAAGCATTCAATAATAGATATTAATAGAAAAATAAAACGTACGAAATTCCATTTACTGTCTACAATGTATATTTGTAAATAATTCATTCCCCTCCTTACAGAAGTGGTGAGGATCTCGGACTTCCAAATTCTCTTTAAGGCGTGATTCTACTTATTGTGATATATTTGTAAATTTATATATGTAGCACATTTTGTGAGATCTAACTATTTTACACTACAGAACAAGCATTCACCTTTTCTCTGCAATAATTTATATCTGTATTTTTTTTTCCAGAGCTGAAACAGAAAGAGGGCTATCTAGAAAACACATTATTGAAGGTAGGTTTGCTATAACCCTCCGTGATAAGCCATATTGTGTCTTTTATGATTCATTTAAAACCAATTCATGCTCATATTGTTATTATGTAATACTTTAAGTGGATAATATGTACATTACCAATAGCAGAAATGACTAAAGTGACAATTTGCTGATGTGTAGCATGGATAATGCAAATTATGCATGCATTCATGCACACTTTGTACTCACAGCATCTTTCCATCCGCATAGCTCTTGTAAATTACATTAGATTATGTATTGACTGCTATGGCTACAGCAAGATACAGGATCCATATGGCTACCCTTACTTTTGATCAGTGAATATAGATATTTGTAGATCCAAAGTGTATTAATTTGTTGTCTGCTTCATAAGGAATATCTCACGTGATAATTTTGGAAAATGTGTGATCAGATCTTGTTTAGTTGTTTTGCTACCTCTTTATAAATAAATTGATAAATAGAGTGGAGAGAAAGGTCCAGTTATTGCTGGTCAGTGTGATTATGTGAGTTATCATCATGAATTCTGGAATGGAACCCATGGTTGTGAAATTATTCAAAGTCCCACCTAGGTGAAAGAGTATATTTCAGTGATTTTTTTTGTCATAGAAGTGCAAAAATCCATCATGTCCAGGGGACAGGAAACTGAAACTCCTGTACCACGGACCGGAGCTCGGCCACGCTACGAAGGGTAGGAGAGGAGGGGTAAGGAGAACAGGGTCAGAGACCACTGAGAGAGGGGGGTGGGGGAGAGACCACCATGGGAGGGGGTGAGGGGGTGAGGAGAGACCACTGAGGGAGGGGGGAGGGGAGATGAGAGACCTCTAAGGGAGGGAGGGGGGGTTTTCCATTTTAAGGGCAGGGAGGGCAATATCAAGTTCATATTTAGAAATGGGAACTTCTAGTCTGAATCTTTGAAGGTGTTTTAAAGCTCCGTAATGGAATGCTGCCCAGTAAATTGGAGTTTTTGGAGATGGTTGCCTGAAACTTGTAAAGCAATGTATAGTAGGCAGCAAAATCATAAAAGGAATACTCCAGGGTGGATATATCATCTGTTGTTTAGCTTGTACATGACGCAGTGAAAATATATACAATTAAAGAAGTGTCATCCACAAAAAAGTATTGTCTTGTGTGAACTGTCTCCCACGATTTCTTGCATTTTTTGCAAACACAATCATAGGCACCTCTAATATTTTACCTGCGCAGCTTTGCAGTTAATACAAATGAAAGTTTAAAAAGCAAAACTATAAACAACTTTTGTTTTAGGAAATATGAATGTTACCAATATTATATTCAGAGCAGATTTATTTGAGGGCAGGGTGAAAGCTCTGTTATCATTGGCTAAGACCACAACTTCCAAAGAGCCTTATTTTAACCCACCCAAATGGGTACATCAGTCCTGCTGCACTCCACACCTTCTATCAATTATCACTGGGCTCAGTCATTAGACCACTAGTACTTTGGATAATTCTTCCTTCAGAGAAAAGGCAGTGTTTGCATTGCTGCCTAGTAAACACAAAAGAAAGCGTGTGCCACTACCCCAATAGAGATTATTACAAAATTTATAAGATTAGTCAAAATACAATGATGCATTTCTCACTCGTTTCACACTGCACCAATAGATTCATCATACAGGGCTGGCGCTTCCTATAGGTGACTTAAGAGCGCCGGCCCCCTCATGCTGCAGCCGCCTGAGCGCTTTATAGAGAGCCTCAGACGGCTGCAGCACTGCCTGGGCTGGCACGTCCATGGGGGGGACACCAGCCCGGGGGGTGCATTATATGAGGGATCAGCAGGAGGGAAGTGCACGGCACACAGGGCTCCCTCCTGCCAGTCCCTCAGTGTAGCGTGGCCGTGATCCTGTCCAATCCGCGGTACAGGAGCATCCGTTTCCTGTACTGACAGGAAGTGCTCACTGAGGGAGAGGGGAGAGACAACTAATTGAAATGGGGGAGGAGAGACCACTGGGGACAGGCAAAGGAGAGCAAAGACCACTAAGGGGAAGGGGGGAGAGGAGACATCACTAATGGAAAGGGGGGGTTGAAGAGGAGAGCACACTAAGGGAGGAGGGGAGGAGAGTAGAGACCACTGGGGGGGGGGGGGAGCCACTAATGGTGGGGAGAGGAGAGACCACTAAGGGACAGGGGAGGAGAGGAGAGACCACTAAGGGGCAGGGAAGAACTCTATGGGGGAGGAGTGGTAGGCACCAAGGGACAGGGGGAGGGTAGGAGAGAGCACGAGGAGACAGGAGGGGGGAGCTCTTAGGGACGGGAGGAGAGAGCACTACGGGAGAGGTGGCAGGGAGATCACTTAGGGACAGGGGAGATTACTAAGGGACAGTGGGACAGGGGAGAGCTCTAAGGGATAGGAGGGGAAAGCAGTAAGGGACAAATGGGGAGAGCGGCTGAGGAAGGGGGGGGAAAGAGAACCACAAAGGGGCTCATAGGACTCAGCCCCTATCCTACCCCACAAACTCTCTATTTCACACCACACACACACAATGCTTCCCTTTACATACACAGAAACACACAATGCATCCCTACACACACAGAAACACACCATGCTTCCCTTACACACAGAGAAACATACAATGCATCCATTACACACAAAGACAATGTATCCCTTGCACACATACACAGAAGCACACAATGCATCACTTACACACACACACACACACACACACTGCTTCTCTTACACACACACACACACAGAAACACAATGCATCTCTTACACACACACTCAATTCACCCCTTACAGACACACACAATGCATCCCTTAAACACAACCAGAAACACATAATACACCCCTGCACTGTGTGCAGCACTGGCATTAGTTCATATGGCAGATCATATGGGTGGGGCATTGTGATGTCACATGAGGGGTGGAGGTGTGGCACATTTCTTTTTTGCCTACAGCGGCAAAAATCCTTGCACCGGCCCTGTCAGCACAGTGCTGGTTAAACAATTTGAAGATAAAAAACTTTAACTGCACTCATGAAGTATCCAATAATGTATAGCAAGGACATTTCGTTGCTTCAGAAAAATGCATTCATGGCAGCAATCAGACCACAGTTGCAGACAGGTATAATAAAACAATAAACAGCAAAATGTGTACATACCTGAACAGGAAAAAAATAAAAATACTGGATGCATTTTGTGTCTACTAATTACAGTTAGTTAGTTGGCATGGGCATGGGGAGAATTTTCGGTTCCATTCAGCATTCCGAAATTCGGGACTTCAGCAATTCGTGACTTCGGCGGTTCGGCACTTCGGTTCAGTTCGGCACTTCGACACTTCGGAATTTCAGAATTTCGGGACTTCTCTTGCAGCCGCTTAGTAGATAACTCCCTAATTCCCATGGTATTAGGGAGTTATCTACCAAAAGGCTGATAGACCTAAACTGGTCTTTCAACCAAATGTATTAATACTAAGTAAAAATTACTTAGTATTAGTAAATTTTGCCCCTACTCGCGGCGGGTGGGGGCCCTAAATTATAATAAGGGGGGGGACCTATTGTCCTCCCCCCTGGCCTCCACCCCTGAGCGGTGGGTGGGGGCCCTAAATACTAATAAGGGGGGGACCTAATGTCCTTCCCCTGGCCCCCACCCCTGAGCGGTGAGTGGGGGCCCTAAATAACAATAAGGGGGGGACCTATTGTCCTCCCCCCTGGCCCCCCCGAGCTGCGGGTCGGGGTCCTAAATATAAATTTACCCACGCCAGGTGACTAGGGGTCCCCAAACCCCGAGTCACCCCCCTCCCAAAAAAAAAATAAACCCTACCTA
This sequence comes from Pelobates cultripes, assembly GCA_933207985.1. Classification (NCBI taxonomy): domain Eukaryota; kingdom Metazoa; phylum Chordata; class Amphibia; order Anura; family Pelobatidae; genus Pelobates; species Pelobates cultripes. Next base: position 91,358,476 of record OW240913.1, read on the forward strand.
CCAATCAGAATGCTCTGAGCTTAATTGCAGGGCGGGGCAAGGCTCTATAAGCCTTCCCCCGCCCTGCAGAGCTCAGTCTGCGCGGAGCCCTCCATGGGTGAAGAAGGATTATTTTTTTTGCGCTTGGTTATTATGGATTTTTATTTGGCCTTTTTTGGGGCGGAAGATTTTAGAAGAAAGAAAACATCAAATGGTAAGTTTTATTTTTTTTACAGGTACTTAGTTAATGGCCCCCCTCATTATTTTTAGGGTGAGGGGGGTAGGGAGGGGTTAGTTTTTTGTTTGGGAGGGGGGTGACTAGGGCTTTGGGGACCCCTAGTCACCTGGGGGGGTTACATTTTTATTTAGGGCCCCCACCCACTGCTCAGGGGTGGGGGCCAGGGGGGAGGTCAATAGGTCCCCCCCTTATTGGTATTTAGGGCCCGCACCCACAGCTCAGGGGTGGGGGCCAGGGGGAGGTCAATAGGTCCCCCCCTTATTGGTATTTAGGGCCCCCACCCACTGCTCAGGGGTGGGGGCCAGGGGGGAGGACATCAGGTCCTCCCGCCTTATTAGTATTTAGGGCCCCCACCCACTGCTCAGGGGTGGGGGCCAGGGGGGAGGACATTAGGTCCCCCCTTATTAGTATTTAGGGCCCCCACCCACCACTCAGGGGTGCGGGCCAGGGGGGAGGACATCAGGTCCCCCCTATTAGTATTTAGGGCCCCCACCCGCCGCTCAGGGGTGGGGGCCAGGGGGGAGGACCTTAGGTCCCCCCCTTATTCTAATTTAGGGCCTACACCCGCCGCTCAGGGGTAGGGGCCAGGGGGGAGGACATTAGGTCCCCCCCTTATTTTACTTTAGGGCCCCCACCCGCCGTTCAGGGGTGGGGGCCGGGGGGGCGGCAATAGGTCCCCCCTTCAGGTTAGAAGCCCCCACTCATGCGGCATGGGCTCGGGAGGGGGGACGTTTTTTGGGTTTTTTTTAACATTGAGCAGCCATAGGCAATGCCCCTACTCGCGGTATAGCGAGTAGGGGCATAATTTACTAAAACTAAGTAATCTTTACATAGTATTAGTAAATTTGGCTGAAAGACCAATTTAGGTCTTTCAGCCTTTTAGTAGATAGCTCCCTAATACCGTGGGAATTAGGGAGTTATCTACTTATTCATTCCTGTCATTACATTGACTGGCTAAGTAACTTACATTTTATATGAATGTGTGTTACTTGATTGTTGTAAGTGTTGCAAATGCTTACAGCTGAATCCTGGCTATGTTTGTATAATTTTTACTTAAAATTGTATACAGTGTAATGTTCTTCATTCTTCCACTGGGTAAATATATTAGTTCTTCGGCAATACTGTGCTTCGGAACTTCGGCACTTCGGCAACTTCGGCAACTTCGGCAACTTCAACACTTCGGAAATTCGGTAATTCATCTATTCAGACATTCGGAAGTACCCGAATGTCCGAATTTCCCGAAATTCGTCCGAATTCACATTCGGACTGAAACGAATTGCACATGTCTATTAGTTGGTTACATAGGCTAATAAGAGACATGTGCCCATCAACTTCAGCCTTTCTCGCATCTGTTTTTTGCTGTTGATTCAAAAGAAGGCAAAAAACCCAGTATAAAGCAAAATTCCTTCTTGACCCCAGAAATGGCAGTCAGATTTATCCTTGAATCAAGAAGCTATTACCCTACAGTTTAAAGATTATATAATTGAATATTATGTTTTTGCAAGTATCCATCTAGTTGCTGTTTGAACATCTGTACAGACTCTGAGAAAACCACTAATGACACCTTTGCAGCAGCTAAAATACAAAATGAAACACTGTGCTTTAAAAAGAGTAAGGAAGGGGCGGGCCTGGCTGCCAAACTGAATGGTCGCATGCAGAGTGAGCTTTGATCGAAAATCTCTGAAATTGCTCCATTAAATACCTTTTCTAGCAAAACAATGGCAATCCGTGAGCTGGAGACAGCCTACAATCAGCTCTGCTTTAATCGAAAGCTTTACCGACGCATGTCAAGCAGTCTGAGCCCGAAACACTATCTCCCAGCTTGCTCTCCAGCTGGAACAAGTTGACGCGGTCGGAGATGGAGTGTGGCAACAGGATACGGAGTCCATGAAGGTCCCATCCATCCATTATACCCCAAGTATGGTCTGTGGTGCTGCTTGCCTACATTACGTATGGTTTTTCTCTTTATGTTCCTCTTTGTGAACTCTTATGTATACTCCACCTTACCTTACCATCCATTGGGGTTGGCTGATCCCAGCCTCAGACTCACCGCCTACGCTGTGACCCTCTCTGTAGTACCATAAATTCCACTGATTATGCACTTCTCTATGTGCTGCAGCATACATAAAACCAGGTCTACTAACGGTGGTTTCTCTTAATAATATCTACTATAGCATGTTATACCGTTATATTAGCTATGCTCTTTTATAGCTGCCATTGATCTTTACTAATAAGTGATTACATCTTGAATACATGTCTATCTGTATGTCTAGATTACCTATCCACTGGCAAGCTGTAAACAGTTCATCGTTTCATTACCCATATTGAATCTTTGAACCTTGTAATCATAGTCAGTGCAGAGCCTATGGCAGTATACTCTCTACTTTTTTCTCTCCTCAAGCAATGAATATTACTTATCGTTAATATTTTAATTTCCTTTACAAAAAAAAAGTGCAGCAATCTCAACGTGTATAATTTTATTTCTTATGGCACTTTGTACTGCTCTGCAATGACATGTTTATGTTTACCAATGAACTTAACAATGCACTACCAAAATAAAGAATTTAAAAAAAAAAAAGAGTAAGGAAGGTGGATATCCTTTCCCAGTTTAATCACCTTAATTACCAAAAAATGCCTTTAGAGAGCCGTGGATCTTACCTACATCATGAAGTTTACATTGGAACAAGATAGGGAGTACAACTATTCAGTATGGTATTTCAATGTATCTCACAAGAGTAAACTAATCTTAGAAAATATTTCAGTACTCGCAATAATACCAAATGGTGTTAAAATACCAAAATGATTTGTCAGAAAAAGGATCAATCAGAACTGTGGTGCTTTAACTATAGCATTAAGGGAAAGGGATTATGTTATGATTCCACTGTAGCAAAATCTAACCTATTTATAATAAAGGACATAATTTGAAAGCAGACATGTGTTTACCACTGTTGATAAGTATCCTTTACAAAAGTAATCAACCCCTGTAGATAGCCACCTGTATCTATTACAGTTTACCCTTAAGGAGAACTCACTCAAAAATGCTAATCTGTAACAGCAACGAGGTACATCAAGTTGATGTCAATGACTGGTACACCCCACCAATCTCATGGGACAAACTACATTGATCTTTTGAACTTGCGAAGACAGGAATAATCAACCCCTGCCAACAACTATTTTAATCCATAGCATTCATTGATCTCCATAGAGATCAATCAAAAAGCATATATATCTCATAATATCAACGGGGTGCATTAGCTCAAAAAGAAGAATTACATGATTAGTACAAACATAACGCAATCACTCACGAAAATTCAGTACAGCAGTATCCTGATTAGAACCCATCGACATATTGTATTCCACAAATCAATGAGAGCAGAGATTGCTGTACTAATGACAATGTCAATGACAATACATTTCTTTATTGAGATTGTCCTTATTATATTAATCCGACTCAATTGACAATTGGGCAATTGACAGATGATCATTCAATCCAATCCTCTTCTAACAGAACTTTATATGGAAGGTTAGTTGTGAGTTATGAAGCCATTACAATACTGATACACATTTCATAAAGTTTATATTGCCTTGTAGTTGTGTTATCACTATATTCTTTCCCTATTGCTTAATAGACACAAAATATCAACTTCTCAATGTCTTTGGTGACATGAATGCTCAAGGATAGGTTGGCAACTGTCAGCTGGACATAATTATATCTGTTGTCCATAAGCCCATTTTGAAAGCTTAGAATCTGTAATGCTGAAGTTTAGCAGTTTATGCATTTGGCGCATTAAAGGAAGATTATAGTTACCCAGACCACTTCATCTCAATGAAGCGGTCTGGGCACCCTATGCCCCCCATTTTAAACCTGCAGCTGAAAACATTGCCATTCTGCCATTGTCATACTGACAGCCACTCTAGAGGGTCTTCCTTGCAATAGTGGAGTAAAACTATTTCCACCAGATGGTCTCTGAGAAACCATTTGATTGTGCAGCATGGTATTTTGTCGCATATGTGCACTAGCTTCCTAATGCTTTCCTATAGGAAAGCATTGGATTGGCTGAGATCATCGATCTCGATGATCTCAGCCTAAGAGGCAGAACGACCTAAGGAGACCGACCTAGCAAGGGAAAAGAGGTAAGTAAACTACTTTATTCAATTATGGTGGTACTAACCTGCTTACCTAAACGTAAACGTGACTAGGGCAATATAGCGTTAGGAATACATATTTGTATTCCTAATGCTGTAGTATTCCTTTAACAAACCGTGATTGTTTTTCCTGACAGATAATAGAAGATCTGATTCTCTCCCTTAAGAGCATTTCAGGACACACTAAATCATATTATGAAAGGTCAGTTAAATTACTCATTTAGACTTTCCTCTAACCGTCTGCTTTCAATTTTTTTTTTGTCTTGTAGGATTAAAGGGTTCTCTCCAGAGGCTTCAACTTGAATATGTGGATGTTGTGTTTGCCAACCGCCCAGATAATAATACCCCCATGGAAGGTTTGTCTGAGCTGTAATAATGATTGCTTCTGCTTTACTGGCTTCCAACACCTGTAGCTAGAGATGAAATTCATCAGATGAAGAACGCAGGGCAGCTTGCCAATAAATATATTGGACACGCATGTTATCTCTTAGTATTTGTCATTGTTAAGTTTATTTCATTTCATACGACTGATAACAATTCCAGGAAAAAGCAGAACTTTATCAGGAAAATATAATTTCGTTTGTTGCGTATTTCATCCTTATGAAAACTCAAAAGTTAATTTAGATTTGTCTCCTGATGATCATACCAGATTCTTCTTTAATACCAGTTTTGTTACAAGGCATTTGCTTTATTAAAAAGTCAGGGAGGACTGTGTGTCAGAGTAAATAGACGGATATTTCATAGAACAGATCAAATCTATATTTCACACCGTATAACATCTATTAACCCATGAATGTGAATTAAAGATTGTGTTTTTTATTTTGTATAATTGAAGGATCTGTATGCCTTAAATATAAATGCATATTTTAAACATGGATTTTGTTTATAGAAGAGGAAAGCTTAACAAAAACTATTTTGTGGTGAAAATCAAATGCTCTACATAGTTTAAAATAGTCAGTACTTATAGCATACATTATTATTATTTTATTGTTTTTATAGCGCCAGCAAATTCTGTAGCGCTGTACAATGGGATAAGGATACAAACAATTATTCGACACAAGCCACAGATCTATGGTCACACAATTCATAGCCATAGCAGTACATACATGATGGTAGTACACATATAATATAAAACAGAATTTGTTTTAATTATAGAGGAAATTAATAGAACAGATTTTTGGTGATAGATAGATAGATAGATAGATAGATAGATAGATAGATAGATATACTAATGATCCATAAATATCTTATATACATGCAACTCCATGACAACCAAACCATAAAATATCTCAGTGTTAAATTATTTAATCAATGGATTTTATTATCATTGATATTTGCATTTTAAAGTTCTGTGATTGTCAATACATTTTGTCACGAAAGGTTGTAATTATTGGAAATGTCAGTTCTTATTGCTAGATCCTAGTTGGTAAGCCATGTGTTCCCCTCATTACAAATATACCTCCTTTATAAAGCTCAAAATTATAAATAATTTAAAAAAATGTTAATTAACCTATGAATATTTGAATTAAAGAGTCACTTATATAAAATATTTTATATACAGGAATGAGTCATTTCAATTAATTATTTAAGTAATCATTTTTATAAAACATAGGGTTACTTATATGATTATTCTTAAATGATAATTATTTTTATGTTAAAAAAATTACAATTTCTTTTTTGCATCACATTCATATGTCATATAGTAAACAGTACGGGCACGGTTCCCTATTACCCATGTTTAATACATAATTTACTTCTAAAAACTTGTTCATTTGACATAAAACATTGTAGGGTCTTATCACAATGGGTCAGTTAAAATAACTTAATTTTGTATTGTAGGACTCAATTACAAGATAAGGGCCAAATCTGGTTTCAAGTATTTCATTAATATACAGGAAGATATTTTATTCTATTTTTTTTTTTTTTTCATCCTGAATTTCTCTCTTTGGCATCTGTTATACCATCTGCTCCTACATATCTGGCATCTACTTTACACTTCTCTTTGATGAAAAGAAAAATTCACACTAGTCATTCCTATGGCTTGTGTCGCTGTGTTTCAGATAGCATAAAAAGCAATAATACATGCTTTGTTTCCTTTG
>OW240913.1:91365037-91436856 GCA_933207985.1 Pelobates cultripes
CCCTCCTGCCAGTCCCTCAGTGTAGCGTGGCCGTGATCCTGTCCAATCCGCGGTACAGGAGCATCCGTTTCCTGTACTGACAGGAAGTGCTCACTGAGGGAGAGGGGAGAGACAACTAATTGAAATGGGGGAGGAGAGACCACTGGGGACAGGCAAAGGAGAGCAAAGACCACTAAGGGGAAGGGGGGAGAGGAGACATCACTAATGGAAAGGGGGGGTTGAAGAGGAGAGCACACTAAGGGAGGAGGAGCCAAGCAGGTCCACTGGGAGCAAGATGACATCCAACAAGGAAAGAGAGACCACTAAGGGACAGGGGAGGAGAGGAGAGACCACTAAGGGGCAGGGAAGAACTCTATGGGGGAGGAGTGGTAGGCACCAAGGGACAGGGGGAGGGTAGGAGAGAGCACGAGGAGACAGGAGGGGGGAGCTCTTAGGGACGGGAGGAGAGAGCACTACGGGAGAGGTGGCAGGGAGATCACTTAGGGACAGGGGAGATTACTAAGGGACAGTGGGACAGGGGAGAGCTCTAAGGGATAGGAGGGGAAAGCAGTAAGGGACAAATGGGGAGAGCGGCTGAGGAAGGGGGGGGAAAGAGAACCACAAAGGGGCTCATAGGACTCAGCCCCTATCCTACCCCACAAACTCTCTATTTCACACCACACACACACAATGCTTCCCTTTACATACACAGAAACACACAATGCATCCCTACACACACAGAAACACACCATGCTTCCCTTACACACAGAGAAACATACAATGCATCCATTACACACAAAGACAATGTATCCCTTGCACACATACACAGAAGCACACAATGCATCACTTACACACACACACACACACACACACTGCTTCTCTTACACACACACACACACAGAAACACAATGCATCTCTTACACACACACTCAATTCACCCCTTACAGACACACACAATGCATCCCTTAAACACAACCAGAAACACATAATACACCCCTGCACTGTGTGCAGCACTGGCATTAGTTCATATGGCAGATCATATGGGTGGGGCATTGTGATGTCACATGAGGGGTGGAGGTGTGGCACATTTCTTTTTTGCCTACAGCGGCAAAAATCCTTGCACCGGCCCTGTCAGCACAGTGCTGGTTAAACAATTTGAAGATAAAAAACTTTAACTGCACTCATGAAGTATCCAATAATGTATAGCAAGGACATTTCGTTGCTTCAGAAAAATGCATTCATGGCAGCAATCAGACCACAGTTGCAGACAGGTATAATAAAACAATAAACAGCAAAATGTGTACATACCTGAACAGGAAAAAAATAAAAATACTGGATGCATTTTGTGTCTACTAATTACAGTTAGTTAGTTGGCATGGGCATGGGGAGAATTTTCGGTTCCATTCAGCATTCCGAAATTCGGGACTTCAGCAATTCGTGACTTCGGCGGTTCGGCACTTCGGTTCAGTTCGGCACTTCGACACTTCGGAATTTCAGAATTTCGGGACTTCTCTTGCAGCCGCTTAGTAGATAACTCCCTAATTCCCATGGTATTAGGGAGTTATCTACCAAAAGGCTGATAGACCTAAACTGGTCTTTCAACCAAATGTATTAATACTAAGTAAAAATTACTTAGTATTAGTAAATTTTGCCCCTACTCGCGGCGGGTGGGGGCCCTAAATTATAATAAGGGGGGGGACCTATTGTCCTCCCCCCTGGCCTCCACCCCTGAGCGGTGGGTGGGGGCCCTAAATACTAATAAGGGGGGGACCTAATGTCCTTCCCCTGGCCCCCACCCCTGAGCGGTGAGTGGGGGCCCTAAATAACAATAAGGGGGGGACCTATTGTCCTCCCCCCTGGCCCCCCCGAGCTGCGGGTCGGGGTCCTAAATATAAATTTACCCACGCCAGGTGACTAGGGGTCCCCAAACCCCGAGTCACCCCCCTCCCAAAAAAAAAATAAACCCTACCTACCAATCAGAATGCTCTGAGCTTAATTGCAGGGCGGGGCAAGGCTCTATAAGCCTTCCCCCGCCCTGCAGAGCTCAGTCTGCGCGGAGCCCTCCATGGGTGAAGAAGGATTATTTTTTTTGCGCTTGGTTATTATGGATTTTTATTTGGCCTTTTTTGGGGCGGAAGATTTTAGAAGAAAGAAAACATCAAATGGTAAGTTTTATTTTTTTTACAGGTACTTAGTTAATGGCCCCCCTCATTATTTTTAGGGTGAGGGGGGTAGGGAGGGGTTAGTTTTTTGTTTGGGAGGGGGGTGACTAGGGCTTTGGGGACCCCTAGTCACCTGGGGGGGTTACATTTTTATTTAGGGCCCCCACCCACTGCTCAGGGGTGGGGGCCAGGGGGAGGTCAATAGGTCCCCCCTTATTGGTATTTAGGGCCCCCACCCACTGCTCAGGGGTGGGGGCCAGGGGGGAGGACATCAGGTCCTCCCGCCTTATTAGTATTTAGGGCCCCCACCCACTGCTCAGGGGTGGGGGACAGGGGGGAGGACATTAGGTCCCCCCTTATTAGTATTTAGGGCCCCCACCCACCACTCAGGGGTGGGGGCCAGGGGGGAGGACATTAGGTCCCCCCTATTAGTATTTAGGGCCCCCACCCGCCGCTCAGGGGTGGGGGCCAGGGGGGAGGACCTTAGGTCCCCCCCTTATTCTAATTTAGGGCCTACACCCGCCGCTCAGGGGTAGGGGCCAGGGGGGAGGACATTAGGTCCCCCCCTTATTTTACTTTAGGGCCCCCACCCGCCGTTCAGGGGTGGGGGCCGGGGGGGCGGCAATAGGTCCCCCCTTCAGGTTAGAAGCCCCCACTCATGCGGCATGGGCTCGGGAGGGGGGACGTTTTTGGGGTTTTTTTTAACATTGAGCAGCCATAGGCAATGCCCCTACTCGCGGTATAGCGAGTAGGGGCATAATTTACTAAAACTAAGTAATCTTTACATAGTATTAGTAAATTTGGCTGAAAGACCAATTTAGGTCTTTCAGCCTTTTAGTAGATAGCTCCCTAATACCGTGGGAATTAGGGAGTTATCTACTTATTCATTCCTGTCATTACATTGACTGGCTAAGTAACTTACATTTTATATGAATGTGTGTTACTTGATTGTTGTAAGTGTTGCAAATGCTTACAGCTGAATCCTGGCTATGTTTGTATAATTTTTACTTAAAATTGTATACAGTGTAATGTTCTTCATTCTTCCACTGGGTAAATATATTAGTTCTTCGGCAATACTGTGCTTCGGAACTTCGGCACTTCGGCAACTTCGGCAACTTCGGCAACTTCAACACTTCGGAAATTCGGTAATTCATCTATTCAGACATTCGGAAGTACCCGAATGTCCGAATTTCCCGAAATTCGTCCGAATTCACATTCGGACTGAAACGAATTGCACATGTCTATTAGTTGGTTACATAGGCTAATAAGAGACATGTGCCCATCAACTTCAGCCTTTCTCGCATCTGTTTTTTGCTGTTGATTCAAAAGAAGGCAAAAAACCCAGTATAAAGCAAAATTCCTTCTTGACCCCAGAAATGGCAGTCAGATTTATCCTTGAATCAAGAAGCTATTACCCTACAGTTTAAAGATTATATAATTGAATATTATGTTTTTGCAAGTATCCATCTAGTTGCTGTTTGAACATCTGTACAGACTCTGAGAAAACCACTAATGACACCTTTGCAGCAGCTAAAATACAAAATGAAACACTGTGCTTTAAAAAGAGTAAGGAAGGGGCGGGCCTGGCTGCCAAACTGAATGGTCGCATGCAGAGTGAGCTTTGATCGAAAATCTCTGAAATTGCTCCATTAAATACCTTTTCTAGCAAAACAATGGCAATCCGTGAGCTGGAGACAGCCTACAATCAGCTCTGCTTTAATCGAAAGCTTTACCGACGCATGTCAAGCAGTCTGAGCCCGAAACACTATCTCCCAGCTTGCTCTCCAGCTGGAACAAGTTGACGCCGTACGGGATCCCGTTCTCCCCCCGCTAGTGGGGGTTATCCCGGCCCCATCACTCTAGCCACACTCACCGGTGGACCTATTGCCCAGCACAAGCTCATGCTGCGACTTAAATATTGCCCCCTCAAGTGACCCAAGATGGCGGACACCAGGCCTCTCACCATACCACAAGGCTTGACATAGTCAGCACTAACAAAGCTGGACTTGATCTTGGAGGAATTCTGGCAAAAGCTCAAGGAGAGGCAACAAAGTGCTGCACCACTCACCTCCTGCAACCCAGCGATCCATGCCGATCTCACTGAGGCAGAACAGTGTCGCCCCCACACAGGCGCAGGAAGAGAGTACGATCCGGTCGGTCAGCTCCAGGGGTTAAATCGGGTCACAGAACTCCCCCACAGAGACCCCCTTCCAAAAGAGGACTTCAACAGCCCCACCAGGCTGCGCGTGGCCCAAGCTCTGGTGACAATCGGAGCTTGCCGAAACCACCGGGATCTTGCCTTCATGCTGCACGGAGAGTTGGCGGCGGTCGGAGATGGAGTGTGGCAACAGGATACGGAGTCCATGAAGGTCCCATCCATCCAGTATACCCCAAGTCTGGTCTGTGGTGCTGCTTGCCTACATTACGTATGGTTTTTCTCTTTATGTTCCTCTTTGTGAACTCTTATGTATACTCCACCTTACCTTACCATCCATTGGGGTTGGCTGATCCCAGCCTCAGACTCACCGCCTACGCTGTGACCCTCTCTGTAGTACCATAAATTCCACTGATTATGCACTTCTCTATGTGCTGCAGCATACATAAAGCCAGGTCTACTAACGGTGGTTTCTCTTAATAATATCTACTATAGCATGTTATACCGTTATATTAGCTATGCTCTTTTATAGCTGCCATTGATCTTTACTAATAAGTGATTACATCTTGAATACATGTCTATCTGTATGTCTAGATTACCTATCCACTGGCAAGCTGTAAACAGTTCATCGTTTCATTACCCATATTGAATCTTTGAACCTTGTAATCATAGTCAGTGCAGAGCCTATGGCAGTATACTCTCTACTTTTTTCTCTCCTCAAGCAATGAATATTACTTATCGTTAATATTTTAATTTCCTTTACAAAAAAAAAGTGCAGCAATCTCAACGTGTATAATTTTATTTCTTATGGCACTTTGTACTGCTCTGCAATGACATGTTTATGTTTACCAATGAACTTAACAATGCACTACCAAAATAAAGAATTTAAAAAAAAAAAAGAGTAAGGAAGGTGGATATCCTTTCCCAGTTTAATCACCTTAATTACCAAAAAATGCCTTTAGAGAGCCGTGGATCTTACCTACATCATGAAGTTTACATTGGAACGAGATAGGGAGTACAACTATTCAGTATGGTATTTCAATGTATCTCACAAGAGTAAACTAATCTTAGAAAATATTTCAGTACTCGCAATAATACCAAATGGTGTTAAAATACCAAAATGATTTGTCAGAAAAAGGATCAATCAGAACTGTGGTGCTTTAACTATAGCATTAAGGGAAAGGGATTATGTTATGATTCCACTGTAGCAAAATCTAACCTATTTATAATAAAGGACATAATTTGAAAGCAGACATGTGTTTACCACTGTTGATAAGTATCCTTTACAAAAGTAATCAACCCCTGTAGATAGTCACCTGTATCTATTACAGTTTACCCTTAAGGAGAACTCACTCAAAAATGCTAATCTGTAACAGCAACGAGGTACATCAAGTTGATGTCAATGACTGGTACACCCCACCAATCTCATGGGACAAACTACATTGATCTTTTGAACTTGCGAAGACAGGAATAATCAACCCCTGCCAACAACTATTTTAATCCATAGCATTCATTGATCTCCATAGAGATCAATCAAAAAGCATATATATCTCATAATATCAACGGGGTGCATTAGCTCAAAAAGAAGAATTACATGATTAGTACAAACATAACGCAATCACTCACGAAAATTCAGTACAGCAGTATCCTGATTAGAACCCATCGACATATTGTATTCCACAAATCAATGAGAGCAGAGATTGCTGTACTAATGACAATGTCAATGACAATACATTTCTTTATTGAGATTGTCCTTATTATATTAATCCGACTCAATTGACAATTGGGCAATTGACAGATGATCATTCAATCCAATCCTCTTCTAACAGAACTTTATATGGAAGGTTAGTTGTGAGTTATGAAGCCATTACAATACTGATACACATTTCATAAAGTTTATATTGCCTTGTAGTTGTGTTATCACTATATTCTTTCCCTATTGCTTAATAGACACAAAATATCAACTTCTCAATGTCTTTGGTGACATGAATGCTCAAGGATAGGTTGGCAACTGTCAGCTGGACATAATTATATCTGTTGTCCATAAGCCCATTTTGAAAGCTTAGAATCTGTAATGCTGAAGTTTAGCAGTTTATGCATTTGGCGCATTAAAGGAAGATTATAGTTACCCAGACCACTTCATCTCAATGAAGCGGTCTGGGCACCCTATGCCCCCCATTTTAAACCTGCAGCTGAAAACATTGCCATTCTGCCATTGTCATACTGACAGCCACTCTAGAGGGTCTTCCTTGCAATAGTGGAGTAAAACTATTTCCACCAGATGGTCTCTGAGAAACCATTTGATTGTGCAGCATGGTATTTTGTCGCATATGTGCACTAGCTTCCTAATGCTTTCCTATAGGAAAGCATTGGATTGGCTGAGATCATCGATCTCGATGATCTCAGCCTAAGAGGCAGAACGACCTAAGGAGACCGACCTAGCAAGGGAAAAGAGGTAAGTAAACTACTTTATTCAATTATGGTGGTACTAACCTGGTTACCTAAACGTAAACGTGACTAGGGCAATATAGCGTTAGGAATACATATTTGTATTCCTAATGCTGTAGTATTCCTTTAACAAACCGTGATTGTTTTTCCTGACAGATAATAGAAGATCTGATTCTCTCCCTTAAGAGCATTTCAGGACACACTAAATCATATTATGAAAGGTCAGTTAAATTACTCATTTAGACTTTCCTCTAACCGTCTGCTTTCAATTTTTTTTTTGTCTTGTAGGATTAAAGGGTTCTCTCCAGAGGCTTCAACTTGAATATGTGGATGTTGTGTTTGCCAACCGCCCAGATAATAATACCCCCATGGAAGGTTTGTCTGAGCTGTAATAATGATTGCTTCTGCTTTACTGGCTTCCAACACCTGTAGCTAGAGATGAAATTCATCAGATGAAGAACGCAGGGCAGCTTGCCAATAAATATATTGCACACGCATGTTATCTCTTAGTATTTGTCATTGTTAAGTTTATTTCATTTCATAAGACTGATAACAATTCCAGGAAAAAGCAGAACTTTATCAGGAAAATATAATTTCGTTTGTTGCGTATTTCATCCTTATGAAAACTCAAAAGTTAATTTAGATTTGTCTCCTGATGATCATACCAGATTCTTCTTTAATACCAGTTTTGTTACAAGGCATTTGCTTTATTAAAAAGTCAGGGAGGACTGTGTGTCAGAGTAAATAGACGGATATTTCATAGAACAGATCAAATCTATATTTCACACCGTATAACATCTATTAACCCATGAATGTGAATTAAAGATTGTGTTTTTTATTTTGTATAATTGAAGGATCTGTATGCCTTAAATATAAATGCATATTTTAAAAATGGATTTTGTTTATAGAAGAGGAAAGCTTAACAAAAACTATTTTGTGGTGAAAATCAAATGCTCTACATAGTTTAAAATAGTCAGTACTTATAGCATACATTATTATTATTTTATTATTTTTATAGCGCCAGCAAATTCTGTAGCGCTGTACAATGGGATAAGGATACAAACAATTATTCAACACAAGCCACAGATCTATGGTCACATAATTCATAGCCATAGCAGTACATACATGATGGTAGTACACATATAATATAAAACAGAATTTGTTTTAATTATAGAGGAAATTAATAGAACAGATTTTTGGTGATAGATAGATATACTAATGATCCATAAATATCTTATATACATGCAACTCCATGACAACCAAACCATAAAATATCTCAGTGTTAAATTATTTAATCAATGGATTTTATTATCATTGATATTTGCATTTTAAAGTTCTGTGATTGTCAATACATTTTGTCACGAAAGGTTGTAATTATTGGAAATGTCAGTTCTTATTGCTAGATCCTAGTTGGTAAGCCATGTGTTCCCCTCATTACAAATATACCTCCTTTATAAAGCTCAAAATTAGAAATAATAAAAAAAAATGTTAATTAACCTATGAATATTTGAATTAAAGAGTCACTTATATAAAATATTTTACATACAGGAATGAGTCATTTCAATTAATTATTTAAGTAATCATTTTTATAAAACATAGGGTTACTTATATGATTATTCTTAAATTATAATTATTTTTATGTTAAAAAAATTACAATTTCTTTTTTGCATCACATTCATATGTCATATAGTAAACAGTACGGGCACGGTTCCCTATTACCCATGTTTAATACATAATTTACTTCTAAAAACTTGTTCATTTGACATAAAACATTGTAGGGTCTTATCACAATGGGTCAGTTAAAATAACTTAATTTTGTATTGTATAACTCAATTACAAGATAAGGGCCAAATCTGGTTTCAAGTATTTCATTAATATACAGGAAGATATTTTATTCTATTTTTTTTTTTCATCCTGAATTTCTCTCTTTGGCATCTGTTATACCATCTGCTCCTACATATCTGGCATCTACTTTACACTTCTCTTTGATGAAAAGAAAAATTCACACTAGTCATTCCTATGTCTTGTGTCGCTGTGTTTCAGATAGCATAAAAAGCAATAATACATGCTTTGTTTCCTTTGAAAATATTACCGTTTGAATTTTTTAAATCTCCTTCCAAATATTGTCAATGATGTATTACATTTATTTCAGCCATATCACATATTGCGTTGTAAGCATTAACGTTCTCATAAAGTCACACATCTATTAATATAGTGACAATAAGAGACCCCACTGATCATTTTGATTGTTGCACCGGGAAATAGGGTTCAGAATGCTGAGCATTTATTTCAGTATTGATCTGTTTATGTAGTTTAAATTAAATTACTATGTTTCAAAAATAGGATTTGTATGTCAAACAAATAAGGCTATTATAGATATTTGTAAGTCTATTTAAAACCATTAATCTTATGGCTTCCTGAGTGGGGAGGAGTTCCCCACTCAGAATAGCATATTGATTAAAGTCATTTAATGAAAGCCATTAAGCTTTAATTGATTTGTTATGTTGGTTGAGAGTATAGTCTTCCAATTTAAGACTCTCTTCTTTATAATCATCAACCCTAGGGCGAGTTCTAGCACTGTATTAAACAGACTGTATGTACAACTTGCTGCAGTGTGTACATGTCACGCCGCCTGATCGGCATGATCACATGACCAAACCCAATCTGTGCGACTACGCTAGGTGTAACACCAGGTAACTTCACACCATGCAGGGAAGGTCTGCTTCCCATCTCCATGTGGCGTTCTGATAGACGCTGGCCACTTCTTGCCAGAGCCTATTTATAGTTCTGCCTCCTCCAATGTCATAATTGATGCGAACCTACATGCACAATCACGTTTTGCCGTCATAAGGGTGTAACTGACCATAGCTTTTTTTTAAGCCATTTTTTCTTAAAAAGCCATGTTGTAGTTTCCATTTACTGGTAATCAGAGAGTGTGTTTGTTCTTCTATATCTATTGGCTATTCTGACATTGGCTTGTTTTGGATTCTGTAATCCTTGAGCTTTTGGACTGTCTTTTTCATATTTGTCTCATTCTTTACCCCTGACCTTGGCTTGTCTCTGACCATTCTGTATTGACTTTAAGTCCAGCAACTCAAAGGCCCAGTAACACGTATATTTCTCAAGACTTTACATTTCCTTTTGTTATTTCTTAAACACTGCATGTTGGGTCATAGTTTATCCTGACAGTACATTAAATGATTTTCATTTCATATTAAAAAAATGAAGAGATAATGTGAGACATGTAAATGGATGGAAACCATGGAAATTAAAAGCCTGTGTTAAATTATACTCGTGCATAGATATGATTCATAAACGAAATCTGATGTCAAGTATCACATGCATTGAAACACTAATCGCTGAGCATGGTACTGTATATGACTGTTAGTGTTATTCATAATGCATCCAGATATTACATAATGTTCTAAGATTAGTAAATACAAATAATTGTGACAAAACAATTTTGGGAACAAGAGGCATTAATAATGTGATACTGTGCATTCAAATATATATTTTTTCTTTTGAATTAATATAATTACTGGTTTCATATTTTATATTCATTCTGCAGTAAATTTGCAAGAGTATACATAGCAGGTTGTCTTTGGAATTTGATATCATACAAAAAAATCAAGAAAAATAGAAATAGTGAGAAAAAGTTACATATTGGAAAGATTATCTTTAAATGTCATATGCAGTTCTATACCTCTGGATATATGGTCCTTTATGTAAATACATTCAATTTGACACATTCTTGGATATATAATATATATTTTATACCATATTTTGGATAGGAGCATTACATAAATAAAAAAAAAAAATTATACAAAATGAAATAAACATTGTATCTTAAATTTGGTTACATACATTAATTCTGTTGTATTTGATCTATCTGATCTGGTATTTAGGGACACATCTGTGTGTTATGTATGTGTGATCCACATATTTGTGGATATGAAATATATGTGTATGTGTGTGTCTTTTGTATTCCACCTGTGTTCCAAATTGGTGGATGTTCCTGTGGAACTCCCTTCCCTTCACTGTTAGACGTTCACCCAGTCTCCATTCCTTCAAAAAAATTATTAAAAACTGACTTCTTCGGGATAGTGTATCAATTAAACTGTTAATAGCCCCCCCCCCTGCTGTCATTAATAATAAATAAAAAAAACACACCAAGTCATCAGTGAATATTCTTCTACCAACCTACCTTTCAATCCCTACCGTTCGTGCCAAATTTACCCCACTACCGCTAGCATGTAAGCTCATTGAGCAGGGTCATCAATCCCTCTGTTTCCCTGCATCCAACTCTTGTTACAATGACATGTTTGCTAGTCCACCCATTGTACAGCACTCTGGAATTTGCTGTTACTATATTTAAAAATATACTAATACGTGATTAAGGCTTGTGTAGCCAAACGTCGTGTTTATTACTTTGTTTATTACTTCTCTGGGCCACATGGGGATTCAATAAAACTTCACTTTGTATGCATATCCTGCTGTGATCTTTCAATGCCATGTTCTGTTTTACATTTCCACCACAGCACTTTAATCTACCTTCTTGAATTTGTAAAGCACGCACAATTAAGTATATCCCTTAACTTAACTGGGCCGGTATTTTGCCCCTGACTTGCAGAACCGGTGGAATTTCTGTGTAAATGGGATTATGTAAAAATCACCTTACCTTATAGATCATCCTATGTAGTCTCCCTGCCCACTCCTCTATCATTTTGGAGTTAAACCGCTTTAGCTCTACAGCCATAGCCACACTTCCCATGGCTGTGACACGCATATCCTCCCTACACAATTCTTAACAAGATTTGTTTATTTGTAACTTGTTTTTGCAGAGAGTGTTTAATTTAGAAGTTCTTAGTCCCTACTCTGTTAATTGTCAGCTAGTGCAAAACAGCCTATTGTTAGAGAGGCTGAAGCAACAGATCTATGGCACAACTCACCTGGTCTTCTCCTGTGAGCCCACACATATCGATCAGGTGGACATTACACACAGCCCACCTTCTAGCAACTACATGATCAGAGTGCATTCTGAAATAATGTAAAACCGTGCCACGTCATTTACGGTCCCACTGCACCCACGTCACTCCAGTGACCTTGTTACCATATGTTTTGAGGTCACAGGAATGATGTGGAGCAATCAATTTAAACTCTACACTTTGTTATTGACATTGGCTTGTTTCTGGATTTTAAGTACCTCTGTAACCATGACTTTGTTAATATATATGTTTAGTAAACATGGATTGCTTGGCGTTTATGCATGCTGTTCACTGGCTTTGTATATCTTCCTGACTTGTGTTTCAAAGCCGTTGTATACAGCAAACATAAACTCCAAGGAATCCATGCTTAAAATGAAATGAGGCAAAAATGTGATTCTTAGTTGAACTAATTTGCATGTGCCCTCTCAGAATCCCTTACGGTAGTAACATCACTGCAAAGTTGATATTTCTGTGGCAAAAGCAAGTCTTATGGCTTGACTGGTGTGCAGATCTGTGTGTAACAATGTATCGACTATCCACTGTCTTCAGGTGGAAGGGGTATTCAAACACAATTTTCCCCACCGTAATTTTCTCTCTTTCTCTCTCAAATGCAGTTCTTAAAAATGTATTCATTAAAGGACCATAACTTTGATCTAGATTATATGTGCTTCTAAATATTTTTGGTACCTACTTTGCTGCATTCTTGTGGGACATGTTTTATGACATGTCACATTGGCTCTAAAAAACCCCCAAAATAACTAAGCCCATAACACTTGCCTACCCATTATATATTGGGTAATCCTTGCTGAGTGCTACAATCCTGAATAAGATCTGCTTCATTATTTGAGATGTTTTCCGACATACCATCCAAGATGTATCGTGAGCTAATAAGCTAACATCCAACTGGGTATTTAAAGCATTACAAATGTTAAATACACAATGATGACCATGGCTTTAACCCTTTGAGGGCCCTTAGTGTACGACATATTCTGCCTAAAAGGTCCAGGGCTCATTCCTGTTTCATCAGAGAACTTTGGAAGGAATTACTTGTCATTCCTCTAAGTGTATGATGTCTCTACTGAGGCTTCAGCTCGTCTAACTTACTTTATTATTAGGGTTTCAGATAAACGGAACACTCCATGTACCATAACTACTACAGTGTCCCAAAACAAAACCAGTGCAGAGAAGCCAAACTGTTCTCAAATGATTTGACTACTTACATTGGGTGGGTACCACGTCACTCCTGACACCATAACCACTACAACATGCTCTAGTGGTAGTGGTGCTTGTTGCGAACTTTTCTACTGAGTTATGGTACTTTTAATGTGCTAATGCATTTTTTATAGCTATTAAGCATTTATAAGTGGTTTATGCAGATGTTAATAGCTAATAATTTGCCCTATTTAAATATTGCTTTAACCCTTAACCCCTTAAGGACACATGACATGTGTGACATGTCATGATTACCTTTTATTCCAGAAGTTTGGTCCTTAAGAGGTTAAATAACTATTCTCTAGCATTTAATCTTATATGTGTATGCTTTCTTTTCTTTTTGGTTTACAAATTCTGCAATCCCAAGAAGAGACAGTGTTTTAGATTATTGAGAGCGAGGGGTTGAGAGCTGTGGGTTTATAAAAATATATAAGGTGCAGATAGACTGACTTGAGAGGTTTATTTAAAGCGGCACTGTCATGCCGAACTTACCTTTCCCCAATCAATTTCTTTTCTCTCCCTCTCTCAGTATCTGTTCTTCATTTCTTCCTGTCTGCTCTAGTTTTCTTTAAAACTTAAGAAAAAGTATGGAGGTTTCCTACACCGTGACCAGCGGAGGAGCAAAGTGTGCTTTGTTTCCGGTGGTCACAGCAATTTTCCCACAATCCTTACCTTTCCTCCCTGTTCCCGCCATGCTTCCTGTCACTTAGACAGGACGCCGGCAAAACTGCCAAATTGCGTTCTAACAGTTTCTCCATTCCTGTTAGAACGCAATTCGGGACTTTGTTCGTATCAGAATTTCATTAGAATGAATGAAACTCCAATCCTTTTCATTGCCGTGGCTGCATCTTGCAGCTGCTTGGTAGATAACTCCCTAATTCCCACGGTATCAGGGAGTTATTTACTAAAGGGCTGAAAGACCTAAATTGGTCTTTCAGCCACATTTACAGTAAATATTACTTAGTATTAGTAAATTCAGCCCCTACTCGCTATACCGCGAGTAGGGGCATGTCTAGTAAACAGTGAGCAGCCTGTGGGTGGGGGCCATAAAGATAATACCTACTGCCCTCCCCGCCTGGCCCCCACCCCTGGGTGGCGGGTGGGGGCCCTAAGACAAATTACCCCCCCCAGCAAAGGTGACTAGTGCTCCCCAAGCCCCTAGTCATCCACCCCCCCACCCAAATAAAAAGTTACCCCCTACCAACCCCCTTCACCCTAAAAAACAGTGAGGGGGGAATAAAATAACTAACCTGTAAAGAAAAATGAAACTTACCATTAGACGTCTTCTTTTTTCTAAAATCTTAACTTTTCAGCCCCAAAAAGGCCAAATAAAAACCATCATACCTGTCGAACTTAAAATAAAATAAAAAACCCGAGCACCAAAAAAAAACCTGACGAAAAAGAAAAAACCAGAGCGCAAAAAAATTTATCCTTCTTCACCCATGGAGGGCTCCGTGCAGACTGAGCTCTGCAGGACGGGGGAAGGCTTATAAAGCCCTACCCCGCCCTGCAATTATTCTAAGAACACTCTGATTGGTTGGTTTAAGCCAATCAGAGTGCTCTTTGTCATTTTACACAGCGTGGTAAAATTCCAAAGAACTTTCCCACACTGTGTAAAATGACACAGAGCACTCTGATTGGGTGGCTTGAAATCCATCCACTCTGATTGGTGGGCTTGGAATCTAACCAATCAGAGTGCTCTTTGTCATTTTACACAGCGTGGGAAAGTTCTTTGGAATTTTACCACGCTGTGTAAAATGACAAAGAGCAGAGTGTTCTTAGCCTAATTGCAGGGCGGGGCAAGGCCTTCCCCCGCCCTGCAGAGCTCAGTCTGCGTGGAGCTCTCCATGGGTGAAGAAGGATTTTTTTTTTTGTGCTCTGTTTTATTATTTTATTTTAAGTTCTATGGGTATGATGATTTTTTATTTTTCTTTACAGGTTAGTTATTTTATTCCCTCCTCACTATTTTTTAGGGTGAGGGGGGTAGGAAGGGTGGTAACTTTTTATTTGGGGGGGGGTGGGTGACTAGGGGCTTGGGGACTCCTAGTCACCTTTGATGGGGGGGATTTGTCTTAGGGCCCCCACCCGCCGCCCAGGGGTCCCCCCCTCTCATTATATTTATGGCCCCCACCTGCCGTCCAGGGGTGGGGGCCGGTAGGGGGAGGACAGTAGGTCCCCCCCCTCATTATCTTTATGGCCCCCACCCGCCACCCAGGGGTGGGGGCCGTTGTGGGGAGGACAGCAGGTCCCCCCCCCCCATTATCACCCAGTCTCCAGTCCTTCAAAAAATCGTTAAAAAAAAACCACTTCCTCATAAAAGCGTATCAATTAAACTGTGAATAGCCCCCGAATGATTCCTCTTCTGCAACTGTCACTAGTCTAATACTATCCTTACCTTTTTGTGTCATTTTTCCCCACTTTCTCTAGAATGTAAGCTCATTGAGCAGGGCCCTCAGCCCCTCTGTTCCTGTGTGTCCAATTTGTCTGGTTACAACTACATGTCTGTTCGTCCACCCATTGTAAAGTGCTGCGGAATTTGATGGTGCTATATAAATAACAATAATAATAATAATTATTATTATTATCTTTATGGCCCCCACCCACCGCTCAGGGGTGGGTGCCGGGGGGGGGAGGACAATAGGTCCCCCCCTTATTGTTATTTAGGGCCCCCACTCGCTGCGCAGGGCTGGGGGCCGGATAGTAGGGTTTGTTTTTAAACAGTGAGCAGCCACAGGCTGCTCATTGTTTAGTAGACATGCCCCTACTCGCGGTATAGCGAGTAGGGGCATTCGGGAGATTTTATTTTTGGATAGGCTGCGGATGGCGAAGGATCCAGCGATCAGTTCCAAGCAGTTGATGTGTAGGTCGGTCTCCTCGCCCTGATAACTGGTCTGTAGTCTCCTGTCTTCTTCTTGACCAGGAAAATATTGCTTAGGAAGCCTTCCCCTCCGGGTGCATATTGTATTGCACCCTTCTTGAAGAGGGTGCGGATATCCTCGTCCACGAGTCGTTCCTGTTCCGCCGACATGTGTATTGGAGTATTGGAGGTGAGTAAAACTCTATGCCTTGTACCGTCTTGAGAACCCAGGCGTCTTAGGTAATCAACTCCCAATTCTGTAAAAAAAAAAGAGACAGGCTGCCGGCCATAAAATTGGAAACAGTTAGGGATGTAGGTGGACTCACCAGTAGAGAAGCAGCCGCATCCCCGACCTCTGAAGCCTCTGGTCCTATCAACGCCTCAGTAGGATGAGGTCCTTTATGTAGTATATGGGAAGAAATGTGAGGACTGTGGGTACGATCTGGAACCTGTCACCCAGAAGCGGCTGGTGGCCCGGTTCTGCTGCCGACCAGCCCTCCCAAAAACATCTCTTCCGGTAGGGGTGCGGACAACTTGTTTCAGCAAGGTTTGGGCCTTATTTAGTGTGGTGCTTCTTGAGTTCTGAAATGAACGCTTCGCCAAAGAGAAGGCCTTGTGCTTCTGGGCCAAATTCTTTCGTTCCTAAGTCCAGGAGTTTGTTGTCGATGCGGACCAGTGCAGATTTTTTTCTGTGCATAGTGCGGCATTTGCGTTGCCCAGGAGGCATATCGAGCGTTGAGCCCATTCTCTGATGCCATTAGGGTCGAGTTGTATACCCTGGTTGAGCGCCAGATCCGCAAAATAGAGCATCTTCGCAATTGAGCCGAGTTAGTCAAGAACATTATCTTGTGCCGCCTTCAGGTCTTTCTCCACACCTTTGCGCGGGTCTCGTCCCAAGCGTGACATGAACACTACCACAGTGTTGTCGAACTCAGGTGTAACTGCTACTTTGTCTGGTAGCAGTGGTCTGGGGCATTCGGCCTTGAGTCGTGCGCATACTTCCTTTTCCAGAGGTTTGCGCAGCCAATAATGGTCCGAGAGGCTCCTATCTGAAGACCGTGGGTGCCGGATGTTGCAGGGGTCCCTTGTTCGTCCAGGAACATTCCGTCTTCCGTTTTTAAACAATCAGGGTTATTCCAGAAGTGTGTGGGGGCTTGTGCCCTAAGGTCAGCAGCCGCAGGACCCTCGTGCATTGGGCTGAGGTTCACCCCAGGTGGTGTGCCATGGTAACCCAGAGGACACCCACGTTATAATTATTGGCACATTAATTATCTGGGCTGTCACCCCAGGTGGTGTGCCATGAAAAAATACCCAGAGGACACCCACGTTCAATATGTTATTATTATTATTATTATTATGATATTTATAGAGCGCCGTCAACGGTGCAGCCCTCGAGAAATCTTGAAGGCGAGCATCAGAGGTGGGAGTACGGACAGAAGATAGACGTAAGTCTTCAGCAGATCGTAAGGGCTTAGATGGGACATACTTGTGTATAAGGGAGGATAGGTAGGTGGGAGCAGCATTATGTAGAACCAGAATTTTAAATTGAGCTCTCTATTTTATAGGAAGCCAATGTAGGGATTGACAGAAGGGTGAGGCATTGGAGGTGCGTGCGGACAGGAAGATGAGCCTCGCCGCCGCATTCATTATGGACTGTAACGGCGCTAGTTGGGAGCACGTAAGACCACTGAGAAGCGGATTACAGTAGTCAAGGCAAGAAAGGACAGTGGAATGGACCAACACCTTAGTCGCATCTGACGTTAAGTAGGGACGGATGCGCGCAATGTTTTTTAGATGTAAATGACAGGATTTGGCGATAGATTGAACATGAGGCTTGAAGGAGAGGTCGGAGTCAAAGAGAACACCTAGGCAGCGAGCCTGCGTGGTGGAGCTGATGGGAGCACCTTTGACTTGGAGGGAGACAGACACAGGAGTAACAACACTTGAGGGAGGAAAGACCAGAATTTCAGTTTTGGTCAAGTTTAGTTTAAGGAAGTGGGCAGCCATCCAGTTAGAAACAGCAGAGAGGCAGTCAGAGACACTAGTCAAGAGGGACGGGGTACCTAGGTACAGTAAATATATATATATGTATCCCTGTGAAGGGTACTCTGCAATACACTCAGTTTCCTTAATGATCCTGCATGCAAATCATCTCCAACAAGTGGAGTGGTACTGTTGCCTTAATGCAAAACTGACAGGCAGTGTTTAAAACATCCATATATGTAAATAGTATATATGGTTGAGTTGAGTTGATTTATTGTGAGAGGCAGTCCTGAGAAGAGAAAACCAATGCTAAGGTGTAGATTGGGTGATTCTCAATCTGCAGAGGAGGTAGGGAAAAAAATGGCCGTCGAGGATATCGCTACCCGCGAAATCCAATATGGCCACCGTTCGCGCGCAAAGTCAGCAGCGTTCTCGCTCATTGCGGACCCGCTGCTGCGCACGGAGAAGACTCCCGTGCTCCCTCCACCCCGTCCTCACACAGTCCCAGCACAACAGACATACGTACAGCAATTAGGTCCCTGGCAGGGCGCGGCACTGACATCCATGACGCCCGCGGACCGAGGAGAGGGGAAAAAACGCCTCAGGTAATGTACCGTTTTTAATGGGACCGTAAATGAGTCACTATAAGACAAAAAAACATTCAAGGAGGGACAGGTATAGGAGAGCTAGGGACTGTTAAAAAACAAATTTGGTTAGAATAGGAAAAAACTATTACAAACAGTTAATACAGCGAAATAATCAGGAGAGGCAATATACTGTGCCAGGCTGGAGCAGCAAAGAAAGAGGAAGTGAGGTCACAGACAGAGCCTTTTATATGCCTATTGAATTTTTTTTGATTGGTTGTTCTGTTTCTGTGCTGCTGAAGATTTTCAGTAAAGAGAGTTATGCAAATATGAAGCCTCCTGTCATGTGGTAAAATTTATTTTTATGCACAATTGTCATGGTCTGAATTTAACCGAGGGTTCACCATCTAATTTCTAAACACAATTCCTTCACAAATGAAAGACAACATTTTCCATATTGTGAGAACACCATAATTCTAACATTTGAGTTTATTTCAATCTTTTCATTCTGGACTATGTAACATAACATATCTACAAATATAGACAATTTGGGGATTATGGTAACAAACATTATTTAGATTTACACATCTAGATAAACAGAGACATAATATACACAGAGTTCCACTATAGGTATTTAAACACACCAGGCAAAATGGGCAACTAAGACTATAAGCAAAAACTAAATCTGGGTCAAGCTTTGAAAAGTGGATAATCACCATGGAACGCGATAAAATGCTCTGCTAAGATGGTGAGGCTGGCACACATAACGGGAGTGGGCTATCCCAGTGCCCATGTACATAAGGGTGACACAGTGAGTATACACAGAGCTGCTGAATCAATTATGTATGTAACAATACCATGGAAAAGGCTACAGAAGTAGGTATATCTAATCATTTGTGGGGATTACTCTTTGTGTCACCAAAAGTAGGAACCTAAGGGGAAAAAAACATGAGTCCAATACTTGAATTTTCAAGACTATTGGCAAGTATGTTAAGTGGGTGTTCAGCAACCCTTCTGGCACTCAAAATGTTAGTCCTCATGGCTTATTACTAGTTTAACTTATACTAGTTTATCTCTGCTTGACTGGTAGGAACTGCAGAACAGGAGTATATAGCAGTCCCCTTGTCTGCTCTCCTTGTATACAAAAAAATGCCAGCCCTATCATCTGGCAAAACATGTTAAAACAGTTAGCGTTTCCATAACTCAGTGATAGACGAACATTTGTACTGCAGCTGCAAACTACAATGATGCTGTGTTAGAAAAATACATAGCTATCTAAGCATCATGGGAAATATCCTAGCATCGCTGTCCCAGCTTATTGCTAAAACCAATGCAATTCTTTAAATAACATCTGGCTTACTCCTGACTCATTCCTTATACTGAGAGATAGATTAGTTGTTTAGTATTCACAGAGGTGACAGTAAGCAGTGACTGAGAGTTGGTTGTGCAGAGGCTTACGCTGCTATGTAGGATGTTGTGTTCCGAAGCTAGATTCGCTTTATTTCACATAATCCACTAGAAGCCAGATACTCGGCTGTCAGACGGAACTTGCAAAGCCAGGACTCTCCATGAGATGAGCAACATTCCAAACCTTTTTTGTGCATGTGCGCTGAAGGGGACAAATTGAAACTGATAACTTGTGTCATCCTCCCCAAATGCTTACACATAAATCTTTTGGCTGTAAGGATGAGTGATGATTGCATTAGTATTCCTAAATGCTGCAGGACCATTGTGCCAGGGGCAGCTAAAAGGGGACTTTCCTTTTGTGGTTCTTTAACCCCTTAAGGACCAAACTTCTGGAATAAAAGGGAATCATGACATGTCACACGTCTTGTGTCCTTAAGGGGTTAAGGGAAATGTAAAATCAAAAATGTCTGTGACAAGCATACGTTAACGGAAGCAGTGTGTTTTAATATATTCATAAAACTTCATAGATGTGCGCTATAGATGGATATCGCCTCTGTAGTCTCTGCCACTATCTGTCTATCTTTCTTGCTATCTTGAAAACACAAGGTTTATTAATACAAATAAAAATATATGCCGTATTTGCTGAACACAACTTTCCTTTAATAAATAAGGTACATCGCGAACATTTAGCAAATGTTTAGATATAAACAGGTGGTTTTTGATGGCATGGGATTACAATATTCTCAGTGTTTTGTTATCATTTAACCCTTTGGCTGTTAGATGTGTTCCCAACAAATTGTAAAGCAATGTATTGGGGCAACGCTGGAACTCAGAGGGTCAATATACGCCAAGAAGACAGTCAAAAACACTTCCATATGCAGCTGGCAGATCCACCACATTTTTTTGACCACATATTATTTTGGACAAAATATCAGCTGGCTTGAGCAGTGGTGTCGTCACTTAGAATTGAGAAACAAGCTTGGAATCCCAGTCAGACCACCTCACCAGTAAGTGTCCTTAAGCAACTCTGTCAGTTTTCCATAATTCTCAATTAAATATAGAAATATACATTTCTGATCTTCTTTGTGTCTCGGTTAAGTATCTTCCTTTGATATCGACAATTACCAATTCATAAGGCCATGTGTTGCAACTGCCTGACAACTGATACCAAGCCTTCCAATTCAGAGATCATTACTTGCAGGGTTAGACAAGGCAACAGATTCTCTTTATTATGTGTATAATATATTCCTGTAAACATATCTTCACACCTCAGATACAACACTAGTTATATACCTTTATGTATCACTATTTATACAAGTGGTCAATTAAACAAGAGACAGTGCCATGAGGGTCCTCCCTTGGAGAGTCTGTGTCATAATTATACCAAAGGGACAATTCAGTGTTTCCAAAGGAGAAGCTAGATTGCTAGGTGCGGAACAGTATACAATGTTTTAAGAAAGGAATATGACACAAGAGAGCTGTAGAAAAGATGAAAATAGTATCCAGTTGTAAGCCACACACCTTATGTCCATCAGTTAAGAAAGAAGAGGACTGCTGTAGGAATAGGAATTATTTGGTGTAAATTCATTTGAGCAGTTGCTTCTTGATTTGTTACTTGTTAGCTGTATTTTTCATCTAGAACTTATAAAGTGCTGTGGTGTAAGTTGGATCATTTTTAATAAAACTAATTTATTTATTTATTTATAATAAATATAATAAATATTTTACCAGGATGGATACATTGAGATTACTCTCTTTTTCAAGTACGTCCTGGGTCTAATAAAAACTTGTTAATGCAAAGTTATCTGTAAAGGGCTCTCTGGGGTATGTTAAATGTGTTTTCTGAAGAATTTGGCAATCCTTGGGATTTTGTGATTAGACTCACCTATCTCAGACAAGCGAATACCCATATGGTAAACTGTAAACGTTAAGTGGTTTTAGTGCTTATTAAAGCGGTACTGTCACTCTTTAGGAACTTTGAAGAATTCGCAAAGTCCCCTGATCAGAGGGGTGGGGCAGGGAAAGGTAGCGGCACTGTCCCTCGTGGGTACGGCCTTCTTGATTTTCATGCGCCTAGGCAAGAGTACAGCATTGAAGTCTATGGAGGATGCAGAGAGACCACCATAGGCACAGCCAATTCAATGCACTGGTGACAGCTTTTAGGGTTTGACTCTTAGACTCCGCTCTGAATCTAAAAGAGTTAGGCGGAGAAGAAATACAGAGACAAAGTAATCCCTAGTTTCTCTCAGTATATCTCTTGACTTGGTTGGAGTTTCAGTAAGATTCCTACACAGTCAAAATTAGTATTTCATAAAGATCCTATCAATGCTTATGTTTTAGGGGTGAGGTGGGCTTACTGCGCCGCATAAATATTATTATGGATAAGTATGTAAAGACTGCCTAAAAGCAAAATACTACACTAGAGAATATATATATTTGAGGTAGTGCTTGTGGTGGTGGGGTTGCTTATTGTCCTCCTAGTTTTATTTTTTTCTTCTTTTGAACTGATCTTAGTTTCTATGTTCAAACGCAACAGATTGTACAATTTACTGCCTTTATGTATGCCCAGATTAATGTGGGCTCAGCACGCAGTGATGTAGAGCCACTAGTAACACAATGTAAATCTGCTATTCAAAGATATTATGTTTATTTCGTAATGGCAAGTAAAGCCTACTGATGCTGCTATGGTTGCTATGCTCATACATAAATAAATAATGAAAGTAATTAAATGTAAAACATGTAATTTAATTCAGCGGCTCTTCTTTGGCATTTGAAATACATCTATTACACAATATTGTCCAGTTGTAAGCCACACACCTTATGTAGCACTCTTGAGTTTTTCAATGGTTATTACTTTATTACATTTATTCACTAAATTCTGAATTATATGAAAGTGAAATTCAAATGGCAACATTTAGGCAAAAATATCTTACATGAGAGAGAGATCCCTAACTCTGCAATAGCCCAAGCTTGGCTTTTTCCTCTACATTTGCCAAAATCCCAGAGGCTCCCTGATTTTGTAGGGCCTTGACCTGATGTATTTGAACAGTACCTAACCCTCGCTATAAATACATTGGACAAGCCTGCTGTCAAATACTGACAGGTTTGTGTTTAGAACTATGCTGCTCTCTAGTGTTTCGTTTAGAAGTTACATGTTAAATGAACAATGTAGTGTTATATCTGTATTTCTAAACTATAGCTGTGATGCCCAATGTCATTTAGGTTCCTTCCCCCCTGTATAAAAGAAAAAAATTGAAATATATAAAAATAAAGCAAATTACCTTTTCTTCTTCATTCTGGAGGCATGCCTTTAGAATGATGGACCAATCCAATGCTTATCACTATCATGCCCTTAAGATTCTGCCATAGAGAATCGTTGAATGCAATGATTCTCTGTGGATGACCGTGATGGCACTGCGGTATTAGAACTGGGAGGTATGATTTTCCTCTCTCATACCCAGAGTGCATGGAGGCATAACTTGAAACTATTCTTCTAAGCCCTCTAATTAGTGTACTAAAGGTTGGGGGGTTTTTTGGGGGGGAGGTTGTTTAGAGGGGCAGGACTGCAGGCACTAACAACTTAAATTAGGTTGTTAAAGTCTCTGCAGTGTCCCTTTAAGAATGGTACCGTGCTACAGAAAATGTAATTTATAAGGGAATAAATAACAAGAATCTATTTATTTGTCTGTCTTCTAATAAACTTTACTTAAACTATCTAGCATTTTATTACTTGTGTTAGTTGGATATATATATATAAATAATATTACATTAGTTCCACCAGAATCTGTCTCGAATGTGAAAGAACTACTTTCAGGCACAGAGATAATTGAGAAAGATTTATTAGCTATCGTACATTCCGTCACATGGTTATAAAATATCACTAGGTTTCAAATATAGATGAAAAATGATGTTGGTTATAACTTAACATCCAATGGATTTGTGCTATCGCTGGAAACATCACAGGATCCTCATGTAAAATACAGTTTTGCTGATAATGAATAAGTAGAAAATACCAGAACATGCAAACAGTACATGTAAAAGATTGACTTGTTGCTTTCATTTCTTCTGATTTACACTCTTCTCTTGTTCTAACCTAGAAATTGTCCGAGCAATGTCATATGTGATTAACCAAGGGATGGCAATGTACTGGGGAACATCTCGCTGGAGCGCAATGGAGATTATGGTACACATTGCAATTTATACTTTTGTGTGTGATAAATGTTCATTCATTTTAATATAGTATTGCATGCTGGATTATTGAAAATAGTTTTTTTTCTGTACAATTTCTCTCTTGAATGTCTTATTGAGTTACAGATAAATAATTTGTGTAAAAAAAAAAAAAAAAAAAGGAAGAAAAAAAAGGTATTGGCTTAATTCAGGCCAAGTGCGAGAGGTGAGTTCATCCTGCCCGAAAAGCCATCTGGATTTCTAAGTGCTAGCAATGCTAGCACTTATGTGACTTAGTTTACTTGAAGGCTTCAATTAAATTTAAGGTAGATGATGGGTATCCCAATTGTTCTAGGGAAGGACTGTAGGACCTCTTTAATTATTTACCCATTTGAGGTTACAGTAAATGAAATGGAACAGTTTCTCCAGTTAAACTATCATTTGTGCACATCTCTTTTGTTCCGGAATTTAGATTTGTCAGTTATCACCTGGTTCAGTAAATAAACCCCATACGGTAACTAATAAACTATGTTACAAAATGTACAATAATTCTTCTAATATTTCTAACACTCTATTACAGTATATACATGGAGGCCCATGTTAAGGTTACTGCATTATACTATGTTAAACATTTTATATATATCAATTTTTTTATCAGCCCTCTGGGCGGTATTTTGTGTTTCCATCAATCTTGTTCTCTACCAGAGGCCTGCAAGTCTGAGGGTTCTGCTCAGTATAATAGCTCTTTTGAACAGGGATCTAATATTAGCTCTTCTGAACAGAGATCTAATACAAGCTCTTCTGAACAGAGATCTCAGATGTCCCCCCTGGAATCTGCTGAAGCCACTCTCGCAACTTGGGGTTTATATAGATCCAAGCATTCCAATATCCATGTGTGCGGCATTGGGTCACAGGCTTTCTTGTAGTTAATCCAGGCTTTGAACAGATTGGTCTGTCTGGTCTTGGAACGTGTGATTGATTGGTCTACCAACAGCTGGTGTTTTTTTCTGATGTTGTTTCCTTGTGTTAGCCAGTCAGGGTGGGAGCCTGTTGCCAGTAGTTAGTTCATTTGTGCTGCTAGGCGTTCATCCAGCATTGTTAATTTCTTTACCCAGTAGGTGTGGAATATGTCGGGACCTAGTGTTGACCAACTCTTCATGTAGCTACTCATTGCTGGATATCTCTAAACATGATGGTTACTGGTTCCTGTTCTAGGAAACAGTCACCATCAGGCTCTCAGGTCTATAAGCCACTGGGCCTTGATGTTATGTAATGCTTCTTTCCTCCAGAAGCTTTGTTTTTCCAGAACTGTCTAGTCTCAGCTCTGGGTGGATCTTGAGTGGATATTTTGTTGCACTGCAGCAGTGCATACTCCTTGGATGGTTTTATGATAAACAGGCCTTTTTTTCTCTTAGCCTCTGCTTCTCTGGTGTATTTGCTCGGTCTGGTTGCCAGTGCTATAAGCCTTTGCTTAATTGTTTCCAGAGCCACATGACCACAAATTCTGTGATATGCATGAGCTTGTTGATCTCTGTTATAGTTTTAGTTGGGATTATAGACAGTGTCTCATTAAAAGTACTCTATAATCACCAGAACAACTAAAATTGAATGTAGTGGTTCTGGTGTCTACTGCCTGTCCCTGCAGGTTTTTCATGTAAATTCTGCAGTTTCAGAGAAAAGGCAGTGTTTATAATACTGTCTAGGAACGCCTCTAGTGGCAGTCATTC
Source organism: Pelobates cultripes (assembly GCA_933207985.1). NCBI lineage: Eukaryota > Metazoa > Chordata > Amphibia > Anura > Pelobatidae > Pelobates > Pelobates cultripes. Next base: position 91,390,704 of record OW240913.1, read on the forward strand.
AGACGGCCACTAGAAGTGATTCCTGGGTCATTGCTTCACATGCATTCAAGGAGACGCTAAACGTTCCTTATAGAGATGCATTGTATCAATACAACTCTATGAGGAGATGTTGATTGGCGTAGTACGGTGGTTTGTCATGCATGTGCAATAGCCTCCCAATTGGATTGGTTGAGATCATCAAGTTTGAGTATCTCACCCAAGGTGGGAGCAGAGCCAACAGCGAGGAGACCCATGTGAGTAAAATCACATTTTACCTTGGTGACTGGGGGGCTGTAGAAATAAACAACACTGTTGAAACTATAGTGTCAGGAATACTTATTTATATTCCTGACACCATAGTCTCCCTTTAAAGGGACAGTTAAGTCACATTAAGGCATCATTACAACTTCATTGAAATGAATTTATCATGCCAGGAGGCCCTCTGCACACTCTTACCTCAAAGGTTTAAAACTGATCTCTCTTAAATGTTTGACTTTTAAAATTTGGGCTATATATATATATATATATATATATATATATATATAAAGAACAATTAAAACAATAATAAAACCACAATTAAAGGGACACACCACTACCAAAATACAAAACAAATGAAAAACAAAAGCACTGTTTAGTAGAAAAATAACCCAATGAACCATACATGCATTTAATTATGCTTTTTTTTCCCTGAAGGTATATATTTATAGAGAACATACATTATACACAGGCAAATGAAAACAACTTGCAAAATCTGCAGATCAATTACCTGCAGCATTTGCAAGCCATCCCCTTCTTCCCCAACCCAGACTTTCTGTGGCTGTCCAATCACAGAATTCCCTAATGGTTTTTTTCTGCAATGCCCAAAAGGCATATTAGACTTAAATTGTTTAGCATTTGAAATTTGGATTATCCCCAGTTACAAGTCCTTATACACGACTATTGGTCCCACTAGTGGAGACTAGTGATGTCCCGAACTGTTCGCCAAACGGTTCGCCACGGACAGCGAACATATGCGGTAAACTTTGACCCTGTACCTCACAGTCAGCAGACATATTCCAGCCAATCAGCAGCAGACCCTCCCTCCCAGACCCTCCCACCTCCTGGACAGCTCACTAAGAATGTAGCTTCACAATGAATGTAAAATGGATGCTGTCCAGGAGGTGGGAGGGTCTGCTGCTGATTGGCTGGAATGTGTCTGCTGACTGTGAGGTACAGGGTCAAAGTTTACCGCATATGTTCGCCGTCCGTGGCGAACCATTCGGCGAACAGTTCGGGACATCACTAGTGGAGACATTTTTTCTTTAAATTATAAAAGTTTTAATTTCAATTAAAATATGCACTTTTTGTCTAATGAAAATACTAAATAGTGTATACTTTGCACAAATAAATTACTGAAATCTTTATGTGTGCAAGTGCTATGGAACTTACTAGCTCTATATAAATAATAAAATAATAATAAAGCCACAGCAAAGAGTATCATTCTAAAAGTGGAGGAATCACCTTGTCAACCAATGGAATATTCTCGCTGAATGTAAAATGTTGTTAAATGGAAAAGTAATGGAATCTAGTTTTAGCTTTCTAGTATTCTACAGCAGACTGCGAGTAATTCTAGTTCAGTCTCATTTGTGCATTTTCTGGTCTATATTGATTTTTCTAGATTCATTCTGATTGGCTGAAACATTGATCTAGCACTCACAATATTATGGCTGATTATCGTATATCAGTGGTTTTCTTCTTTCTACTATCCATCCACTATGCATCACTGTTTTCTCTAAAATGTAGACTTTTTTCTGCAGTAGTAAGAGACAGAACAGACACGTTCAATATTTCACCTTTAATAGTTCAATAATTTTCTTGTGCATGCACACACACAGACAGACACAGATACAATCTATTCATGAGATTAAAGCTTAATATATCCATTAAAATCAGCAAATGCAGTATTTGAGTTCCCTTACTTTCCTGTACGAAAGCCATACAATGATCAATATGAACTAATACATTGTAATTCTTGGTTTTTAGGAAGCATATTCAGTAGCAAGACAATTCAACATGATCCCACCAGTGTGTGAGCAAGCAGAATACCACCTCTTCCAAAGAGAAAAAGTGGAGGTTCAACTACCAGAATTATATCACAAAATAGGTATGTAACACTCCCCAGTGCCAGCATCAGTTGGTGATACATTTGAGAACTCAGCATCAGTTGGTGATACGTTTGAGAACTCAGCATCAGTTGGTGATACGTTTGAGAACTCAGCATCAGTTTCTGCCTGGTGTGAGAATTCCATTTTGGTTCGTGCCAGCACTGGTTGTAACTGGGTTTGGAATTTCAGCATGTGTATATGGAATGAAGTGATATTAAAAGGGCAATATAGTGTCAGGAACACGAATGTGTATTCCTGGCACTATAGTTCTAAACCCATTGTTTAGGTGGTTGGCCCTCCTTACCTTGGGTTAGAAAGGTTATTTACTCACCTTTGTCCAGGGCATGTGCAGGGCTCTTTGCGTCGGTCACGCCCCAGATCCGCCTCGTTTGCTGACATCATCAGGATTGATAATCTCAGCCATTTGCAATGCTTTCCCATAGGAAAGCATTAGATTGACTGAGATCGCTAGTTCTAATGATCTAAGCCAAAGAGGCAGGTGGATGGGTGAAGCCCAACGCTGTCCTGGCCAACAGCATCTCCTCGTACAGATGCATTGAATCAAAGCATCTTTATGAGAAATGTTTAATATCTCCATGCAGAGAGTGGAGACACTGTGCAGCACTGGCCCAGGAAGCACCTCTAGTAGCTATCTGAGGAGTGGCCACTAGAGGTGTTCCTAGGCTGTAATGTAAGCACTGCTTTTTCTCTAAAAAGGCATTGTTTACAACAGAAAAACTGCAGGAACTGACTATACTCACCAGAACAACTACATTAAACTGTAGTTGTTCTGGTGACTATAGTGTCCTTTTAAGCATTAGCTGATCATAATAACCCACAAATCACACTTGGTGTCTGCATAGGAACTGACCATATTGAGGGCTCAGCAATGATCCTAATTAGGGTTAGAATTATGTTACGGATAAGTGTTATTTTTTAAATTTAGAAATAGCATCAGCTTATTCCTAATTTCAAATAATTAAATCTAAATTGTATAATCCCATGTGCTGTAGCACTCTCTATATCTTTAATTTCAGGGTAGCCCTAGCTTTGCTTACTTGGCAGGACCTTACTGAGCTCCCCTCTTTAATCAATGTGCAACCATTGTGTATTCTTATTCCAAAGAGATTTGGTAACTGATCGTTATTGGTAACAAATGCGTATGGCGGTATCTCACAATCCCTAGTTGGGGTAAGACATTAAAGATGCTGCATCAATTATCGGGAGCAGCAGAATCCATACATCTCCATGGTCTCATCTCCTGCAGTGGTAAAGGACGAAGTAAACATCTCCCTATTGTACTATTCAATCTGAATATATACTTTTAATTTTGCTAAGAAAATTTCAAGGATAACAAAGCCTGTAACTGCACTGTGTAGGAGTATATTGTGTTATTTGCATCCCGGGATAATGAATGATCATAAGAACTGCTCAAATAAATAACCTCTCAAATTATGAGTGTACTAATGACATTGTAAGGAGGGGTGGAAATATATTCTACTAGATACACACTTAAAGAATATTATATCCCAGATGACAAGCAAAATCAATCATGTTACCCTTTTAAACGTCCTTCGATGTGCACGATAGGCTCCTTTATCTGGAAACGGTCATCGGATTATTTTGAGAGTTTTTGTTCCAGTGGATGATTACACAGGAAAAAGAATTAAATTCTCAAGGGCACTTCTAACACGATTTCCAGCATATCTGATCCCATCGTCTGTGTCCCCAGTAGTCACTGTCACCATGCAGCGCTCGGCTGAGTAAAAAAAACTATGGTGTAATGTTTAAAAATCTCAAATAAAAGAAAACTAGATTTAGACAAAAGGCAGCTAGGGATAGCCGCTCAGTCACTCGCTATGCAGAAAAAAAATTCTACGGTTCAAAAAGGATGTAAACAAAGTCACATCATATATAATAAGTCAAAAATTACATCTGACTTAAAAATGGAAACACTTGGTCTATAACCTATTAAAATATATAAATACAATCTAAATGCAGACACTGCAACCATTGTGTATTCTTATTCCTAAGAGGTTTGGTAACTGATCGTTATGGGTAACAAACGTGTATGACAGCAGCACCTCACAATCCATAGTTGCTTTATATATATATATATAGCATGGTCCACTCAATAAGGGAGGCTTAGGCTCAGTATGTCCACTGTGGCTATACTATATAGTAGTAAATACAGTATGAAACATAAAATGTGACGGCAGATAAGAACCATTCGGCCCACCTAGTCTGCCCAATTTTCTGAATGCTTTCATTAGTCCCTGATCTTATCTTATAGTTAGGATAGCCTTATGTCTCTCCCACGCATGCTTAAACTCCTTTACTGTGTTAACCTCTACCACTTCAGCTGCAAGGCTATTCCATGCATCCACTACCCTCTCAGTAAAGTAATACTGCCTGATATTATTTTTAAACCTTTGCCCCTCCAATTTAGGAATATGTCCTCTTGTTGTGGTAGCTTTTCTTCTTTTAAATATAGTCTCCTCCTTTACTGTGTTGATTCCCTTTATGTATTTAAATGTTTAACCTTTCCTTGTAAGTTTTATCCTGCAATCCATTAACCAGTTTAGTAGCCCTTCTCTGAACTCTCTCTAAGGTATCAATATCCTTCTGAAGATACGGACTCCAGTACTGTGTACAATTCTCCAAGTGAGGTCTCACCAGTGTTCTGTACAACGACATGAACACTTCCCTCCTTCTACTGCTAATACCTCTCCCTATACAACCGAGCATTCTGCTAGCATTTCCTGCTGCTCTATTATATTGTCTGCCTACCTTTAAGTCATCAGAAATAATTACCCCTAAATCCCTTTCCTCAGATGTTGAGGTTAGGACTCTATCAAATATTCTGTACTCTGCCCTTGGGTTTTTACATCCAAGATGCATTATCTTGCACTTATCCACATTAAATGTCTGTTGCAACAGCTCTGACCATTTTTATAGTTTACCTAAATCATTTGCCATTTGGCTTATTCCTTCTGGAACATCAACCCTGTTACATATCTTAGTATCATCAGCAAAAAGGCATATCTTACCATCAAGACCTTCTGCAATATCACTAATAAAAATATTAAAGAGAATGGGTCCAAGTATAAATGGCAATAATAATAATAATAATAATAATAATAAGCACAGATCCCTGAGGTACCCCACTGGTGACAAGACCATGCTGCGAATATACTCCATTGACTACAACCCTCTGTTGCCTGTCACTCAGCCACTGCCTTACCCATTCAACAATATTGGAATCCAAACTTAACCCCTTAAGGACCAAACTTCTGGAATAAAAGGGAAACATGACATGTCACACATGTCATGTGTCCTTAAGGGGTTAAAGGGACACTATAGTCACCAGAACAACTACAGCTTATTGAATTTGGTCTGGTGAGTAGAATCATTACCTTCAGGCTTTTTGCTGTAAACACTGTCTTTTCAGAGAAAATGCAGTGTTTACACTACAGCCTAGTGATAACTTCATTGGCCACTCCTTAGATGGCTGTTAGAGATCCTTCCTTGGTCATGGCTGCCTAAAATGCATCCAAACATTCAGTGTCTCCTCCCTCTGCATGGAGACACTGAACTTTCCTCATAAAGATTCATTGATTTAATTCATCTCTATGAGGAGATGCTGATTGGCCAGGGCTGTGTTTGAATCATGCTGGCTCTGCCCCTGATCTGCCTCCTTGTCAGTCTCAGCCAATCCTATGGAGAAGCATTGTGATTGGATCAGGCCACCACTTCTGATGATGTCAGCAGACTGCTTGTTTTTTTGAGGCAAACAGCATGCAGAGTTACAGCTTCAGGATTGAATACAGTAAGATTTTGCTATATTTATGGAGGCATGAGGGGCCCAGGAGGGCTAGATGATGGTGTTAACACTTTAGGGTCAGGAATACATGTTCGTGTTCCTGACCCTATAGTGATCCTTTAAATATTGCAGTTTATTGACAAGTCTTCTATGTGCGACATGACAGTGTATGGGAGCTTGCTTCTCTTGTATAAGGGAATTATTATTTTTGCAGCTTTGTCACTTTAAATATTAATGCATTGCTGTGTAAATCTGTGTGGTAAAAACAGTAGAATGACAATCAGATAAATGTATACTACATTTTACATTTCATGCACCTAACATTTAATGATACTTAAGCTAGGACTAAAGTGTATGTGTATACAAATGTTATTGCTAATTTAAAAAAAAAAAGGAATCAAACTGCAATTCTACAACAAATGTAAAACAAGAAATTCCTTGAGGAGAAAACATTGACAGTTTATACCTACTGCAATTATTAGAGTAAAGAAAAAAGTTCCACCATCATTACAAACAACAGAGATCTCAGCCAATCCCATCTGTCTGGGGTAACCATTAACTGTTATTGAGGGTGCTTTAACCCCTTAAGGACCAAACTTCTGGAATAAAAGGGAATCATGACATGTAACACATGTCATGTGTCCTTAAGGGGTTAAAAACCCACACTTAAATAAGACATCTGATCCCATGAATGTAGGGCTTCACCACTCGAGTAGAATGCATTTTGGCAAGGAAGGCAGGGGGCAATTGCCATCTCAACCACTGGAATACACGAGATGTTGGCTGAGTAAATATTTATTGGTTTAGATGACAAAGTTCTGCACACAAAACAAAATATACACAGATTTCACATTTTCACATTTTGGATTTTCACTATATTTAAATGTGTTTATCTACTGGTTGTTGAATATGGCCATATTGAAATATCTGCTGTCAGTGTGATGAATTTAAGGTAATATGCCCATGTTTCCATAATCATATCAGTGCAAGATTACATTTGATTTTCTCTAATGTACGTTTCTGTTTTATATCTACTGTACAGTTATAAGGTTTGCAGATTTGCCTAACATTGGTCACATAATAGCAAATATAAGCTAAATAAGTGAAATAATAATTTTAGTAAATAATGTGAGTTGGGTTGGTCCTTTTGTGAATTTAATCTTAATCTAACTTAATTCAATCTTAGGTGTTGGAGCAATGACATGGTCTCCGCTTGCATGTGGAATCATTTCTGGAAAATATGAGAATGGCATTCCGGAAACTGCACGAGCGTCTCTAAAGGTATTTGGTTAGAGTTCAGCTGTCAGCTCTTGGAGGGAAATTAATTCATCAAGATACATGAATGAAACTGTTGCAAAATAATGTAGATAGGTCGGCATGATATCTATGTTACCATTAGCTATGTTCACGCTTTTTATTAATGAAGCTGGAAATAGCTGTGTATGAAACCTTATAAAACAGATCGTATGTAGATGAAAAAAGTAGCCTTTGTTTAGGAGGTGTGTACGGAGGCTGTGTGGGTCACAGTCAGAGGAGGCATTGCTAGGGCTGCATTAACAAAGTGATTTAACTCCTAAATGGCATTGAATTGAACAGTTTGGACTGCAGGGGGATGTGCTTTACACCACAACTGCTTCATCAAGCTAAAGTTGTTTTGCTGCATAGAGCTCCCTTTAAGTGAGGGGTTGGTTTATTGTGGTAGCAAAATTAGGAAACTGCTGGAGGTATAAACAAGTGGTTGCAGAGATACATGGCAGGTTGTCTGTTTGCACTCTAACTGTTGTTTTTTGCACTGTCCCTTAAACATATTTGCTATCGCGGCACTTTAGCATTTAAATCAGTTAAATGTGACAGATATTCTTAATCTTATTTTCACGTCAGTTGTGTTTTTGTCACACAATAAATACTCAAGTAAGTTAACAGACATTGTGTCTATTCAGGGCCGGCCTGTCCATAATAGCAGGTGGGACCATGACCCCAGACCCCTGTGCAGGAGTTTGCAAGCTGTGCAAGCACCCAGAGGCCGACACAGCTGAGCGCACCCTGGCAGGGGAGGCGAAAGTATCAGAGAGTACTGCCACCCCCATGGAAAAGTGCCATTTATTTTTCTTAAATATATTGCTGTATGCACAATATATTCAATAAAAAGTATTCCCCGGTGGTCTGGTGGGTGATATCTGATGTTAGGTACCCCCTCTTAAGCCACTCGATAATAAGCTCTCCCTCTCGGCTCTGGCGCTTAGTGATGACTCACAGCGCAGCCGAAGAGATTCCTAGCCTGCACCATGAGTCATCACTGAGGGCCAGAGCCACGAGGGAGAGCTTATTATTGAGTGGATACACAAGCTCCAAAAGGATTAGTATAGCTACAAGAAGGAAGGTGCTCTAACTCATCTCTACCATGCTTTATGTCAATTACTATTATACCTTAAAAAAATAGTGCAATAATTTTGGCCATATACACAGATCACACCTTGACAACCTATGATGTTAAACACTGAAATGTCTTTTTTGGTACTTTGTGATACCTGCAATGCACTACAAAAATAAAGAATTATAAAAAAGAAGGAACATACTCGCTATATACTTCAATAAACAGGCAGCAGACAATAACACGTAATCCCCCAAACCTTGTGAGCAAATAAGAATAAAAACAGAAAACGTATAGATAGCCAAGCCTAAATAGATAATAGCCTTTCTGTGAAATCACATAACAGGTACATATACATACATATGTTGATATAATCCTCTGTTCGGATTTACACAGTAATTGAGTATCTCAAAGAAACAAAAAATAATAGTGCAATATGTCAAATAACAGGAAAGTGACATGTAATATTACACCAAAAGAACACTCACACTTTCTAGAGCTTTAGGGAGCTCTGCTGTATATCTCAGGATATATTGTCTGCAGAAGTGGTGGTAAATCTTTCCAATACGTCACATATATAAAAAGACAAACAGGAGAATATCCAATGGTGCAGCCAGTATGGTAAAGGGACTGTGCAAAAAAGGTACAAATAACCTACTCACATGAGATAGAGCATGGACCTGTTCTAGTCATGTAATGCCTTGGTGGTATAATCCCAACCTGAGATATATGAAGATAGGAAGCCAAGAAAAGATGCAGGGTGTGATCCCCCAAAAATCCCCAAATGAATTGGATTTAAAAGGATTAACTTTATTTCATATAAACAAATACATCAATAAAAGTATGTTCTATAAAACAATTCACATAGGTGTTCGATCCACACTTTACGCATTTCACCTTGGGGTTTCATCAGAAGTGTGGTTTCAAGGTGCTTGGTGTCTGTTTATATAGGTATAAAATTAACATAATCATTTAAAACAGATGTGTATTGCAACTATTCATTGGCTTTTATCATTACTTCCATTTTTTTGTGTTAACCCGGGCAGTGATGTCATCTGAGTGTCTTAAATATATGTGTTCTCATTGGGTGTTCTTTAACCTAATCTTATTTAATAATCAATAGGGGCGTCACCTCAGGGTGATGCCCATCAACATATTGTATTAGTACATGTAGTCCAATCAAATACAGAAGAAAATGTGCGGATGTCACCCGGAAGTGACGTTACGCGCATGCTCATAATCCATAAAAGCATCCATGGCCTCATTGTTGCCAGTCTCTTACATCCCTTGTTCTTTATTACGTCTTCTCGCACATGCGTGCCAAGTCAAGCTGATCGTGCATGTGTCTCATTCGGATCTTCTGTTAATGTTCTTCTGCGCATGTTCGAAGACACTGTCAGACGTACATGCATATTCCGGAATGTAGAAAAGAGGGCAATAAGTGTTGGCGGCCACATTTAATAAGGTATAATGGCCAATACTCAGAGGCATAGAAAGAGAGAGGTTGAAAGGGTGAAAGGAAATATTAGTAGTGGGCAATAAATACATTGTATATATACATAATATAGGTAGGAACTTTCAGAAAGACCTCAACTAGATATAGCAAAATGCTTGATATACATACAAAAAATAGAAACATATATAGAAATATGTATATAAAAGATCTGTGTATAACAAAACACATAGAGGGTATTAAATAATAAAATATAATTACACCGGATTTATATACATTAGCAATCAAAAAGTACATGAGTGTTTGACTTAGATGGGATAAAATGGAAAGGTGGGTTTAGAACATATACATGAAAAGGGCATAAGACTGTTAAAAATAGAATAAAATAAAATTGAGAAAGGAATTAAAAATCTTGACAAATTAGTGTCTAAAAAGGAAATTAAAATAATGATTTAATTTAAAAAATTTAATAAATCAAAGTCTGCATTAAGTCCATTTATAACTTTGACTAATTTTTCCAGATTTATCAGGGTAAAACAGGTTCTATTCTGAATGCAAAGGGAATATATATCAGAATATGTTAATTACATTGCATCTTGTCTTTCAGTGCTACCAGTGGTTAAAGGACAAAATAATAAGTGAAGAAGGGCGCAAACAACAAAATAAGCTAAAAGATTTATCACCAATTGCAGAAAGACTTGGTTGCACCCTGCCTCAGCTTGCTGTAGGTAAGAAAATGGTATTTGGATCAAACTGTGATATCTAAATTTGACAGTAAGAAAAATACTATTCTTCAGCTTTTGTTTACTAGAATAAAGGCACATAATGTAGCATATATATGTGGTGAAACAAAAAATACATAATACTTTACTTTCTAAAATGATTACAATTGATTAGTTTTACTAAACTCCAGTATGGCCCGGATAGTCCCAAAAGACAACCATTAATGTAATATTCATTATACAAATATATTCGGAGCCAATACAAACCATTGTGTGGAAATCTATTCACAAACCGGACTTTACATATGACACGAGGCCATGCATTTAGACTGGAAGAAAGAAGATTTCATCTAAGGCAAATGAAAGGTTTTATTTACTGTAAGAACAACAATGATGTGGAATTCTCTGCCTGAAGAAGTGGTTTTATCAGAGTCCATAAAGATGTTCAAACAGCTACTAGATGCATACTTGCAAAAACAGAATATTCAAGGATATAATTTTTCAATGTAGGGTAATAGCTGCTTGATCCAAGGATTAATCTGGCTGCTATTCTGGGGTCAAGAAGGAATTTTTTTCTAGTTTGTTGCAAAATTGAAGGCACTTCAGGCTAGGAATTTTTTTTTACTTCTTTTGGATCAACAGCAAAAACAAATGTGAGGAAGGCTGAACTTGATGGACGCAAGTCTCTTATCAGCTATGTAACTATGTAACTATGTAACATATAACTAAACAGAATCCGGGTTAAAAGCTACACATGCAAATGTTCATTTTTCATTTGTTGTTAGCTGTCTTAAATGCAAGCTACATCAACAGCTCCCCCCAGTGGCACAGTTTGGGGGCAAAGCTGCCACTAACGTGGTTTGTAATATTGATTCAAGCCCTTATGGATACTCAGTGAAGTCAATGTTACCATGATTGCTGCTATTTATAAAATGTAGATATAGTCTACAGACTCCACAGTGTTGCACAAAAGATATACGAAACATATTTATAGCTGTATCATATCAAGCTTGTTATACAGAAACAGAAAAGAGCAATATCTTATACCAAATTAACCCATTGGTATTCTGAAATTCCAAAGTTGAGTAGTTTAGAATAATTCATGCAATCCATGATACCTTGCATGTACTTGAAGCATAGAGTAGAAATTTTGCATAAATAAACAGTAGGGATTTGTTTTGTGAACAGTAGATTTGTTGTAAGCATTGATTTTAATAAGATATTTTGTTTCTTATTTTTTATACACACAGAAGAGCATGGGGTGTAAAACATATGCATGCTTATTGTAGTTATTGTCATGTTCATAGTGTTGCAAACATATATTAAGTACAAATCCAACATATTGGTTAATTATTTTGCCATACAAACACATCTGTCTGATAAATTATTATTCTGATTATTATTTATATAGCACCATTAAATTAAAGTTGAGGGAGTGAGATTACAACGGAATAGGTACTTAGGGAAGGTACCAAATACAGATCTTTAATTTGTCCCATGACATGAGTGTCAAGCACTGGCTCCTTCCATGTCTCATTATATGCCACTATGTCATATGTCAGCAGCTCTCTTGAGTTGAGGCCGGCAGTCACATGGCGCGAGATCACAGCATCTGTCCATAATGATTATATTGTCAAAACACAAGAGGCCAGGTAACAAGAGTGAATGATCTCAACTGTTTATAGCAGTTCTAGACCAAGAAACAAACCTACACCCCCTCCCAAGATTCTATATAAAAGGACACTTCACAGGAATATATAGCTACAGATTGGCTCACCTTTACCTAGGTGTGACTGTGTTGAGGTGCGAAGGACCTGGTACAGAGTGCTCTATGCCAAACGTAAGAACTTCTAATCTATGTAGTGGACACCATAGAATTCAATAAGGCCCCATTGAACAGCGCTACGGAATCTGATGGCGCTATATAAATAATCAACTAATAATAATTGGAGGAGGTGGAAATGCATGCATTCATGGGACAAAAGGAGTCTCACAACATGGAGTCCATTTTTAAGAGAGCTAAAAGCAGTTTCTCTGATCTCACCTACTGCATCTATAGCATCCATCACAAAAGAAATATTAAAACTATTAATAACAGCAGAGAAAAGTAAGGGTGCTAAGTTTGAACTTTATGTTCCACTAAATGCCACAATTAACCAGTAACAACGTCTGTTAAGGAGCTGCACTGCCTAGGTTGCCCTAATGGTGAATATAATACAGTTGACAACCTCATAAAGAATATGTATTAATGTATTTTCTCTACAATGCATATACTGCTGACTAGGACTACACTGGTGGAATTCTCAGACATTCAAATATAAAAAAAAATTACGGAGTACTTTGCCAACAACAGAAGGGAAATTAATTAATGTCCCAAAATAATTAATGACCCGAAGACATTATTCTGAATATTTTTGAACCGCAGGTCCAGATGGCCACAAGACTGTAAGCAGTTGTTTTTTTTTTTTTTTTTCAATTTTCTTGTTAAAGTACTGCATTACGTACAAAGTATAACGGGAACTCTGGGGCTGTTTGCCTTATTACTTTTGAGCCGCAATAGACAGAAGTCAACCCTTTGTTGTGGTTTGTTCCTTTGTTTAGGACTCTGTTTGCCCAGTGGGGACAAAAACTTTGAACTCTGGTCTAGAGCTATCAACTGACCTATCTCACAATATATATTTGAGCAAAATTCAGTTTTACATGGTCCAGTGCAGTCACTAACTTGAGCTGTGAACTGCTTTGTAATTTTGATTCGTGTTTCTCCTAAACTAGCAGAGCTATTTACTAAAGAGAGAATATAAAGTGAATTTCAAATTTAAGTTCAAAGTAGCTACAATTACAGTTATTTATATAGTGCCAATATATTCCACAGTGCTGTACAAAAAATAGGTAAACAAACCAGGCACTAAATTCTAACAAAACATGATTGACATGCTAATACAGTAAAGGGCCCTGCCCAAATAACCGTACAATAAGCTAAACTGAACGCATTGTGTTCATTTTAGAAGTTTTTATCTCCTGCTCTGTTAATTGAACTTTGTATCAATCAGGGCTATTTACTAAAGTGAGAATTCAAAGTGAATTTAAAGCCATAGTAGCTGAACCGAAAGCAAAGCTGATTTAGACAATGTTTCCAGTTCAGCAATTTTGAACTTAAATTTGAAATCCACGTTGAATTTTCACTTGATTGAATAAATCTGTAATTTGTGCCCCCTGCCAGAGATGGCTCATGGTTTTACTCTATGTCAGAATGATTCTAATCCCTACTACCCAATGGTGTTACATCCCCTGGCAATACTGATATTGTTTCTTTGGTTTTGCAGCTTGGTGTCTGCGGAATGAAGGAGTAAGCTCTGTTCTCCTAGGGTCTTCTAATCCGGAGCAGCTTGTTGAAAACCTGGGAGCTATACAGGCAAGTATACTTATTGCTACAAATGGTTACTATACAAATTAAAAGGAGGCACACCTTATTTATTCCTGCATGTTTGTAGTCTTTATTGCTTTACTAATGGCTAAAGAGCTTTAGAAAGAAAAAATGCAATATTTTATCGTCTATACACTTGCTAGCATTTTATTCTTTAGAAATTGACATCAAATCATATGAGGCATGGTAGGTACACTTTAAAGGTGAACTGTTAGTCAGCCCTGCCCCCTTCCCTCTCCCCCTCCATTTGTAATGTGGTATATAGAGAATGTATTCAAATATACAAAAATATAAATAAAAACAATGAAAATAAAAACGTGCTCTCGTCTTCAAAGCTCCCGTAGCTGCCCAATGGAGAGAGCTGTCTACAGCTAAAGGAAGACTTTCTCCTGAACCAGGAAGGAGTTCCACCAATTAGAACTCTCTCTTTCTGGTCTGTGGAATTTGATTATACACCATAAAGGCTGGATTGGATGTATACGTTTAACGGAAATAAAACAGGAAAGTGCTAAAAATGGGGGAAGACTGATGAATTAGTTAATAGGTGAGCGGGCCAAAACACATGGAGGAAATAAGAACATGAACATAAAAGAAGGACGTGCCAAATTATTTCTGTACCTAGTCTCCTTACCATTACCGTCTCAGTAAGCCTGAAGTAGCAATTCAAGATTATGCTAGCTTTAGTGTACTTATAATCTTAATTTTAATAATGACAGGAGGCGAGTATTTTGCATAAACTCTTTTTACTAACTCCACAACAGCAAAGAAAAAAGTATAACAAGAACCAATCAAAATGCAGTAGGAGGTATAGTATCCACAGTGAATAGGCTTCTCCTCCTCTTTCAGCTAGTGACAACACAGAGGGGAAAGTCCCAACAGAATGAGCAAACGATCTTCCTTGGCCTCAATAAGCAACAAAAACGAACGATGATAATCCTTTTGAAACATAGGGTAAACTTCGTATGGCACCTCCAGAAGAAATCAGAATCCCGTCTTGAATTAAACTGAAAAGAGAGGCACTAGTCTCGAGACCATGAAAAACAAGGAGTTTACCCCACTATAAAATGACGAATAACTAAGTATAGTTAAATCAATAAGTACAATAATTATCTAGAATTACAAACTGTATTAAGCACTAAATCCCCTACTATATCCTAATCCATACCTGCATGACCCTGTAACTGATCTGAGTAGTGATATACAAATAAATCAGAGACCGTATGATGACAAAAGTGGCGACAGGGGATAGGCTATAAAGTCAAAGAATTAATAGGAAAGCAAACCATAAATATAGGACAGGTGAACCCAGATCCCTAAGTGACCTGTCAGGCAAATCCCTAAAGCTGAAGAAGGGAGGGAAAGAGTGGGAAAATACTCCTGGCATTATTAAAATTCTGATTATAAGTACACTGAAACCGGCATTATATTGAATTTTATTGCATGACAGGAAGCTTCCTATTTTGCATTTTTAACGCTCACATAATAAGGATAAAGCCGCACAGAGATTCGGTCTAAAGTAAAAGGTCCGAAACGTGGATTCACCAGACCAGTCTGCCGTATGAAGGATATCCGACAGCGACGCTCTGGCCGCGAAAGCCGATGAAGCAGCCCCACCATCACCAAGTTCGCTCCAAATGTAGCTTCCATGCCTGCTAGGGACAATATCTATCAAACCCATCTGGAGTGTGTAGTCACTGACACTGGGTTATGTGGTCTAACGTAGGACACCAGTAGTTGTTCGGAGGCAGAGGTTCGGAGTGTGGATGCAGCTTCCACGTAACTTCATAAAGTCGAGACCACACAGTTAAGGGTCCGTGACAAAAAGGGATAAAATATCGAGGACGAATTTGATTTGGTGCGACGGGATACACGGAAGGTGACCCCGTCCGGAGAGACAGAAAACGCATCGACCTCAAACGCCTGTACATCGGAGACCCATCGAGGCAAAAAAGACAAGGCAAAGCAAAATTGTCATCTTGCCTGAACGTTGTCGAAAGTGAAAGTCTGTCGTTGGAAGGCCAGTCTCTTAAAAAACAGAGCACGACATCGACGTCCCAGAGGCGCGCGTATTTAAGGTCCAGAGGTTGTTGTAGGAGAATGCCTCTCAGTAATCGACATACTATAGGGTCCTTACCCACTGGCATCCCTTGAATCGGGACATGCGCTGCCGAAATTGCTGACCGTACTACGCTGATCGACCTATAGGATCGACCGGAAGAAAAAAGCGATGATTCAGAATGGCTGATAGAGGTGATGTAAATTGATCGAAGTTCCATTCCATGCACCAAGTGGACCAAGAGGCCCATGCAGAGAGGTAGCATCGTCTCGTCCCCGGTGCCCACGAGTCCCATAGGAGGTTCCTAGCAGCCTGCGATATTTAGCCAACCTGCCAGGTGCCCCTGAAAGAGTCCGAGCTACCAGTGGTAGATAAGCTCCAGCAACAGCGGGTTAGGGTTCCCTTTCAGATCCGTGAGAAGTGTTGGGTAGGACGGTAGTAGGAGTGGGTCTGAGTAGGACAATGCCAGCAGATCCAGAAACCAAGGTTGGCTCTGCCATAGGGGAGTAGAGATATTTGGTGGATCTTCAGGTAGTGGAGAGTCCTCGCTATCATAGCGAATGGGGGAAACGCGTACACGCTGGTGATCGGTCACGTTTGTAGGAAGCCATCCACTGCTTTGCTCTCCGGGTCTGGAAGCCAGCTGAAGAAGTCTAGAGACTGTCTGTTGTTCCGTGATGCGAACAGATCCAGATGGAATGGGCCTCTCAGGTGTGAGAGGGTGTCGAAGATCAGGGGATCTAGCATCCAACCGCTGCCGTCTCGCCAATGGCAGGAGAACTAGTCCATCATGAGGTTTGTCTCTCCTGGTAGGTATTCTGCCTTGAGGGAGATGTTATGGGGAAGGCAGAAGTTGAAAATCTTCTTCATTAGTTCTGACAGGATTCGTGAGCGGGCTCCGCCTAGGCGGTTGATATAGCGGACTGCTGAGACGTTGTCCATCCTGAATAGGATGCAACGATTGGATCTGTCTTTTGCAAGGCTGCGTATGGCGAAGGAGCCCACGAGGAGTTCTAGGCAGTTGATATGTAAGGTGAGTTCCTGTAAAATCCAGGCGCCTCCTGTCAATATGCCTTCCCTCGTTGCTCCACAGCCCCACTGGCTCGCGTCCAATTCCAGTATGAAGTCCGGTGTGTCTCCGAAAATGGCCGACTGTTCCACGCCTGCATGCTGTCGAGTCGCCATCTTAGTTCTTCCCTGACTTCTTCTGTCATCGATACTGGTTGGTCGTAGGTAGGATTTTGACGAAGGAATGAGGCCTTGAGGCGCACCCTGTAGTGGAGCGGTCCTGGAAAGATTGCCTGGATGGATGCAGACAGGATGCCCACTATCCGAGCGAGTCTGCGGAGTGGAACTGTTTGGGAGTGGATAACTCTGCGGAGTTCTGTGGAGTTCCTTCCGTGTAGCTGAGCTCTTTG
Source organism: Pelobates cultripes (assembly GCA_933207985.1). Lineage (NCBI taxonomy): Eukaryota > Metazoa > Chordata > Amphibia > Anura > Pelobatidae > Pelobates > Pelobates cultripes. The sequence continues at coordinate 91,408,094 of OW240913.1, forward strand.
ACGCTGGCAGACGAAGCGTGCTGAATTTGGAGTCGATTTCGAAACCTAGAATTTGGACGGTTTGGGATGGGGTTGTAGCCGACTTCGGGTGGTTCACCGCAAAACCCAGCGATTCTAAAAGGTCTATGGTAAATCGTGTGTGTAGTGTTAGTCTGGACTTCTTGATGAACGGGGGCCTGAAGGCCAAAATCGGCTGACATCACGGCCCCTGTGGCGGCCAGCCCTTTCAAAAAACCCTCTTGCAGGGTTGTGCCTGAAGACCTTCCTCATATAGGTCTGTGCTTTGTTCAATGAGGTGGAGACGTTAACATGTCTGTTTAATTCCTTGAGAAAGCGTCCCCAAATAGTTTGCCTGGTGCCAGAGGTCCAAGATCTTTGTTGCCCAATTCCACCGACTTTCCGTTTATGCGGAGTAGTGTTGCTTTGTGCCTATTGGACGAGAGGGCAACGTTCACGTTTCCTAGAAAACAGAAACCCCTTTGAGCCCATTTGCATTAATCATGAGCCCATTCCCTGACTGTGTTGGCATTGAATTGATCAGCCCTCTGGAAGGCGTTGTCTGTAAGGTACATGATTCGAGAGACGGGGGCTGGTGGCCTCCAATAATTTATCCTGAGCCCCTCTGAAACCCCTTTACGGGGGTCGCGACCATCTCTTGTCATGTAGGTTGTCATGAGTTGGTCGAATTCATGTGTTTGGGAAACCTGGTCCGGTAGGGAAGGGGGTGGGCATTCCGACTTCAGTCGGTTACAAACAACTTGTCTAGCGACTTGCGTAGCCATAGTTGCATAAATTTTGCCAAGTGCTCTGGGGGAGTTCAGTCCCCTGAGCGAGGGTGCCTGATGTTCCGCAGATCAAAAAGTTTCTGGCCCGTTGGGTCCAGTATGGTATCACCCTCATCCAGTGGGGTTCTGTGTCCTCAGTCACCTTAGTGTCATCCATGAAGGGATCTAGAACCCCTGCGCGAAGTGGTCTAGTATCCGACACCCAAGTGTCGTCTCCGGAATCCGACTCAACCGTTTGCCATTCATCCAGTATGGGTCATGGCTTCCAACATCTCTGCCGGCGTAGCTGCACTCAAACATAGCAGCCACGCCGTCAGAGATGTTTTCAACCTACCTGAGGTTTGACAGGCAGCTACCCTGACCTCGGCTAGTATATTGACTATTCTCTGGTAAGTTAAATCCGGCCATTCTAAGGTCCGGTTAGACGTTATCCTTAGTCCCAGGTGTGATACTATTCTGCGTGCTGGATCAACTGTAATCCTGTCAGTATGGCCATAGAATTGCCCAGCTTGCCCTCTTCCTCTGAGTAGTCCTGTGGGGGGGCAGGGGTGGTGGTGGGTGCAAATTTACGTCTCTTAGTGGATGTATTACCCTTGTGTGGGTTGGGTTGTACCTTCTCAGCCTTCCAATGGCGTTTGCCAGGTTGGGGTTCCTCTTTAGTGTGGCAGTCCGAGGCCTTGGAGTCCGACTCATAACGTGTGTGTTGAGGTTTGGAGGATTTGGTCTGATTGGCCTTCGCCATCATCATGTGTGACAGGGCCTTCTCCATGCACATGGCCACACCTGCATTTATCATGGCCTGGAAGTCCACAGGGGTATTCTGGGAATCTTCCATCGTGAGTAGGGGAGGGACCTTGGCACTGAGATGATACAGGATTTAGGTAGGTCAGGGGTCAGACTTGTAGGGTAGGATCCTACGGTGGTGATAGTACCAGCAGTACTAGTGAAAACAACCCCAGCAGGGTATGATAACTCAGAGTTATAGTACCAGCAGTACTATAAGTAAACCCCAGCAGGGTCAGATGAAAACTTGTGATACAGGAAGTACCTGGAGTACTAAATATAAATATAAACCCCCCAGCAGGGTATAATAGGTCTGGGATTTTATCTGGGCCTCACCCAGGTATACAGAGGGTGCCAAAGCAGAGCACTGATCAGTAGCACAGCATAAGGGGCCTAACCCCAGATTGCACAGGGTGTTAAGCACTATAGTGCATACCACAGCAGCAAGTTATGACTGACCTGTGGACCCCTGCCTGGTTGATCAAAGAATCCAGAGACAATATGTACAGAGTAAGGGATAAGAAACCGGCACTCACAAAACTTCTAAAATGGCGGTTGCGAATCTCTCGAGACGCGAGATCCAAGATGGCCGCCGTCACTTATAGATCTTGACGAAACGATCTGGCCATCGCCGGGCACGTGGATGCACGCAGTAGGGAGGCTGTGAGGGAGTAGTTTCAGGTAGGAACTATCTCCCCTGGCAGTAAGGGGTTGCTGTTGGGTTCGGGATGGCGCAAGACCCGCGACGTTCAGAGAAAGAAAAGGGGGGGCGCAACACAAAATAACACACCAATACAAATGAAGGTTAAGAACAGCAAATAGTAGTAAAAAAAGTGTTAGACACATAGGGTACATAGGAAAATGAAATGAAGTAGAAACATGGATAAAAGACCATATGTAATCAAACACAGAGAAGAGTCAAAAACTCTGACCTGTCTGCTGATGGAGCAGCAAAGAAAGAGGCGGAGGAGCCTATACCTCCTACTGCATTTTGATTGGTTCTTGTTATACTTTTTTCTTTGCTGCTGTGGAGTTAGTAAGAGAGTTTATTCAAAATAGGGAGCCTCTTGTCATGTAATAAAATTTGCGATACATGATAGTAATTTCGAGCAGACCTTCGTATGTCATGATAACAAAAAACTTTTGAATGCAATTTTTCAGGGAAAAATAAAAAAATATATCAATCAACATATTATTTAATTTACAGGTTCTTCCAAAGATGACATCACACATTGTAAACGAGGTTGACAACATTTTGGGAAACAAGCCATACAGTAAAAAAGACTACAGATCATAACGGACTGCATTAAAAGAAGACTGCATGGTTATAATAGTGCCCTGTATATAGTACTGGATCAGTATCTGTACACTGGACTTCCAGTTACCTGCTGTAGTATTTGTCATAACCGGGGTTGTAAACACAGAACACCTATCCTGCAAGAACATAAGCAACTCCAAATATTATTTGTAATTTGTTTCTTACAATTTAATTCCATGCATTTTTGCTTACGCTAGGATAAAGCTACGGTAAACATTTAAACTGATATGAGAAATATTATAGGTTGTGACAACGAAGCGGTAAAAAGCTTGTTTTTTTAAATATGCAATATATTTTCCTACTGCATTATTGTTCTCTGGGCTTTATGGAAACACAAAATATTATTTTAGGAGGTAAATATGAACTCAGCTGCTCAAGTAACATTTCTTGGTATGTACTTATTTTAAGCTTCTTCGTTCCTTAATAAATATGTAGCGAATTGCTGGTTTGTCATATCACGCAGTTATTTACTAAAGTGAGGATTCAAAGTGGATTGAAAGAGAATTTCAAATTCCTGGCCAAATTAACTGCTCTAAAAGCCAAACTGACTTTAGACGTCACTTTAAATTCTCACTTTAGTGAATAATCCAGAGTTGCCACTTTGCTTTTTTTGGGTGGGAAGCTTTGAAATTCTGAATTCTTTCAGAAAAGGCTTGAACGTGAATGTATATGTTCCTCACCTGAAATTTGTCATGTAATCGTAGCATTTCTATTTGAAGCACTGTCATGATCTGTTAGTGAAATTAACACCAGGTGAAAAATGTTTTACATACCGATGGGCAGCACCTTCAAGCCCAGCATGACAGAACGCAGAATTTGTGTGTCCCGGAAAAAAATACTAGAATGGCAATCCTAGTGTGAGGTACACAATTCTTTCTTTATAGATTCATCAAAGACACGATTAAATGAACTAAGAGGGAAAAATGTACAAATAAGTATGTAACAGCTTAAGAAAAAAGATCAAACAAGAAATAGTAATAGTTTTATTCTTTTGATTTGTTTTTCGTCTCTTTCTTTCAGTATTTAATTTTTTGTTAAAGATTTTCACATTTGTAGCCAAGTACAACATTTTGAATCCAAGAAAAAAATACAAGCTGGATCAACTATTTTTTTACTTGCACAGAATCTGACAACTAATGTCAATCAAGTATAACTATTGCTGACTGCAGGTTGTAAGTCTGAAAAATTAAAAAGGAAACCTTTTTAATATATATTTTTCTTAAATGCAATTCTTAACCTGTAATATACATAAACATATGGACTAGTTAAATTATGTAAAGAATGCAGCGTGGTATTTTTGAATATGTACATTTTATAAGAGAAGGTTGCTTGTGTAATATATGAAATAAAGCACATTTCAGTGGAGATTACAAGATAATCATTTGCATTAAGTCAACATTAAATTTCACATAACCAGGCAAGCCAATTTCTATTTTATTCACATGTTGGTAAAACTTGGTAAAAATGTCTACAATATTCTAACAGCCCCTCCCCCCCCCCACCCCTTCCAATAAAAACAAGCGCTGGGGAATTAGCTTTAGTGACTGATAGCAACAATCTAAATCATGTTCATGGGAAAGTTTTTAAGAGTAGTTTATAAAATCTGCTATATCGAACAAATCAGATATGGTCTTGCAAAAGGGGTGGCTGAACTATTCTAGATAGTAGAATTTACCATCTTTCTTTGCATCATAATTATCTCCATTTTGGGCTCTCAGTTACCTTAGTGGACGATTCTATTCTTTGGTGTGATTTTTGTATTTGTTAATTAATTAATTTATAGTAAACATATTTGTAGGCCGATCCATTGTTAGTTGTAAAGGGCAATTCGTGGGGAAAAAAAATCGAGAAGAACTCAATTAGCTAAAAGATTCCATTGGTCTCCATGGCAAATGTCCACTGAAGAACTAGTCTATATACATAATCTACAGTTTGTCCTAGTCTGAAGAATAGCCTGGTTCCAGAGTAATTTTGCAGACTGTTACTGTTTCAAAAATATGCTAATTCTAATTCTAAATTAATCATTTTGGAGTAACTATTGAAACCCTACAAGCAGGGGTAGGCCACCTTTGGCACCCCTGATGTTGTGGACTACCTCTTCCATAATGCGGGCAAAGCATCAGGGGAAATATGGTACACAACATCTGGATTGCCAAAGGATGGCTTCTAATTTACCAAGAGTTGCTCCAATGTTGCCTTGGACATTATGCATCTTGTGATTACATTTTAATTTGATAAGAATTTATTTTAAGAGGCATAAATGAGTGTACAAGTTTTATTAAATCAGATCAACATCCTTATGTTGAGCTTTGCAAAGTGCTGCTTTTATCATTCACATTTCTCTCTATAAATATCTATATTTAGGTAACACTTACTGTAAATATAATGAATGCACTTACCCCGAAGCCAAAAAATGTACACAAAAAACTATGCATCTTCCTGTAATCTTCTGCTGATGCAAAAGTTGGGGTTTAATACTGTGTCCATTAAATGACTTGCACTCTTTAGATACAAGCCGCAATCATCTTGAGGGGCTTTACCCTAAAATTCCTTACACACATTTGTTCGAAGGGCTGGGCAACAACATCATCTATACCTTGTTTTAATTTTTCCAATGCAGAACTGAAATATATGTTTTTTTATATGCTCCTGTGTATTGGATGTTGTTGTTGCCCCCCTGTATGGTGTATAAAGGTTATTCTCAGAAATTATATAATATTGCAAAAATGTAATAAAAAATGAAGAATGCAAATTGATTACTGACACCTGGGGCTCTCAGGAGAATAAGCTAAATATAAGCAAAAATGACAATGTGTTCTAACACCCAGAGTTCTAGAGTAATATGCATGTCAATCATTTCCTAGACAAGACATGAGATGTGTAAGTGGGTGTTATTTTATTTTACTATTCCAAACCATGCTCTGTATCCTAATACTACCTAATTATTCTGGAGTAATTTTACTCAATGCAAATGCATGATTTTTGAGAGTTACTCATTTGTATAATCTGCATGTCATGAGAAATGCTCTTTTTGTCCCTTTCCCCCTTCCCCATTTTTATAGGACTAAATTCTGCAGAAAAAAAATAGAATGATTTTGTGGTCTGAAAACAAGAAATGAGATATGATTGTGGGTGGAATTCATTAGCTCAGTTCTCTATGTCAGGAGAAACAAATGTCATTTTTATCTTGCTAAGAAGGGATTGTACATTCCTCTCTTAATACTGAAGTCTTGTAGTAGGTAATTGCTAGGATCAGAGTTCCTGAACTCCAGTTGCAGATTTTAACCTTTTGCAATTTCTATCACCTTATTCACCGGTGTGCCATTTACATCGATAGCTGGTTTATTTGTCGCATATTGTTGGTTGCCATTAACACCCTGTGGGATTTATTGACTAAATGAGAAGCTAATGAGAACTGACAAGGGAATCGAAAGCTTTAACCTAAACTAACACAAATGGAATAACGTTTAGCATATTTTAAAAGTTCAGCTATATTTGTCGAAAATGTGTGCTTTTCATGACAAAATGGAAAGTGGTGGTTTTCACATTAGTGATTAAATTGTAACTATGGGTCGTGCTACTTTTAAAAAGAAAAACATTAAATGCTTTTATTTTTTCATTTACATCATATTTCCTGGCACAACCAGAGCATTCAATGCAAATGAGCATGACCTCCATGGTGCCAGCACCAGTGTAACATGAAGATTCATGCATTGGCACCGTGGAAGCCCAAATGTGTTTGAATTAAGTCATAGAATGTGACGGCAGATAAGAACCATTCGGCCCATCTAGTCTGCCCAATTTTCTTCGCTTTCTGTTGTCCTAACTGCACTGGTGGTTTCTGAAATATTTAGAATTGAGCTAGAACAGAAGAAACTGCAATTTCAGCAAGTGACAAGCCTAAAGAAGTCAGACATTTAGACTAACTAAATACATTTTTAATCATATGTTTAAGATCTACAATCGTTTATTAATTCATATATTTTCTAGAAATGAATCTCTATTGTGCAGTTATGGAGTGAGGGGTGCTCAACAGGCACGTTTAAAATATGTTACATCTCTGCAACAGTTTTGAATGATCAGTGCCACTGCTATTTTCTGAGATACTCTGCAACTGAAAATGTGTAGGTTTCCAAAAGGTGACTTAAAATCACAGCTCACCTGGACACATATATGCAATGTGGATGAAACCTTTTAATATTGCGGCTCTTCGAGGATGGGTGATGGGTAGACAAACAAGTGGGTGATTGGAACTTTGGAGAAATAGGAGGCCTTATGTCTGGCTAAGAGGAACTCTGTTAGTTCAAAGAGTACTGGGAAGGTTTTGAGGAACGTGATAGAGATTTTAAGGTCACTGTGAACTATTCCTAATCTGGAATTATTTATCAATCAATGGGCCTGAATCCTGAGACTACATACTAGCAGGATTCCAGAACAGAGGTCTTACCTCCTGTCATGGTGATAGGTAGAGTTGGGGACTGGAGATCTTTTTTGTACAAAATCAAACTTCACTAAGAGAAAATATCAAGGCACACATACACATTTTTAGGACGACAGTAAACAAATTAGAGCCATCAACACATTGACATCGTTGTATTCAAAGCACACTTTAAGGTGACTTGATGCACAATGATTGAAAACCACTGGACAATAACTCTTCAGGAGCGTCTATAAGGTTTCTCCCCAGATTAAAGTTGTAGTTCAACACCTGACGACCTACTTTTTGGGCACCCTTGCATTGAAATAAACCTCTCGGACGCAGTGAATTGCAAAACTAATTATGTGTGTTTGACTTCCCCAGGCCATCTTTAAAATAAAATAAGAGTGGAGAACACTGTACGGGGCTGTTCACTAAGGACCAAATGTGTTTAAGATGAATATTTAAAATAACAAAATTGCAAGTGAATTTTCAAACCTTCTACTAAAGGCAGATCTGGTTAAAATAGAATCGGCACATTCCATGTTAGAACTCCTAGTGTGTCTGCTTTAATATCATCCTGAGTGCAAAACCTATACAAAAATATCCTGTCTTCATGGTTTTCAAATTAAATCTGGTAGAAGACAAATTTGATAAATAAATTCACAATCTTTTTGCAGGCGAACCTACAGAATTCCAGGTATAGTTACCAACCTGCAGGCAAATCGGTGAAATAATTTCATCAAATATCACTTTAACACAAATTTAATAAACGACATGTTTTATTAATTTTAATTATTTGGGTATATTGGATCCCTCTGTGGAGTTCTCCCATTATCTTATTGACTTTGCTATCAAACAGTCTCTAATTACATTTATATCTAATGATAGCTTGTATTAGAATTGACAACTGCTTGCCTGCAAATTCAATCCAACTGTATTGGAAAAATTTAGTTTAACACTATTGGCTGACAAACAGCTGTCATTTCTGTCTATTTATCACTGTATTTGGGAGAGTGTTAGTTTGAATATTTGTATCATTCATTTCTGCATTTTGACCATATGCTTGCACTCGGACAGGCTGAAAACTGGTCTATATTCTCTGTAATTTGAAGGCTGTATGAACTGAACCCATCCCAGCAAATCTTGAGAAACAAACTGATTTTGTCAGTCCGAATGCCCATGAATAGTAATAGATTATTTTTGTTTATCTGGACCCGGATATTCAGAGTATAGTGAAAAACCTTGTGCAGTCCTAGGATCAATGAAAAGTTTGGCTACTTTAGCATAAAATTTTAAATTTACATCAAATTCTGACTTTAGTTAAAAACCTTGATAGGATTAACAGAATGAGCCAGACACAAGAGCATTGTCCTTTCTAAATCCTCTGGTGCCATGAGATAGGAAGTAATCACAAAGGGTCAGGGGTCTTGAAGACCATGGCTCAAATATTATCAGCCTTCTATTAGAAAGATTGGGCATGCCCGTGTTACAATTTACCCAATTCCACCACTCCCATCTAGTGCAATGTGGCCATTTTACATAAAAATTAGAATGGATGTTAATATTTCTTGTTAAATCTGGCATTGCTTTCCTCAAAAATAGTACGGTTTGTGTGAGCTGTGACACTCTTTCACAGTTTACAATGTTCTTACATATTGCCTGCTTGGAAAGCACACAGTGTACCAATTATCACAGCAACATGACCATCAAATTTTGTTTGAGTACCAAACTCATGGCACACCGTTCAAAGAAAATAAAAATCTCAGAACACATTTCCGTTTTAATCTGCCATTTCATTGGCTTGGTATTTATTAGTATTATTCTAATGTTTATAAATAAAATGAATGAAGATCTTAAATTTACCTTTTTAGTTTTTCCCATAAAAATGGTTAAAATCTGTTGCTGCTGAGTTTCAGGTCAAATTAATAAGAGGTCATTAAGTACCACCCTGTATTTTGGTGAAAATTGTTTCTGTAAAAGTGAAATGTTGCGATGACTAAAGTGTATTAATCATGCAAGTATTTTTATATTTGATTACAATAAAAAAAAAAAAAAACTCATGTATTTTGAAGTGCATGTGTTCATTAGCTTTTTTGAAACAAAAACTGGGGGAAAAAACACTCAATTTCTCATTCTTCATTCCCAATGCATTTAAAAAAAATATATATATAGATATATATACATATATGAATGAAACAAAGGGGGGTTGGCTGCACTCACCTGAACATGCATAAATGGGGGTGCTGCTGGGGGCCAAATAATACAATACACAAGATCCAGCGCACTCACCTATCCACTAAACAGCAACTTCAATGTTGAAAGATTTTATTTCATTTTTTAAAAAACACCTAATCTAGGCAAAAATAATGGGGGTTTAGTTACATTATATGATCATACATTGCATAAGCCTGCCACAACGTCAATGTACCCAATTAGGCTGTTAGTGTAGGACCTGCCAAAGATGGGGTACATTGATGTTGTGGCAGGCTTATGCAATGTATGATCATATAATGTAACTAAACCCCCATTATTTTTGCCTAGATTAGGTTTTTTTAATAAACAAAATCTTTCAACATTGAAGTTGCTGTTTAGTGGATAGGTGAGTGCGCTGGATCTTCTGTATTGTGTATGTATATATATATATATATATGTAAATTGACCACACTTCAGGCCAGAGGAGGTGAGTATTAAGAAGTATTATACTCACCTCCTCCGGCCTGAAGTCATTTGCGTGCGGTCAACTTACTCGGATTCTGGATTTAGTCAGACCAGCACCTGGCACAAACAACTATCCACCAGGAGTGCAAGCACATCAGATCACTATATATATATATATATATATATATATATATATATATATATATATATATATATATGTATATATATTCTCAGAGTGCACTCAAAGGTCTTATTAGCTGAATCAAAATGTGCTTTTATTTAGCAACTTCAGTGAATACAAGTCATGTCGATCTTCCAGTCCAACAGGACTTTTATCAAGACTTGCACTCTGAGAATATATAAATTGGCTGGAGGCAGTACCAAGGCAAGTACAAGACCGGGAGCAGTGATTTCGGGGTCCAGGATAATACTTATAGATTATATATATAAAACCAAAGAAGTGGTTAAAACCCATGTGAAACAAAGAAGTTGTTAAAATTGAAAACGAGAGAAATCTCAATGTATCTTTCCTGGTAAAATATTTAATAAATAAAATAGATTGTGTGAGGGGCAAATAAGGCCGTATAGGAAGTAAAGGGGAAATAAGTCGGGCCCACCCATGAGGTGTAATTAAAAGTATAGATAGAGGGAGTGGAGGGTGGGGACATGCGAGTCGCTAAAAACTGTACAGGATGGAGGAAGGTGTGTGGGGGGGGTTAAATAGAGTAACATGCCCCTCCCACAACTGCAGACCAAGCCTTTACATTTGTGTGAGGGGCAAATAAGGCCGTATAGGAAGTAAAGGGGAAATAAGTCAGTTGAGGTGTGCCGGAACCAACATCATGGTAGGCCTGTAATAAAAGATGGCAAAAATTGGATACCTGTCAAAAACAAAAGACAATCAACAAAACCTAATTGCCTAGCTGTATGGTAAATGCCGAGCGAGTAAATAGTTGCCCAGCACTCTTAATTGTGCAAGGGGGAGTAAGGTATAGTAAACGTGTTGGCCCTCTAGGGTAGACTAAGTGTGGGGTAGAGAAGGTAAACAATAGATTGCATGAATAGGTGAGACTTTCTGAGATAATGCTGCAAGAAGGAAGTGGTGGTTGTGGGAGAGTATGCAAGACCCAAGAAACTGTGGAAGCAGGTACAGCGGCTCAACAACTAGATTACATAGTTAAAGTGATTAGTGCCCACCAAGTACAGCCTTCCTCACATTTGTGTTTAAATGCTTGATCCAATAGAAGGTGAAAAACCCAGTTTGAAACGCTGCCAATTTCCAACAAGCTGGGAAAGAATTCCTTCTTGACCCCAGAATGGCAGTCAGATTCTCCTTGGATCAAGCAGTTATTGCCCTACATTGGAAGCTGATGTCCAGTTCGTAATCACAGGCATTTAATAGGTCTGATAGTGATTGTACTTGGATGTTGATGGGAAATCTGTAAATTTGAAATTTCCCGGAACCTGAAACGCCTTGAGTATGGTACTAATCTGGTATGAGGACATGAAACTGCATATGAATGGAAAACCTGTACAGCATGTGGAGTTGTAAACCGGATAGGTAGAGTTAATGCAAGTTAGAGGGGGCGAAAGAAGCAAAACCAAAACGCAGACAACATAGCAACAGAAACAGTAACGGTATACGCGAAGAAGGAGCCTCGAAGGGGAAGAAGGCCCTAACACACGTACCGCGAGCATTGGAAAAAGAGCCAGACGTGAAAGACGACGACCACGAGCTAGCAAGGCTGGCAGCCCGTGGTCGGACCCTGAAACGCATGGAATGGCAGCAGCTACGGGAGAAGCCGTAGGCAGAGCCATGTGGAAAGCGTAGAGGAGGCACTGGACAGATCGTACGAAAAAAGGCGCAGGAAGTTTGGATCGGAACCAGCCAAAATGGCAGATGCCAGATACCCTAAGGTGCCATCTGACACCGCCCCATAGACGACAGCAGCGAAGACAACCAGGGGGCAAAACGGAGAAGAGCGAACTCGGGGCCCCCTCCAGCAACAGCGTTACCCGTGGAGTGCGGACTGAGAGTTCAGCTGTCCGAAATGCTGCCAGGTGGGGGGAAAAAGGTGACTCGCAAGGAAGGGCCCAGGACCCTAAAATAAAAAAAAAGTAGGATTAGCCAAAACTCCACAGCGTTGTGGGTACCAGACCAAGCCAGAGAACCTGGGCGGAAAAATACCACGCCAACGCCTAGCAGTGGAGACCTGCTAGAAAAAAAAGATGAATAAGCAGCGCATAAGTGGCCCAATGTGTGTGTGTGTATGTGTGCTGGCATACTAGCTAATGCCAAAAGGCGAAACAATTAAAACTAGGATTTGGTGACAGGTGAGGACCTGCTAGATGCCAAGCGACGTGAGAGGCTCTATGCGTTGGCGCGAGGGGATAACGTGGCCACTGAAAGTTGTGGCGGGGTGTTGGTCTCTCGGTGACAGTTAAACATAAGATAGAATGGGAGTGACAGGTGAGGCCCTCTCTATGCCACAATGCAAGGCGACTTACTATGATTTGGCCCGAAGGGCGTGGTACTTCCGAGTATAAGGGTGGGTGTTGGCCTCGCGGGACCATTAACCTATGGCGAAGAAGCCAGGGGGAATTACAACTAGTGGACACCTAGGACCCTGACAGCGAGCCACCGCTAAGAAGGGAGGAAAGGAAGCGTGGGAGAGAGGACAGATGTAATGAACGTGTATCGAAACGTGAGGGTAAATGAGTTTGTACCGCAGGGCCGACCGTAACCGAATGCAGAGTAAACCCGTCAGAGTCCCGGCGGACAGGCTGAAGGAGCAAGCCCAGCAAAAAAAGGTAGTAGAACCCGTGTCGGAGTAAACCCACGGGGCCCATAAGACCCAGTGCAAGTGTGTGTGAGTGTGTGAGCGTGCTGGCATACAAGCTAAAGCCCCAAAAAAAGGCAAAACAATTAAAACTAGGTTTGGTGACAGGTGAGGCCCTGCTAGATGCCAAGTGGCGTGAGAGGCCCTATGTGTTTGATGCAAGGAGGTAACGTGGCCACTGAATGTTGTGGCGGGGTGTTGGCCTCTCGGTGACAGTTAAACATAAGATGGAATGGGAGTGACAGGTGAGGCCCTCCCTATGCCACAATGCGAGGCGACTAACTATGATTTGGCCCGAGGGGCGTAGTACCTCCGAGTATGAGGATGGGTGCTGGCCTCGCGGAACCACTAACCTAAGGCAAAGAAGCCAGGGGGAATTTACCACTAGTGGACACCTAGGACCCTGACAGCCAGCAACAGCTAACTAAGAGGGGAGGGTAATGAGTGAGAGAGGGGACGTACTGTGTGAATGAAAAGAAAGAGGGGCAGGGTGCAAGGAAGGATCATTGGGCTGACCGTAACTGGAGGACAGACTGAGCCCGTCGGAGTCCAGGTGGTCAGGCAGTATGGAGTACACATGGAAAAATAGGAACAGAAAGCGCATGCGCATGTATAGCCCACAGGGCTCATAAGGGCCAGAACTTGTGCATAATGCTCCTTCTGGAAAATAACGCAGCACGGGTATGGCGGGCAGACGTGGCCCAGCCAAGCAGAGAAACAAAAGCCCGAAGGTAAATGCAGGTCAGACCCCGTGACGGGACCAAAAACCGCTCGTTAGCAGCAACTACGTATGGAAACATTAGGGAAAGAAACTCGAAATGAGATACAGCCACTTTTTTTGGGGGGGGGAGGGGGGAATAAATACATATATATATATATATATATATATATATATTAAAATTTCCATTATTATTATTACAATTATTATTATTTTTTTATTCATCTGGGGGGGGGAAAGGGGGGTATGCACCAGTTGTTGGCATTTAATAAATAATAATAATTACAGGGTCAGATTATATTGTACTTAATCAGACAGTGTTAGAAGGAAAAGGCAGTGGAGACACCAAGGGGATTATTCACTAAACCGTGAACTGTAGCGAAAATAAAGTAGCACTTAATAGCGGTTGAGAGTTGCCATTTAGAAGCAGACTAAAACTGCACCTCTAGAGGTTCTAGGTAAAACACTGCACCCACTATATAATTGCACGTTGTAATTAAACATCTAACGACATCCAGCTAAATGTTCCTGGGAGGTGTTCTAGGACAAGGTGTAACTCAGGAACCATGTACAGGTATATGTAATGCAGAGCCGATCCATCCAGCCCAAAAGTCACGGCAGATGGGAGAGCGACGCGGAGGGCGTGACACAATTCTTATAGCAGCTTATAGCTGCTCACTGTAAAAAAAAAACAACAAAAAAAAAAACTAATAACCCCCTCTGCCCCCCCCTGCCCGTGGGGGCCCTAAATAAAGATGGGGATCTACTGTCCCCCCCTGGCCCCCCCCCCTGAGCGGTGGGTGGGGGCCCTAAATAAAGATAGGGGGGGACCTACTGTCCCCACCCTGCGCGGTGGGTGGGGGCCCTAATAAAACAATAAGGGGGGGGGGACCTACTGTCCTCCCCCCCTGGCCCCCACCCCTGAGCAGTGGCTGGAGGCCCTAATAAAACAATAAGGGGGGGGACCTACTGTCCTCCCCCCTGGCCCCCACCCCTGAGCGGTGGGTGGGGGCCCTAAATGAAACCCCCCCCCAATCAAGGTAACTAGGGGTCCCAAGCCCCTAGTCACCCCCCCCACCCAAAAAAAACCTATCCCCTACCTACCCCCCTCACCCTAAAAATAGTGAGGGGGGAATAAAATAACTAACCTGTAAAAAAAAAAAAATTTAACTTACATTTGACGTCTTCTTTTTTCTAAAATCTTCTTTCTTCAGCCCCCAAAAAGGCCAAATAAAAATCCATTATACCCGTCGCAAAAAAAAAAAACGAGCGCAAAAAAAAATTAATCCATGTTCGCCCTTCGAGGGCACGCCGCAGACTGAGCTCCGCAGGGCGGGTCAAGGCTTATAAAGCCTTGCCCCGCCCTGCAATTAGGCTTAGAACACTCTGATTGGTGGGTTTAAGCCAATCAGAGTGTTCTAAGCCTAATTGCAGGGCGGGGCTCAGTACGCGGCGTGCCCTCGAAGGGCGAACATGGATTATTATTTTTTTGCGCTCGTTTTTTTTTTTTTAAAGTGTGACGGGTATGATGGATTTTTATTTGGCCTTTTTGGGGGCTGAAGAAAGAAGATTTTAGAAAAAAGAAGACGTCAAATGGTAAGTTTCATTTTTTTTTTTTTTACAGGTTAGTTATTTTATTCCCCCCTCACTATTTGTAGGGTGAGGGGGGTAGGTAGGGGATAGGTTTTTTTGGGTGGGGGGGTGGTGACTAGGGGCTTGGGACCCCTAGTCACCTTGATTGGGGAGGGGGTGTTTCATTTAGGGCCCCCACCCACCGCTTAGGGGTGGGGGCCGGGGGGGGAGGACAGTAGATCCCCCCCCTTATTGTTTTATTAGGGCCCCCACCCACCGCTCAGGGGTGGGGGCCAGGGGGGGAGGACAGTAGGTCCCCCCTCCCTTATTGTTTTACTAGGGCCCCCACCCACCGCGCAGGGGTGGGGGCCGGGCGGGAGGACAGTAGGTCCCCCCCCTTATTGTTTTATTAGGGCCCCCACCACCGCTCAGGGGTGGGGTCCGGGGGGGAGGACAGTAGGTCCCCCCCCCCTCATTATCTTCATGGCCCCCACCCGCCGCTCAGGGTGGGGGAGGGGGGGAGGACAATTGGTCCGCCCCCCCTTATTGTAATTTATGTCTTTTTTTTCAACAGTGAGCAGCCACAGGCTGCTCACTGTTTAGTAGACATGCCCCTACTCGCGGTATAGCGAGTAAGGGCATTTGGGAGATTTTAATCTCCCTTGTGCTATTATGGGGGTCATATTGACCCCCATAGAGTGAGAGGGAGATCTGGGGGGGCTTATGAAGTGGCAGGGAGCACTGCTCCCTGCCGCTTCTATCTTTACATATTACAAGGAGGGAGCTGCACGCCGGTAGCTCCCTCCTTGTAATAAACTGAACGAACAAACGAACACTGATACACAGATAAACTGATACATAGTGTTTGTTTGTTCGGCTGACATTTCTATTCACTCATTCGTCTGTCTGATGAATGAATGGATGAAGTTTCCGTTCGCATGTCCAGGTGTTTCACTGGGCATGTGCGGGAATCTCACAGTCTGTCTAGTGTGGGCAGATGACGTGTGCCACAGGGACTTCACCTACCCACACAAAGATGGCGGCGCCCTGAATATAGATCGGGGCAGAAAATAAAGATTTTTAAAAAGAGGTAATCTGGGGGCTTAAGGGTATTTGGGGGTGACTAGTGGGTCAATTGGATGTAGTGGAGGCGGGTTAAAAAAAAAAAAACTGGATTCGGCGTGACAGTGCCACTTTAACGCCGAATGACAGACCGGGTCCGTCAAGCTCTAAAAGTTAACCCAGGATCACCGCAATCGCGGTGTTAACGCCCCTCCGGTCTGCCTTAGTATGTGACCCGATCCCGCTGCCCCTGCAGCAGTGATCGCTCTGACAAGCTGACTTCTGATCCGCCTCCCTGCTCTTACGCGTTGTGTGAAGTGCAGGGAGACTGATCAGTGCTGTGTTAAAAAAATAAAGTTAGAGTAAAATCCACCCCCTTTTACCCATTTTAAACAAAAATTAACCCCTTCCCAGCCAATTGATTGTGGACTACAGTAATTTGGAGTTAGGCTAGCTAGGGGTTAACAAAAAAAAAGTTTTAAAAAAGTAAAAAATTTTTTTTTAATAACGTATACAAAACAAAGTAAAAAAAAATTCCAACACCCCCCCTTTAGCCAGTCCTAATAAAAATGAACCCCTTCACTGCCAGTTGATCACTGCCAACAGTGATCAAAATACAGATCACAATACTGTATTATACTGTGATATAAAAAAAAAAAAACCCACTGAGGATTAACTTTTATTTATATTTTTAACCCTCAGAGGTTCAATTTATTTCATTTAAATATTTTAAAATTATATATTTTGCTAGCTGGGGTGGGTGGGAGTTATGGGAAATTGGGGAATTTACGGTTAGTGCTGCTTACTGCTAGTTAGGGGTTAACGGTAAAAAAAGTTTATAAGAATTTTAAATGTATACAAAAAAGTTTTAAGAAAGTTTAGGAAATATTAAAAAATTTAATAAGCAAAAAAAAAAATTTAATAAGTTTTAAGAAAAAAAAATAAAAAAAAAAAAAAAAATGGAAAAATGCTCATTACCACTACACCTGGAACAAACAAGAAAAACATTTTTATTTTTATTTATTTTTTTTAAAATCGTACGCTAAGGTTCAAAATATGCCTTTTGAATTACCCCAGGGTGTATTATTTAATAAATAGTATGTGTTTAGGGGGGGGTTTGAATAACCAACCAGCTAAACTACTCCAAAATGGAACATGGACACAGCGTAAAACTTCAAAGTTAGAAAAAAAACCTGAATGGCTGCGTCTCAAATGTGTCCCTTCAACATCAACATATGCCTGTCAAAAGTACATATGGGGGTATAGCTGTACTCAAGATGACATAGCTGAGAAACATACGAAGTATGAACGCTTGTTACAAGCTAGCGGAAAAATGATCCCACGCTAAGGTTCAAAATATGCCTTTTGAAATACCCTGGGATGTCTTCTTTAAGAAATGGTATGCCTTTTTGGTGTAGTTGTAATATGTAGCCTGCTCAAGTGACCCAAAGTGGGACACGGACGCAAAAAAACCTCCATGAAAATTCACACTTAAAATCAGTGTAACGTCACCAAATAGTGTCTAGGTCATACATTGGGCATATTGTTTTACTCAGAAGATGTAACTAAGCATAATTTGGGGAGTTTTAGGACAGTGGTATATATCAAGTGTAAGAAATACTCAGAAAAAATGCAACATATATGCAAAAATGCAATCCCCCTCACCACAAACATTGACATAAATTGGTGAAAAACAGTGACAAGACACAACATATACCATATAAGATAACCTGGGGTGTCTGCTTTATCAACTGAAAGCCCTTTGTGGGGTTATTTGAACAATCACACTGCTATAGTACCCTAAAATGAGACATAGAATTTTCGTAGATCGATTTGACGAGCCTAACTATAGAATCTGAATAGCCTTGTCTCTTATATGGCATTGTAGTTTTACAGAAAAGTGCCAAAGGCATACCGTTATCGTTATACTCAGCAGATGTAGCTGAACCCAATATGGGGTTCTGCGATGGCTACTAAACCTACAAGACAAACATACCAACTTCTAAAATTGTTGCAAATTGAAATTTTATTTTAGTCCTTGTATTTTGTGACCTGTAAGTTTCAAAATAAGCTGAAATCCTATACATATGATTTACTCTATAAATCAAGACACAAATGAATTTAATTTGAATTACTTTTTCTAAGCTGGACATATTATGCACACGCTATTATTGCCAAAACTGTGAGAGAACAAAAAAGTTTTTTTTTTTTCCAGTTTTTGGGCTTTTATTTTTTATAATTAATGAGAATATGTATACGTGACAACAAATTAAAACTCTGTTTGCCCTCTAAAAAAACGGTGTGTGTTGGTGCAATAAATGATAGATGTAAATTGCGTTTGAACACAAAACAGCAAAAAAGGCTTGTGTCCTTAAGGGGTTAACTGGGCACAAGCATTGTATAAAGAAAACAAAAACACAAATATGCAATCCAAATGTTTATTGAACAAATTGTTGGTAGAAAAAAAGAAAAAAATTTTTTACAAAAAACACGTGGATGTTTTAATACTAAATTGTTATATGTTCCGAAAATTTATTTTGATCCTGTTGAGAGCAGTGCTATCAATCCAGAGGAAGCACCTATGGATAAAATGTAGTTCCTGAATAAATAGTTAAGGAAAATACAGTTTAGATTAGCAGCTTGGAGAAAAAAAATAAAATAAAAACCACTCCTAAATATAGACCTGAGTGTTGTGTAATTTACATCCCTAATTATGTACAGGCAGGGAAGAAGTTTTAAAATTGATTGCAGAGGGAGAAAATCAAAAACCGTTCAATAAGGCTTTTTCTGGAGATTAAATCAAATGCTCAATTAATAAAACATCAGGCAAAAGTAGGTATGCAAAAACCCAACACACAGTGTTAATTTCCTGTAATAGCCAAAACTGCTCTGACCAAGACAATGATTATTTTATTATTTATATAGCGCCAGATTCCGTAGCGCTGTACAATGGGTGAAACCTACACAAAGATTGACAGGTTTATTCAATTAACCTTCAAAAAAATGTAATCTGATCTCTGCTCATAATGACCTGATAGAATTTATAATATGTATTTTTTAAATTAATGTCAAACTGATTATTACTGGATAGTAGGTGTCTACATACACTTAATAATGGAGGACAATTTAATTAGCTCAACAGTATTAATAATGTCCTTTAATAGTAAATATATATATATATATATATATATATATATATATATATACACACACACACAACAAATATACAAAAAACACTTAATGACCGATTCTCAGGTCAAGTTCCCAAGCAATCTGTCTCTCACCTACTATGCAAACTACAATTTACCAAAGTACAGCTATTGTCCCCATGATATCCCTTCAAGAAGTGTTTGCCACAAGCAATTAAAAAGGATACACTGTAGGGTTGAAGTTCTTCAACAGGAAGAATGAAGCAACAATCACCAAAACCAAGAACAGTGTGTTATTGTAGAAAATGGAGAAGGTTGTGGCCTCATAATCAGCAACTTCATTTTTCTTCCATAAAATCCTGAAATGGCACAAATAAAAATATAAGAAAGCTATACTTCACTACATTACACTGTTAAAAAGCTACACTAATCTATACTCTTTGGATTTGTGATAGCGCATTGATCTCCACTTCACTGGATTGCTTACAATTGTGGTGATTTGAAAGGAAAACAAATACAAACTGCAACTATAAAAACCACCACTTGACCATACAAGTACTTGGACTGTGCTCACACAAGGAATCACCAGAAAGATTCTTTTCACAGATGTTCTAATTACTTTGAGAGATCCAATGATCGTACCTGTCCAAGACTGGCTCCAGTTGAGTAAAACCTTAATTGGGATATCGGTAAGTAATAGGAAGTATCTTCTGCAACAGTTTTATTTGTGTCTTTACAGAAGTTGAATTACTTTACTTAAACTATATACCCCTCAAGTCATAGCTGAGAGGAAAATTATGGCACATACTCCGCAATCATTAGCAAATTAATAGAAGGACCAACATTAGGTAAAATAGTTCACCGACTTCCTAGTGTGAGAACATGTTAACCAATTATCTATATAATGAAAGGTAGTCTGGTGTGGCCCTTACGTTAAACAAGTCCTAGCTATCAGGTGGTGAGAAAAAAAAAAATGTTCCTCTTTAATTCACAGTTATCCAGCATGAATAAACATTGTAAGAACTTTGATCACCTTTCATCTTTCTCCTTACGAGACATTTTTCTGTTGTCTGCTTCCGAGAGTTTACGTGTTACTTCTTTAGAAACAGCATCTTCTCTTTTCTGGGCGACCCTTAAATGAGAACCAGTTTATTAATAAAAACGGATAAATGCAAATGTCTCGAGGGTATATTATTGTATTTAAGTACTATTGAAGATGATGATAACCAGGCAATTGCTTGAGCTGCTCTGGATAATTTCTATTATACACAAAGTTTAGAGACATAAAACGATTTAGACATTTCAGTACAACATAACTTCATGACCCCAGAAATTTTACTTACTTGTGTTTAAGGACAAATTTTACATTTTTGTAAGCAAAAGCCACAAGGTAAGTGCTGACCAAAGTCATAACACTGTACAAGACAGCTGACTGCACAAGATCCATGTGCCATATCCTCCAGTACAACCCTGAAAAACAGAGAAGGAATACTATTGGTTTAGTACCTGGCAGCAAGAATATTAAACAAATCAGAATTATTAAGATATTTTCTAGTGACAACTAAGAATGGATTGTTCAAGCCAGAGCCCTTAATTATTGGAGATAAAAAACATTGTATTAGCCTTTCCAACATATTCAGTTCTTCACACTGTTTTCAATGAGAGTACAACAGCATACATTTAAGGTGCTTTCAATGAAGCAAAAAGATGAAGGAAACTACTTGGTAAGCTATGAGCAGTCATCCTTTTTCATAAATTAATTTAAATAGTGGAAGGAGGGGAATGGAGCTCCAGGAACCATATCATGTGCATACATGATAATAATGGTTGGAGTGTACCTTCAGTGCACAGAATTAGAATACAAAAAAAAAAAGTTACTAATCCCAAACACAAAGGTAGTGCTTGAAGGATCTACTCAAAAACACCATAACACCCCTAGATCAAACTATTTTTAAATGGATCTGACCCTCTGTCCTGTCTCACTGATGTGACTACAGTTCTCACTCTGCTTTAGTCAATTTTGAGCAATCGAACATCATTGTCTGAGTGTGTTAGCAGATCCATTCAGCCAAGGAATGATCTCAAAATATGGACAAGATTGACACAACTAGCCACATCATCAGATCAGAAAGGAGTACAGGCATCCAGGTAGAAACCAAATCAATATCAAACCATTAAAAAAAAAAACAATCTGAATTAGTTATGGCAACGTGTTTACACTGCTTCCTAGTAACGGGTCAGTGGGCTGTAGTGGTTTTGTTGCTTACAGTCCACTTTAAAATTTGAGTTGAGAGATCACTGGGCTTTCTTAAAATGTAACATGTATTTATTGGACAATAAACAGTCCAAGTGAAGACCTGCTGTATTTTATCCTTAGTAGTGGCATGTGGTAGGCCTTATAGTTATATTCCAATTACATTAGATTAGCTCAGACGATCTGTCCAACTATTGAACTAATTATTAATATTATTTGCATTGATACAGCGCCAACTGACTCTGCAGCATTTTACAATATTAGAGTAAGAGAGTATGTAACAATAAATGAGACAGTTACAAAATGTTACAGGATCAATAGTTAGAGGAGGACCCTGCTCACAGGAGCTTGCACTCTACATATCAACATGCACATAATAAATTACAGCAGCTATGCAATGCTTTCCTGAATGTTAAGCTTTAGCAATGAGAGCAGGACATGACCAGTGGGTATGACGTGTCACTCTGAAGAAGCTGGTAGCACTGACTGTCACACTGCAGCCCACACAGAAGGAGTAGTGCAGACAGGTGAGGGCCGCCCGGGGTGTACTTACAGATAGGGATGGCGGACACGATGAAGGCATTGCCGAAGAACAAGGCGGAGGACTTGGCGGACAGGTTGCGGCTGAAGTCCTGCAGTAGGAGGTCCTCCTCGGACTGCTGCTTGCTGGCGGCTTTAGGAGGCATGGTGTGCACTATGGACACGTCTTAACACTGAATGGGACCAGCTCGGCTTCCGTCACTGCAAGACAGGCACTGAAACGTCAGCACTCGGCGGTGGGAGACCGGAAGCGGAAGTATAGGAGAGCGCGAGGCGGAGTCAGCGATCGTGGCAGCGCGTTGCTTGCACTTCCGGTGACTGAGAGTGGTGGGCGTGGCTAGCAGTAGAGCACTCTGTGTGTTGTCATACTGGGTGGACAATCATGGCGCCTGGGAGCGCACAGCGACCACTAGGGGCGCCATAGAAACAAGAGAGCGCAATATCCCAGTTCAGGGTGCTTATCACACCACATCAGGACAGGGCTGCGGGCCCAACATAGTTTCCTTTTCATACATGATGTCCTCCCAGTGCTGGGCAGTGCATGAATCTTGCTGCCCTGTAATATGTACCATTCATACTGGCAGGAGGGCAATGGATTAGCTGCCAGTTCACTGGTTTGATGAATGAAGGCACACAGCATAGCTCATGTACTGTCCTGCAGCCCCCAGAGCCTGAGCATTGCCAGAAACTACACCTGTAACTGGCTTTGTCATGAGAAATAATCCCTTTACAGCTGTATCATGCCATATCCTGCACCCCTCGCCCTGACCTGTATTTACTTTCCATTCATACACCGTAATAAAGCTCATTGAGAACTGTATGAACAGCCGGTCATGAGGATCTTCCCTCTCTGTTGCTGAATTGCTAAAAGCTCCAACAAAGCTATAGCAGCAACGGTGATCTAAACAGAAAAAATTGCATGCGCTTCTACCATTAAAAGGTAAAATAGAATATGGAAATTTTACCAAACTTTCAGTTGCTTTGAACTTACAACCAAATTGCTGAATCTTATATTAATATTATTATTATTAATAATAACAACAGGCATTTATAAAACGCTGACATATTCTGCAGCGCTGTACAATTGGGGAAAAGACAACACAATAAGAACAGACCGATACAACAGGTAGAGGGCCATGCACAATCTAAAAGTTAAAATGGGGAGATGAGACAAGTGGTAGCAGAAGAATAAGTATGAGATTGCAGAGAGAGCTAATGGTATTATTGCATCAGCTGATAACGTGAAGGGAATGAGGAGGTGATTGACTGTGGTTCCAAACAGCTGGAAAATCATGCTATACACTTAGAAAGAACCAGGGTGGACAGGTGGAGACAATTACATGATTTTGCTATTGCATGACGAAAAGTCATGATTTTAATAAAGACACGGAGGCGAGTATTTGCATATCCCTTCCTTTACTGTCCACAACAGCAGCAAAGAACATTAACAGAATGAAAAAAAGTAAAGGTAGTGCATGCCTCATACATAGGCCACGCCCCCCCAGTGTCCAGTATAATAGCCTGGTCCGCCCTCCAAATTCCCTCTTTCTGAAGGTGCTACACGGAATTAATAGGCTGAGAGTACATAAAATTTTGAAACTTTAAACACAACATATAACATTTCAGTAATACGCCCAAACTGTGAGTCCCATGGAAGCTGGTTCATAACGAGGCTTTGATGAGCTGTTTCTACTGGAGAAGACTGTTCCATCAGGCGTGGTCGGATGTCTCCAGTTAGTCGAATCGTACAGATCCGGTTCAGGCTGTGAAAACATAAGCGACAGGAACCCATTGGTTAAATCTGATCTATGTACCGTTATCAAGGTCGACCAAGCCAAGTACAATTATCTCTTCCGAATGTTACTCTAATGTTAGGCTAATGTCCTTATCTCCATAGTAAAGCACAACATACCCACATGAAAATCTTGCCCCACTTACCACCTCATCGTCTCCAGGCTCGTGCCGATGATCTGGGTGGGAAAAAATTTGCAGAGTAATAAACATGACATACCAGAGCAAATTGGGTGGGAAAATACTCGCCTCCGTGTCTTTATTAAAATCATGACTTTTCGTCATGCAATAGCAAAATCATGTAATTTTACTACAAGACACGGAGGCTCGTATTTGCAAGTTTAAAGCTGGTCCACCACTGCCATAAACGGATGTGTAGTCGGGCGAAAGTAAAACTCTCGGAACGTCGATTCCCTCGACCAATCAGCCATCTTCATGAGGTCCTCCAAGCGTGCTCCTGAAGTGATAATTGCAGATGCCGAGGTGCCCTTCACGGAATACGCACCAAATATAGAGGTGTCGATACCCGCTGTGCCAATTAGCCATTTCAAGCAACGTGAGTAGTGCTTACCACCGGTTTAAAGGGTGGACGGAGAGAGAGGAAAAGCTGAGATGTGGTAGGCGTCCGGCAGTTACTAGTGCGGTCCTCGTATGCTTTTAAGCACGCCACTGGGCACAGCCGGGTACGATGCTGAGTTAAGGGATGTTTTTGTCCCTCTGTTGATAATGAACGTAACCCCGTCGGGGGTGTATGATCTAGCGTCGAGATCCAAGGCCCGGACGTCTGATACTCTCTTGCAAGATATTAGGCAAAGGAGACAAACTAATTTGGCCGATAATTGGCGTAAGGAGAGATCCGGGTTCAAAGGCCAGGAGGTAAGGAGGGACAAAACAGTCTAAATGTCCCAAGTGGAGGAATAGCGGGGTCTGGGTGGACGGGAAAGCCTGGAGCCCCTTAGGAGTCTGCACACCAGTGGGTGTTGACCGGCTGGGTGTCCGTCTACGCCCTCGTGTGTCGAGGAAATAGCCGATCTGTATAAGTTGATGGTTCGATATGCTTTCACTTCTTCGAATAGGGATGTTAGGAACTCCAGAATGCAGGTCACAGGGGCTGAAACGGGATCCACGTTCCTAGCCAAGCACCAGCCAGTCCAAGTTCTCCAGGCTGACCCATATGCTCGTCTGGTGCCTGGGGCCCATGCATCCGCCAGTAATCGTCGAGTTGATTCCGAAACGCCGTGGACCATCCAGGGTCCCCCGAAATGCGCCTGGCCAGTAGGCTGAGTGAAGCATCCTCCAGGAGGGGGTGGCAATCCCCTCATGGGTTCCGAAGAAGTTCCTGGAAGGCTGGTAGTAGTCTGGGATGATCCACCGTCATCTCCAATAGTTGCGGGAACCAAGACTGCGTCACAAGGACTAATTCGGCCCGCTGGCGGCGGGTTTGAATGAGGGTGTGAAGAATCATTGAGAATGGGGGAAACGCATACAGGAGGGCTCCTTGCCAATCCTGTCGGAAGGCATCCACGGCTTCTGCCAACGGGTCCGGTCTCCAGCTGAAGAAGCGCTTGAGTTGTGCGTTGAGACGGGATGTGAAGAGGTCTATGGCAAAAGGACCCCACAGAGATGATATAGTGGAGAACACTTCCACGTCCAATTTCCAGCCGCTGGAATCCAATAGATAGCGTGAACTCCAGTCCGCCTGGACGTTGTGCAGCCCCGGCAAGTATTCCGCTTGGACCATCAAATTCCGCTCCAGACAAAATTCCCAGAAGTCCTTCGCTAGTCCGGCTAGGAGCGTCGACTGGGTACCGAGAAAAATGAATAAATTAAGAGATTGTAAAACAGTGCAAAATTGCTTCAGAGTGTAATAAAAGGTACTTATCTGACGTGGAGCAGCAAAGAAAGAGGGAATTTGGAGGGTGGACCAGGCTATTATACTGGACACTGGGGGGCGTGGCCTATGTATGAGGCATGCACTACCTTTACTTTTTTTCATTCTGTTAATGTTCTTTGCTGCTGTTGTGGACAGTAAAGGAAGGGATATGCAAATACGAGCCTCCGTGTCTTGTAATAAAATTACAATTAAAGGGCCTTGTTACAGTAGTGGATGTATATTTGGGCCTCAGGAAGAGAGATACATCGTTATTTAAAGGAATTTACAGCTAGGGGTGGCAAGCAGGGGGAGTAGGTGTAGACCAGACTAGCCATTTGATGTAAACAATTAAATATTTGCCAACCAAAATTATGTCAACCAGATTATTTATTACTACATGTGACTGCAAGTACAAAATATTAAAGTAGTAAACTATATGTAACAATGGTAGCTTTATTATAATAAAGTAATAATCTAGCAACAAAATGAAAGAAATCCGGTTGAATATTTTCTGCATCGTCCGTACCTTAAAGCTGCAGTGTTCAAAATGAAAGGGCCTTGTTGCAGGGGTGGATGTAGATTTTAGCCAATCTAGTTAACACATACACTTAACATTTGCAGTATGGTTGTCAATCCAATATTTAATAAATAGATCTCTAAGAGGTTGATCAAATTCATTGCAAATTACATAATTGCAATTTATATTCTGTCCAGTAGTGGGCAGAAGAGAGCTGTAGTTAAGCAGGTCCATCAACTCATTGCATTGTAAAGTCAGGATGTCAGTTTCAGTTTAATAGGGATTCACTTGTACTTTAAATTTGTGCTGACAAACAAATCTTTACAGCTACGTAAACTGACTGTTACAAGTTCATCCTGTTTAACAAAACTTGTTAAAACATGAAAACATGTTTGGCCTTTCAACAATTGTAAAAATGCAAAGAAACTAAATGGAAGATTGCAAGAAATATCAAAATTATTCAGAAGTTTCAGCAGTTCAATAGATTAGGAGGGGCAATTAAATAAAACATGTTATAAAGTATTTAGTGATGAAACACAATCAGTAATAATGAGCAGAGGTTAGGTGCCTATAATAAGTAGAATACAAGGCAAAATACATTCAGTCTTTCTAACTAAATAAAATAATACACAATTTGGAAAAATAAAGACTGTTCTAAGATTGTTAAGATAACTAGAGCGTTTGCAACTAAATAAACATTTTATAAACTGATGATATAATGATGAACAATATGTGTAATTCAGAATATATATTGTGTGACATAGTAATTAGAGATCAAATGGTGGGGAATAATTAGAGGGTTCAATGAATGTGTTTAAAAAGGAGATTTAAAGTGGTTATGGTGCCTGGAGTAAGTATGTGCTGAGTCTCTAGGAGTTTAAGCCCTTTGCTGCTGGATTAGGGAATCATTAAAAAGAGCTCCTGGCTGGCTAATGTCAATACCGTGCAAATTTTCATACACGGTATTACATTTTTGGGCTGAAAGAGGTCAATTAACGCTTTCAGCCAATGAATGGCGGCTATATTGGCTTATGGCGCCTGCTGCTTCTCAGCATGTTAGCAGTGCTGAGAAGAGTCTAGCAGGTACCCAGGTAAGGGGGCAAGCAGTTGCTAAATTATATGCCCCATTACCGAAGAAACAGGCCAAAGTACTCCTGACAACAGAACCAGTGTAAAGGGCTATATATATATATATAGTGGTATGCATATTGTAACCTAGAATCTCCAGCAAGGACTCAAATACAAGACCTCTGTGAGGTAAGTCTTGATTGCTGTATATTAGTAAAATCAGACAAGGGATAGTGAAAAGGTGTTGGGATTTTAGTGAGTTCCATATGTTGTGATGAAATCCATAAAGTAGCAGTAAGTGTAGTAGAACAGTGTTAATCTACGAGATTGTAGACGTAATTACAAAATTACATATAAAATGAGTATTAATCAGGGCCGGACTGGCCCACCGGCATACTGGGAAATTTCCCGGTGGGCCGTCGGCATCTGGGGCCGGGCAGGCAGCTGGCTCACCTGCTGCCGCAGAGGGAGCTCCTTTGGCGGCCGCAGGGGGAGCTGGCTGTTCTGTCTCTGCTCCCTCTCCCCAGTGCGCCGCTTAATGAACCCGGGGCCGGAATATGACGTCATATTCCGGCCCCGGTCTCATTAAGCAGTGCGCTGGGGAGGGGGAGCAGAGACAGAACAGCCAGCTCCCCCTGCGGCCGCCAAAGGAGCTCCCTCATGCGGCCACCATCAGAGCTCTCCACAGGTAGAAATTGTGTGTGTCAGTGTGAGTGTATGTGTGTGTGTCTGTGTCATTTGTGTGTGTGTCATGGTGTGTGTGTGTCTGTCTGTGTCATGGTGTGTGTGTCTGTGTGTGTCATGGTGTGTGTGTCTGTGTCATTTGTGTGTGTGTCTGTGTGTGTCATGGTATGTGTGTCTGTGTCATTTGTGTGTGTGTCATGGTGTGTGTGTCTGTCTGTGTCATGGTGTGTGTGTGTCTTTCTGTGTCATGGTGTGTCTGTCTGTGTCATGGTGTGTCTGTCTGTGTCGTTGTGTGTGTGTCTGTGTCATGGTGTGTGTGTGTCTCTGTCATGGTGTGTGTGTGTGTCTCTGTGTCATGGTGTGTGTGTGTGTGTCTTTGTCATGGTGTGTGTGTGTCTGTCTGTGTCATGCAATGTGTGTCTGTCTGTGTCACGGTCTCTCTGTGTCGTGTTGTGTGTGTGTGTGTCTGTGTCATGGTGTGTGTGTCTGTGTCGTGTGTGTGTCTGTGTCATGGTCTGTCTGTGTTAAGGTGTGTGTCTGTCATGGTATGTGTGTGTTTCTGTCATGGTGTGTGTGTGTTTCTGCCTGTGTCATGGTGTGTGTGTGTCTCTGTGTCATGGTGTGTGTGTGTGTGTCTGTCTGTGTCATGCAATGTGTGTCTGTGTCATGGTGTGTGTGTCTGTCATGTAATGTGTGTCTGTCTGTGTCACGGTCTGTATGTCATGGTGTGT
>OW240913.1:91437239-91474452 GCA_933207985.1 Pelobates cultripes
TGTTTCTATGTAATAGCTGGTGTGTTCACTATACTAGCTTAGTATCACTGTAAATCTTCATCTAGTTTTCACGATACATAGATGACATTGTCCTTCTGTAAAGTTCAGATGTGTCGTTTTTTTCCATGACAGGTGTGCCTTTAAGCTGTTTTGTAGAGCTTCCTGCATCTATGCACTAATATGCCTCAAGCAGTAGTTCAGGTGTGTCATTTTTGGCATGACAGCCACTCTTTTAGCTGTTCTGTAGAGCGTCCTGCAACTACGCACTAATAGGCCTCAACAGTTTCAGCCTGCTGGAATGGTTTGTGATTGATTGTCACATGCTGATTACACACAGGTAAGTAGCAAATGCATTGTAAACCACTATAGCAAATTGTATAGAGCATAATACGTTACAGCAGGTCAGGTGACTGCCTATTCACATAAATATTAAACATGGCTTAATTGTTATTTCAGCTGTGCGGTTAACAAGTTAGTGCTAGTGAAACTGATCCTCTGGACATACTTTTTCAGTCCCAATGTAGTGCCACTCTGTCATTTGCAACTTGATAGTTTGGCACATAATGCTAATATAAATTCTAATATGTCCAATTTGCTGTGCCAGGAAACATTAGTATTCACAAATGTGATGTAAGTGGCATACCTAAAGCTGATCCGCTAGCAACAGAAAATCCTTTAAGCTCTGTAAACATTTTAACAACTGTTTGTTTAGTCCTCATCCACCATGGTATCAACACTAAATCAAAGAGTTTGGTTACCATAATACACGTAAACATTGATTTCTCATACTCATATAACTGTGATATAATGACCTCCATACATCCCTTTCCCCATTTAATGTATTCATGGTTAATGTAGTAACAGACTTCAATTTGAAGGTGGGACGATTACTTTATCTAACTGGGGCTCCCAGCTTAACCTGACTTGTAGGATTATCCTGCCAATTAGTTTATTATTTGGTGGAAGACGATATGACCTTGCAACGTCAGCAAAAAGACTGCAGAAGGAATGAGCACAGAGGGTTGTAAATTATCTGTAACAAGAGAAAGGGACTGCATGTGAATGCGAATTAGTTAGATGCATCACTTCCACTCCTTTCTTAGAGGACACTCATGTTGGTCCATGTTGTATTTCTAAGAGCACAAGAAAGCCATCAAAGATGTTACTTACATTAGACGGCGTAAGAGAAAGCAAGATGATAATAAAGTACCAATTCAGATAGTTATCTACTAAGCTGCTGATTTCTTAATTTTGATCTATCAACTGTTTAGTAGACAGCTCCCTAATTTGCTGTCCTTACGTGGGATTGTCATATTTAAGAATAACAAATAAGGGAGTTATCTGCTAAACAGTGCCATAATTTGGTATCTTTAAATATGACAATCCCACATTAGGGTACCAGTTTTATTTAGGAAGGTATCAACTAAACAGCTGAAATATCAAAATTAAGAACAGCCCTTGTCTTTATTTTGTTCTGTCAGTTGTTTAGTAGATACCTCCCTAATATGCTGTACTTAAAGGGGCACTATAGTCACCAAAACCACTACAGCTTAATCTATATATATAATGTATATATATGTTCCTGCAGGCTGGGTACTATAAACACTACTCTTTAGAGAAAAGGCAGTGTTTACATTTGCTGCCTATCAACACCTCTATTGTCAATCACTTGTGCTTCCTAGTCCAGTGCTGCATACAGGGCGTGGAGACACTGAACGTTCCCCATAGAGATGCACTGATTTAACACATCTCTATGAAGAGATGCTGATTGGTGCAGCACATCGTTTTGTCGCTCATGCTCAATAGATTCACAATAATTTCCTATGGGAAAGCATTGGATTGGCTTAGATCATCATGATTGATTATCTGCATGGATTGATTGTGCATAAATTGCTTTGCAGACAAGCTTAAAATATGTACATTTAAACATTTTTTATTTTTCACTTATTCATTAGTTTTGGAAATTAAAAGCTTTAAACATTATACAGTAACTGGTATCTTATTTCACACAGATCTGAAATGTAAGTATAAAAGCAAAAATGCAATTTTTCTCACATTAGGTAGGTATGGCAAATATTTGCCCCTTACACAAGTATTAAGGCCATTTGGCCTGTAATTGTGGGAGGGGCTTAAATTAAATTACTTCCCTATATAAGGTACACCCCTTACCTGACTCCATACCGATCAAGGTCAGCATCTGAATGACCCTCCCATCCACTCCTCATTCAACACTTTCTTTTTCCTTCTATTTTCTTTACTTTCATTACTCCTTGGTGGGCCCTCTTTATTTACAGGCCTACCGTATTGTCAGTATCTGCACACCCAAACCGACTTTGCTCTTTTTATACTATCCTACGTTCTTACTTGAACCCTACTCCATATACAGCTATTTGCCCCTTACACAAATATATATATATATATATATATATATATATAAAAATAAATATATATATATAGTCAAAACCTTTGCATATAGGTATTTGCAAGGACCCCTAGGGACATTGAAACTTCCTGTCAGTTCTAATTAGATGTTTTATACTGTTATGATTCAACTAAAAACTATGGTGTATATATGTTTGTTTTTTTTGTTTTTTTTGTGAATATGATTTTTATTCATTTTGCGTATATTAATGTTCAGTGAGACGCGCAGGTCTCCATTGCATGCTATTATAAAAGGTAACAAGTTAGGCTCGCAGGCCCCATCACAGAAGGACTCGCAGGTCCCCATTTTCTGGTATTTACATTTGTTTGGGAATATAAGTTAAATAACGTTTTCATGAACTGGGTGAACATAATGCTTTGTAATCGTCCTTGAACCGGATTAATCAGTCTTTGATTAGGTGTCAGTGTTTGTAGGCTACCCCTATGGCCCCTGTCAACGGCGTCTCACAGGGCCCTGTGTCCTTAGCTATGTGGCATCGTCCGTGGTGGACTTGTGTTGTCCCCCGTTATTACTATCGGTGTTTCCCGTGTTTAACCAGGGGTATGGTGGTATTGCGGGTAGAGGGTACCCTTACCTTGGGTGTGTGGATACTGCATTAGCCGTGTCATTGCTGGGCCTATCCAGGGTTACCTCAGGTATTCGCATGTTTTGGCTTTGGGGTGACGTCCCGGGCTGGTCTGGATGTATGTACCAGCTTGTGTTTGTTGATCGTTCCTAATTATGGTTTCCCTTGTCGCTATGGGTGTGGTGGGGATGATTCAGTCAATGATGATGCTCGGGTATTTCGAAGGGGGCAAGAGGGGGGGGAATGCGTCTGGGTGGGAAGAAAGGAAGAAGGGGGGGGGTAGTTCCGTCCAGTTCGTCTGTCGGCCATCTAGCGTCGTCTGGGGTGTGTGTTCTGAGTACTATCTGTCTGTGTCGTGGTTTCCGTTAGTGTTAGGCCTGAGTTCTAATTGGAACTCTTCTTTTGCCGTCTCTAGAATCCAGTGCGTCCAGATGCTCATGTAGGTAGTGGGTGTACTGTTGGCCGTCATGGTCAGTTCCTCTATCGACCTTAGTTCTTCCATTTGGCTAAACCAGGTCGAAAGTGATGGTGTAACTGTTTGTTTCCAGAATTGGGGGAGCACTCGTTTGGCCACGTTAAGTATTCTAATGGTCATGGATTTTTTGTATTTGGAGTGGGGAACTGTTGTGTGGTGTAGGAGCATCGCTGCCGGTTCCGAGGGGGGGCGCGTCCGCGAACTTCTCTAGCATTTTGTGTATCCTCTTCCAGTATGGTTGGATCAACGCGCAATCCCACCAGATGTGTTTCGTGGTGCCTACCTCTCGTTCACTTCTCCAGCAGAGTCTGGAGTGGTCTGGGTTTACGTGGTGAAGGAGATGTGGTGTCCTATACCAATGTGTTAGAAGCTTGTAGGCCGTTTCCTGTGTTTTGCTGTGAATGGAACAGTGGTGTGTAAGGTAGCAGACGCTTTCCCATTCTGCTTCTGTTAGTGTGTTACCCAGGGCTGTCTCCCATTTTCCCATGAAGAGTGGTGTCTCGGACGGGGTTTCTGATTGGAGCATGGAATATAAGAAGGACACTCCGTGTGGGAGTGGGTCTGGGT
Organism: Pelobates cultripes; assembly: GCA_933207985.1. Classification (NCBI taxonomy): domain Eukaryota; kingdom Metazoa; phylum Chordata; class Amphibia; order Anura; family Pelobatidae; genus Pelobates; species Pelobates cultripes. The sequence goes on from OW240913.1 coordinate 91,441,290, forward strand.
GTGAGCTGACCACTTCTATCGTGGTCTGGTCTCTGGCCAGTGCTGGTCCCTGCGGCAGGGAGTGGACGTAATTGGTCAGTTGGGCATGTCGGAAGCGGTGCATAAAGGTCAGGGGCGTCTCTCCCATCAAGTCCGTTAGTGTTGTACATTTCCCACCTTGGAGGAAGTGGTGTAGGCGTGGGGTTCTGTCTGGGAGGATGTGTTTGAGGATTCCAGGGTCCAGACCCGGCGGGAAGTCCTCGTTGTGTGTCAGGGGCAGGAGCAGGAGGAGGAGGGGTACGGTGCCATATTCCCCTTCTTTGCGGCCTTCCTCCAAACTCTCATAGTGTGTCTCGTGTATATGGACATGTCACCTCTATCGGTTGTGTCTCGGCCCCAGGGAAGGCCCGAGATCGGTCTGCCTGCTTCTGCCTCTTCCACTGTCTTCCATTGTGAACTCCGTCTTTAGACCACTCCATGATTCTCTGCAGGTGTGTGGCCACGTAGTACTGGTGAAAGTCTGGGAGGGCTAGTCCCCCTTTGTCTTTAGGACGTGTCAGTGTGGAAAATTTCACTCTGGGCCTCCCCCCGTTCCATACGTATTTTATAATTTCTTTTCTGTTAAAGAAGGGGCCTGGTATGACAGTGGGGATGGCCTGGAAGAGGTATAAGAGGCGCGGAAGGAAGTTCATTTTTATGACCTGCACTCTCCCGAGCCACGATATGTGCGGGTAGGACCATTCCCTCAAGTCTTGTTGGAACGTGTGCAGTATAGTGGCGAAGTTGTCCCTATACAGGTCTCTGCTCTGCTTGGTCAGCCATACACCTAAGTATCTAATTTTTTGTTCGGCCCATAGAAAGGGGAAGCTGCGTCGTAGCGGGTCTGCGTGTGTGGCGGGGACGCTAACATTAAGGATGTAGGATTTGCCGTAGTTAATTTTAAGGTTAGATATAGCGCCAAATGTCCGCAGGTCTTTCTGGATGTTTGGAAGGGTGATCTCGGGGTTGGTCACCACAAAAAGTAAGTCATCCGCGTACGCCGCTACCTTGTGGTGTATTTGGCCTGTCGTCCGGCCCGTTATGTCTGGGTTGTGGCGGATGTGTGTGAGGAATGGTTCCAGGGCGAGAGCGAACAGAAGCGGCGAGAGGGGGCACCCCTGTCGCGTGCCGTTGTGTATGGTAAAGGTCTCAGTCAGCGCCCCGTTAACTAACACCTGGGCCGTCGGTGCTCGGTATAGCGCCTCTATCCAGCGTCGAATGTGGGGACCCAGCCCCATGTGGGATAGCGTCTCGAAGAGGTAGTCCCAGCTCACTCTATCGAAGGCCTTCTCTGCGTCCGTGGACAACAAGAGGAGGCCTCCGTCCGTGCCCCCACCTCCGTGCATAAGTGTGAGCGCTCTTATGGTGTTGTCGCGCGCCTCGCGTCCTGTCACAAATCCCACCTGGTCGGGGTGGACCAGAGATGGGATATGTTTGGTGAGGCGCACCGCCAGGATCTTGGCTAGTAGCTTAATGTCGCAATTGATTAGCGATATTGGTCTGTAATTCCCGCAATGCTCTCTGTCTTTGCCGTCCTTGGGTATGATGGTGATATGGGCTGTCAGGGCTTGGGTAGGGATGTGGTCTCCTTCTCGTATCGCGTTAAATGCTTCCACCATGGGTGGGTAAAGATCGTCGGCGTAAGTCTTATAGTATTTTACCGGTAAGCCATCCGGCCCCGGGCTTTTGCCCGGTTTAGTGAGTTTGACTGCTCGCTCTAATTCCTCAACGGTTATGGGTTCGTCAACCAGGTCAGCGACTTCTACGTCTAGGGTCGGTATCGGGTATTTAGTCAGGTATTCCTGAATCGAGCGGTGAAGGTGTGCCTTAGCCAGTTCGGTTGTCGGTTGTGGGAGTTCGTATAGCTCAGTGTAGTATGTACGGATCGCTCTCATGATATCAGTCGGGAGACGGTGTAGGGACCCCTGTTTGTCTCTGATCTTGTCGATGTATGTGTGCTGTCTCTGTTTCCTCAGCATCGTAGCGAGGAGCTTACCACTCTTGTTCCCATGTAGGGTAAAGAAGGCCTTATTTCTAAGTGCCTCCCTGTGGTGTTTGGAATGCAGTATGGTCGCTAGGTCCCTCCGCAGTTGTAGGAGTCGGGTCTGGTGTGTGTGGTCTGGGTCGCGTTTGTTTTGTTCGTCCGTTTTGTGTATGTCATCTAGTAGGGCGGTCAGTCGAGCTTCGGTTTGTTTTTTTAGTATTGCCCCCTGTTGGATATAGTGACCTCTTATCACACTTTTGTGTGCCTCCCAGCGTATCGTCGGCGATGTCTGCTCCGTCGTGTTGGTGGCAAGGTACTCTCTGATTTTATCGCCTATAAGGGTCGTGACTCCCGGGTGGGAGAGTAGGTATTCATTGAGTCTCCATTTCGGAGATGTGGGGCGAAATAGTGGTGACTTTATTTTGAGGGAGACAGGGGCATGGTCCGACCATGTGGCTGTTCCGTTCTCGACGTCAGTTACCAATGAAAGGTCGTAGTGTGAGGTGTATATGTGGTCGATGCGGGAGTATGAGTTGTGCGGATGGGAATAGAAAGTGAAGTCTCGGGCGTCTGGGTGGTGGGCCCTCCAGCAGTCGACCAGTCGGTGGTCCCAGAGTAGGGATTTGATGCCTTGCAGTTGTTGGTTGGGGATATGTGAGGTGCCCGTTGAGGTGTCCCATGACGGTTCTAATGCGACATTAAAGTCCCCCCCCAGTATGAGAGTCCCTTCTTTGAACGCCTGGAGCTTGTGGAGTGTTTGTTTGAGGAAGTGTCGTGTGTTTGGGGCGTATATGGTTGCGAACGTGTACTGACGGCCTGCTATTTCCCCCTTGAGGAATAGGTACCTGCCTTCATCGCCCGACAAGCAGCCCCCCTCCTGGAACGGCACCCTCTTATGGAAAAGTATTGCTGCTCCCCTAGCTTTCCCCCCGTGGTAGTCACTGTAGAATCCTTGTAGTGTTGGTTTGTTAGTTTGGGTCTGGCCCCTTTCTGAAAGTGTGTTTCCTGCAACATGACTATCGAGGCCCTTTGTTTATGAAAGTCTCTCAGTGCTCCTGATCTCTTCTCTGGTTTGTTCAGGCCTTTGGCATTGATCGTGAGAATATGCAGCGGGGCGGGAGTCAGTGTCATGTCGTTTGGTCAGTCGGCTGTTGGGTGGTGCTGTATGGGTGTCGTTGTCCAAGTCCCTGCTGCGTGTGTGTACCAGGTATGGCCTGTTCGTCGTGGTCAGTTTGAGGACAAGGTGTCAGGGTTCAAGGTGGGGTAGAGAGAGGGATAAGGTATCGTGGGATTCGTGGAGATTCTCTGTGATCTCCAATGGGTGTGTTCCGGTCACGGGACCGTTAGGTGTAGACGTCGGGGAGTTTCAATCCACGGTGCCACCAGTGGCTCCCGTGAGTGACTCACCGTCTGAGTGACGTCTCTCCTACTGGGCAGTGGTAGGGTGTATCGGTGTCGGTCTTCCGTACGGCCAGTCGGGTCCCATGTCGCCCCTTTTTGGCTCCCGGATGCTACGTCAATGGGATGTGATGGTCTTCCCCGCCTCGGGGTGTGTTGGCTCGAGAGCCGGCGTGTGTGTTGCACAGCATGTCTGTTCAAGGTACCGTAGTAAGGCATAAATGTAACAATAACATATAGATTAAATTCACAACAGGTGATAACAAGTAGTTGACATTTCTACCATGGTGCAGGGCTGCACTTCCACCCCCTCCCCCCCGCTCCCCTCTCCCTCCGTTGGGTGGCTTATCTAGCGTGAGCAAACCCGTCCCTCGTTCCTTTACTCTCTGGGGTTGGGGGCACCCTCATCCGGGGTCAGGGCGAGGGCACTCGTGTCTCTGGAACCGTTTTAATCAATCTGGGTGTGCTCACTAGGGTGGTCGCTTACGTGTCCGTGCCCTCCTTGTCACATGTCTAGAGCGTGTGGCTGATCTATGGGCTAGTCTGGATTGTGTGGCCTGGTTGCGACCTTACCCTCCTTCCCCACCGTATCTTATCAGCGTCCCCACCCCGGGTGTGCCCCGCCGGCACCGTCCCCCGCCTGCTCCCCGAGGTTCATCACAGGGTAGGCGAACGGCAGCGGCCGGGCCCAGCCGGGGGGGTGGCGCCCCCCTGATCCCCTAGACCCAAGTGTGTGGGCCTGATGTTGCTCGTCTCCCTTGCCCCTTGCATTATTATAGGAAGATCAAATTAGTCCAGTAGGCCACAGGGCACCGCACGGACGGGCCCCTGCGGCCCAGGGGCGCCCCCCGGTGCTTCTCTGCTGGTGTGGCTGGACGTGTCTCTTGTGGGAGGTGCCCCTGCGGTTGTGTGGCCCAGTGGAGGCCGCTCCCACCCCTCTCTCCCGCAACCTTTGTGTCCCCACCCCGGGTGTGCCCCGCCGGCGCCATCCCCCGCCTGCTCCCCGAGGTTCATCGCAGGGCGGGCGAACGGCGGCGGACGGACCCAGCCAGGGGGGTAGACACTCCTTATTCTCCTAACCCTATATATGTGGATCAGATGTCCCTCGTTACCCTTGCACCTTGCGTTATCATAAAAAGGTTAAATAAGTCCATTAGGTCACAGGGCTCCGCATGGCCGGGCTCCTGTGTCCCAGGTGCGCCCCCCGGTGCTTCTCTGCTTATGTGGCTGGGTGTGTCTCCCGTGGGAGGTATACTTGATGTTCGGAGGGGTCAGCGCATTGTGTCCATAGTCTCTGGATCTGGTAATCGGGTATGGAGGTGTGTGTCTGGTCCACGGGTGGGTCGAGGTGAGGCCCAGGATGGAAGGTAGGTGGCGCGCAGTCCCTTATATGTTGGCGCCCATGGGGCACGTGGTCTGCTGTCTAGTTCGTCGTGGCCTGGTGGGCTGTTGCGACTGGCGGTGTGCTTCGGGTGAAAACTCGTAGAAGGACATCGGGTCTGGCCAGGTCAGCTGTATGTGCGGTAGTTGTAGTTCCCGGGCAATGTCCCTCATATCGCCGTCGTTCTGCACTGTGAAGGAGCCGGTGCTTGTGGTGACCTGTATGCCGGTGGGGAAGTTCCACCGATACCTGATCTTGTTGGCTTGTAGTGTGCGTGTAAAAGGGCGCAATGCCCGTCGGTACGCCAGGGTCGCTGGAGATAGGTCCGGGTATAGTTGTATTTCCGCGCCATGATGAAGGATTTGTTTTTTATCCCTAGCGCTCTTCAGGATGTCTTCCTTCACTTGAAAGTGTAGTAAACAGCATATCACGTCCCTTGGGGGGGACTCCGGAGGGCCTCTGGGTCTGAGGGCTCTGTGTGCCCTAACAAAATCAATAGGCGTCGTGTTCGGCCGCTGTAGGAGGGAGTTGAAGATTTCCGTGAGGGAATCTCGTATTGGGGTTGTCTGGTCAAGTTCCACAGGCAGGCCCCGAATTCTGATATTCTGCCGCCTCCCCCTATTATCGAGGTCTTCCATGTGGAGGGCCATTTGGCGCAGTTGTAGCGTCTGCCGCTGTATTACGTTTGCGGTGGCGTTTTGTGCTGATGTCACGTGGTCACAGTCTGCCTCCAACAATGCTAGCTTATGGTGTAGCCCCTGCCTGTCCTCCCTCAAGGCATGGAGTTCCCCTGTTATGGACTTGTGAAGGGCGGCATTTGCCTCTTTAAGGTCAGCTTTCGTGGGTAGGTTGCTCAATAGGGATGCCCAGTCCAGCTGGGATGGGGGTAGGTCAGGTGTAAGTAGTACCTGTTCGTGGTGTCTGCTGCCTGGTGAGGTCGGGCGGGCCAGGCCCGAGGCCTCTGAGTCACTAGAGGCCTGAGAGACGTGATCCGCTTGGGTCAGGAGGTATTGTCTCATGCCCGGCGTCTGGGACCCCCTGGGAGTGTTGGCGGCCGCTGCCGCTTGCTGTTGCCGGTTTGTTTTGCCCATTTTGCTGTGTGTGGGGCTAGTGAGGCGGGTAATAGTGCAGAGCCTGCAGGGAGCTTCGGGTTCACGCCGCCATTCCGATCGGCGTCCAAGCCACGCCCCGGTGTATATATGTTTTACTTTCTAATATACATTGATTAGCCACAGCATTAAAACCACTGGCAGGTGAAGTGAATAATGTTTATATATATATATATATATATATATATATATATATATATATTAGATATATTAGGCAGTTAGTGAACAGTCAGTTCTTTAATTTAATGTATTCTAAGCAGGAAAAAAATGGGCAAGCGAAAATATCTGAGTGACTTTGACAAGGGCCAAATAGAGAGCATGTCTAAAAGGTATGTGCGGTGTACCTAGTATGTAGTGGTGCATGGAAGGACAACCGACTCATATAACTGAAAACCGTAATGCTGGCCATGATAGAAAGGTGTCAGAACACCCAGGCCTCACAGTTTGCTGCGTATGGTGTTTTGTAGCTGCAGACCGGTCAGAGTGCCTCTGATGACATTAAAATCAACAGTAGACTATAGAGCAATGGAAGAAGGTTGTCCGGTGAATTCCGTTTTGTTTTAGATCAGATGGATTGCCGGGTTTGTGTGTGTTGTCTACCTGAGATTATATGGCAACAGAATGAGAAGAAGGCAGGCTGGTGGGGGCAGTGTTATGTTCTGGGAAATTTTCTGCTGTGAAACCTTGTTTCCTGGTATTCATGTGGATGTTACTTTGACATGCACCGCCTACCTAGAGATTGTACTACTTACACGCCTTCATGGCAATTGAGTTCCCTAATAGCAGTGGCCTTTTTCAGTAGGATAAAGCACCCTGCCACACTACAAATATTGTTCTGGACATATTGTTTTATTGTTATGGACCTTGTTTTGTTACATTTAAAAATTGTCTGACATAGGCCTCAATTTAATATTTTGGATAAGGTTTCAAATAATTTAGTATTTGTGGATAAACTTGTAAAATATTTTCTTCAAAATATTAAAATATAAAAAAAATAAAAAAATATCAAAATATGAAATAAAAGTTTATCCAAAAATATTCAATAATTTGCAAAGTTTATCCAACAATATTAAGTTGAGGCCATAATGTCATATCCTCCTACTCTGCAGAACTTTGCAATTAGATTAGACTCTATCTCTGATTGAGGGAGGCTTTTCCCAGAGAACCATGTTGTTTAGTATACGAGTTCTTTTCGAAGGCAAGACACAAGTTTACTGACATGAAGTTCCTCCTCCTCCTTCCTTATACTTTTATGTTGTTGTTTTTTGCTATAGAAGCTTGTTGTGATAAGTATCTTCATTCACCCATTTTTACATAATGTGATTTTTACACCAAACGATTTCTAAAAATGATCAAACTCAGCTATAATAACATCTTTTGCCTAAATTTTTAAAAATTAATTCATTAATTTTTTTGATGTGTTTGGTAATGACAAAAATAGCATAATAGCATAATATACACTGGGAATTCTGCATATCAGTTGAAGTGTAAATAAGAGGCACATTTTTGTTTTTATAATTACAAGAAAAGAAAAAAGGGCAAGAAAAACAGTGCAGTTGACTTAAACATTAGGGTATTAGGTAAGCAAGCTATGTGCACTGAGAGTAAATAGAAGTTAGCTGAAGAATGTCAGACAGCTTAGCAAGGAGTAAGAATCCCTAGGAGTCCCCTCCCTCCCCCCAGACAGGCTATATTTGAGAGAAGTACAAGATACCTGTTCAAATAGCGGATTCAGTATCTTCTCTACTGGTTTCAAAGATAGGTAGACTCTGGTTTAGTTGTTAATTCATGTCTTGCACTGTTCGAAAATAGACCCACCATAGGAGTCTCAGACGGAGGCCTGATAGCCTACTCCAGTAGTAGTTTGTAGTCATTGTGTGGTAATCGGGCAAGTCCTGTGTGATCAGTGGGGTTTTTTTTTGGTGGTGTGGGATATATCCTCAATTTATGCACTGCTGGCATCACAATGGGTTGAAATCACTTCTACGTGCCATTCAAGCCCCGGCGTGATGCTGGCTCTCCTTTTGCCCAGTGGCTGTCCGCGGGCTTGTTGCAGCTGTCAGGTGCCTCGGTACTGCAGATCGTAAGTGTGCCTTCATCCTCCAGGACTTGAGTAGATGATCCAAGCGGGGAAGGACTTCAGAGATACCTCTGTAGGGGTCATGGGGGCACGTGGCACTCACCATCTCGAGTGCCTGTTGTGTGTATCACTGGTATTACTCTATCCTAATTTTCCTTGATCTTTTTTCTGCTTTTGACACTGTTGATCATCAACAGCTTCTTCTCATTTGCCATTATCTTGGTTTACGAGATACTGCTCTCTCCTGGTGCTCCTCCTACCTCTCCCAGCGCTTTTTCAGTGTTTCTTTCTCTGGCTCTGCCTCTTCTCCCCATCCCCTCTCTGTTAGTGTCCCCCAAGGTTCAGTCCTTGGTCCCCTACTGTTCTCCATTTATATTGCCTCCCTTGGTAAACTCATCAGCTCCTTTGGCTTCCATTATCATTTATATGCAGTTGACACGCAAATCTATCTGTCCTCTCCTGATCTCTCTGCCCATCTTCACTCTTGTCTCTGACTGCCTCTCTGTGATTTCCAATTGGATGGCTGCTCACATCCTTAAACTCAACCTGTCCAAAACAAAAATTCTGGTCTTTCCTCCCTCAAATGTTGCTACTTCCATATCTGTTTCCCTCCAAGTCAACGGTGCCACCATCACCTCTACCTCACAGGCTCGCTGCCTAGGTGTTCTCTTTGACTCCAACCTCTCCTTCACCCCTCATGTCCAGTCGATCTCCAAGTCCTGCCGCTTCCATCTCAAAAACATAGCTCACATCCGCCCCTATTTAACACCAGACGTGGCTATGGTGCTAGTCCATGCCGTTGTTCTTTCTCGTCTTGACTACTGCAATCCTCTTCTCAGTGGAGTTACATGTTCCCAGATTGCACCGCTTGCAATCTATTATGAACGGTGGCAAGGCTCCTTTTCCTGTCCGCCCGCACCTCCCATGCCTCACCCATCTGTCAGTCCCTACATTGGCTTCCAGTGAGATATAAGGCTCAAATTAAGATTTTGGTGCTTGCTTACAAGTCCCTACATAATGCTGCTCCAACTTACCTATCCTCCCTAATACACAAGTATGTACTGTCGAGGCCCCTGCGCTCTGCCGAACACTATCCTCTCTATCCTCTGTCCGTAATCCCACATCTGACGCTCACCTCCAAGACTTCTCCAGGGCTGCACCTTTTCTTTGGAACTCCCTTTCCTTATCTGTTAGACTTTCACCCAGTCTCCACTCCTTCAAAAAATCTCTGAAAATGCTCTTCTTCAGGAAAGCATATCATTTAAACTGTTAGCGGATTTTCATCCCCCCCCCATGACTCCTCTCCTGCAACTGTCAAAAATGACCTGCTAACTTCCCAGTGAATACTTTTCTAGAAACCTATTTTATTACCCCTACTTATACCCTTTGTGTCACTACCCCACTCCCACTAGCATTTAGCTAATTGAGCAGGGCCCTCAACCCCTCTGTTCCTGTGCGTCCATATATCTGGTTACAATTATGTGTATGTTAGACCCACCCATTGTACAGTGCAACAGAATTTTGCTGGCGCTATATAAATAATAAAATAATAATATGTTGCGTGCCCCCAGAGTAACACTGGAGCCTCCTGAGAGTAGACCGTGTTCACCCCCACTGGTCCAAAGGAGGGGAATGGGGCACCAATCGACAGCATGGGCTCAGGGTGGAGATCAGCCACTTCTCCACCCTTCTGGATCCACTAGGCCAACAAGCCAGCTTACAGGTCTCCAGTAGAGTGGACACCCAAAGACATCAGAACACGCTTCAGAATCTCCCCTATCAGTTCAGGATCACTGGCAGGGCAGTTGGAGTCAACTATGTGGTGATAATTTGCCAGAATAGCTGTTAGATACATTAGTTTGTGTGCCAGAGCTCATAGAAGATGTGTATGTGCGACATGGCAGTCAGGCCCCGCCCCCCTTTTACCTACGTTTTGAATCCAGTTTTCCATTCACCACAATTCAGTGTTTAGTGAATAAATCCTTAGTATAATAACTTGGAAGTGAATTCTAAATCCTTTTGTAAAATAATTGTAAGGAGTCATTGTAATAGTTTATTAAACAGTTCCTGAGGTCAGCTCATTTGTACATTTCAGAAGGATTTAAAAATAATTTCTCAATGCAGGTTCAATGGTTTTGAAAAAACTGCTAAGATTTGTCAAATGTGAACACATGAGATAGATGTTTTATGCACTGTTAATTATGTTAAACTTGTATTGACATGATGAGTTCACTTTAATTTTCAGTTATTCAACCCAAAAAAGGGGAAGCTTCTTTTTTGTATTTTGTAGCTTAATTTGATGGAAACCATGTAACAAATGCATCATCAGACACTTAACAAACCCCACTCATAAACAAATAAATTATTTTAAGAATTTGAACATGTATAGTGTGAATAAACAAAACAGCTCACTGTCATATGTACGAAAATCAGTTTCCAATTATGTACCGATTATTCCATCCATTGATGGGTCTGCTAGCGAAGACAAAATATTAATATCAAGACAAAAAGTGAAAATTTAAACTCTCCCACCTAGAATTGTTTAGGAGGTTCCTACTTTCCATTGCTAGAGAGGTCTTTATCATTAAAAAAATAAATAAAAAGGTGTAACTCTCCTTGTAACTAAAAAATATATTTCAAAATATGTCAGAGTGATGTTCATCAAATTTGTTTGCTTATCAGCAAAGCCTGTCATAACTTTATATAACTGCTTCAAGTGAATTGAAAAACAAATTACAAATTTTGGCGGGAAAAAAATGCCAAAAAGTCATTGACTTGGAAAGATTGACCAATTTAGCTACAATCATGACTTTGCTATGTTACCTTGAGTTTTGCAATTTTGTTTTCAATCCACTAGTTCAGGTTTGGGAATAAACCTCTAAGTATTCACTGAGCCATATAACCAAGCACATTGATAGGACATACGCAGAACAGTGCAATTGGTAATTATACTTTCTAATGTCTTTGCCAAACAGTACACACTTGTCCTTTGATCCCCCTATGCTTAAAAAAATAATTACATAATTTTCAAAACACTGTCAGATAATCTTTTTTTCTCGCACACAGAGTGCTCATTATCAGCCATGAATTGCCAGGGAAGTGCATCGTTTGCACGAAACAGTCCACTAAGGACAAATTACTAATCGTTAAATGATAAAAACTGCTCTTCTGCAAATCTAATATGAGTCGGAATCCCAATGTTCCTTTTTAGATGATATTGCTACCCATCTGTCAAAATCATGCACATTATTTTATAAACACAAAATCATTATTTGTTCAATTAGTTAGCAGTAGATACATTTTATAAAACAATTTTATTTTATTTTTGCAAAGAAGGTGATAATAAAAGTTAAACATATTTACAGAAAAAAAAGTTTTTGGGGTGAATGTTTTCCCCTCTGGAAATCATGTAAAAAATATTAATAAAGCAATCAGAGAGAGGAGAACAAAACTTTATATAACAATGACTGTTAAAAATACTAATTACCAAGTGTCCCTGACTCGGTGGGAGAATCCCAACATCCCTGGTTTGTTCCTGGGACATTTTCCCAATCAAAGCAGTATGAGCTGCATCAGGGGTATTCAGTGTACGGTCTTCCATGAGTTGGGGTGGCCACAGTGTCTGTCTGTCAGCCTGCCATGAATGTACGGTAGGTTGATATGCCCCCTTATGGGGTGGACCTACCCATTTTATGAAAATGCCTACTCATTGTTGACCCCTTCTGGCCTGCAGATCTTCCCATTCCACTTCCATAAGAGATGATATGATATACATTCAACTGAGAAATTCCTCTCTGTAATGCAGTAATATGAAAAAAATAAAAATAATTAAAAAAAACAACAGAAAGTCAAAGTATTCCTCTTTACCATAAGGCAGCTTATAGTCTGCACCAGGGTTAGGTAATTCTTAGCACAACTGGCAAAGCATCAGGGCATATGTAGTCCACAACATCTGGAGTGTAGAAGGTTGCCTACCCTTGGACTACACCTTGTGAAAACAACATGTAACTTTCCCTCAAGACCCAGCAATATAAAGTGAATAAGACATTGATGCAGGTCCCATGGCTGAGTTCCCAATAACATGTACCTCTCAGAATTGCAGACCACAGGCTACACATACTGGACAGCCAATGATGATCATGGATACCCCTTTCTTTGACCTTCTCCCTGGTCAAAATTGGGGACAGAAAAACATATACATTTTGCCTGCCAACAGCACTATAATACAGAGCCCCATGAACACTCATAAACCATGCACTATACACACACACAGAAACATACCTCCCAAGTGTCCCTGCTGCATATTCTGGGCTCAAATCCCTCTGTCCATGTTTTGTGTCCTTATGTTTATGTTTTGTAGGAGTTTAGTATTGTTGGTGTGTTTGACACTTAGCAGAACAGCACAGCAATAATACTCACAGTAATTTGTCTTTAAAGGAACACTTTAGTGTTAGAAAAGATATATTCCTAATACTAAAGTGTCCCTATGTCCACTTGCCTCCTCCCAGCCAACCCCTTCCATCCATGACAGGGTTAAAAAAAAACTTTTATTCACTTATCTGATTCCAGGGCTGAGGTCCCTTGGCTCGGGGTTGCTCTCCTTCTCTACCAAGTCAGTTGATAAAGGGGAACCTAATGTGTGTGTGCCACAAGTGCCATGCGTGCATTAGGCCTTCCCCATAGGAAAACATTGAATCAAAGCTTTCCTGTTGTGTTTTGCTTGATTTTCTCATGCATAGCGTGAGGACATCCAGGATTTTTTTACGGAGTCAAACTCTGTGAATCTGCATGAAGCGCCTCTAGTGACTGTTTGGTAGAGAGACACTACAGGCAGTCTTAACTTTGCAATGTAAACATTACAGTTTCTCTAAAACTGCAATGTTTTAACATCTCGGGGCTACGAGGGGACAGGGAAACTGCACACAGACCACTTCAATAAGATGAAGTGGTCTGGGTGCCTATAGTGTCCCTTTAATTTACAATAAATGTGTTTAGAAATCTGAATTACGTTTTGACTGCATACATTGCTATTAGGAATTCACTTAAAATTTCTCAGAAAAGCCCTGCTGCAGGCCACACCCCTACTCACACCCCCAAAATAAAAGTGCCCACTCTGTTTGAAATGTTGGGAGGTATGCAGAGAGCTCGCACACATACACAGTACAAATGGTATACCCAATATCACACAAAACCCATATAACATCACAAACAGCTCACACACACAACGCTACAAATGGCCTAAGTGCAAAGCCTGTACACAGCACCAGAAATTCTTCAATTTACACACACAAATGTACAAACTGCCTCTCTATCGAACACACGCACATAACAAGCAGCCTCCCTACCCTAGACAATGTAAAATAAATATAAATTTTCTTAACATTGTGTTCTTTAATTTAAAACAAATAGGTCCTGTGTTCTAAGGTACTTTAATCCCTTAAGAACCAAACTTCTGGAATAAAAGGGAATCATGACATGTCACACGTCATGTGTCTTTAAGGGGTTAAAGTATGACACAGCACTACCCAAAGGTTGCCTACTGTTGTAATACTTGCCAGAAGAGCTTTTATAGCCAGTGGCAAATATAGCTGCAGTTAAGGAAGTGAGGATACATAAGCTTGCAAGGATTTTTGCAAATTATTGTAACTATAATTAACAAGATGAAACGTTACCATGATGCAGAAATTCAATGTACTATTATTCAGGAGCATAGATAACTATGGAACTTGGAGGGTCCGTGTAGTTTGGACTAACACTTCTAAGTAAATCTTGTTTGTTTTTTTAACATACAGCAGCATTAGGTACTTTAAAAACGACTATTGTGATAATACGTTGGTTAAAAACCAAATAACATTTAGCCATAAAAATTTTCAAGAAATAGTTAAAAGGTTATATTATAAGAATGTCTGCCAAACATTGTCAAATGCCCATATGTGACTCTGAATGAATCACAATTTTGGCAGAGTTAAGAATCAAGAATTATTCTCACCCTATATTAACATTAAAATATAGCCTTTGGAAGAACCTCAGTATTTTGTTTTACACTTTGATCTGTACAAAACTGCTCTCTAAAATGTAACCAGATTATCCGCAAAGGTGCAGTGGACTTTCTAGTTATGGTTAAGCCTGGCAGTAAATGTATACTGTATAATAAAAAAGGCTGATGTATAATAAAAAAAAAGGCTGAAAAGTCTTCTGTGCTTAGTACTTTGATCTACAGCTAACTTTATTACCACCTTTTATATAGCAATATATTTTCTAAAGTCCCAACCAAACGATACTATTTCAGGCTTGAGGTCTTGCATGTGGTGGAATTACAGGTTTAGTCTCTTTATTAGCCAGTCATTATTTTTTTTTTCATTTATATAGATTTTTTTTTAAATAAAAATATCTCACTGCATAAATCACCTTTTTATCTGCGTCACACTGCAGAATCCCTTTTCTGAATAAACTTGCAGACATTTATTTTTCCACATTCAGTATCGGAATTTTCAAATAGTACACAGACTAGTAGCTATATAAAGCACATCTTCGATTAGCAGATATAAACATCATTATGATCTCATAATAAGATATGAGGAGGAATGGCCTAATGCAATTATAATTTAGTTTCCCGGTCATGACTGGGGAAGAGACTGATTTAAATGTATGTATATATGATGTAAACAAACATATACATTTCTGATAGTAGGGTCACTTTAAAAATTGTTTAAAACCAGTAAGATTATATTCAGTAAAAGCATTTTTACACATCTATATTAACGATTATGCATCCAGTTTTAGAGTCTCGTGCATGGATGACTTTAATTATAATAGAGTTATTAAGGATACAGTTAGCCTTTGCAAAGTGTGTTTTTGTTGGTGTTTTTTTTTATAATTTTTGTTTGTCAGTGGTACAATAGTTATATTATAGACAGGTATTAAACATTTGGATTATAGCATTGAGTAGAAAAAAAGTACTTCCTAGAAGAAAAATCTAACAGGAAGTACAGAAAAGGGGGTTATAGGGGTGGCAAAAAGGGCATAACCCTACATATAGCACAAATTATAGAAAAAATTGGGAGAAATCACCTCATACCAAGGTAGAGGGATCCTCCTCAAAGTACCACCCCTGAAAAAACATCTAAGAGCTTAATAAAAATAATAAACTTTATTGAAAATCTACTGAAAATCTACTAAATAGTAAAAATAAAAATAATAATAAAGAAAACTAGGTACTGAAACATGAATAATGAATTGGCTCCCAATCACTGCCAGGAGACTTCTGTGGTAACATAAATAGGTTTCTTATAGATGTAAATGTAGCAATCCATCTCAAAACAGAGTGGTAAATAGTAGAAACACTGTTACCATATGGACTCACAAAGGCTACAATTTGTAAATAATCAGTAGGTGCCAAAAGAAGGCAGTGTGCTGTGCTACAATAGAACGGTGAGAAATCGAAAGGACAGGAAGGAGCATATAAGGAAAAACAAAGGGAAAAGAGTAATCTCAAGGGGGTTCCAACTTAAAAACCGGACACCTCAACCATGGATAACCCTTATAGATAACCAAATACCCCCACTAACACAGAGAGCGGCCGACCAAGGTCTCATAAGAGCACAGCACAAACTGCATAAATCAGTACACTATAAGGATAACAAAAGAAAGTTCACGTGTGATAGTAGTTGTGGATAAATAGAGGTATAGAGGTCATGTCTTAATCTGGTAATAAATACTCCTAACAATAAGCATTCTTTACCCCGAAACCATTCGTTTGCTAAAAGATTGGAACATGTAAAATTTGTGATGAAGGTATGGAGACTTCTGGTCTCATCAATGGTTACAGATAAAGTAGTTAAGAAACCACTCTGTACCATCATATAGTGTAGAAATGTGCACCAGTGAAATTTTGTACTAAATAAATCCCCATATGTTTCCAAATGAAATTTGGTAACAGAAATAATTTGTTTTCGTCCATTTGAATGAAAACAGCATTGCGCATGCAAAAAAAGCTCCCTCCTTGTAACATTAACCATTCAACCCCCCCCCACACACACACACACACACACACTGCATTAGCTTTTGGGGGTCACTATGACGCCCATATTAATAAAAGGGAGGTTAGATCCTCCCTCATGCCGCGAGTAGGGGCATGTCGCCTAAACAAATTTATAATTACTGCCCAGTCACTAGTGCAATAAGGGGGGACCTGGCATAGCTTATATCCCCCGGCATGCCTCTACTAGCAAAAAAAGAAAGCAACCATTCAGATGGTTATAAGTCAAATTACACAGCACGGGGAAATTCCCAAAAACTTTCCCACGCTGTGTAAAATGACTCAGAGCACTCTGATTGGTTGGATTTCAAGCCAACCAATCAGAGTGCTGTGACAGGTAAATGTAGAGACTTACCTGCCAGTCTCTTCATTTACCTGTCAGAGCACTCTGATTGGTTGGCTTGGAATCAACCCATCAGAGTGCTCTCAGTCAAATTGCAGCCACTTGCTGCTTGCTGAGTAGGCGAGTAGGTGCATGCGGGAGAATTTGACCTCCCTTTTATTAATATGGGGTCATAGTGACCCCCATAGGGTAATGCGGGGGGGGGGAGGTTAAATGGTTGTTTATTACAAGGAGGGAGAGCTGGTAGCTTGCGGTTTGTTTGTTTTTGCACATGCGCAGTGTGTCCAATAAACAAAAGGACAGAAACAAAAAGGTAATGCATTCGGCATTTGCCGTATCGTTTCTTTTTCGTATATAGGACTTTCGTTTACGTTTCGGTAAACAAATACAAACTAATCCGAATTTTCATATGAAATCGTGTTCGTACGAAAACGAATGCGTATGTCTAATATAGTGACACTTACTGGATATTTTATTCAGTCTGGTATATTAAAGCAGATCTTTTATGCTTTTCACATTTGTAGTGCTCCATTATTTTCTCCTGAGCAGCTTGTTTTTTTGCACTGAAATTATAATGCTTTACAAAGTTATTCATAAGGAAAAGAATGAACTACTTTTCATTATGTAGAAACTGCAGGTTGACAAAAGTTAACAAATGGTGGTGCTTTAGTCAAGTTCCATGTCTTTTGTCAACTTTGTCATTGGTTGTCCAGTTCTTCCACACCTAGCTAGTATTGACTTGGGCATGCACCCTAGGAATGGCAGAGGACGAGATTTCCAGCCAGATTCATTGTGAATGTATCAAGCACAATGAATGAAATCCCAATGGAACTGGCATAAAAACATAATGACATAGGAAAAAGATAATTAGCACTGATCACCAATGAGCACTGAGGGGAGTGTAGGGGAGCTTAAGAACAGGCACACCCCGGGCGCCACATGTCTCTCGGCGCCTTGTGACTGAGAGATGCACTCCACCTACCTCCCAGTTGCCGGCTGTCTCCTTCACTCCACGGCGGCTTCCACTCCAGTTTCCCCGCAACTGCACCACATGGGTTGTGGCATGCGGGGGGAAGGGACACAAACTCTCCCTGTGCGCCAGTGTACCTCCCCACTGGCGGAAGGACTAAGTAGCATGTACACCATGTCCCCCACATTGCCCCAGGATCCCCCCAGGCTGACAGAACCCTGTGGGACCCATGCTGGTTTTTCTGAAAGCAGTGTGGGGAACTGTGTCTTTCAGTGTGGACACCTGGTCACCCAAAGGAGCCTTCCATTCCTTGTGGTAGTGCTCCTAATAACTATCCCCTATTTAAGTACAGACCACCCTAGGTTCTGTGCTCAGTTGTTTTGTTGTTTCCCTAGAGTACATAGCCTGATCCTGCTTGATGTCATCTGATCACCTTCACCAGTTGGATTTCTTGAATCAACTTTTGTCTGCTTGAATTCTAGAAATACTCTTTATTTCCTGAATTACCCTTTGACTGACTGGACTCTGGTGAAACCCCTGCAAACCTGTTCCAGTCTTGGTTAACCCCTGCAAACCTGTTCCAGCCTTGATTAACCCCTGCAATCCTGTTCCAGTCTTGGTTTAACTCCCGGAATCCTGCAACAACTTCAATCAAGCCTTTAATCATTCCCCCAGTGCTGAAACTCTGGTAAAAGACAATTTTACCTTAAGGACTTTTATTTACTATGAACATATTGCCTTATTTTCTGCTTCTATTTTGCATTGGGACTTTTCCCTTATACTTATTTGCTTTATAATAAAGACCTTAAATTCAGTGACTGTGTCCATATAAAATCTCTGCATACCGAGCCCATTCAGCCCAAACCCATGACATAACAATTGAGCCAGTCATGGAGCTCGCAAAGATCACAGAAGCTTTAAATACCCTGACCCATCAAGTGAATTCCCTCGGTCAGATGGTTCAAGATCTGCAGACAGGACAAATGCAGCTACAGTTACAGCTGATGGCATCACCTACCTATCCAGGTTTTCTGACTCCACTTCCGGACAATTGAAGATTATGCTAGCGCTAGTGTACTTATAATCTTAATTTTAATAATGACAGGAGGCGAGTATTTTGCATTACTCTCTTTACTTAACTCCACATCAGTAAAGAAAGTGAAAACATTTAAACCAATCAAAATGCAAACAGGGAGTATATTATCCCAGTGAACAGGCTCCTCCCCCTCTTTCGGAAGCGACATCGGAACAGGGAAGAAAGTTAGCGATAAAGTCTTTAACGAACATCATTAGTGGTATCTAACGGTAATGATGAACTTCTTGGCTCGAGTAGAAATAGGCACCAACAGGTGAACGTCCAATAGGAGTCTTGGTCTTTATATGATGAACCGTAATCCTATGGTTATGCCGTAGATGTTCCAAATTTTTACGGAATTAAACTGAAAAGAGAATATGAAAAGGTTAGGCGCCGGTCTTGAAACTGTTTGTAGTCATGACAGTGGTTCATCGGATAACATTGCAATAGTATAATTAGCGTATTCAGTGTATAATCTACTAGTAGTTAAATAGGCTGATGATAACAGTGGATATATTATGCCAACCTATTGGTTCAAGGAGATAGGAAGAAACAGGAGAATGGAAAGATGTAGATAACATATGAATAGAGTAGTTGCCCTCCTCTCCGGGTGAGAAGGGTGGGAAAATACTCGCCTCCTGTCATTATTAAAATTAAGATTATAAGTACACTAGCGCTAGCATAATCTTCAATTTTGGATTTGCACGTGGTAGAAAACTTACAAGAAGGGAGTAGTAATCACGCCTGTCATCCTGTCAGGGGTACTTTCCACATTGGAGACCGAATATATATGGCGAGGACTGACAATATCACTTTTTCTTCAGCTCAGGAATAAAATATCCCTTTTTCCTTCAGCTCAGGAACAAAAGAAAAAATATAGATAGTGCAGATTGTATAAAAATAACAAAATTTATTCCAAATATTGCACTTACAAGGAATCAGAAGTAAGACAGCATATCTCCATAATGAAGTAATGGCCGGGTCTCCAGGTGAAAGTAGAGAGAGATCCCAAAATGGAGGTACACAAAATTAAAAAAATATAAAATAAAATAAATAAAAATAACAAATGGACTATAATAACAGCTGTATATTAGCATAAAAAGTCCAAAAGTAGTATCCAACGCGTTTCGTCACTATGGTGACTTCCTCAGGGATATATCCCTGAGGAAGTCACCATAGTGACGAAACAGCTGTTATTATAGTCCATTTGTTATTTTTATTTATTTTATTTTATATTTTTTTAATTTTGTGTACCTCCATTTTGGGATCTCTCTCTACTTTCACCTGGAGACCCGGCCATTACTTCATTATGGAGATATGCTGTCTTACTTCTGATTTCTTGTAAGTGCAATATTTGGAATAAATTTTGTTATTTTTATACAATCTGCACTATTATATATTTTTTCTTTTGTTCCTGAGCTGAAGGAAAAAGGGATATTTTATTCCTGAGCTGAAGAAAAAGTGATATTGTCAGTCCTCGCCATATATATTCGGTCTCCAATGTGGAAAGTACCCCTGACAGGATGACAGGCGTGATTACTACTCCCTTCTTGTAAGTTTTCTACCACGTGCAAATCCAATTTTGCCTAACTTACTTCACTATATTTTGTATTTTGCTATTTTATAGATTCCACGTTCATTTTCAGCCATATTCAGGTTGTATTGTTCTCAACCACCTTCTATTTGTATATATCACCTTTGGGTTTTTATATATACGTCCTTGTGTTTATTCTTTATAGTGTGTGTGTGAGGTACACTTCTCTGAGGGTGTGTTTTTCTAGTGTATCATATAGTAAGCATATCCTTTTTTGTAATCTTCAATTTTATCACATGACAGGAGGCTTCCTATTTTGCATTTTTTAACGCTGTAGTATAAGAGACATGGCAGCACTGGAGTTCGGTCGGAAATAGAAAGTGCGGAATGTAGATTCTCTAGACCAATCTGCGGAGCGTAGGATATCCGTTAGGGAGGCACCCGTCCTGAAGGCTGAGGATGCTGCTGCTCCGCTTACTGAGTGGGCTCCGAGCGTAGAGTCCATGCCGGCTAGCGATAGTAGCCAGCGAACCCATCTCGCTAGGGTGGTGGTAGTGATGGGGACATGTGGTCTAACATATGATACTAGGAGTTGACCTGATGGTGTAGACCGGAGTGGTAAAGTGGTTTCCACGTACTGTTGTAGAGTGGAGACAACGCAGAGTTGTGGATCTGTGGGGAAGAAAGGATAAAACACTGATGTGGAGTCCATCTTAGTGCGACGAGATATCCAGAATGTAACTCCTTCTGGGGAGATTAAGAAATGTCCAGTGCTCGAATGTCCGACACTCTGCGGAAAGAGAACAGGCAAAGCAAGACTGTGAGTTTTGCTGATAGTTGACGGAGGGAGTGTCTGTCGTTAGTTGGCCAGTCTCTCAGGAATCGGAGGATTACGTCGACGTCCCAGAATTGAGAATATTTCGTCCCTGGGGGGCATTGTAATCGAATGCCTCTCAGGAGTCGACATACGAGTGGTTCCTTACCAACCGGGATCCCTTGTATGGGGACATGGGCCACTGAAATAGCTGAACGAATTACGTTAAGTGATCTGTAAGACCGACCTAATGAGAATAGGTGGGATAGGAAGTTCAAAATGGCTGAAATAGGGGCCGTAAATGGATCGAAGTTCCGTTCCAAACACCAAGTGGACCAGGAATTCCAAGCGGATAGGTAGCATCTTCTGGTTCCGGGGGCCCATGAGTCCCATAGTAGTTCCTTAGCAGCCTGCGATAGTTTGCCGACTTGCCAGGAGCCCCTGAAAGCGTCTAAGCCACCAGATGGAGGCGATTGTCTAGGATGAGTGGATGAGGGTTGACTTTTGGATCTGTGAGAATGTACTGATGATGAGGTAGTAGGAGAGGATCATTGCATGATAGAGCTAGGAGATCTGGGAACCATGGTTGTCCCCTCCATAGTGGAGTGATGAGTACTAGCGAGGTTTGCTGGTTCTTCAGGTAGTGTATGGTCCTCGCTATCATGGCGAAAGGAGGGAAGGTGTAGGCTCCTGTGATCAGCCATGGTTGTAGGAATGCGTCCACTGCTGCGCTCTCCGGGTCCGGGAGCCAGCTGAAGTATAATTTCGTTTGTCTGTTGTTGCGGGACGCAAATAGGTCCAGGTGGAGTGGTCCTAGGCGTTCCGCAATGTGGTTGAAGATTTGTGGATCCAGTTTCCAGTCTCTGGTGTCCCGCCAGTGGCGTGAGAACCAATCAGCTGTCAGGTTTGTCTCTCCTGGGAGGTATTCCGCCGTGAGGGAGATGTTGCGGGGTAGGCAGAAGTCGAAAATTTCGTTATTTCTGACAGGAGACGGGAGCGGGCTCCGCCTAGGCGGTTGATGTAGCAGACTGCGGAGATGTTGTCCATCCGGACGAGGATGCAGCAATCAGACTTGTCCTTCGCTAGGCTTTGGATAGCGAAAGACCCGGCTAGGAGTTCTAGGCAGTTTATATGTAAGTTGAGGTCTTGGGATGTCCAGGCGCCTCCTGTCGATATATTTTCGCTTGTCGCGCCCCATCCCCAGAGGCTGGCGTCTGATTCTAATATCATGTCGGGAGCCTGTCTGAAGATGGCTCGGCCGTTCCATGCCTCCATGCTGTCCAGCCACCATCTGAGTTCGTCTCTGACTTCCTCTGTCATCGGGACCGGCTGGTCGGATGAGGGGTTTTCCCTGAGGAAGGAAGCTTTGAGACGTTGCATCGCCCTGTAGTGAAGTGGACCGGGAAATATAGCTTGAATGGAAGCAGAGAGAAGTCCCACAATGCGTGCGAGGGCGCGGAGTGGAATGGTGTGGCAGCAGATGGCCCTGCGTAATTCCTTGCGAATGGCTGAGATTTTTGCTGTCGGTAGCAGTAGAGTGCTGGAGGTGGAATCTATCTTGAATCCCAGAAATTGAACTGTTTGTGATGGGGAGATAGCCGATTTTTGAAAGTTCACTGTGAAGCCCAGGGATGACAGGAGATCCGTGGTATAGCGTGTGTGCCGTATCAGTCTGAGTCTGTCTGAGCAGAACAGTAGGAGGTCGTCCAGGTATATAATGCAGCGAATGCCTTGAGCTCGAAGATGTGCGACCACAGGTTTCAGCAGTTTGGTGAAGCACCATGGGGCCGAACTGAGGCCGAAGGGGAGTCACGTGAATTGCCAAGGACGGCCTTGCCAGTGGAAACGAAGGTATTGTCTGCAGGATTGGTGGACGGGAACTGATAGATATGCGTCCTTGAGGTCCAGTCTCGTGAACCAATCCTTGTCTTGTAGGAGGTCTCTCAGAAGATGTATGCCTTTCATCTTGAAGTGGTTGTAAGTGATGTATTGGTTGAGTTGTCGTAGGTTTATGACTGGTCGTAGATCGCCCGTTTTCTTCTTTACTAAGAAGATGTTGCTGAAGAAGCTTTGAGGGTCGGAGGCGGGTTCGATCGCGCCTTTCGAGTATAGGGTTTGTAGTTCGTCGTTGATGAGGGATGTGTCCCTTATTGAGCAGTTGATGGGACGTGGTAGTTCCGTCTGTCGAGGTTGGTCTACGAACTCTATGACGTAGCCTTGTACTGTCTGTAGGATCCATGCGTCCGTGGAGATGGAGGTCCATTCCTGGAAGAAAAGGGATATGCGACCTGCTGTATGCCTTGGAAGGGAAACATGGGTGAAATGGTTGCTTACCTGAGGAGAAACGTGCTCTGCCTCGAGTGCGTGGTCCGTGACCTCTGTCTGCGCCTCTAGTGTAGGAAGATGGGCGGTATCCCATCTCTGGATAGAAAGGCTGGGGTCTCGTAGATCGGGGGCCTGAGGCCAGAAGCGGCTGGCAGCACGGCCCCTCTGGCAGCAAGCCGGTCCAAAAACACCCCTGGAGGGGTTTTGTCTAAAGACTCTTCGCATTGATGTCTGAGCCTTGGTCAGGGATGTGTAGACGTTAACATGTCTGCTCAATTCCTTAAGAAAAGGTTCTCCGAAGAGCCTGCCCTGTGCCATAGGACCTAGTTCTTTGGTGCCCAACTCCACCAACTTCCCGTCAATGCGGAGAAGTGCTGTTTTGCGTCGCTCGGATGATAAGGCAACATTGGCATTACCCACAAAACAAAAGCACCTTTGAGCCCATTCCTGCACATCATGTGCCCATTCGCGCACCATAGTAGCGTCAAATTGATCAGCTTTGGCTAGGGCATCGTCAGCCAAGTACAGAATTCTGGATAGTGGTCCCACCGAGTCCAGAAGTTTATCTTGTACCCCTCTAAACCCTTTCTCTACTCCTTTGCGTGGGTCACGGCCACCTCGTGACATAAAGGTGGTCATCACCTGATCGAATTCTGGCGCGTGCGCAACGTGGTCTGGTAGAAAGGGCCGTGGGCATTCCGACCTCAAGCGGTTGTGGACCGTCTTGTCCATGGACTTTCGTAGCCAGAGGTGCATGAACCTTGCTAGGTGGTCGGGTGGTGTCCAGTCGCTTGAGCGTGGGTGCCTTATTTTTCTTGGGTCAAAAAGTTTTTGTCCCAGTGGGTCGAAGATGGTGTCTTCATCTTCTTGCGGGGTTTCCGCGTTATCTTGGTCTTGGGGGTGTGTTGCGGAAAAAAGGATTGGGATCCGGAGTGTGAGCCCCAAGCGTCTTCGTTGGAGTCTGACTCGTCCGCTTGCCATTCATCTAAGATGGCCATGGATTTAGCGTGAGATTCTTCTTCGTCCGAAGAGTAGTCGTGTTGTGGATTCGGGGTGGCGGCAGTAGTGGGTTTAGTGCGTTTAGCGGGGTTTTTGCCTTTGTTTGGGTTTTGGAGACCCTTTTCGTCTTTCCAATGGCGTTTGCCCGTGAGAGTTTCTGGGCTTTTGCGAGATTCTGGTGCATCAGAATCGGAGTCGTGGCGGAATGGATGGGCTTTTGATGGTTTCCTCTTGTTGGAACCAGAGGCCATCATCTTGGAGAGGACTTTCTCCATTGAGGCGGAAACGGCCTCGTTCACCATATTTTGGAGATCTGTAGTTTGAGAGGTCTCCATGATGCCTGGGTATATGATTGGCACAGGGCGTGGTAGAGGTCAGTCTGCTCTATTTTAGTCGATATGGACTGTATGAATATCGTTATGCAAGGCCCCAGCAGGGTGCAATAATGTCTAATAGTTGTATAGAGTACAACAAAACGCCCGGCAGGGTTAGCAGATATATATAATACCCAGTGGGTATAGTAGGTGTATGATAAAACCAAGTAGCCCAGCAGGGTCCAGAAGGAATAGTAACTGGTTATATGTAAACGAGATAACTCCAGCAGGGTTGTAATTAATGATACCCCAGTAGGGAATGAGTAGTGGTATGCAGGAGAATGTGCCCCAGCAGGGTAATAATAAATTTTATAAAGTACCCTAGCAGGGTGTATAGTGCCCAATAGGCTTGTCAATAGGCTCTGTATTGCCACTTAGCCCCAGCAGGGCAAATAAACCACTTGTTGGGGTTTTTTAATATGTTCTGGGCCTCACCCAGTATGATAGAGGTGGCCACAAAGCGACCTCCTTAGCAGTACAATATAGGGCAGCACCCCAGTCAGGCACAGGATAATACCTGATGTGCCTTTAAACAGCTTGTGTGACTGACCTCTGTAGCAGACTGTAGGTAGACACTTAGCAGTAGCCGTCGAACTTGCCGTTCTGTGGATTCGCGGCAATTTGCGGCGATTCTAAAATGGCGGCCGTAATCTCGCGAGACGCGAGATTAAAGATGGCCGCCGTGAGAGAAAAGCCGCGGTTGAAATTAGGCCGCGGAAATCGCGGCGGAAAAGAGCCGCCGAGCGGCAGTAAGGTGGGGAAGGGAAAGGGATGCTAGAAGGATAACTAGGCAATAACTAAAAAGGGAAAAAAAACACCACTAGGGAGAAAGTAACCCTAGTGGTCCCTAAAATCAAGGAATAGATAGAGAATATAAACCAGTTAGGAAATACAGATAAAGTGGTATTAGATAGATAATGGAAATATACAGGTAATAAAATTATAATATATAATGGAAATAATAATTAAACATTCAAATAAGGTTATAATAGGGAAGAGCCAAAAACGCTGACCTGTCTGCGATGTCACTTCCGAAAGAGGGGGAGGAGCCTGTTCACTGGGATAATATACTCCCTGTTTGCATTTTGATTGGTTTAAATGTTTTCACTTTCTTTACTGCTGTGGAGTTAAGTAAAGAGAGTAATGCAAAATAGGAAGCCTCCTGTCATGTGATAAAATTAACCTAATACCCCTGAACCTCAGGTTCCACCCTGCCTGAGCGACTCTCAGGAGAATGAAATAAGTATCATACATTTATTATGTCTTGTGAATTATTATTTACCTTAAAGCCACATGCTTATCACAATGATTTTATGAAAATACGAACTGTAATTTCCCTCATGTCTGGAGAACCAAGAACTTGGGCCTTCTCCTTAACAATTGGGACTCCTTAAAGTCATCTATGCATTCTCTCTACGAGGATGCAAACAAGGTCTACCATACGGGCCTTAAAGCAAGGGAAAAGACCTGTAGAGAAGTATATTACAGATTTTCGCCTTGCAGTGGCTGATACTGCCTGGAATGAAGGAGCCCTAACAGATCAATTTCATTTAGGCCTGTCTGAGACATTAAAGGATAAACTTGTCCATGTCGGGTTACCTGACGCTTTGGAGGGTCTCACACAACTATCCATTCTGATTGATAGACGCCTACGCGATACGCGATAGTTGGAACGTACAACCAATAACACCTTTTAGTGCACCTATCCTATCATCCACACCCCATCTTCAAACCAGTCTGAACCCATGCAACTGGGACTTGTTAAAAGAAATCTACCTGATGAGGAAGCTCAATGGCGTAAAATCCAGAATCTCTGCTTTTATTTTGGCAAACCTAACCACATTGCAAAAAAACTATCCTATTCAGCCATCACCCAAACAAGGTACATACATCTTAACTTAATTGAATTCTCCTGCACTTAAACCAAGCCCCAGGACATTTAACCCTATTTCTTCTCTTAAGAACAGAAGAGTGATCTCACTGCCATGGTGGACTGCGCTGCTGGCAGATGCGTCATTGATATTACTTTGGCTACTACCTTATCTATACATACACGTAATAAAATAAAACCAGCCATTCCATATGAACATACACTGAACAAAATTATAGACGCAACACTTTTGTTTTTGCCCCCATTTTTCATGAGCTGAACTCAAAGACTCAAGACTTTTTCTATGTACACAAAAGGCCAATTTCTCTCAACTATTGTTCACAAATCTTCTAAATCTGTGTTAGTGAGCACTTTTTCTTTGCCGAGATAATCCATCCATCTCACAGGTGTGGCATATCAAGATGCTGATTAGAGAGCATGATTATTGCAAAGGTGTGCCTTAGGATGGCCACAATAAAAGGCCACCTTAAAATGGGCAGTTTTATCACACAGCACAATGCCAGAGATGTTTCAAGTTTTGAGGGAGCGTGCAATTGGCATGCTGACTGCAGGAATGTCCACCAGAGCTGTTGTCCGTGAATTGAATGTTAATTTTTCTACCCTAAGCCATCTCCAAAGGTGTTTCAGAGAATTTGGCAGTACATCCAACCGGCCTCATAACCGCAGACCACGTGTAACCACACCACCCCAGGACCTCTACATCCAGCATCTTCACCTCCAAGGTCGTCTGAGACCAGTCACTCGGACAGCTGCTGCAACAATCGGTTTACATAACCAAGAATTTCTGCACAAACTGTCAAAAACGGTCTCATGACATACCGTGACATGACATACCGTGACATGACATACCGTGACGAGATCCTGAGGCCCATTGTTGTGCCATTCATCCACGACCATCCCTTCATGTTGCAGCATGATAATGCACGGCCCATGTTGCAAGGATCTGTACACAATTCCACAAGCCACAACCTACAACCTGATCAACTATGCGAAGGAGATGTGTTGCACTGCGTGAGCCAAATGGTTTTCACAACAGATACTGACTAGTTTTCCGACCCCCCTCCCCAGACTCTCCCAGTACAGTAAAACTGCACATTTTAGAGTGGCCTTTTATTGTGGCCAGCCTAAGGCACACCTGTGCAATAATCATGCTGTCTAATCAGCATCCTGATATGTCACACCTTTGAGGTGGACGGATTATCTCGGCAAAGGACAAGTGCTCACTAACACTGATTTAGACAGATTTGTGAACAATATTTGAGAGAAATAGGCCTTTTGTGTACATAGAAAAAGTCTTATATCTTTGAGTTCAGCTCATGAAAAATGGGGGCAAAAACTAAATTGTTGCGTTTATAATTTTGTTCAGTAAATACAGTTGCAAGAAAAAGTATGTGAACCCTTTGGAATGATATGGATTTTTGCACAAATTGGTCATAAAATGTGATCTGATCATCATCTAAGTCACAACAATAGACAATCACAGTCTGCTTAAACTAATAACACACAAAGAATGAAATGTTGCCATGTTTTTATTGAACACACCATGTAAACTTTCACCTGAAACTCAGCAAAGAAGAGATGAAATGGATCTATGAATTAAACACCCTTATTCCCTATGGGCTAAATTCAGATTTCGAAATCTGCCATTTTTTTTGAGTAATTATTGTATTTTTTAGATAAACAGCTATTTAGATAATTTTCCTTTTATTAAGACCTTATGGTGAAAAGCATAGTCTATATATATATTTGGTACATTTTTGTATCTTTTTAACTTTAGGATCTGTTTTCTAGAATTATGTGTATAACTCATTAAGTATACTACTATGGGGGGATATACTTAATTAGGAATATAAAAATGTATTAAGTAGATATATATAAAAAGAAGAGAGAAAATATCTAGTTCATTTTTGTAATATACCTTTAAAATCCGGAATTTTAGAAGTAAATAATATATATAGATATAACATTAAGTTTTTTTTTCGCTATAATACGGTAGACATAAATAAAAGGTGCTCCTGAGTGGGGAAAAAAAAATACACTCTGTGGATTGACACATAGTGTTTACATATAATTGGTAATAGAGAAATGTATCTATATGTGAGAATCTATGTATCAAGAAGGATATTATGTGACATTATGTGGAATTGTGAAGCCTTTTGCATTAAGTATCACATTTTCACAGATGAGCTTTTGAATATAAATATATGAGATAATATTTTAAGACTATTGATATCAATGGTTAATGCACACTTTGGTATGTCATTTTCGATCAAGACCTAAGTTTTTATAGATTTATCTATGCCTTTTATATTCTTTCTGATTCTCAGATATACAGGGAGTGCAGAATTATTATGCAAGTTGTATTTTTGAGGATTAATTTTATTATTGAATAACAACCATTTTCTCAATGAACCCAAAAAACTCATTAATATCAAAGCTGAATATTTTTGGAAGTAGTTTTTAGTTTGTTTTTAGTTTTAGCTATGTTAGGGGAATATCTGTGTGTGCAGGTGACTATTACTGTGCATAATTATTAGGCAACTTAACAAAAAACAAATATATACCCATTTCAATTATTTATTATTACCAGTGAAACCAATATAACATCTCAACATTCACAAATATACATTTCTGACATTCAAAAACAAAACAAAAACAAACCAGTGACCAATATAGCCACCTTTCTTTGCAAGGACACTCAAAAAGCCTGCCATCCATGGATTCTGTCAGTGTTTTGATCTGTTCACCATCAACATTGCGTGCAGCAGCAACCACAGCCTCCCAGACACTGTTCAGAGAGGTGTACTGTTTTCCCTCCTTGTAAATCTCACATTTGATGATGGACCACAGGTTCTCAATGGGGTTCAGATCAGGTGAACAAGGAGGCCACGTCATTAGATTTTCTTCTTTTATACCCTTTCTTGCCAGCCACGCTGTGGAGTACTTGGACGCGTGTGATTGAGCATTGTCCTGCATGAAAATCATGTTTTTCTTGAAGGATGCAGACTTCTTCCTGTACCAATGCTTGAAGAAGGTGTCTTCCAGGAACTGGCAGTAGGACTGGGAGTTGAGCTTGACTCCATCCTCAACCTGAAAAGGCCCCACAAGCTCATCTTTGATGATACCAGCCCAAACCAGTACTCCACCTCCACCTTGCTGGCGCCTGAGTCGGACTGGAGCTCTCTGCCCTTTACCAATCCAGCCACGGGCCCATCCATCTGGCCCATCAAGACTCACTCTCATTTCATCAGTCCATAAAACCTTAGAAAAATCAGTCTTGAGATATTTCTTGGCCCAGTCTTGATGTTTCAGCTTGTGTGTCTTGTTCAGTGGTGGTCGTCTTTCAGCCTTTCTTACCTTGGCTATGTCTCTGAGTATTGCACACCTTGTGCTTTTGGGCACTCCAGTGATGTTGCAGCTCTGAAATATGGCCAAACTGGTGGCAAGTGGCATCGTGGCAGCTGCACGCTTGACTTTTCTCAGTTCATGGGCAGTTATTTTGCGCCTTGGTTTTTCCACACGCTTCTTGCGACCCTGTTGACTATTTGAATGAAACGCTTGATTGTTCGATGATCACGCTTCAGAAGCTTTGCAATTTTAAGAGTGCTGCATCCCTCTGCAAGATATCTCACTATTTTGACTTTTCTGAGCCTGTCAAGTCCTTCTTTTGACCCATTTTGCCAAAGGAAAGGAAGTTGCCTAATAATTATGCACACTTGATATAGGGTGTTGATGTCATTAGACCACACCCCTTCTCATTACAGAGATGCACATCACCTAATATGCTTAATTGGTAGTAGGCTTTCGAGCCTATACAGCTTGGAGTAAGACAACATGCATAAAGAGGATGATGTGGTCAAAATACTCATTTGCCTAATAATTCTGCACTCCCTGTATACATCTTTAAAACATATTCACGAAAATATGCCATTATAAGTTTATCCATATTATTATATATGTTTGACATTTTAAGTATTAGTAATGTTGAAAAGTTGTTTAAAGATCTCTCTTATCTCTTTTCCGTCCCTTTGACGGTACTTTTTACTCATATGATCTCTCGGTATGAGAGATTGAGGTCTGTAGTAAAAGTGCAATGATGCAGCAGTAGCGACATGATCAAGATGACATCATATGCGGAAGTAAGCAATACCGAGAGGGAGGCTTGGAACACACACACTGACCGCAAAGACTGAGAAAAATTGGCGCGAAGGCACACAGCTGCACAGCATTTTCTGATGAATGGACAGGATATATAAGCAGGACTCCAAAAAATGGAGGATTGTATTGTAACATTTACCCAGCTGAGGAAGCCGAAAGGAGCTCG
The DNA here is from genome assembly GCA_933207985.1 of Pelobates cultripes. Classification (NCBI taxonomy): domain Eukaryota; kingdom Metazoa; phylum Chordata; class Amphibia; order Anura; family Pelobatidae; genus Pelobates; species Pelobates cultripes. The sequence goes on from OW240913.1 coordinate 91,471,947, forward strand.
GCGAAACGCGTCCTGGGGACTCTATACATCACCTTTATGCCCTTATTTAGAATTTTATATAGTTTGTATATTTATTTGTTTTGATTTTTGATTTTTGCTGATTTTATGTGATATTCTAATTGGCCATTAGAATTTTAACTTGAGATCATCCAATATAAAGTATTTTAAATATATATTGGGCTATTGGTTAGTAGTCCTGAACTACACAACATGCTGGAAACAAGCCTATTTATGGCTCCATCCTTTCCTAGCTGGCATCGTGCAAAACCATCTAATTTGAAGAAGGGGAAGGTCGCCTTTACGGACCTGTGAGCGTTTTATCCCTGAGCTTGGTGGATAGCTCAGGAGAATGTGAGTGGTTTCTTTATACATACCTATAAAAGTTGGAACATATAACAGTGTCACACTATGGGAGTTTAATTTCAGTTTTTAGGTATTTACCATCAAGAATATACTATTGCTACTGTGTCCATTTTGAAAGAACACTTCTTCCACTTTTGAGGAAATAATCTGTATGTAGCGCTACACATTTTTGTATTTGGTTTATATAGTTGGTGTATGTGGAAAGATTACACTTGGTGTCATAGTAGCTATTTGTGTGAATATTGGTGGAAAACACTGCTAATTTCTAGTTGAATTTAAGCGCCAGTATAAACCCTTTGTTTCGTTGTTCGTATGTAAAATATGCCCAAAATTATTTTTTACCACATAATTTGGCCTTTGTGGGGGTTTTTGAACAGTCAAACTGCTATATTACTGCAAATTGAAGCATAGGCCCATTAAAGGACCACTCTAGGCACCCAGACCACTTCAGCTTAATGAAGTGGTCTGGGTGCCAGGTCCTTCTAGGGTTAACCCATTTTTTTATAAACATAGCAGTTTCAGAGAAACTGCTATATTTATGAATGGGTTAAGCCTTCCCCCTAATCCTCTAGTGGCTGTCTCATTGACAGCCACTAGAGGCGCTTTGCGTGCTTCTCACTGTGATTTTCACAGTGAGAGCACACATGGTCCATAGGAAAGCATTTGTAAATGCTTTCCTAGTGACGGGTTGAATGCGCCGCTAGTTTTGCCACGCTGCGGGCGCATTCAGCCCTCGGGGATGTCAACGGAGAGGATCGAGGAGAGCTCCCCGCCCAGCGCTGGAAAAAGGTAAGTTTTTAACCCTTTCCCCTTCCAGAGCTGGGCGGGAGGGGGTCCCTGAGGGTGGGGGCACCCTCAGGGCACTATAGTGCCAGGAAAACGAGTATGTTTTCCTGGCACTATAGTGGTCCTTTAAATCCGACTCTCAAAATTCTACTGTAAATGTTGAAACGGACAGGTCTCCTATATGGCAGCTTCACGAAATAGTGCCAAAGACATACAATGGGGGTATCGTTGTACTCAGCAGAAGTAACTGAACACAAAATAGCACACACCAACTTTATAAAATACACATGGAATAGCACACACCAACTTTATAAAATACACATGAGAAGTTCTTTGTTCTAAGTTTGTGTGACAAAAACTAAAAAAAACTAAATTTTACTCCAATATTTAGCAGAGGTTGGCGGTGAAATGGCTACGTAGAAAGTGTCAAAACAACCTTAGGACAATAGCCTGTGATGTCTACTTTATATAAATATATACTTTTGTGTGGCAATTTTGTTTTCTTTTATGGCTATTAAGCTTACAAGACAAACATACCAAATTCTAAAATCACTCCACATTAAAAGTTTATTTTACTCCTTGTGCTTTGTGACCTGTAACTACCAAAAAAAACTTTAAATTCCAGACACATTATATATTCTGTAAATCAGAACAACTAAATGAATTTATTTTTAATTACTTTCTTTAACCTGCACTAATTAGGCACACATTATTATTGCAAAAACTGTACAAAAAAACACAAAATATTTCTTTCTTTTGTTTTTGCATTTTTTTGTATTTTTTTATAATAAATAAGCATTTATATATATATATATATATATATATATATATATATATATATATATATTCTGTCCTTTAAAAAACAGTATATACTAGAAAAGCTACAATTTCTGGGGAAATTGTGTGAAGTGTTCTTGCCTCCACCAGTAGTCTACAACTGGAGTGGGCGGAGTAACTGTAAACCATACATTTATAAAAACATTAGCAGGTGTTCAAAAGGCCCTGTCTATGACATCACTTGCTGCTGCAGCTTGACACAGGTCAGAGTATTTTGGCGGCTGCCATCTTCAAACGGTCGTATCTTAAAAACTATAACTCCTACAGCGAAGAGCTTTATATTGTGAGAATCACAAGACCCAGACCTACATTTTGATGCATAGTATGTCTCTGAAGTATTAAAATGAAGGCACAGTCGCAGTTTAGAAATTGCACTTCAAATTTGAGCTTTGCAGAGTGAAGTTTCAATGAATGTCAATGGACGGCGGTGGTTGCAAACAAATGGTCATATTGTGAAAACTATCAGGACTACGGCTTAGCCGTTTACATGTTTAGTGGCAGCAGGGATAGCTGAACGTTT
>OW240913.1:91474552-91710269 GCA_933207985.1 Pelobates cultripes
TTTTTTTTTAAGTGCGACGGGTATAATGGATTTTTATTTGGCCTTTTGGGGGGCTGAAGAAAGAAGATTTTAGAAAAAAGAAGACGTCAAATGGTAAGTTTAATTTTTTTTTTACAGGTTAGTTATTTTATTCCCCCCTCACTATTTTTAGGGTGAGGGGGGTAGGTAGGGGATAGGTTTTTTTGGGTGGGGGGGTGACTAGGGGCTTGGGACCCCTAGTCACCTTGATTGGGGGGGTGTTTCATTTAGGGCCCCCACCCACTGCTCAGGGGTGGGGGTCAGGGGTGGGAGGACAGTAGGTCCCCCCCTTATTGTTTTATTAGGGCCCCCACCCACCACTCAGGGGTGGGGGCCAGGGGGGGAGGACAGTAGGTCCCCCCCCTTATTGTTTTATAAGGGCTCCCACCCACCGCACAGGGATGGGGGCCAGGGGGGGGAGGACAGTAGGTCCCCCCCCTTATTGTTTTATATGGGCCCCCACCCACCGCGCAGGGTTGGGGGCCGGGGGGAGGACAGTAGTTCCCCCCCCTTATTGTTTTATTAGGGCCCCCACCCACCGCTCAGGGGTGGGGGCTGGGGGGAGGACAGTAGGTCCCCCCTCCTCATTATCTTCATGGCCCCCACCCACCGCTCAGGGTGGGGGAGGGGGGGGAGGACAATAGGTCCGCCCCCCCTTATTGTAATTTATGTAATTTTTTTTCAACAGTGAGCAGCCACAGGCTACTCACTGTTTAGTAGACATGCCCCTACTCGCGGTATAGCGAGTAGGGGCATTTGGGAGATTTTAATCTCCCTTGTGCTATTATGGGGGTCATATTGACCCCCATAGAGTGAGAGGGAGATCTGGGGGGGCTTATGAAGTGGCAGGGAGCACTGCTCCCTGCCGCTTCTATCTTTACATATTACAAGGAGGGAGCTGCACGCCGGTAGCTCCCTCCTTGTAATAAACTGAACGAACAAACTAACACTGATACACAGATAAACTGATACATAGTGTTTGTTTGTTCGGCTGACATTTCTATTCACTCATTCGTCTGTCTGATGAATGAATGGATGAAGTTTCCGTTCGCATGTCCAGGTGTTTCACTGGGCATGTGCGGGAATCTCACAGTCTGTCTAGTGTGGGCAGATGACGTGTGCCACAGGGACTTCACCTACCCACACAAAGATGGCGGCGCCCTGAATATAGATCGGGGCAGAAAATAAAGATTTTTAAAAAGAGGTTATCTGGGGGCTTAAGGGTATTTGGGGGTGACTAGTGGGTCAATTGGATGTAGTGGAGGCGGGTTAAAAAAAAAAAAAACTGGATTCGGCGTGACAGTGCCACTTTAACGCCGAATGACAGACCGGGTCCGTCAAGCTCTAAAGTTAACCCAGGATCACCGCAATCGCGGTGTTAACGCCCCTCCGGTCTGCCTTAGTATGTGACCCGATCCCGCTGCCCCTGCAGCAGTGATCGCTCTGACAAGCTGACTTCTGATCCGCCTCCCTGCTCTTACGCGTTATGTGTGAAGTGCAGGGAGACTGATCAGTGCTGTGTTAAAAAAATAAAGTTAGAGTAAAATCCACCCCCTTTTACCCATTTTAAACAAAAATTAACCCCTTCCCAGCCAATTGATTGTGGACTACAGTAATTTGGAGTTAGGCTAGCTAGGGGTTAACAAAAAAAAGTTTAAAAAAAGTTAAAAAAAAAATTTTTTAATAACGTATACAAAACAAAGTAAAAAAAAATTCCACCACCCCCCCTTTAGCCAGTCCTAATAAAAGTGAACCCCTTCACTGCCAGTTGATCACTGCCAACAGTGATCAAAATACAGATCACAATACTGTATTATACTGTGATTAAAAAAAAAAAAACACTGAGGATTAACTTTTATTTATATTTTTAACCCTCAGAGGTTCAATTTATTTCATTTAAATATTTTAAAATTATATATTTTGCTAGCTGGGGTGGGTGGGAGTTATGGGAAATTGGGGAATTTACGGTTAGTGCTGCTTACTGCTAGTTAGGGGTTAACGGTAAAAAAAAGTTTATAAGAATTTTAAATGTATACAAAAAAGTTTTAAGAAAGTTTAGGAAATATTAAAAAAATGTAATAAGCAAAAAAAATTTTAATAAGTTTTAAGAAAAAAAAATGCTCATTACCACTACACCTGGAACAAACAATAAAAACAAATTTTTATTTTTTTTATTTTTTTTAAATCGTACGCTAAGGTTCAAAATATGCCTTTTGAATTACCCCAGGGTGTATTATTTAATAAATAGTATGTGTTTAGGGGGGGGGGGTTTGAATAACCAACCAGCTAAACTACTCCAAAATGGAACATGGACACAGCGTAAAACTTCAAAGTTAGAAAAAAAACCTGATTGGCTGCGTCTCAAATGTGTCCCTTTAACATCAACATATGCCTGTCAAAAGTACATATGGGGGTATAGCTGTACTCAAGATGACATAGCTGAGAAACATACGAAGTATGAACGCTTGTTACAAGCTAGCGGAAAAATGATCCCACGCTAAGGTTCAAAATATGCCTTTTGAAATACCCTGGGATGTCTTCTTTAAGAAATGGTATGCCTTTTTGGTGTAGTTGTAATATGTAGCCTGCTCAAGTGACCCAAAGTGGGACACGGACGCAAAAAAACCTCCATGAAAATTCACACTTAAAATCAGTGTAACGTCACCAAATAGTGTCTAGGTCATACATTGGGCATATTGTTTTACTCAGAAGATGTAACTAAGCATAATTTGGGGAGTTTTAGGACAGTGGTATATATCAAGTGTAAGAAATACTCAGAAAAAATGCAACATATATGCAAAAATGCAATCCCCCTCACCACAAACATTGACATAAATTGGTGAAAAACAGTGACAAGACACAACATATACCATATAAGATAACCTGGGGTGTCTGCTTTATCAACTGAAAGCCCTTTGTGGGGTTATTTGAACAATCACACTGCTATAGTACCCTAAAATGAGACATAGGCTCGTCAAATCGATCTACGAAAATTCTAACTATAGAATCTGAATAGCCTTGTCTCTTATATGGCATTGTAGTTTTACAGAAAAGTGCTAAAGGCATACCGTTATCGTTATACTCAGAAGATGTAGCTGAACCCAATATGGGGTTCTGCGATGGCTACTAAACCTACAAGACAAACATACCAACTTCTAAAATTGTTGCAAATTGAAATTTTATTTTAGTCCTTGTATTTTGTGACCTGTAAGTTTCAAAATAAGCTGAAATCCTATACATATGATTTACTCTATAAATCAACACAAATGAATTTAATTTGAATTACTTTTTCTAAGCTGGACATATTATGCACACGCTATTATTGCCAAAACTGTGAGAGAAAAAAAAAGTTGTTTTTTTTCCAGTTTTTGGGCTTTTATTTTTTATAATTAATGAGAATATGTATACGTGACAACAAATTAAAACCCTGTTTGCCCTCTAAAAAAACGGTGTGTGTTGGTGCAATAAATGATAGATGTAAATTGCGTTTGAACACAAAACAGCAAAAAAGGCTTGTGTCCTTAAGGGGTTAACTGGGCACAAGCATTGTATAAAGAAAACAAAAACACAAATATGCAATCCAAATGTTTATTGAACAAATTGTTGGTAGAAAAAAAGAAAAAAATTTTTTACAAAAAACACGTGGATGTTTTAATACTAAATTGTTATATGTTCCGAAAATTTATTTTGATCCTGTTGAGAGCAGTGCTATCAATCCAGAGGAAGCACCTATGGATAAAATGTAGTTCCTGAATAAATAGTTAAGGAAAATACAGTTTAGATTAGCAGCTTGGAGAAAAAAAATAAAATAAAAACCACTCCTAAATATAGACCTGAGTGTTGTGTAATTTACATCCCTAATTATGTACAGGCAGGGAAGAAGTTTTAAAATTGATTGCAGAGGGAGAAAATCAAAAACCGTTCAATAAGGCTTTTTCTGGAGATTAAATCAAATGCTCAATTAATAAAACATCAGGCAAAAGTAGGTATGCAAAAACCCAACACACAGTGTTAATTTCCTGTAATAGCCAAAACTGCTCTGACCAAGACAATGATTATTTTATTATTTATATAGCGCCATCAGATTCCGTAGCGCTGTACAATGGGTGAAACCTACACAAAGATTGACAGGTTTATTCAATTAACCTTCAAAAAAATGTAATCTGATCTCTGCTCATAATGACCTGATAGAATTTATAATATGTATTTTTTAAATTAATGTCAAACTGATTATTACTGGATAGTAGGTGTCTACATACACTTAATAATGGAGGACAATTTAATTAGCTCAACAGTTTTAATAATGTCCTTTAATAGTAAATATATATATACACACACACACACATAACAAATATACAAAAAACACTTAATGACCGATTCTCAGGTCAAGTTCCCAAGCAATCTGTCTCTCACCTACTATGCAAACTACAATTTACCAAAGTACAGCTATTGTCCCCATGATATCCCTTCAAGAAGTGTTTGCCACAAGCAATTAAAAAGGATACACTGTAGGGTTGAAGTTCTTCAACAGGAAGAATGAAGCAACAATCACCAAAACCAAGAACAGTGTGTTATTGTAGAAAATGGAGAAGGTTGTGGCCTCATAATCAGCAACTTCATTTTTCTTCCATAAAATCCTGAAATGGCACAAATAAAAATATAAGAAAGCTATACTTCACTACATTACACTGTTAAAAAGCTACACTAATCTATACTCTTTGGATTTGTGATAGCGCATTGATCTCCACTTCACTGGATTGCTTACAATTGTGGTGATTTGAAAGGAAAACAAATACAAACTGCAACTATAAAAACCACCACTTGACCATACAAGTACTTGGACTGTGCTCACACAAGGAATCACCAGAAAGATTCTTTTCACAGATGTTCTAATTACTTTGAGAGATCCAATGATCGTACCTGTCCAAGACTGGCTCCAGTTGAGTAAAACCTTAATTGGGATATCGGTAAGTAATAGGAAGTATCTTCTGCAACAGTTTTATTTGTGTCTTTACAGAAGTTGAATTACTTTACTTAAACTATATACCCCTCAAGTCATAGCTGAGAGGAAAATTATGGCACATACTCCGCAATCATTAGCAAATTAATAGAAGGACCAACATTAGGTAAAATAGTTCACCGACTTCCTAGTGTGAGAACATGTTAACCAATTATCTATATAATGAAAGGTAGTCTGGTGTGGCCCTTACGTTAAAAAACAAGTCCTAGCTATCAGGTGGTGAGAAAAAAAAAAATGTTCCTCTTTAATTCACAGTTATCCAGCATGAATAAACATTGTAAGAACTTTGATCACCTTTCATCTTTCTCCTTACGAGACATTTTTCTGTTGTCTGCTTCCGAGAGTTTACGTGTTACTTCTTTAGAAACAGCATCTTCTCTTTTCTGGGCGACCCTTAAATGAGAACCAGTTTATTAATAAAAACGGATAAATGCAAATGTCTCGAGGGTATATTATTGTATTTAAGTACTATTGAAGATGATGATAACCAGGCAATTGCTTGAGCTGCTCTGGATAATTTCTATTATACACAAAGTTTAGAGACATAAAACGATTTAGACATTTCAGTACAACATAACTTCATGACCCCAGAAATTTTACTTACTTGTGTTTAAGGACAAATTTTACATTTTTGTAAGCAAAAGCCACAAGGTAAGTGCTGACCAAAGTCATAACACTGTACAAGACAGCTGACTGCACAAGATCCATGTGCCATATCCTCCAGTACAACCCTGAAAAACAGAGAAGGAATACTATTGGTTTAGTACCTGGCAGCAAGAATATTAAACAAATCAGAATTATTAAGATATTTTCTAGTGACAACTAAGAATGGATTGTTCAAGCCAGAGCCCTTAATTATTGGAGATAAAAAACATTGTATTAGCCTTTCCAACATATTCAGTTCTTCACACTGTTTTCAATGAGAGTACAACAGCATACATTTAAGGTGCTTTCAATGAAGCAAAAAGATGAAGGAAACTACTTGGTAAGCTATGAGCAGTCATCCTTTTTCATAAATTAATTTAAATAGTGGAAGGAGGGGAATGGAGCTCCAGGAACCATATCATGTGCATACATGATAATAATGGTTGGAGTGTACCTTCAGTGCACAGAATTAGAGTACAAAAAAAAAAAAAGTTACTAATCCCAAACACAAAGGTAGTGCTTGAAGGATCTACTCAAAAACACCATAACACCCCTAGATCAAACTATTTTTAAATGGATCTGACCCTCTGTCCTGTCTCACTGATGTGACTACAGTTCTCACTCTGCTTTAGTCAATTTTGAGCAATCGAACATCATTCATTGTCTGAGTGTGTTAGCAGATCCATTCAGCCAAGGAATGATCTCAAAATATGGACAAGATTGACACAACTAGCCACATCATCAGATCAGAAAGGAGTACAGGCATCCAGGTAGAAACCAAATCAATATCAAACCATTAAAAAAAAAAAAAAAACAATCTGAATTAGTTATGGCAACGTGTTTACACTGCTTCCTAGTAACGGGTCAGTGAGCTGTAGTGGTTTTGTTGCTTACAGTCCACTTTAAAATTTGAGTTGAGAGATCACTGGGCTTTCTTAAAATGTAACATGTATTTATTGGACAATAAACAGTCCAAGTGAAGACCTGCTGTATTTTATCCTTAGTAGTGGCATGTGGTAGACCTTATAGTTATATTCCAATTACATTAGATTAGCTCAGACGATCTGTCCAACTATTGAACTAATTATTAATATTATTTGCATTGATACAGCGCCAACTGACTCTGCAGCATTTTACAATATTAGAGTAAGAGAGTATGTAACAATAAATGAGACAGTTACAAAATGTTACAGGATCAATAGTTAGAGGAGGACCCTGCTCACAGGAGCTTGCACTCTACATATCAACATGCACATAATAAATTACAGCAGCTATGCAATGCTTTCCTGAATGTTAAGCTTTAGCAATGAGAGCAGGACATGTCCAGTGGGTATGACGTGTCACTCTGAAGAAGCTGGTAGCTCTGACTGTCACACTGCAGCCCACACAGAAGGAGTAGTGCAGACAGGTGAGGGCCGCCCGGGGTGTACTTACAGATAGGGATGGCGGACACGATGAAGGCATTGCCGAAGAACAAGGCGGAGGACTTGGCGGACAGGTTGCGGCTGAAGTCCTGCAGTAGGAGGTCCTCCTCGGACTGCTGCTTGCTGGCGGCTTTAGGAGGCATGATGTGCACTATGGACACGTCTTAACACTGAATGGGACCAGCTCGGCTTCCGTCACTGCAAGGCAGGCACTGAAACGTCAGCACTCGGCGGTGGGAGACCGGAAGCGGAAGTATAGGAGAGCGCGAGGCGGAGTCAGCGATCGTGGCAGCGCGTTGCTTGCACTTCCGGTGACTGGGAGTGGTGGGCGTGGCTAGCAGTAGAGCACTCTGTGTGTTGTCATACTGGGTGTACAATCATGGCGCCTGGGAGCGCACAGCGACCACTAGGGGCGCCATAGAAACAAGAGAGCGCAATATCCCAGTTCAGGGTGCTTATCACACCACATCAGGACAGGGCTGCGGGCCCAACATAGTTTCCTTTTCATACATGATGTCCTCCCAGTGCTGGGCAGTGCATGAAGCTTGCTGCCCTGTAATATGTTCCATTCATACTGGCAGGAGGGCAATGGATTAGCTGCCAGTTCACTGGTTTGATGAATGAAGGCACACAGCATAGCTCATGTACTGTCCTGCAGCCCCCAGAGCCTGAGCATTGGCAGACACTACACCTGTAACTGGCTTGGTCATGAGAAATAATCCCTTTACAGCTGTATCATGCCATATCCTGCACCCCTCGCCCTGACCTGTATTTACTTTCCATTCATACACCGTAATAAAGCTGATTGAGAACTGTATGAACAGCCGGTCATGAGGATCTTCCCTCTCTGTTGCTGAATTGCTAAAAGCTCCAACAAAGCTATAGCAGCAACGGTGATCTAAACAGAAAAAATTGCATGCGCTTCTACCATTAAAAGGTAAAATAGAATATGGAAATTTTACCAAACTTTCAGTTGCTTTGAACTTACAACCAAATTGCTGAATCTTATATTAATATTATTATTATTAATAATAACAACAGGCATTTATAAAACGCTGACATATTCTGCAGCGCTGTACAATTGGGGAAAAGACAACACAATAAGAACAGACCGATACAACAGGTAGAGGGCCATGCACAATCTAAAAGTTAAAATGGGGAGATGAGACAAGTGGTAGCAGAGGAATAAGTATGAGATTGCAGAGAGCTGATAACATGAGCTAACTGGAGACATCCGACCACGCCTGATGGAACAGTCTTCTCCAGTAGAAACAGCTCATCAAAGCCTCGTTATGAACCAGCTTCCATGGGACTCACAGTTTGGGCGTGTTACTGAAATGTTATATGTTGTGTTTAAAGTTTCAAAATTTTATGTACTCTCAGCCTATTAATTCCGTGTAGCACCTTCAGAAAGAGGGAATTTGGAGGGTGGACCAGGCTATTATACTGGACACTGGGGGGCGTGGCCTATGTATGAGGCATGCACTACCTTTACTTTTTTTCATTCTGTTAATGTTCTTTGCTGCTGTTGTGGACAGTAAAGGAAGGGATATGCAAATACGAGCCTCCGTGTCTTGTAATAAAATTACAATTAAAGGGCCTTGTTACAGTAGTGGATGTATATTTGGGCCTCAGGAAGAGAGATACATCGTTATTTAAAGGAATTTACAGCTAGGGGTGGCAAGCAGGGGGAGTAGGTGTAGACCAGACTAGCCATTTGATGTAAACAATTAAATATTTGCCAACCAAAATTATGTCAACCAGATTATTTATTACTACATGTGACTGCAAGTACAAAATATTAAAGTAGTAAACTATATGTAACAATGGTAGCTTTATTATAATAAAGTAATAATCTAGCAACAAAATGAAAGAAATCCAGTTGAATATCTTCTGCATCGTCCATACCTTAAAGCTGCAGTGTTCAAAATGAAAGGGCCTTGTTGCAGGGGTGGATGTAGATTTTAGCCAAACTAGTTAACACATACACTTAACATTTGCAGTATGGTTGTCAATCCAATATTTAATAAATAGATCTCTAAGAGGTTGATCAAATTCATTGCAAATTACATAATTTATATTCTGTCCAGTAGTGTGCAGTAGAGAGCTGTAGTTAAGCAGGTCCATCAACTCATTGCATTGTAAAGTCAGGATGTCAGTTTCAGTTTAATAGGGATTCACTTGTACTTTAAATTTGTGCTGACGAACAAATCTTTACAGCTACGTAAACTGACTGTTACAAGTTCATCCTGTTTAACAAAACTTGTTAAAACATGAATACATGTTTGGCTTTTCAACAATTGTAAAAATGCAAAGAAACTAAATGGAAGATTGCAAGAAATATCAAAATTATTCAGAAGTTTCAGCAGTTCAATAGATTAGGAGGGGCAATTAAATAAAACATGTTATAAAGTATTTAGTGATGAAACACAATCAGTAATAATGAGCAGAGGTTAGGTGCCTATAATAAGTAGAATACAAGGCAAAATACATTCAGTCTTTCTAACTAAATAAAATAATACACAATTTGGAAAAATAAAGACTGTTCTAAGGTTGTTAAGATAACTAGAGCGTTTGCAACTAAATAAACATTTTATAAACTGATGATATAATGATGAACAATATGTGTAATCCAGAATATATATTGTGTGACATAGTAATTAGAGATCAAATGGTGGGGAATAATTAGAGGGTTCAATTAATGTGTTTAAAAAGGAGATTTAAAGTGGTTATGGTGCCTGGAGTAAGTATGTGCTGAGTCTCTAGGAGTTTAAGCCCTTTGCTGCTGGATTAGGGAATCATTAAAAAGAGCTCCTGGCTGGCTAATGTCAATACCGTGCAAATTTTCATACACGGTATTACATTTTTGGGCTGAAAGAGGTCAACTAACACTTTAAGCCAATGAATGGCGGCTGGATTGGCTTATGGCGCCTGCTGCTTCTCAGCGTGTTAGCAGTACTGAGAAGAGTCTAGCAGGTACCCAGATAAGGGGGCAAGCCGTTGCTAAATTATATGCCCCATTACTGAAGAAACAGGCCAAAGTACTCCTGACAACAGAACCAGTGTAAAGGGCTATATATATATATATATATATATATGTATATATATATAGTGGTATGCATATTGTAACCTAGAATCTCCAGCAAGGACTCAAATACAAGACCTCTGTGAGGTAAGTCTTGATTGCTGTATATTAGTAAAATCAGACAAGGGATAGTGAAAAGGTGTTGGGATTTTAGTGAGTTCCATATGTTGTGATGAAATCCATAAAGTAGCAGTAAGTGTAGTAAGTGTAACAGTATTAATTTACGAGATTGTAGACGTAATTACAAAATTACATATAAAATGAGTATTAATCAGGGCCGGACTGGCCCACCGGGATACTGGGAAATTTCCCGGTGGGCCGTCGGCATCTGGGGCTGGGCAGGCAGCTGGCTCACCTGCGGCCGCAGGGGGAGCTCTTTGGCGGCCGCAGGGGGAGCTGGCTCTTCTGTCTCTGCTCCCTCTCCCCAGCGCGCCGCTTAATGAACCCGGGGCCAGGATATGATGTCATATTCCGGCCCCGGTCTCATTAAGCAGTGCGCTGGGGAGGGGGAGCAGAGACAGAACAGCCAGCTCCCCCTGCGGCCGCCAAAGGAGCTCCCTCATGCGGCCACCATCAGAGCTCCCCACAGGTAGAAATTGTGTGTGTCAGTGTGAGTGTATGTGTGTGTGTCTGTGTCATTTGTGTGTGTGTCATGGTGTGTGTGTCTGTGTGTGTCATGGTATGTGTGTCTGTGTCATGGTGTGTGTGTCTGTGTCATTTGTGTGTGTGTCATGGTGTGTGTGTCTGTCTGTGTCATGGTGTGTGTGTGTCTTTCTGTGTCATGGTGTGTCTGTCTGTGTCATGGTGTGTCTGTCTGTGTCATTGTGTGTGTGTCTGTGTCATGGTGTGTGTGTCTCTGTCATGGTGTGTGTCTCTGTGTCATGGTGTGTGTGTGTCTTTGTCATGGTGTGTGTGTCTGTCTGTGTCATGCAATATGTGTCTGTCTGTGTCACGGTCTCTCTGTGTCGTGGTGTGTGTGTGTCTGTGTCATGGTGTGTGTGTCTGTGTCACGGTCTGTCTGTGTTAAGGTGTGTGTCTGTCATGGTATGTGTGTGTTTCTGTCATGGTGTGTGTGTGTTTCTGCCTGTGTCATGGTGTGTGTGTGTTTCTGTCTGTGTCACGGTGTGTGTGTGTGTCTGTTTCATGGTGTGTGTGTGTCTCTGTGTCATGGTGTGTGTGTGTCTGTCTGTGTCATGCAATGTGTGTCTGTGTCATGGTGTGTGTGTCTGTCATGTAATGTGTGTCTGTCTGTGTCACGGTCTGTCTGTGTCATGGTGTGTGTGTCTGTATGTCATGCTGTGTGTGTCTGTGTCACGTGTGTGTGTCTGTGTCACGGTCTGTCTGTGTTAAGTTGTGTGTCTGTCATGGTATGTGTGTGTCTCTGTCATGGTGTGTGTGTGTTTCTGTCTGTGTCATGGTGTGTGTGTCTGTCTGTGTCATGTAATGTGTGTCTGTCTGTGTCACGGTCTCTCTGTGTCGTGGTGTGTGTGTGTCTGTGTCATGGTGTGTGTCGGTGTCACGGTCTGTCTGTGTTAAGGTGTGTGTCTGTCATGGTATATGTGTGTCTCTGTCATGGTGTGTGTGTGTTTCTGTCTGTGTCATGGTGTGTGTGTGTTTCTGTCTGTGTCATGGTGTGTGTGTGTCTGTGTCATGGTCTGTCTGTGTCATGGTGTGTGTCTGTCATGGTATGTGTGTGTATGTGTGTTTTTACTCACCTGTTTTTTCCCCCCACGTTGTGCTGGTCTCTCCTCGACTGGCCCTGCCTCTACGGCTGAGATCATCAAGCTTGATGATCTCAGCCAATCCGCACTGACACAAGAAGCACCTCTAGTGACCGTCTGAGTGTCTGTCACTAGGAAGCAATGTAAACACTGCCTTTTCTCTAAAAAGTCAGTGTTTACATTAAAAAGCCTGCAGGGACAGGCTATAGACACCAGAGCCACTACATTAAGCTGTGTGTGTGCGCGCCTGCTAGTGAGTGGGCTTGCTTGTGTGTGTGTGTGCCTGCTACTGAGTGAGCTTGTGTTTTTATGTCAATGACCTTATGTATATCAGTGAGATTGTTTGTCTATGAGGCTGTGTATCAATCATTTTGTGTCAGTGAGATGGTCTGTGTCTGCATGTGAGTATGCTTACGGTATAATTAAAAATTTTACTCTGAAAGGACCAATATTTTATATTAGAAAAAGATAGATATATATATATATATATATATATATATATATATAGCAAATTGCAAATATATATATATATATATATATATATATATCATCTAAAGTGGCAAGACATAGCCTTACATATTACATGCGACAATATATGGCGCAATGACTTATGAGGCTGGCATAGATTTTTTTTCCAGGGCTGCTTTGGAATCCCCAGTCCGGCCCTGGTATTAATCAATCATTAGAAGAGTTGGTGTAAAGATTATTTCACAGTGCTATGAAGAGTATAGAAGTGACACAATATATTCTTTGCAATGTCAAAAGAGTGAGGATAGAGTTACTGAGTTAGAGTCTTTCATTGTAACTTGGATTATTGTCCACAAGTGGGTATAGTGGGCAATAGCTAATAATGCGTTCATGCTAACACAGCACACTTTGTAAAGTCAGCACTGAGGGTCACTGGGAAGAAGGGGTGAGCTAATGGGTGTACACAGTGGGTAGTGCACCCAGAGTGACCCCTTTGAGGGCATATGTACTCTGTCAGCAACTCTTGTGATTTTTCTCTATGGTCAAGCACCAAACTAGTTTATTTACACGGTGCGTGGCTAAAACATGAACCCACCTTATCTATCGCACCAGCAACTCTTATCAGCCCTCAATTAGTTACATTCACCTGTCATGCATCCTGTTACCATTACTAAGCAACATTCACCCAGCCACACATTCTGACACATACATCCACTCACCTAGTCACATTCACACCACCTGCTGAATTCCATTAATTTACCAACCCAGTCATATTCATTCTTCCATTCACATAGAACACTCAACCTTTCACATCTTACTCATAACAAATATCCCTGTTCACATACTACTACCTACCTAGTCACTTATACCTACCAACTCACCCAGTCACATCCCACACCTAGCAACCTATTTATCCTCCAAACAATAAAATTCACCTAACCACTTACCAACCACTGCCTACATATATTATGCAAATTATGCTCACTCACACACACATTATATACAGGCCGTTAAAGGACCACTATAGGCACCCAGACCACTTCAGCTGTATGAAGTGGTCTGGGTGCCAGGTCCATCTAGGATTAACTCTGCCTGCTGTAAACATAGCAGTTTCAGTTTCAGCACTGCTATGTTTACAAATGGGTTAATCCAGCCTCTAGTGGCTGTCTCATTGACAGCCGCTAGAGGCGCTTCCGCTCTTCTCACTGTGATTTTCACAGTGAGAAGATGCCAGTGTCCATAGGAAAGCATTGAGAATGCTTTCCCATGAGACTTTCTGAATGCGCGTGCAGCTCTTGCCGCGCATGCGCATTCAGCCGATGACGTCAGAAGAGGGAGGAGAGTCCCCAGCGCCGCAGGAGTCCGGCGCTGGAAAAAGACAGGAATTTAACCCCTTCCTCTCCCTAGAGCCCGGCGGGAGGGGGGCCCAGAGGGTGAGGGGGACCCAAGGACACTATAGAACCAGGAAAACAAGTATGTTTTCCTGGCACTATCGTGGTCCTTTAACCCCTTAAGGACACATGACATGTGTGACATGTCATGATTCCCTTTTATTCCAGAAGTTTGGTCCTTAAGGGGTTAAACACACATTACATATAGCTACACATACACAAATTACATATACAGCCACATATATACATTTGTAAGGAATGTGCATGTTTAGGAATTGGAAAAGGAAAGTGTGTTCCACAAATACTTGCAGTGCTATAAATAATCATCTCTACTAGGATTACATTTCCCTGGATGTTTGAGGCAGTTTCTAGTGATGCTCTAAATTGTGAAAGGAGTGGGGAATAAAAAAGGACAGACCTCTCAAGGTAGAGGAACGAGATGCGTAAATAGAAGAGCGATTTAACCACATCCATATATGACATTGGAAAATCCTGCACTTAGGTGTCAGTCTGTGACACTTGGCTCACCCTTGCAGGGACGAGCGATCCTTAACATGTTAAAGGGAAACTGTCACTTTCTCTATACTGACTGCCAAGTGCAAAATATAGAGCTTATAATAATGATTGACAGGGAGCTTAGATGGAGGCAATCAGTTAGAGGGTAGAGGTGTAGATCTCTGTATTTAATGTTATTTTTCACACCTCACATACATATATATATATTTTAAATATTGGGATAAGCAAACATAATATTAAAAATCCTAGGAAGTAGGATTGCCAGAATGCAACACTTAGATCTGACAGAGGTGCATGTCTTGAAATCACATATTGTAGACAAGAACACACATATGACCAGTCGCCCTGTGAAATCCTATAGACAGGAGCATCTGTTGTTCAGTGTCATGATGTGTAGCGTGTAAGACATCTAGAATCTTGGTAGTATTTTCTTTGGCTTCCTGACAAGGTACAAACCCTGCCCAGTCTGGAAAACCCTAAGAGAAAATATGTCACTTATGTCAACTCAAGTATTTTTATGTCTAAATTGAGAATGAAACATGTATGTAACTTTTAAACATAAATGTCCTTCTTTGTGTTTTACTTGTAGCTTATATATGTATATTTAGGTGAATAAATGTACCATTGATGAATGTTATTTTTGCCATTAAAGTATCTGGACAGAATATCATGTTGTTGTTTTTTTAAAAATTTTTTTTATATATATATATATATATATAATATACATGTATTAAATATAATAGAATATTTATGTTGTATAAGTTGTATTGCAAGGTATAGAAATCCTCGAAATCTTTGCTCAGAGCAGATCAACTAACTTCATATGGTGATAGGGACATGTATAAGTCGAGAATTTTTGATTTTTGGTTTTAGTACAAGCTGGTGACTTCTTACTGTGCTCACAAAAGTATTTTTTAGTTTTGCCTTTTTTTTTTCTCCAATTCTACCACTTAGCAGTTATAACTTAGTGTGGCCTAATACACATGCGGTGTCTGAATATGTTTATAAAGATTGCAACGGGGACATTAAAGCAGTAATACTTACTGCTCGACTGGGTATACTATCGAACAGGGTATACTATCATAACCTATCTGTTTCTCTCTTCTCTTATCTGTGCCTTCAGGTAGACTACGCAAGCAATATACGACTGGCTTTGTTGTTTTATGGATGTATTGTTTTGGTCTCTAATCACTTGCCTAATAGCTGGTGTGTTCACTATACTAGCTTAGTATCACTGTAAATCTTCATCTAGTTTTCACGATACATAGATGACATTGTCCTTCTGTAAAGTTCAGATGTGTCGTTTTTTTCCATGACAGGTGTGCCTTTAAGCTGTTTTGTAGAGCTTCCTGCATCTATGCACTAATATGCCTCAAGCAGTAGTTCAGGTGTGTCATTTTTGGCATGACAGGCACTCTTTTAGCTGTTCTGTAGAGCGTCCTGCAACTACGCACTAATAGGCCTCAACAGTTTCAGCCTGCTGGAATGGTTTGTGATTGATTGTCACATGCTGATTACACACAGGTAAGTATCAAATGCATTGTAAACCACTATAGCAAATTGTATAGAGCATAATAC
Source organism: Pelobates cultripes (assembly GCA_933207985.1). Taxonomy (NCBI): domain Eukaryota; kingdom Metazoa; phylum Chordata; class Amphibia; order Anura; family Pelobatidae; genus Pelobates; species Pelobates cultripes. Next base: position 91,490,419 of record OW240913.1, read on the forward strand.
GTTACAGCAGGTCAGGTGACTGCCTATTCACATAAATATTAAACATGGCTTAATTGTTATTTCAGCTGTGCGGTTAACAAGTTAGTGCTAGTGAAACTGATCCTCTGGACATACTTTTTCAGTCCCAATGTAGTGCCACTCTGTCATTTGCAACTTGATAGTTTGGCACATAATGCTAATATAAATTCTAATATGTCCAATTTGCTGTGCCAGGAAACATTAGTATTCACAAATGTGATGTAAGTGGCATACCTAAAGCTGATCCGCTAGCAACAGAAAATCCTTTAAGCTCTGTAAACATTTTAACAACTGTTTGTTTAGTCCTCATCCACCATGGTATCAACACTAAATCAAAGAGTTTGGTTACCATAATACACGTAAACATTGATTTCTCATACTCATATAACTGTGATATAATGACCTCCATACATCCCTTTCCCCATTTAATGTATTCATGGTTAATGTAGTAACAGACTTCAATTTGAAGGTGGGACGATTACTTTATCTAACTGGGGCTCCCAGCTTAACCTGACTTGTAGGATTATCCTGCCAATTAGTTTATTATTTGGTGGAAGACGATATGACCTTGCAACGTCAGCAAAAAGACTGCAGAAGGAATGAGCACAGAGGGTTGTAAATTATCTGTAACAAGAGAAAGGGACTGCATGTGAATGCGAATTAGTTAGATGCATCACTTCCACTCCTTTCTTAGAGGACACTCATGTTGGTCCATGTTGTATTTCTAAGAGCACAAGAAAGCCATCAAAGATGTTACTTACATTAGACGGCGTAAGAGAAAGCAAGATGATAATAAAGTACCAATTCAGATAGTTATCTACTAAGCTGCTGATTTCTTAATTTTGATCTATCAACTGTTTAGTAGACAGCTCCCTAATTTGCTGTCCTTACGTGGGATTGTCATATTTAAAAATAACAAATAAGGGAGTTATCTGCTAAACAGTGCCATAATTTGGTATCTTTAAATATGACAATCCCACATTAGGGTACCAGTTTTATTTAGGAAGGTATCAACTAAACAGCTGAAATATCAAAATTAAGAACAGCCCTTGTCTTTATTTTGTTCTGTCAGTTGTTTAGTAGATACCTCCCTAATATGCTGTACTTAAAGGGGCACTATAGTCACCAAAACCACTACAGCTTAATCTATATATATAATGTATATATATGTTCCTGCAGGCTGGGTACTATAAACACTACTCTTTAGAGAAAAGGCAGTGTTTACATTTGCTGCCTATCAACACCTCTATTGTCAATCACTTGTGCTTCCTAGTCCAGTGCTGCATACAGGGCATGGAGACACTGAACGTTCCCCATAGAGATGCACTGATTTAACACATCTCTATGAAGAGATGCTGATTGGTGCAGCACATCGTTTTGTCGCTCATGCTCAATAGATTCACAATAATTTCCTATGGGAAAGCATTGGATTGGCTTAGATCATCATGATTGATTATCTGCATGGATTGATTGTGCATTAATTGCTTTGCAGACAAGCTTAAAATATGTACATTTAAACATTTTTTATTTTTCACTTATTCATTAGTTTTGGAAATTAAAAGCTTTAAACATTATACAGTAACTGGTATCTTATTTCACACAGATCTGAAATGTAAGTATAAAAGCAAAAATGCAATTTTTCTCACATTAGGTAGGTATGGCAAATATTTGCCCCTTACACAAGTATTAAGGCCATTTGGCCTGTAATTGTGGGAGGGGCTTAAATTAAATTACTTCCCTATATAAGGTACACCCCTTACCTGACTCCATACCGATCAAGGTCAGCATCTGAATGACCCTCCCATCCACTCCTCATTCAACACTTTCTTTTTCCTTCTATTTTCTTTACTTTCATTACTCCTTGGTGGGCCCTCTTTATTTACAGGCCTACCGTATTGTCAGTATCTGCACACCCAAACCGACTTTGCTCTTTTTATACTATCCTACGTTCTTACTTGAACCCTACTCCATATACAGCTATTTGCCCCTTACACAAATATATATATATATATATATATATATATATAAAAATAAATATATATATATAGTCAAAACCTTTGCATATAGGTATTTGCAAGGACCCCTAGGGACATTGAAACTTCCTGTCAGTTCTAATTAGATGTTTTATACTGTTATGATTCAACTAAAAACTATGGTGTATATATGTTTGTTTTTTTTGTTTTTTTTGTGAATATGATTTTTATTCATTTTGCGTATATTAATGTTCAGTGAGACGCGCAGGTCTCCATTGCATGCTATTATAAAAGGTAACAAGTTAGGCTCGCAGGCCCCATCACAGAAGGACTCGCAGGTCCCCATTTTCTGGTATTTACATTTGTTTGGGAATATAAGTTAAATAACGTTTTCATGAACTGGGTGAACATAATGCTTTGTAATCGTCCTTGAACCGGATTAATCAGTCTTTGATTAGGTGTCAGTGTTTGTAGGCTACCCCTATGGCCCCTGTCAACGGCGTCTCACAGGGCCCTGTGTCCTTAGCTATGTGGCATCGTCCGTGGTGGACTTGTGTTGTCCCCCGTTATTACTATCGGTGTTTCCCGTGTTTAACCAGGGGTATGGTGGTATTGCGGGTAGAGGGTACCCTTACCTTGGGTGTGTGGATACTGCATTAGCCGTGTCATTGCTGGGCCTATCCAGGGTTACCTCAGGTATTCGCATGTTTTGGCTTTGGGGTGACGTCCCGGGCTGGTCTGGATGTATGTACCAGCTTGTGTTTGTTGATCGTTCCTAATTATGGTTTCCCTTGTCGCTATGGGTGTGGTGGGGATGATTCAGTCAATGATGATGCTCGGGTATTTCGAAGGGGGCAAGAGGGGGGGAATGCGTCTGGGTGGGAAGAAAGGAAGAAGGGGGGGGGGTAGTTCCGTCCAGTTCGTCTGTCGGCCATCTAGCGTCGTCTGGGGTGTGTGTTCTGAGTACTATCTGTCTGTGTCGTGGTTTCCGTTAGTGTTAGGCCTGAGTTCTAATTGGAACTCTTCTTTTGCCGTCTCTAGAATCCAGTGCGTCCAGATGCTCATGTAGGTAGTGGGTGTACTGTTGGCCGTCATGGTCAGTTCCTCTATCGACCTTAGTTCTTCCATTTGGCTAAACCAGGTCGAAAGTGATGGTGTAACTGTTTGTTTCCAGAATTGGGGGAGCACTCGTTTGGCCACGTTAAGTATTCTAATGGTCATGGATTTTTTGTATTTGGAGTGGGGAACTGTTGTGTGGTGTAGGAGCATCGCTGCCGGTTCCGAGGGGGGGCGCGTCCGCGAACTTCTCTAGCATTTTGTGTATCCTCTTCCAGTATGGTTGGATCAACGCGCAATCCCACCAGATGTGTTTCGTGGTGCCTACCTCTCGTTCACTTCTCCAGCAGAGTCTGGAGTGGTCTGGGTTTACGTGGTGAAGGAGATGTGGTGTCCTATACCAATGTGTTAGAAGCTTGTAGGCCGTTTCCTGTGTTTTGCTGTGAATGGAACAGTGGTGTGTAAGGTAGCAGACGCTTTCCCATTCTGCTTCTGTTAGTGTGTTACCCAGGGCTGTCTCCCATTTTCCCATGAAGAGTGGTGTCTCGGACGGGGTTTCTGATTGGTGCATGGAATAAATGATGGACACTCCGTATGGGAGCGGGTCTGGGTGTGAGCTGACCACTTCTATCGTGGTCTGGTCTCTGGCCAGTGCTGGTCCCTGCGGCAGGGAGTGGACGTAATTGGTCAGTTGGGCATGTCGGAAGCGGTGCATAAAGGTCAGGGGCGTCTCTCCCATCAAGTCCGTTAGTGTTGTACATTTCCCACCTTGGAGGAAGTGGTGTAGGCGTGGGGTTCTGTCTGGGAGGATGTGTTTGAGGATTCCAGGGTCCAGACCCGGCGGGAAGTCCTCGTTGTGTGTCAGGGGCAGGAGCAGGGGGGAGGGGTACGGTGCCATATTCCCCTTCTTTGCGGCCTTCCTCCAAACTCTCATAGTGTGTCTCGTGTATATGGACATGTCACCTCTATCGGTTGTGTCTCGGCCCCAGGGAAGGCCCGAGATCGGTCTGCCTGCTTCTGCCTCTTCCACTGTCTTCCATAGTTTGTGAACTCCGTCTTTAGACCACTCCATGATTCTCTGCAGGTGTGTGGCCACGTAGTACTGGTGGAAGTCTGGGAGGGCTAGTCCCCCTTTGTCTTTAGGACGTGTCAGTGTGGAAAATTTCACTCTGGGCCTCCCCCCGTTCCATACGTATTTTATCATTTCTTTTCTGAGTGTGTTAAAGAAGGGGCCTGGTATGACAGTGGGGATGGCCTGGAAGAGGTATAAGAGGCGCGGAAGGAAGTTCATTTTTATGACCTGCACTCTCCCGAGCCACGATATGTGCGGGTAGGACCATTCCCTCAAGTCTCGTTGGAACGTGTGCAGTATAGTGGCGAAGTTGTCCCTATACAGGTCTCTGCTCTGCTTGGTCAGCCATACACCTAAGTATCTAATTTTTTGTTCGGCCCATAGAAAGGGGAAGCTGCGTCGTAGCGGGTCTGCGTGTGTGGCGGGGACGCTAACATTAAGGATGTAGGATTTGCCGTAGTTAATTTTAAGGTTAGATATAGCGCCAAATGTCCGCAGGTCTTTCTGGATGTTTGGAAGGGTGATCTCGGGGTTGGTCACCACAAAAAGTAAGTCATCCGCGTACGCCGCTACCTTGTGGTGTATTTGGCCTGTCGTCCGGCCCGTTATGTCTGGGTTGTGGCGGATGTGTGTGAGGAATGGTTCCAGGGCGAGAGCGAACAGAAGCGGCGAGAGGGGGCACCCCTGTCGCGTGCCGTTGTGTATGGTAAAGGTCTCAGTCAGCGCCCCGTTAACTAACACCTGGGCCGTCGGTGCTCGGTATAGCGCCTCTATCCAACGTCTAATGTGGGGACCCAGCCCCATGTGGGATAGCTGTCAGGAAAGTGACAGGGATCCAATACGCAGAGTGCGCACAGAATGAGGTACGTATACCGGACCTTAGAATGGCCGGACTAACGTAAGGACAAAGCAAGAATAGTCAAAAGGTAAGCCGAGGTCAAGGGAGCCGGAGGACAGGTAAGCGAGATACAAGCCAAGCCAAAGGAGAGGAGAGGACAACAGGACAAAAGACAAGCAAGGGTCAAAACCGGAAACACAAGATAAAGAACGCGCTGAGTGACTAGCAAGCTAGAACCACGACAGGGCAATGAGCAGTAGTAAAGGCTTCCTTTAAATACCCTGTTACCTAAATAGAGACCACGCCCCCAAAAGGTCCGGAATAGCGGTTCCCGGCACTTTATGCAAATGCCGACGTCATGACGTCGACGCTAGGCCGCGTCATAAAAGGGGGAGGAGCTAGCGCGGCCGGCGCGAAAACGGCCGGAATATGCCGAAATGCTAGGCAGGGAGGCCCTAAGCAGAGAGGATGTCCCCTGATACATCACCAACAGGTACCAGCGCCCTAAGAGGAAGTCCAGTTTCACTTATCGAAGGCCTCTCTGCGCCCGCGGACAAGCAGGAGGCCTCCGGCCCCAGGCCCCTCACCTCCGCGGCATAAGTGTGAGCGCTCTTATGGTGTTGTCGCGCGCCTCGCGTCCTGTCACAAATCCCACCTGGTCGGGGTGGACCAGAGATGGGATATGTTTGGTGAGGCGCACCGCCAGGATCTTGGCTAGTAGCTTAATGTCGCAATTGATTAGCGATATTGGTCTGTAATTCCCGCAATGCTCTCTGTCTTTGCCGTCCTTGGGTATGATGGTGATATGGGCTGTCAGGGCTTGGGTAGGGATGTGGTCTCCTTCTCGTATCGCGTTAAATGCTTCCACCATGGGTGGGTAAAGATCGTCGGCGTAAGTCTTATAGTATTTTACCGGTAAGCCATCCGGCCCCGGGCTTTTGCCCGGTTTAGTGAGTTTGACTGCTCGCTCTAATTCCTCAACGGTTATGGGTTCGTCAACCAGGTCAGCGACTTCTACGTCTAGGGTCGGTATCGGGTATTTAGTCAGGTATTCCTGAATCGAGCGGTGAAGGTGTGCCTTAGCCAGTTCGGTTGTCGGTTGTGGGAGTTCGTATAGCTCAGTGTAGTATGTACGGATCGCTCTCATGATATCAGTCGGGAGACGGTGTAGGGACCCCTGTTTGTCTCTGATCTTGTCGATGTATGTGTGCTGTCTCCGTTTCCTCAGCATCGTAGCGAGGAGCTTACCACTCTTGTTCCCATGTAGGGTAAAGAAGGCCTTATTTCTAAGTGCCTCCCTGTGGTGTTTGGAATGCAGTATGGTCGCTAGGTCCCTCCGCAGTTGTAGGAGTCGGGTCTGGTGTGTGTGGTCTGGGTCGCGTTTGTTTTGTTCGTCCGTTTTGTGTATGTCATCTAGTAGGGCGGTCAGTCGAGCTTCGGTTTGTTTTTTTAGTATTGCCCCCTGTTGGATATAGTGACCTCTTATCACACTTTTGTGTGCCTCCCAGCGTATCGTCGGCGATGTCTGCTCCGTCATGTTGGTGGCAAGGTACTCTCTGATTTTATCGCCTATAAGGGTCGTGACTCCCGGGTGGGAGAGTAGGTATTCATTGAGTCTCCATTTCGGAGATGTGGGGCGAAATAGTGGTGACTTTATTTTGAGGGAGACAGGGGCATGGTCCGACCATGTGGCTGTTCCGTTCTCGACGTCAGTTACCAATGAAAGGTCGTAGTGTGAGGTGTATATGTGGTCGATGCGGGAGTATGAGTTGTGCGGATTGGAATAGAAAGTGAAGTCTCGGGCGTCTGGGTGGTGGGCCCTCCAGCAGTCGACCAGTCGGTGGTCCCAGAGTAGGGATTTGATGCCTTGCAGTTGTTGGTTGGGGATATGTGAGGTGCCCGTTGAGGTGTCCCATGACGGTTCTAATGCGACATTAAAGTCCCCCCCCAGTATGAGAGTCCCTTCTTTGAACGCCTGGAGCTTGTGGAGTGTTTGTTTGAGGAAGTGTCGTGTGTTTGGGGCGTATATGGTTGCGAACGTGTACTGACGGCCTGCTATTTCCCCCTTGAGGAATAGGTACCTGCCTTCATCGCCCGACAAGCAGCCCCCCTCCTGGAACGGCACCCTCTTATGGAAAAGTATTGCTGCTCCCCTAGCTTTCCCCCCGTGGTAGTCACTGTAGAATCCTTGTAGTGTTGGTTTGTTAGTTTGGGTCTGGCCCCTTTCTGAAAGTGTGTTTCCTGCAACATGACTATCGAGGCCCTTTGTTTATGAAAGTCTCTCAGTGCTCCTGATCTCTTCTCTGGTTTGTTCAGGCCTTTGGCATTGATCGTGAGAATATGCAGCGGGGCGGGAGTCAGTGTCATGTCGTTTGGTCAGTCGGCTGTTGGGTGGTACTGTATGGGTGTCGTTGTCCAAGTCCCTGCTGCGTGTGTGTACCAGGTATGGCCTGTTCGTCGTGGTCAGTTTGAGGACAAGGTGTCAGGGTTCAAGGTGGGGTAGAGAGAGGGATAAGGTATCGTGGGATTCGTGGAGATTCTCTGTGATCTCCAATGGGTGTGTTCCGGTCACGGGACCGTTAGGTGTAGACGTCGGGGAGTTTCAATCCACGGTGCCACCAGTGGCTCCCGTGAGTGACTCACCGTCTGAGTGACGTCTCTCCTACTGGGCAGTGGTAGGGTGTATCGGTGTCGGTCTTCCGTACGGCCAGTCGGGTCCCATGTCGCCCCTTTTTGGCTCCCGGATGCTACGTCAATGGGATGTGATGGTCTTCCCCGCCTCGGGGTGTGTTGGCTCGAGAGCCGGCGTGTGTGTTGCACAGCATGTCTGTTCAAGGTACCGTAGTAAGGCATAAATGTAACAATAACATATAGATTAAATTCACAACAGGTGATAACAAGTAGTTGACATTTCTACCATGGTGCAGGGCTGCACTTCCACCCCCTCCCCCCCGCTCCCCTCTCCCTCCGTTGGGTGGCTTATCTAGCGTGAGCAAACCGTCCCTCGTTCCTTTACTCTCTGGGGTTGGGGGCACCCTCATCCGGGGTCAGGGCGAGGGCACTCGTGTCTCTGGAACCGTTTTAATCAATCTGGGTGTGCTCACTCGGGTGGTCGCTTACGTGTCCGTGCCCTCCTTGTCACATGTCTAGAGCGTGTGGCTGATCTATGGGCTAGTCTGGATTGTGTGGCCTGGTTGCGACCTTACCCTCCTTCCCCACCGTATCTTATCAGCGTCCCCACCCCGGGTGTGCCCCGCCGGCGCCGTCCCCCGCCTGCTCCCCGAGGTTCATCACAGGGTAGGCGAACGGCAGCGGCCGGGCCCAGCCGGGGGGGTGGCGCCCCCCTGATCCCCTAGACCCAAGTGTGTGGGCCTGATGTTGCTCGTCTCCCTTGCCCCTTGCATTATTATAGGAAGATCAAATTAGTCCAGTAGGCCACAGGGCACCGCACGGACGGGCCCCTGCGGCCCAGGGGCGCCCCCCGGTGCTTCTCTGCTGGTGTGGCTGGACGTGTCTCTTGTGGGAGGTGCCCCTGCGGTTGTGTGGCCCAGTGGAGGCCGCTCCCACCCCTCTCTCCCGCAACCTTTGTGTCCCCACCCCGGGTGTGCCCCGCCGGCGCCATCCCCCGCCTGCTCCCCGAGGTTCATCGCAGGGCGGGTGAACGGCGGCGGACGGACCCAGCCAGGGGGGTAGACACTCCTTATTCTCCTAACCCTATATATGTGGATCAGATGTCCCTCGTTACCCTTGCACCTTGCGTTATCATAAAAAGGTTAAATTAGTCCATTAGGTCACAGGGCTCCGCATGGCCGGGCTCCTGTGTCCCAGGTGCGCCCCCCGGTGCTTCTCTGCTTATGTGGCTGGGTGTGTCTCCCGTGGGAGGTATACTTGATGTTCGGAGGGGTCAGCGCATTGTGTCCATAGTCTCTGGATCTGGTAATCGGGTATGGAGGTGTGTGTCTGGTCCACGGGTGGGTCGAGGTGAGGCCCAGGATGGAAGGTAGGTGGCGCGCAGTCCCTTATATGTTGGCGCCCATGGGGCACGTGGTCTGCTGTCTAGTTCGTCGTGGCCTGGTGGGCTGTTGCGACTGGCGGTGTGCTTCGGGTGAAAACTCGTAGAAGGACATCGGGTCTGGCCAGGTCAGCTGTATGTGCGGTAGTTGTAGTTCCCGGGCAATGTCCCTCATATCGCCGTCGTTCTGCACTGTGAAGGAGCCGGTGCTTGTGGTGACCTGTATGCCGGTGGGGAAGTTCCACCGATACCTGATCTTGTTGGCTTGTAGTGTGCGTGTAAAAGGGCGCAATGCCCGTCGGTACGCCAGGGTCGCTGGAGATAGGTCCGGGTATAGTTGTATTTCCGCGCCATGATGAAGGATTTGTTTTTTATCCCTAGCGCTCTTCAGGATGTCTTCCTTCACTTGAAAGTGTAGTAAACAGCATATCACGTCCCTTGGGGGGGACTCCGGAGGGCCTCTGGGTCTGAGGGCTCTGTGTGCCCTAACAAAATCAATAGGCGTCGTGTTCGGCCGCTGTAGGAGGGAGTTGAAGATTTCCGTGAGGGAATCTCGTATTGGGGTTGTCTGGTCAAGTTCCACAGGCAGGCCCCGAATTCTGATATTCTGCCGCCTCCCCCTATTATCGAGGTCTTCCATGTGGAGGGCCATTTGGCGCAGTTGTAGCGTCTGCCGCTGTATTACGTTTGCGGTGGCGTTTTGTGCTGATGTCACGTGGTCACAGTCTGCCTCCAACAATGCTAGCTTATGGTGTAGCCCCTGCCTGTCCTCCCTCAAGGCATGGAGTTCCCCTGTTATGGACTTGTGAAGGGCGGCATTTGCCTCTTTAAGGTCAGCTTTCGTGGGTAGGTTGCTCAATAGGGATGCCCAGTCCAGCTGGGATGGGGGTAGGTCAGGTGTAAGTAGTACCTGTTCGTGGTGTCTGCTGCCTGGTGAGGTCGGGCGGGCCAGGCCCGAGGCCTCTGAGTCACTAGAGGCCTGAGAGACGTGATCCGCTTGGGTCAGGAGGTATTGTCTCATGCCCGGCGTCTGGGACCCCCTGGGAGTGTTGGCGGCCGCTGCCGCTTGCTGTTGCCGGTTTGTTTTGCCCATTTTGCTGTGTGTGGGGCTAGTGAGGCGGGTAATAGTGCAGAGCCTGCAGGGAGCTTCGGGTTCACGCCGCCATTCCGATCGGCGTCCAAGCCACGCCCCGGTGTATATATGTTTTACTTTCTAATATACATTGATTAGCCACAGCATTAAAACCACTGGCAGGTGAAGTGAATAATGTTTATATATATATATATATATATATATATATATATATATATATTAGATATATTAGGCAGTTAGTGAACAGTCAGTTCTTTAATTTAATGTATTCTAAGCAGGAAAAAAATGGGCAAGCGAAAATATCTGAGTGACTTTGACAAGGGCCAAATAGAGAGCATGTCTAAAAGGTATGTGCGGTGTACCTAGTATGTAGTGGTGCATGGAAGGACAACCGACTCATATAACTGAAAACCGTAATGCTGGCCATGATAGAAAGGTGTCAGAACACCCAGGCCTCACAGTTTGCTGCGTATGGTGTTTTGTAGCTGCAGACCGGTCAGAGTGCCTCTGATGACATTAAAATCAACAGTAGACTATAGAGCAATGGAAGAAGGTTGTCCGGTGAATTCCGTTTTGTTTTAGATCAGATGGATTGCCGGGTTTGTGTGTGTTGTCTACCTGAGATTATATGGCAACAGAATGAGAAGAAGGCAGGCTGGTGGGGGCAGTGTTATGTTCTGGGAAATTTTCTGCTGTGAAACCTTGTTTCCTGGTATTCATGTGGATGTTACTTTGACATGCACCGCCTACCTAGAGATTGTACTACTTACACGCCTTCATGGCAATTGAGTTCCCTAATAGCAGTGGCCTTTTTCAGTAGGATAAAGCACCCTGCCACACTACAAATATTGTTCTGGACATATTGTTTTATTGTTATGGACCTTGTTTTGTTACATTTAAAAATTGTCTGACATAGGCCTCAATTTAATATTTTGGATAAGGTTTCAAATAATTTAGTATTTGTGGATAAACTTGTAAAATATTTTCTTCAAAATATTAAAATATAAAAAAAATAAAAAAATATCAAAATATGAAATAAAAGTTTATCCAAAAATATTCAATAATTTGCAAAGTTTATCCAACAATATTAAGTTGAGGCCATAATGTCATATCCTCCTACTCTGCAGAACTTTGCAATTAGATTAGACTCTATCTCTGATTGAGGGAGGCTTTTCCCAGAGAACCATGTTGTTTAGTATACGAGTTCTTTTCGAAGGCAAGACACAAGTTTACTGACATGAAGTTCCTCCTCCTCCTTCCTTATACTTTTATGTTGTTGTTTTTTGCTATAGAAGCTTGTTGTGATAAGTATCTTCATTCACCCATTTTTACATAATGTGATTTTTACACCAAACGATTTCTAAAAATGATCAAACTCAGCTATAATAACATCTTTTGCCTAAATTTTTAAAAATTAATTCATTAATTTTTTTGATGTGTTTGGTAATGACAAAAATAGCATAATAGCATAATATACACTGGGAATTCTGCATATCAGTTGAAGTGTAAATAAGAGGCACATTTTTGTTTTTATAATTACAAGAAAAGAAAAAAGGGCAAGAAAAACAGTGCAGTTGACTTAAACATTAGGGTATTAGGTAATCAAGCTATGTGCACTGAGAGTAAATAGAAGTTAGCTGAAGAATGTCAGACAGCTTAGCAAGGAGTAAGAATCCCTAGGAGTCCCCTCCCTCCCCCCAGACAGGCTATATTTGAGAGAAGTACAAGATACCTGTTCAAATAGCGGATTCAGTATCTTCTCTACTGGTTTCAAAGATAGGTAGACTCTGGTTTAGTTGTTAATTCATGTCTTGCACTGTTCGAAAATAGACCCACCATAGGAGTCTCAGACGGAGGCCTGATAGCCTACTCCAGTAGTAGTTTGTAGTCATTGTGTGGTAATCGGGCAAGTCCTGTGTGATCAGTGGGGTTTTTTTTTGGTGGTGTGGGATATATCCTCAATTTATGCACTGCTGGCATCACAATGGGTTGAAATCACTTCTACGTGCCATTCAAGCCCCGGCGTGATGCTGGCTCTCCTTTTGCCCAGTGGCTGTCCGCGGGCTTGTTGCAGCTGTCAGGTGCCTCGGTACTGCAGATCGTAAGTGTGCCTTCATCCTCCAGGACTTGAGTAGATGATCCAAGCGGGGAAGGACTTCAGAGATACCTCTGTAGGGGTCATGGGGGCACGTGGCACTCACCATCTCGAGTGCCTGTTGTGTGTATCACTGGTATTACTCTATCCTAATTTTCCTTGATCTTTTTTCTGCTTTTGACACTGTTGATCATCAACAGCTTCTTCTCATTTGCCATTATCTTGGTTTACGAGATACTGCTCTCTCCTGGTGCTCCTCCTACCTCTCCCAGCGCTTTTTCAGTGTTTCTTTCTCTGGCTCTGCCTCTTCTCCCCATCCCCTCTCTGTTAGTGTCCCCCAAGGTTCAGTCCTTGGTCCCCTACTGTTCTCCATTTATATTGCCTCCCTTGGTAAACTCATCAGCTCCTTTGGCTTCCATTATCATTTATATGCAGTTGACACGCAAATCTATCTGTCCTCTCCTGATCTCTCTGCCCATCTTCACTCTTGTCTCTGACTGCCTCTCTGTGATTTCCAATTGGATGGCTGCTCACATCCTTAAACTCAACCTGTCCAAAACAAAAATTCTGGTCTTTCCTCCCTCAAATGTTGCTACTTCCATATCTGTTTCCCTCCAAGTCAACGGTGCCACCATCACCTCTACCTCACAGGCTCGCTGCCTAGGTGTTCTCTTTGACTCCAACCTCTCCTTCACCCCTCATGTCCAGTCGATCTCCAAGTCCTGCCGCTTCCATCTCAAATACATAGCTCACATCCGCCCCTATTTAACACCAGACGCGGCTATGGTGCTAGTCCATGCCGTTGTTCTTTCTCGTCTTGACTACTGCAATCCTCTTCTCAGTGGAGTTACATGTTCCCAGATTGCACCGCTTGCAATCTATTATGAACGGTGGCAAGGCTCCTTTTCCTGTCCGCCCGCACCTCCCATGCCTCACCCATCTGTCAGTCCCTACATTGGCTTCCAGTGAGATATAGGGCTCAATTTAAGATTTTGGTGCTTGCTTACAAGTCCCTACATAATGCTGCTCCAACTTACCTATCCTCCCTAATACACAAGTATGTACTGTCGAGGCCCCTGCGCTCTGCCGAACACTATCCTCTCTATCCTCTGTCCGTAATCCCACATCTGACGCTCACCTCCAAGACTTCTCCAGGGCTGCACCTTTTCTTTGGAACTCCCTTTCCTTATCTGTTAGACTTTCACCCAGTCTCCACTCCTTCAAAAAATCTCTGAAAATGCTCTTCTTCAGGAAAGCATATCATTTAAACTGTTAGCGGATTTTCATCCCCCCCCCATGACTCCTCTCCTGCAACTGTCAAAAATGACCTGCTAACCCCTACTTATACCCTTTGTGTCACTACCCCACTCCCACTAGCATTTAGCTAATTGAGCAGGGCCCTCAACCCCTCTGTTCCTGTGCGTCCATATATCTGGTTACAATTATGTGTATGTTAGACCCACCCATTGTACAGTGCAACAGAATTTTGCTGGCGCTATATAAATAATAAAATAATAATATGTTGCGTGCCCCCAGAGTAACACTGGAGCCTCCTGAGAGTAGACCGTGTTCACCCCCACTGGTCCAAAGGAGGGGAATGGGGCACCAATCGACAGCATGGGCTCAGGGTGGAGATCAGCCACTTCTCCACCCTTCTGGATCCACTAGGCCAACAAGCCAGCTTACAGGTCTCCAGTAGAGTGGACACCCAAAGACATCAGAACACGCTTCAGAATCTCCCCTATCAGTTCAGGATCACTGGCAGGGCAGTTGGAGTCAACTATGTGGTGATAATTTGCCAGAATAGCTGTTAGATACATTAGTTTGTGTGCCACAGCTCATAGAAGATGTGTATGTGCGACATGGCAGTCAGGCCCCGCCCCCCTTTTACCTACGTTTTGAATCCAGTTTTCCATTCACCACAATTCAGTGTTTAGTGAATAAATCCTTAGTATAATAACTTGGAAGAGAATTCTAAATCCTTTTGTAAAATAATTGTAAGGAGTCATTGTAATAGTTTATTAAACAGTTCCTGAGGTCAGCTCATTTGTACATTTCAGAAGGATTTAAAAATAATTTCAAAGTCTCAATGCAGGTTCAATGGTTTTGAAAAAACTGCTAAGATTTGTCAAATGTGAACACATGAGATAGATGTTTTATGCACTGTTAATTATGTTAAACTTGTATTGACATGATGAGTTCACTTTAATTTTCAGTTATTCAACCCAAAAAAGGGGAAGCTTCTTTTTTGTATTTTGTAGCTTAATTTGATGGAAACCATGTAACAAATGCATCATCAGACACTTAACAAACCCCACTCATAAACAAATAAATTATTTTAAGAATTTGAACATGTATAGTGTGAATAAACAAAACAGCTCACTGTCATATGTACGAAAATCAGTTTCCAATTATGTACCGATTATTCCATCCATTGATGGGTCTGCTAGCGAAGACAAAATATTAATATCAAGACAAAAAGTGAAAATTTAAACTCTCCCACCTAGAATTGTTTAGGAGGTTCCTACTTTCCATTGCTAGAGAGGTCTTTATCATTAAAAAAATAAATAAAAAGGTGTAACTCTCCTTGTAACTAAAAAATATATTTCAAAATATGTCAGAGTGATGTTCATCAAATTTGTTTGCTTATCAGCAAAGCCTGTCATAACTTTATATAACTGCTTCAAGTGAATTGAAAAACAAATTACAAATTTTGGCGGGAAAAAAATGCCAAAAAGTCGTTGACTTGGAAAGATTGACCAATTTAGCTACAATCATGACTTTGCTATGTTACCTTGAGTTTTGCAATTTTGTTTTCAATCCACTAGTTCAGGTTTGGGAATAAACCTCTAAGTATTCACTGAGCCATATAACCAAGCACATTGATAGGACATACGCAGAACAGTGCAATTGGTAATTATACTTTCTAATGTCTTTGCCAAACAGTACACACTTGTCCTTTGATCCCCCTATGCTTAAAAAAATAATTACATAATTTTCAAAACACTGTCAGATAATCTTTTTTTCTCGCACACAGAGTGCTCATTATCAGCCATGAATTGCCAAGGAAGTGCATCGTTTGCACGAAACAGTCCACTAAGGACAAATTACTAATCGTTAAATGATAAAAACTGCTCTTCTGCAAATCTAATATGAGTCGGAATCCCAATGTTCCTTTTTAGATGATATTGCTACCCATCTGTCAAAATCATGCACATTATTTTATAAACACAAAATCATTATTTGTTCAATTAGTTAGCAGTAGATACATTTTATAAAACAATTTTATTTTATTTTTGCAAAGAAGGTGATAATAAAAGTTAAACATATTTACAGAAAAAAAAGTTTTTGGGGTGAATGTTTTCCCCTCTGGAAATCATGTAAAAAATATTAATAAAGCAATCAGAGAGAGGAGAACAAAACTTTATATAACAATGACTGTTAAAAATACTAATTACCAAGTGTCCCTGACTCGGTGGGAGAATCCCAACATCCCTGGTTTGTTCCTGGGACATTTTCCCAATCAAAGCAGTATGAGCTGCATCAGGGGTATTCAGTGTACGGTCTTCCATGAGTTGGGGTGGCCACAGTGTCTGTCTGTCAGCCTGCCATGAATGTACGGTAGGTTGATATGCCCCCTTATGGGGTGGACCTACCCATTTTATGAAAATGCCTACTCATTGTTGACCCCTTCTGGCCTGCAGATCTTCCCATTCCACTTCCATAAGAGATGATATGATATACATTCAACTGAGAAATTCCTCTCTGTAATGCAGTAATATGAAAAAAATAAAAATAATTAAAAAAAACAACAGAAAGTCAAAGTATTCCTCTTTACCATAAGGCAGCTTATAGTCTGCACCAGGGTTGGGTAATTCTTAGCACAACTGGCAAAGCATCAGGGCATATGTAGTCCACAACATCTGGAGTGTAGAAGGTTGCCTACCCTTGGACTACACCTTGTGAAAACAACATGCAACTCTCCCTCAAGACCCAGCAATATAAAGTGAATAAGACATTGATGCAGGTCCCATGGCTGAGTTCCCAATAACATGTACCTCTCAGAATTGCAGACCACAGGCTACACATACTGGACAGCCAATGATGATCATGGATACCCCTTTCTTTGACCTTCTCCCTGGTCAAAATTGGGGACAGAAAAACATATACATTTTGCCTGCCAACAGCACTATAATACAGAGCCCCATGAACACTCATAAACCATGCACTATACACACACACAGAAACATACCTCCCAAGTGTCCCTGCTGCATATTCTGGGCTCAAATCCCTCTGTTCATGTTTTGTGTCCTTATGTTTATGTTTTGTAGGAGTTTAGTATTGTTGGTGTGTTTGACACTTAGCAGAACAGCACAGCAATAATACTCACAGTAATTTGTCTTTAAAGGAACACTTTAGTGTTAGAAAAGATATATTCCTAATACTAAAGTGTCCCTATGTCCACTTGCCTCCTCCCAGCCAACCCCTTCCATCCATGACAGGGTTAAAAAAAAACTTTTATTCACTTATCTGATTCCAGGGCTGAGGTCCCTTGGCTCGGGGTTGCTCTCCTTCTCTACCAAGTCAGTTGATAAAGGGGAACCTAATGTGTGTGTGCCACAAGTGCCATGCGTGCATTAGGCCTTCCCCATAGGAAAACATTGAATCAAAGCTTTCCTGTTGTGTTTTGCTTGATTTTCTCATGCATAGCGTGAGGACATCCAGGATTTTTTTACGGAGTCAAACGCTGTGAATCTGCATGAAGCGCCTCTAGTGACTGTTTGGTAGAGAGACACTACAGGCAGTCTTAACTTTGCAATGAAAACATTACAGTTTCTCTAAAACTGCAATGTTTTAACATCTCGGGGCTACGAGGGGACAGGGAAACTGCACACAGACCACTTCAATAAGATGAAGTGGTCTGGGTGCCTATAGTGTCCCTTTAATTTACAATAAATGTGTTTAGAAATCTGAATTACGTTTTGACTGCATACATTGCTATTAGGAATTCACTTAAAATTTCTCAGAAAAGCCCTGCTGCAGGCCACACCCCTACTCACACCCCCAAAATAAAAGTGCCCACTCTGTTTGAAATGTTGGGAGGTATGCAGAGAGCTCGCACACATACACAGTACAAATGGTATACCCAATATCACACAAAACCCATATAACATCACAAACAGCTCACACACACAACGCTACAAATGGCCTAAGTGCAAAGCCTGTACACAGCACCAGAAATTCTTCAATTTACACACACAAATGTACAAACTGCCTCTCTATCGAACACACGCACATAACAAGCAGCCTCCCTACCCTAGACAATGTAAAATAAATATAAATTTTCTTAACATTGTGTTCTTTAATTTAAAACAAATAGGTCCTGTGTTCTAAGGTACTTTAATCCCTTAAGAACCAAACTTCTGGAATAAAAGGGAATCATGACATGTCACACGTCATGTGTCTTTAAGGGGTTAAAGTATGACACAGCACTACCCAAAGGTTGCCTACTGTTGTAATACTTGCCAGAAGAGCTTTTATAGCCAGTGGCAAATATAGCTGCAGTTAAGGAAGTGAGGATACATAAGCTTGCAAGGATTTTTGCAAATTATTGTAACTATAATTAACAAGATGAAACGTTACCATGATGCAGAAATTCAATGTACTATTATTCAGGAGCATAGATAACTATGGAACTTGGAGGGTCCGTGTAGTTTGGACTAACACTTCTAAGTAAATCTTGTTTGTTTTTTTAACATACAGCAGCATTAGGTACTTTAAAAACGACTATTGTGATAATACGTTGGTTAAAAACCAAATAACATTTAGCCATAAAAATTTTCAAGAAATAGTTAAAAGGTTATATTATAAGAATGTCTGCCAAACATTGTCAAATGCCCATATGTGACTCTGAATGAATCACAATTTTGGCAGAGTTAAGAATCAAGAATTATTCTCACCCTATATTAACATTAAAATATAGCCTTTGGAAGAACCTCAGTATTTTGCTTTACACTTTGATCTGTACAAAACTGCTCTCTAAAATGTAACCAGATTATCCGCAAAGGTGCAGTGGACTTTCTAGTTATGGTTAAGCCTGGCAGTAAATGTATACTGTATAATAAAAAAGGCTGATGTATAATAAAAAAAAAAAGGCTGAAAAGTCTTCTGTGCTTAGTACTTTGATCTACAGCTAACTTTATTACCACCTTTTATATAGCAATATATTTTCTAAAGTCCCAACCAAACGATACTATTTCAGGCTTGAGGTCTTGCATGTGGTGGAATTACAGGTTTAGTCTCTTTATTAGCCAGTCATTATTTTTTTTTATTTTTTCCATTTATATAGATTTTTTTTTAAATTAAAATATCTCACTGCATAAATCACCTTTTTATCTGCGTCACACTGCAGAATCCCTTTTCTGAATAAACTTGCAGACATTTATTTTTCCACATTCAGTATCGGAATTTTCAAATAGTACACAGACTAGTAGCTATATAAAGCACATCTTCGATTAGCAGATATAAACATCATTATGATCTCATAATAAGATATGAGGAGGAATGGCCTAATGCAATTATAATTTAGTTTCCCGGTCATGACTGGGGAAGAGACTGATTTAAATGTATGTATATATGATGTAAACAAACATATACATTTCTGATAGTAGGGTCACTTTAAAAATTGTTTAAAACCAGTAAGATTATATTCAGTAAAAGCATTTTTACACATCTATATTAACGAATATGCATCCAGTTTTAGAGTCTCGTGCATGGATGACTTTAATTATAATAGAGTTATTAAGGATACAGTTAGCCTTTGCAAAGTGTGTTTTTGTTGGTGTTTTTTTTTATAATTTTTGTTTGTCAGTGGTACAATAGTTATATTATAGACAGGTATTAAACATTTGGATTATAGCATTGAGTAGAAAAAAAGTACTTCCTAGAAGAAAAATCTAACAGGAAGTACAGAAAAGGGGGTTATAGGGGTGGCAAAAAGGGCATAACCCTACATATAGCACAAATTATAGAAAAAATTGGGAGAAATCACCTCATACCAAGGTAGAGGGATCCTCCTCAAAGTACCACCCCTGAAAAAACATCTAAGAGCTTAATAAAAATAATAAACTTTATTGAAAATCTACTGAAAATCTACTAAATAGTAAAAATAAAAATAATAATAAAGAAAACTAGGTACTGAAACATGAATAATGAATTGGCTCCCAATCACTGCCAGGAGACTTCTGTGGTAACATAAATAGGTTTCTTATAGATGTAAATGTAGCAATCCATCTCAAAACAGAGTGGTAAATAGTAGAAACACTGTTACCATATGGACTCACAAAGGCTACAATTTGTAAATAATCAGTAGGTGCCAAAAGAAGGCAGTGTGCTGTGCTACAATAGAACGGTGAGAAATCGAAAGGACAGGAAGGAGCATATAAGGAAAAACAAAGGGAAAAGAGTAATCTCAAGGGGGTTCCAACTTAAAAACCGGACACCTCAACCATGGATAACCCTTATAGATAACCAAATACCCCCACTAACACAGAGAGCGGCCGACCAAGGTCTCATAAGAGCACAGCACAAACTGCATAAATCAGTACACTATAAGGATAACAAAAGAAAGTTCACGTGTGATAGTAGTTGTGGATAAATAGAGGTATAGAGGTCATGTCTTAATCTGGTAATAAATACTCCTAACAATAAGCATTCTTTACCCCGAAACCATTCGTTTGCTAAAAGATTGGAACATGTAAAATTTGTGATGAAGGTATGGAGACTTCTGGTCTCATCAATGGTTACAGATAAAGTAGTTAAGAAACCACTCTGTACCATCATATAGTGTAGAAATGTGCACCAGTGAAATTTTGTACTAAATAAATCCCCATATGTTTCCAAATGAAATTTGGTAACAGAAATAATTTGTTTTCGTCCATTTGAATGAAAACAGCATTGCGCATGCAAAAAAAGCTCCCTCCTTGTAACATTAACCATTCAACCCCCCCCCACACACACACACACACACACACTGCATTAGCTTTTGGGGGTCACTATGACGCCCATATTAATAAAAGGGAGGTTAGATCCTCCCTCATGCCGCGAGTAGGGGCATGTCGCCTAAACAAATTTATAATTACTGCCCAGTCACTAGTGCAATAAGGGGGGACCTGGCATAGCTTATATCCCCCGGCATGCCTCTACTAGCAAAAAAAGAAAGCAACCATTCAGATGGTTATAAGTCAAATTACACAGCACGGGAAAATTCCCAAAAACTTTCCCACGCTGTGTAAAATGACTCAGAGCACTCTGATTGGTTGGATTTCAAGCCAACCAATCAGAGTGCTGTGACAGGTAAATGTAGAGACTTACCTGTCAGTCTCTTCATTTACCTGTCAGAGCACTCTGATTGGTTGGCTTGGAATCAACCCATCAGAGTGCTCTCAGTCAAATTGCAGCCACTTGCTGCTTGCTGAGTAGGCGAGTAGGTGCATGCGGGAGAATTTGACCTCCCTTTTATTAATATGGGGTCATAGTGACCCCCATAGGGTAATGCGGGGGGGGGGAGGTTAAATGGTTGTTTATTACAAGGAGGGAGAGCTGGTAGCTTGCGGTTTGTTTGTTTTTGCACATGCGCAGTGTGTCCAATAAACAAAAGGACAGAAACAAAAAGGTAATGCATTCGGCATTTGCCGTATCGTTTCTTTTTCGTATATAGGACTTTCGTTTACGTTTCGGTAAACAAATACAAACTAATCCGAATTTTCATATGAAATCGTGTTCGTACGAAAACGAATGCGTATATCTAATATAGTGACACTTACTGGATATTTTATTCAGTCTGGTATATTAAAGCAGATCTTTTATGCTTTTCACATTTGTAGTGCTCCATTATTTTCTCCTGAGCAGCTTGTTTTTTTGCACTGAAATTATAATGCTTTACAAAGTTATTCATAAGGAAAAGAATGAACTACTTTTCATTATGTAGAAACTGCAGGTTGACAAAAGTTAACAAATGGTGGTGCTTTAGTCAAGTTCCATGTCTTTTGTCAACTTTGTCATTGGTTGTCCAGTTCTTCCACACCTAGCTAGCATTGACTTGGGCATGCACCCTAGTAATGGCAGAGGACGAGATTTCCAGCCAGATTCATTGTGAATGTATCAAGCACAATGAATGAAATCCCAATGGAACTGGCATAAAAACATAATGACATAGGAAATAGATAATTAGCACTGATCACCAATGAGCACTGAGGGGAGTGTAGGGGAGCTTAAGAACAGGCACACCACGGGCGCCACATGCCTCTCGGCGCGTTGTAACAGAGATGCACTCCACCTACCTCCCAGTTGCCGTCTGTCTCCTTCACTCCACGGCGGCTTCCACTCCAGTTTCCCCGCGACTGCACCACATGGGTTGTGGCATGCGGGGGGAAGGGACACAAACTCTGCCTGTCCGCCAGTGTACCTCCCCACTGGCGGAAGGACTAAGTAGCATGTACACCATGTCCCCCACATTGCCCCAGGATCCCCCCAGGCTGACAGAACCCTGTGGGACCCATGCTGGTTTTTCTGAAAGCAGTGTGGGGAACTGTGTCTTTCAGTGTGGACACCTAGTCACCCAAAGGAGCCTTCCATTCCTTGTGGTATTTCTCCTAATCACTATCCCCTATTTAAGCACAGACCACCCTAGGTTCTGTGCTCAGTTGTTTTGTTGTTTCCCTAGAGTACATAGCCTGATCCTGCTTGATGTCATCTGATCACCTTCACCAGTTGGATTTCCTGAATTAACTTTTGTCTGCTTGAATTCTAGAAATACTCTTTATTTCTTGAATTACCCTTTGACTGACTGGACTCTGGTGAAACCTGTTCCAGTCTTGGTTAACCCCTGCAATCCTGTTCCAGCCTTGATTAACCCCTGCAATCCTGTTCCAGTCTTGGTTTAACTCCCGGAATCCTGCAACAACTTCAATCAAGCCTTTAATCATTTCCCCAGTGCTGAAACTCTGGTAAAAGACAATTTTACCTTAAGGACTTTTATTTACTATGAACATATTGCCTTATTTTCTGCTTCTATTTTGCATTGGGACTTTTCCCTTATACTTATTTGCTTTATAATAAAGACCTTAAATTCAGTGACTGTGTCCATATAAAATCTCTGCATACCAAGCCCATTCACCCCAAACCCATGACATAACTGAGCCAGTCATGGAGCTCGCAGAGATCGCAGAAGCTTTAAATACCCTGACCCATCAAGTGAATTCCCACGGTCAGATGGTTCAAGATCTGCAGACAGGACAAATGCAGCTACAGTTACAGCTGATGGCATCACCTACCTATCCAGGTTTTCTGACTCCACTTCCGGACAATTAACCTAATACCCCTGAACCTCAGGTTCCCCCCTGCCTGAGCGACTCTCAGGAGAACGAAATAAGTATCATAATTTATTATGTCTTATGAATTATTATTTACCTTAAAGCCACATGCTTATCACAATGATTTTATTAAAATACGAACTGTAATTTCCCTCATGTCTGGAGAACCAAGAACTTGGGCCTTCTCCTTAACAATTGGGACTCCTTAAAGTCATCTATGCATTCTCTCTACGAGGATGCAAACAAGGTCTACCATACGGGCCTTAAAGCAAGGGAAAAGACCTGTAGAGAAGTATATTACAGATTTTCGCCATGCGGCGGCTGATACTGCCTGGAATGAAGGAGCCCTAACAGATCAATTTCATTTAGGCCTGTCTGAGACATTAAAGGATAAACTTGCTCGTGTCGGGTTACCTGACACTTTGGAGGGTCTCACACAACTATCCATTCTGATTGATAGACGCCTACGCGATAGTTGGAACGTACAACCAATAACACCTTTTAGTGCACCTATCCTATCATCCACACCCCATCTTCAAACCAGTCTGAACCCATGCAACTGGGACTTGTTAAAAGAAATCTACCTGCCGAGGAAGCTCAATGGCGTAAAATCCAGAATCTCTGCTTTTATTTTGGTAAACCTAACCATATTGCAAAAAAACTGTCCTATTCGGCCATCACCCAAACAAGGTACATACATCTTAACTTAATTGAATTCTCCTGCACTTAAACCAAGCCCCAGGACATCACATTTAACCCTATCTCTTCTCTTACAGTTGGAAGAACAGAAGAGTGATCTAACTGCCATGGTGGACTGCACTGCTGGCGGATGCGTCATTGATATTACTTTGGCTACTACCTTATCTATACATAGACGTAATAAAATAAAACCAGCCATTCCATATGAACATACACTGAACAAAATTATAGACGCAACACTTTTGTTTTTGCCCCCATTTTTCATGTACCTGAACTCAAAGACATAAGACTTTTTCATACATTATCTAAACCAGAACTGGAGATACTTAAGGAATATATCAAAGAAAATCTGCAAAAAGGTTTTATATGCCCTTCCACATCACCAGCAGGGGCAGGTATTTTCTTTGTGAGTAAAAACGATGGAGGCATACGTCCCTGCGTAGATTATCACAAACCCAACCAAATCACAATTAAAAACAGATACCTACTTCCATTTAGAAGTTCTGGGGGTGGAGGGGAGGGGGCAGAGGGGGCCATGTCCCCCTTAAATCAGGCTGTGACCCCCCCAATTGAAAGTGAACTTACTGCTGGCTGGGCTCCCTCCATGTTACTGAGAGCCCAGCCCCTGAGCAGATGGATCCTGCAGGCTGGGAAATCCTCTTGCCTGTAAACACGCACAGACACAGGCTGTGCTCACTGTGCAGCTCTCCTGCTCCCCCAGCAGAAACAAAGGGGAGACTTCCTGCAGGCTGGAGAATGGTTCCTCCTCCACAGCACTAGAAGTCTCCCCTTCAAAAAAGTGTACCTCTACATTTTATACTTTACCATAATCAATCACCGATAGGCAGTACATTTTTAGAGTTAATAAGAGTGGAGAAAGATTGGAGAGGAGGGAATTTTGACCTGAAACTCAGCAAAGAAGAGATGAAATGGATCTATGAATTAAACACCCTTATTCCCTATGGGCTATATTCAGATTTCGAAATCTGCCATTTTTTTAGAGTAATTATTGTATTTTTTTAGATAAACAGCTATTTAGATAATTTTCCTTTTTTTAAGACCTTATGGTTAAAAGCATAGTCTATATATATATTTGGTACATTTTTGTATCTTTTTAACTTTAAGATCTGTTTTCTAGAATTATGTGTATAACTCATTAAGTATACTACTATGGGGGGGATATACTTAATTAGGAATATAAAAATGTATTAAGGAGATATATATAAAAAGAAGAGAGAAAATATCTAGTTCATTTTTGTAATATACCTTTAAAATACGGAATTTTAGAAGTAAATAATATATATAGATATAACATTAAGGTTTTTTTCGCTATAATACGGTAGACATAAATAAAAGGTGCTCCTGAGTGGGAAAAAAAAAATACACTCTGTGGATTGACACGTAGTGTTTACATATAATTGGTAATAGAGAAATGTATCTATATGTGAGAATCTATGTATCAAGAAGGATATTATGTGACATTATGTGGAATTGTGAAGCCTTTTGCATTAAGTATCACATTTTCACAGATGAGCTTTTGAATATAAATATATGAGATAATATTTTAAGACTATTGATATCAATGGTTAATGCACACTTTGGTATGTCATTTTCGATCAAGACCTAGGTTTTTATAGATTTATCTATGCCTTTTATATTCTTTCTGATTCTCAGATATATACATCTTTAAAACATATTCACGATAATATGCCATTATAAGTTTATCCATATTATTATATATGTTTGACATTTTAAGTATTAGTAATGTTGAAAAGTTGTTTAAAGATCTCTCTTATCTCTTTTCCGTCCCTTTGACGGTACTTTTTACTCATATGATCTCTCGGTATGAGAGATTGAGGTCTGTAGTAAAAGTGCAATGATGCAGCAGTAGCGACATGATCAAGATGACATCATATGCGGAAGTAAGCAATACCGAGAGGGAGGCTTGGAACACACACACTGACCGCAAAGACTGAGAAAAATTGGCGCGAAGGCACACAGCTGCACAGCATTTTCTGATGAATGGACAGGATATATAAGCAGGACTCCAAAAAATGGAGGATTGTATTGTAACATTTACCCAGCTGAGGAAGCCGAAAGGAGCTCGGCGAAACGCGTCCTGGGGACTCTATACATCACCTTTATGCCCTTATTTAGAATTTTATATAGTTTGTATATTTATTTGTTTTGATTTTTGATTTTTGCTGATTTTATGTGATATTCTAATTGGCCATTAGAATTTTAACTTGAGATCATCCAATATAAAGTATTTTAAATATATATTGGGCTATTGGTTAGTAGTCCTGAACTACCCAATGTGCTGGAAACAAGCCTATTTATGGCTCCATCCTTTCCTAGCTGACATCGTGCAAAACCATCTAATTTGAAGAAGGGGAAGGTCGCCTTTACGGACCTGTGAGAGTTTTATCCCTGAGCTTGGTGGATAGCTCAGGAGAATGTGAGTGGTTTCTTTATACATACCTATAAAAGTTGGAACATATAACAGTGTCACACTATGGGAGTTTAATTTCATTTTTTAGGTATTTACCATCAAGAATATACTAT
Organism: Pelobates cultripes; assembly: GCA_933207985.1. Taxonomy (NCBI): domain Eukaryota; kingdom Metazoa; phylum Chordata; class Amphibia; order Anura; family Pelobatidae; genus Pelobates; species Pelobates cultripes. Next base: position 91,516,213 of record OW240913.1, read on the forward strand.
TGCTACTGTGTCCATTTTGAAAGAACACTTCTTCCACTTTTGAGGAAATAATCTATATGTAGCACTACACATTTTTGTATTTGGTTTATATAGTTGGTGTATGTGGAAAGATTGCACTTGGTGTCATAGTAGCTATTTGTGTGAATATTGGTGGATAACACTGCTAATTTCTAGTTGAATTTAAGCGCCAGTATAAACCCTTTGTTTCGTTGTTCGTATGTAAAAAATGCCCCAAATTATTTTTTACCACATAATTTGGCATATATTGGTGAAAAAATGGGGGCATGTTAAGGCACAATATGCACCATATGAGATCCCCTGGAGTGTCTACTTTTACAAATGGTAGGCCTTTGTGGTTTTTTTTTGAACAGTCAAACTGCTATATTACCGCAAATTGAAGCATAGGCCCATTAAAGGACCACTCTAGGCACCCAGACCACTTCAGCTTAATGAGGGTGGGGGCACCCTCAGGGCACTATAGTGCCAGGAAAACGAGTATGTTTTCCTGGCACTATAGTGGTCCTTTAAATCCGACTCTCAAAATTCTACTGTAAATGTTGAAACGGACAGGTCTCCTATATGGCACTGTAGCTTCACGAAATAGTGCCAAAGACATACAATGGGGGTATCGTTGTACTCAGCAGAAGTAACTGAACACAAAATAAAACTTTGTACAGAAATAGCACACACCAACTTTACAAAATACACATGAGAAGTTCTTTGTTATAAGTTTGTGTGCCAAAAACCCCCAAAAACTAAATTTTACTCCAATATTTAGCAGAGATTGGCGGTGAAATGGCTACATAGAAAGTGTCAAAACAACCCTAGGAAAATAGCCTGTGATGTCTACTTTATATAAATATATACTTTTGTGTGGCAATTTTGTTTTCTTTTATGGCTTTTAAGCTTACAAGACAAACATACCAAATTCTAAAATCGCTCCACATTAAAAGTTTATTTTACTTCTTGTGCTTTGTGACCTGTAACTACCAAAAAAAAACTTAAATTCCAGACACATTATATATTCTGTAAATCAGAACAACTAAATGAATTTATTTTTAATTACTTTCTTTAACCTGCACTAATTAGGCACACATTATTATTGCAAAAACTGTACAAAAAAACACAAAATGTTTATTTCTTTTTTTTTTTTTTTTTTTTAATAATAAATAAGTATATATATATATATATATATATATATATATATATTCTGTCCTTTAAAAAACAGTATATAATGTGTCGATGCAATAAATGAGAGAGATGCAAATTGCAGTTGAACGCATACAGCAAGAAAATGCAAAAATTGCTTGTGTCATTAAGCGTAAGACAAGCTTCTGAAGCTGTGTCCTTAAGGGGTTAATATTGTGTGTTAGTGAGAGTGTGTGGCATTGTGTGTATACTTGATAGTGTGTGTTTGACATTGTGTGTGTACTTAAAGGACCACTCTAGGCACCCAGACCACTTCAGCTTAATGAAGTGGTCTGGGTGCCTGGTCCAGCTAGGGTTAACCCATTTTTTAATAAACATAGCAGTTTCAGAGAAACTGCTATGTTTATTAATGGGTTAAGCCTTCCCCCTAATCCTCTAGTGGCTGTCTCATTGACAGCCACTAGAGGCGCTTGCGTTTCACTGTGATTTTCACAGTGAGAGCACGCCAGCATCCTAGGGAGCATGTAAAAATTTTCTGAGACCCTGAATGCGCGCGCGCTCTTTTGCGCGCGCGCATTTCAGCAGGGGGCGTAACGGAGGAGGAGAGGAGGAGAGCTCTCCGCCCAGCGCTGGAAAAAGGTAAGTTTAACCCCTTTTCCCTTTTCCAGAGCCGGGCGGGAGGGGGTCCCTGAGGGTGGGGGCACCCTCAGGGCACTATAGTGCCAGGAAAACGAGTATGTTTTCCTGGCACTATAGTGGTCCTTTAATAGTGTCAGTGACAGTATGTGTATACTTAACAGTGTGTGTTAGTGAGAGTGTGGCACATTGTGTGTATACTTAATAACAGTGAGTGTTAGTGAGAGTGTATGACATTGTGTGTATACTTATTAATAGTGAGTGTTAGTGAGAGTGTGTGGCATTGTGTGTATACTTAAAGGACCACTATAGGCACCCAGACCACTTCAGCTTAATGAAGTAGTCTGGGTGCCAGGTCCAGCTAGGTTTAACCCTTTTTTCTATAAACATAGCAGTTTCAGAGAATGTTTATAATAGGGTTAATCCAGCCTCTAGTGGCTGTCTCATCAACAGCCGCTAGAGGGCTTCCGCGCTTCTCACTGTGATTTTCACAGTGAGAAGACACCAGCGTCCATAGAAAAGCATTGTGAATGCTTTCCTATGGACTGGCTGAATGCGCGCGCGGCTCGTGCCGCACATGCGCATTCAGCCGAGGAGGAGGAGAGTTCCCCGCCCGGTGCTGGAGAAAGAGGTAAATTTAACCCCTTCCACCTCCTAGAGCCTGATGGGAGGGGGGCCCTGAGGGTGGGGGCACCCTCAGGGCACTATAGTGCCAGGAAAACAAGTATGTTTTCCTGGCACTACAGGGAGTGCAGAATTATTAGGCAAATGAGTATTTTGACCACATCATCCTCTTTATGCATGTTGTCTTACTCCAAGCTGTATAGGCTCGAAAGCCTACTACCAATTAAGCATATTAGGTGATGTGCATCTCTGTAATGAGAAGGGGTGTGGTCTAATGACATCAACACCCTATATCAGGTGTGCATAATTATTAGGCAACTTCCTTTCCTTTGGCAAAATGGGTCAAAAGAAGGACTTGACAGGCTCAGAAAAGTCAAAATAGTGAGATATCTTGCAGAGGATGCAGCACTCTTAAAATTGCAAAGCTTCTGAAGCGTGATCATCGAACAATCAAGCGTTTCATTCAAAATAGTCAACAGGGTCGCAAGAAGCGTGTGGAAAAACCAATGCGCAAAATAACTGCCCATGAACTGAGAAAAGTCAAGCATGCAGCTGCCACAATGCCACTTGCCACCAGTTTGGCCATATTTCAGAGCTGCAACATCACTGGAGTGCCCAAAAGCACAAGGTGTGCAATACTCAGAGACATGGCCAAGGTAAGAAAGGCTGAAAGACGACCACCACTGAACAAGACACACAAGCTGAAACGTCAAGACTGACAAGAAATATCTCAAGACTGATTTTTCTAAGGTTTTATGGACTGATGAATGAGAGTGAGTCTTGATGGGCCAGATGGATGGGCCCGTGGCTGGATTGGTAAAAGGCAGAGAGCTCCAGTCCGACTCAGACGCCAGCAAGGTGGAGGTGGAGTACTGGTTTGGGCTGGTATCATCAAAGATGAGCTTGTGGGGCCTTTTCGGGTTGAGGATGGAGTCAAGCTCAGCTCCCAGTCCTACTGCCAGTTCCTGGAAGACACCTTCTTCAAGCAGTGGTACAGAAAGAAGTCTGCATCCTTCAAGAAAAACATGATTTTCATGCAGGACAATGCTCCATCACACGCGTCCAAGTACTCCACAGCGTGGCTGGCAAGAAAGGGTATAAAGAAGAAAATCTAATGACATGGCCTCCTTGTTCACCTGATCTGAACCCCATTGAGAACCTGTGGTCCATCATCAAATGTGAGATTTACAAGGAGGGAAAACAGTACACCTCTCTGAACAGTGTCTGGGAGGCTGTGTTTGCTGCTGCACGCAATGTTGATGGTGAACAGATCAAAACACTGACAGAATCCATGGATGGCAGGCTTTTGAGTGTCCTTGCAAAGAAAGGTAGCTATATTGGTCACTGATTTGTTTTTGTTTTGTTTTTGAATGTCAGAAATGTATATTTGTGAATGTTGAGATATTATATTGGTTTCACTGGTAATAATAAATAATTGAAATGGGTATATATTTGTTTTTTGTTAAGTTGCCTAATAATTATGCACAGTAATAGTCACCTGCACACACAGATATCCCCCTAACATAGCTATAACTAAAAACAAACTAAAAAACTACTTCCAAAAATATTCAGCTTTGATATTAATGAGTTTTTTGGGTTCATTGAGAACATGGTTGTTGTTCAATAATAAAATTAATCCTCAAAAATACAACTTGCCTAATAATTCTGCACTCACTGTATAGGTGTATGCATCAGGCAATATGTGTGTGTAAATGTATGCATGGATGTATAAGGCAGTGTGCGTGTATGGGTGTGTATGTATTAGGCAATATGTGTGCAGGAGCAGAGCAAACAGAAGAGCAGAACAAACAGACAGGAGCAGAACAAGCAGAGAAGAGGCAGCGCAGAGCAAGTAGAGAGGAGCAGAGCAAGTAGAGAGGAGCAGAGCAGAGCAAGTAGAGAGGAGCAGAGCAGAGCAAGCAGAGAGGACAAGAGCAGAGAGAAGCAGAGCAAGTAGAGAAAAGCAGAGCAAGTTGAGAGGAGTGGAGCAGAGCAAGTAGAGAGGAGCGGAGCAAGTAGAGAGGAGCAGAGCAGAGCAAGCAGAGAGGACAAGAGCAGAGAGGAACAGAGAGAAGCAGAGCAAGTAGAGAAAAGCAGAGCAAGTCGAGAGTAGCAGAGCAGAGCAAGCAGAGAGGAGCAGAGCAAGTAAAGGGGAGCAGAGCAAGCAGAGAGGAGCAAAAGCAGACCATGCAAATAGAAGCAAAGCATGCAGAGAGGAGGAAAAGCAGAACAAGCAGAGAGAAGGCAGAGTAGAGAGCAGCACCGCAGAGCAAGCAGAGAGAAGCAGAGCAAGTCGAGAGTAGCGGAGCAGAGCAAGCAGAGAGGAGCGGAGCAGAGCAAGCAGAGAGGAGCAAAAGCAGAGCATGCAAATAGAAGCACAGCATGCAGAGCAGAGCGAGCAGAGCAAGCAGAGAGGAGCAGGTATTGTGGCCAGCGGCCTCTGCCACATCTAGGTTCTGAGAAAAGTGAATTAATTGCACTGATTACAGCGAGCGGTGTGAGGGTGACAAAGGTTACTTACTCCTGATTGCAGACAGTGAGTGGTAAGACAGTGACACTTACTCCTGAGATTGTAGACAGTGCTGTGGCAGTGTCAGCCTACTTACCAGAGATTGCAAACAGTGGTGTGACAGTGTCACCGTACTTACCAGAGATTGCAGACAGTTTGCAGTGCGGCCCCACATAAGGTGTGAAACCTTACCTACCTGAGAGTGCAATTTGCAGAGGGACTGAGTGAGCGGAGCCGACACTCCAGACGGTGGCATTACTACTGTAAGTAACGTGAACTTTAATTGAAACTTTTGAGTAAATGATATGTATGTACCCAGGATTCCATATTGTGAGCATGAGAATGAAACAAGTAATTGTAGTTTGTGTTGGTATACTACTTACCAACTATAGGTCAGGGCACAAACTTTAGTGCCAACCATTTTTAGTTGTTAATGGAAGTAGAGCTAAATCAGCTATTCTTACAGGAAAAAAATCATTTGTGTTAGCCTTTCAAAATACAACTTTGTGTCACTTTAAAATGCTTAAACTGTAGTGTAGAGAATACACTGTTAAGTGACCATTTTCTATGTATGTTAAATATTTATATAAAAGTGTTAATTTAAATTCCCTTCAAATTGCATGTTGTAAATTATTTTAAAAATAAATATTTTAAAAAAAACTAGTTTTTTAACAATTCTGGCATTATGAGATATTGTTACAATTGCATATCTAAAGCAGACTTTAGCATATTTAACAAGGTGCTGGAAATCTAAATTTTGTTAACTTTTAAATGTTCTCCATGTTGTGTGTGTGTGTGTGTGTGTGTGTGTGTGTATATATATATATATATGTATATATATATATATATATATATACACACATACATACTCATACACACGTTTTGTAATTGCCCCCCTACTTCTGTCCCTGGCCCCCCATGTGCCCCCCTAAATATGAATGCTGGAGACGCCACTGCTTAGAACAGAACTATTAGAAAGAATGAAAGATGCATCCTATTACACCAAGTTTAATCTCAGAGGGGCTTACTACCTTGTGCAGATTCGAAAAGGCGATGAATGGAAAATCGCCTTCTACACAAGGTACAGACATTTTGATTAACTGGTAATGCACTACGGGTTATGCAATGCCCCTGCTACTGTCCAACATTTGGTCAATGACATTTTCAGGGACTTACTTGACCAGTATGTTGTAATATACTAATTTTTTCATCTATCCAAAAACATTAACTAAATGTTAAAACTGTGTTGGAACGTTTACAAAAGCACCATCTATTTGTTAAATCTCATACACAATGTGTGGAGTTCCTAGGATAACATGCACTGTGTGGATACACTTATCATGCACTGTACGAATGCACTTAAAATGCACTGTGCGAATACACTTATTATGCACAGTGCGGATACACTTAAAATGCACTGTGGGGATACACCTATTATATACTGTGCGGATACACTTATCATGCACTGTGTGGATACCCTTACTATGCACTGTGTGGATACCCTTACTATGCACTGTGCGGATACACTTATAATGCACTGTGTGGATACACTTATCATGCACTGTGTGGATACCCTTACTATGCACTGTGTGGATACCCTTACTATGCACTGTGTGGATACCCTTACTATGCACTGTGTGGATACCCTTACTATGCACTGTGTGGATACCCTTACTATGCACTGTGCGGATACACTTATAATGCACTGTGTGGATACACTTATCATGCACTGTGTGGATACCCTTACTATGCACTGTGGGGATACACTTATCATGCACTGTGTGGATACCCTTACTATGCACTGTGTGGATACCCTTACTATGCACTGTGCGGATACACTTATAATGCACTGTGTGGATACACTTATCATGCACTGTGTGGATACCCTTACTATGCACTGTGGGGATACACTTATCATGCACTGTGTGGATACCCTTACTATGCACTGTGGGGATACACTTATTATGCACTGTGCGGATACACTTATAATGCACGGTACAGATACCCTTACCATGAACTGTGCGGATATACTTATTATGCACTGTGCGAATATACTTATTATGCACTGTGCAGATACACTTATCATGCACTGTGCGAATACACTTATTATGCACTGTGCGAATACACTTATTATGCACTATGTGGGTAAGATTAAAGCGCATGGTATAATCTGGGTCTGACAATGTAAATTTGTTGCAACAAAATCTAAACAGAGCATTAAAAAGAAATAGCATGACCTATAGCTAAAATTTAGTTAGCCGTGGTTTGCTAAAAAACTATCATATATGACAGTTCTGCTTTAATTTAACCCAATGAGGACTTTATAAATGTATATTCCTTAGCCCAGAGGCTTTAAATGTCTTTGTCTTCAACGCACAGAATGTCACAGCTATGAATGTGGACATATTCAGTGTCCCTGGTCAGTTTCTGCCGCCAGCCTACATCATCTCAGCAGGGGGGCTGCTGTCCCTGGAGACACAAACATACAGCAGGATTACAGTTTCCTATCAACCCTCAATGACTATTAATCCTGTGAATGCTTCACTGCACTCCTGTAAAACAGAGGCTGAAAAATAACACGAAATGAGCAAATAAACTGCTTGCTTTGTGAAAGGACAGTGACGGTTATTCATTACTAACCATTTTTTCAGATGTACACTAATTCTGTTGTTTTGGGGGTTGCTGAAGCTTTGAAATCAGGATTGTGTTAAGGATAACATTGAGAAACATGGTGACATCCATAAAAAAATACCATTAATGAAGATTATTTTTGTCAATCTTTCTTTTATTGAGGCATATAGTTGTATGGGAACAGAAAAAAGAAGGGGAGGTATTTAAGATACAATTTAAAAGGATTATAACAGTACAATTGGGACTGCCTCCATGAAGCGTCTGCCTCTTTTTTTAATATATAAGAACAAGTAAATTGCTAACACATCCATAACTGTATGGTTCAATTATTACGGCAATATTTAGGCTGCACAAGTAACAGTATAGGTAGTGTGGGTACAACATGCTAGAAGCTGAAACTGACTCGAGTAGTTGCATGAGCTCGAAGTAGTGAACGTATGCTGTATATAGACTGCGTACCCAAAGTGTGCCTTATTCTCGTGTGATACTTTACGTGAGATTATACAGGCTTTTGGCATCAAGCTGAAAATTGCTAAACATTTGTGTCTGTGTGTAATCAAGCTTGTTGAACATAAAGTCATGCATGCATAGAGAACATTATACCACTGGGTTCAGGCCCAGGCATAGCAAATTGCGCAACCAGTAGGGGCAAAGTTATAGGCAACAAAATAAAACAAAGCTGAGCTAGAATTTCCTCAACAGAAAATGGGGAGTCTCTTATCTGGTATGTCCCTTTGCACGGTGTCTTCCATGGGTTAACAGAGACTCCGGGTGAGGGCTCAGGCGCCCGGTCAGCCGATCCCCAGTAGCGGTATGGGCGGTACAAGTGTAGGGTAGTCCCATCGATTGTCTACCACAGTGTGCTGTTCCATGGCTCTTTTCCAGCTCTGGATCTGCAGAAGGGTATGCGTCGTTGGTCCATTGTCCTCGGTGTTCAGCTGTAACTGTATGAGGGGTCGTGTGAGGCTGCGGTCAAGGCGGGCGGTTTTCCTCTTGCTTGGCTGTCGCAGGGATACTGTGCCTGGAGGTGTTTTCTGCCTGAGAGGATAGGTAGCTTGACAGGTTGTCAGCTGCAGAGATTGGCTGCCGGGTTTAACCGGGGAACAGCGGGTGCGGGGGGCTATCCTCCAGCCCCAGGATGTTGTGAAAGCCGACATCTTCTGTCCACGGACTCGGTACTCACGTGTGGCCCGGTCCTGGCCCCTTAAGGGGCAGTTAGAGAATCACGGTGGCATCCGCCGCCTGCGGCGTGCATTCTTCTCCCTGTGTGGTCGATGTCTCGAGGCCAGGCCTCTGTTGGCTATCAGCCTGGGCGGGCAGTTGCTGGTGCGATGAGGCGATATGTGGCGTAGGTTACCCGGAGGGGAAGCGCCCGCCTCCCGTTCTGTGCACCGGTTGGGTTGTTCGGCAGTGGCACGGGTCCGCAGTTTGTCCCAAAATGCCTGGAACAAAGCGTCCAGTCTGGTTTCAAGAGTGTCTGGGGGTGCTCGTGCGGGAGTTTGCTGCGACTGTGGTATGGCCTCCGCCATTTTGTGAGGTTGGGGTGCCTTGCGTTGCCTACTGTGTTCAGACAGCTGGGGTAGGGATTGGTGCCACAGTCCGTTCTCTCAGTGGGGACCGGGATAACCCCCACCGGTCCAAAGGGGGGGGGTAGGAAACCTGTAAAGTCGCTTGGTGTGTCTGGCGTCGGGTTGAGCGGCCGTCTCCCCCCGGCTCCAACTTTAGTAGGCCGCATTCGGCGTTTCGTCTTCCCGGCCCCGACGGGTTTCAGAGGGGTGTCCTTCGGTTCCGTGGTGCACTCCCAGCATGGGTAGCACAACCCGGTGAGTCTGCAGTCTATGTAGCCGGTGATTTTGCCCCAAATTCGGCCCGTCAGGCGGGAGCTCGTGTTGCCCACGTCTGTATTGCTCGGCGGTCAGGCTCCGCCCAATGAAGATTATTAAAGCTATGGACACCAAGAAGGGTTTTGAAATGTGAACAAAAAGTGCCTACAGCCATGTATTATTATTATTCCGTAGCAATGGGTGGACTAACAGACACAATATAACCAGACAAATGGAGGCACAGGAACAGAGGCGTATAATACTATTCTATCCAAACATACAGATTACCCTGCACAAAATTCTCCACAGATCTTACCCCGTGTTAAAGGACCACTATAGTGCCAGGAAAACATACTCGTTCCCGCCCGGCTCTGGTGAGAGGAAAGGGGTAAAAACGTACCTTTTTCCAGCGCTGGGCGGGGAGCTCTCCTCCTGCTCTCCTCCTCCATTCTTCCCATTCAAGTGAATGCGCACGCGCGGCAAGAGCTGCGCGCGCATTCAGCCGGTCGCATAGGAAAGCATTTACAATGCATTCCTATGGACGCTTGCGTGCCACAGTGAGAATCACGCAAGCGCCTCTAGCGGCTGTCAATGAGACAGCCGCTAGAGGCTTTGGAGGAAGGATTAACCCATTTACAAACATAGCAGTTTCTCTGAAACTGCTATGTTTATAAAATAATGGGTTAATCCTAGCTGGGCCAGGCACCCAGACCACTTCATTAAGCTGAAGTGGTCTGGGTGCCTAGAGTGGTCCTTTAAGATTAGATTTGTGTTGCTCTACTGAAAGGTCAGATTGTTTTCATAACCCAGAATTTACCAATGAAAAAGTGCATTTATTTGCACAAAATGTTTTACTAATTTTTCTTTTGTCCCCCCTCTCTATATAGGTTACTTATACTTCCTTTTAATACTCCCATACTCCCTTTTAAAATCACTGGTTAACAGTGTGGTAAGGTACGCACCATAGGACTATCAGGGGCTAGTTGTACACTACTGTCCTCTGATTAGGATTTAGGACCTTTTTGGGGGGTGCAGATTTGTGTTTTCTGCTTAGGATGCACTAAAAACCAATATCAATACATTTCGAGGATTACTCAGGTAGTTTTTGGAATATCTGCATTAAATATCCAATTATTTATACTCCTACACAGTTACAATTAACAGTAACCCTTGTGTCTGCAAAATACTACATATCCAGAGGGGATTGGAGCTTTTACAATTACTTATTCAGAACTGCTGACTCAAACATGTTCTTGTTCGATCTGTTAAATATAAAATATATTCTGTCTCCATGTATCTCCATTTAAAGGGACACTATAATCACCATAACAACTTTAGATTAATGAAGCAGTTTTCGTGTATAGATCATGCCTCTAAAGTCCCACTGCTCGATTCTCTGCCATTCATAGAATATTTTCCATATTTCACAGATCTTGCAAGAACATGTTTGCATTGGTAATTCTGAATGAATAATTGTAAAAACTCCAACCCCCTGTGCCCTTTAAGGCATGGCCCTCCAGTCATTGTTTCAGTCTACTACATTCCAATCATTATGTCACTTTCACACTGCTGCAGCCATTATTATGACTCCAAATTATCTGTAGCCTTCTAGGCTCTAGCCATTATGTCCTCTTTACAGCCTGCTAGTCATTCTAATCTCTCCAGGATCCTCGATCCTTTATATAGCATCCACAGCAATCCAGCCATCGTTTCCCATCCACAGCCCGTCAAAGGTCTCCTACATTACATGATCTCCATGGCCTTCCAACAATTGTCCCTTCAACTGTCCCCAACCAATATAGTCCATTCATAGCTCCACCCTAACTCCCCTGATATGGCCTGCACAACCTTCAAGGCATTAAATCCCTTGTATATCCATCCAGTCTCTAATGGCTCTCGAACCCTTATATAGTCTCCACAGAGACCCAGCCATCATGTCCCCTCAATGGCCCTTCAAGGCTCTCCAATCATTACATCTCCTCCATGGCCCTCCAATAATTTTCCTCTAACCAGTCCCCCAGCCATTATAGCCTATGCATAGCTCCCCAGTAACTATATCCCCTGCAAGGCTTCCACAGCCCTCCAGTCATTACATCCCCTCTACGGCCTTCCAGCCATGTCACTTCCATGACACCTTAAGTACTCCCATGTTGAACAATGATCTCAAAAAGGGTAGCTGCATCAGATGCCTTTAAACATCATGGCAGTAACAGATGCCTTTCAACATAATGCCTTTAAGCATCATGCTGATATAGAATGTATGTTAAGGTCCTGTGTCAGGGATATTTGCATTGTCCACCTATTACATCATTTTCAGGAATCTGTTATTTTGAATTGCCTAATCTCCAAAGCTCCATCTCATTCTATCTGCTCAACAAGATAAAGAACCAGGAAGCCAAACTGTTATCTTAATTCAGGCACAACACATTCTAATAAAATAGGAATGTGTGGTTTTTCCACCTGCACCCACTTCCCCTCTATAAATCAACTCTGCTCAGATGCAATAGCTGTTAATGTAACATGCAATCAGAATATAGAATAGTGATCATAGGGCATAGGGCGATCTTGCAAGAAGGCTGACACATAGATTGTCCATTTCCATCTACTCTGCTTTGTGCCAGAAAATGTCTATGACATCATTGTGAGTCACCTACTATTGTTAATTGGAGGGTTTACCAGCAAGTACACAGTTGACTCTGCATTACCATTTTTGGTTTGTTGTTTTTTTGCAGTACACTGATAGGAGCATTTTTCCCACCATTTTATTCGCAGATTAACTGTGAAAAAGTAAAAAATAGAGGGAAAACAGTAAGAGAATAAAAAATTATATATTAAAATCAAAGATTTAGTGACTGTACACTAGCCCAGTGTTTCCCAACCCAGTCCTCAAGGCACACCTACCAGTCCAGGATTTAGGGATTACCCAGTTGTGTCTAAGGTGTTTTTACAAAGAAGAAAAAAAACACCTTAGACACAACTGGGTAATCCCTAAATCCTGGACTGGTAGGTGTGCCTTGAGGACTGGGTTGGGAAACACTGCACTAGCCATCAATCAGCTTTTTTCCATCAATTACCTCTTATTTGGCTCTAAGGGCAGAATTTAGAATGCTGACACATTGACACCCACCCCCAACATGTTCGGTATTACACGTTTTAGTTAGTCTTTAATTCCGCAGAACACCCAACTGACCTCAGTTTGCAGTTTGTTCCGAAGCAAATGTTCAAGCCTAGTGGTTAATGTGTGCTAAACCATGGTGTCTGGTCCAAACTCCTATCATAGAAAAACACATGAAATGTGAAGTTCATCCCCTGATAAGCATCATTTAAAAAGTGTAGGTTGAGCATTACTGAAACAGTGATCTGACTAACTAGCAACATATGGCAAGAAAAAATATTAGCAGGATAAATCACTAACGTGTGACTTGTTGGGAATTGAAAGTGAACCAAATGTGAATTATATTTTTTAAGGGACAGTTCTGAATTGGAAAACGTACACCTTTGGAGATAAGCCTGTAGGTTTTTCTTGTTGAGGATTTATGCCATTTTCCCTTTAAAGGAAGAAAGGGCCCATTAAATGAATTCACAGACCACTTCATGTTGGCTCTTAAAACTGTTATATGCTGCATGTTCCCATCCTGAGTCATAAACATTAAAGATTGCTTTTTAATTGAAATTTTGTATAACATTACAAATCCCGGGAAGGACAGCTGTCTCGTCTCTAGTTCAACTCCATCTTTCAGAGATGTTTTGACAGTGACCTATAAAATCCAGAAATGTTTTATAATCCATGTTCTCGTAAGGACTCTGGGTATAAAATGTCAGTCTGAACTGGCTAGAAGCAAGCATTTGACCTGAAATCAAGAGAATATATTGTAATGCACGCACACACAAATCAAGGGCTCTCTACGTTTCGTCATTTGACATTTAACCCATTTGTAAAATGCAGTTTGAACCCTTTGGCAAAAAAAAAAAAAAAAAACTTTGTTAAATTGTGTTCTGAAGACTCAAACAATCGTTTTTGTTTTGCTTTTTTTTTTTTAAACAGCATTACTCTGATCAGCATTATACTTTTGCATCTCTTTACTATATAGCAGTTTGTTTCTGTTCATTTATATTTCTGGAAAATAAAGACAATGATTAATTTATATTTTGCATTATTTCTCTATAGAGAAATAATGCAAAAAAAGCAAATGACAAAAATATGAATTCTAAATGAATTTCAAATTTAAGGTCAAAAGAGCTGAACTAGAAATCTTTGCTGAATCAGTCATGCTTTCAGTTCATCTTCTCGGGCCTTAAATTTCCAGTTCCCTTTGAATTCTCTCCTTAGTAAATAACCGTGTAAAATGTATGTAACAATCTGTGTGGCTTTTTTTTCACAGTTATAGTACTGCGATTGCTATTGAGATTTAGAGAACTTAGACGTGACAAGCAGAACCATTCAAGTTAGCTGCTTCTTTAGAGTTCACCTTTATTTTATTTTTTATTAGCAAAAGAAAGTTGATATACACTAATATACATTAATATGCATATTACTGAAACTGCTACACAGTACAGAAAATATATGCATGGTTTGATTGTTTATTACTCATATAGTCAGGTACTGACAGGCCATCAGACAAATTGGGCAAATGCAATGATCTGCAAGGTCTGCACTACATCCTCTGTCCCCCATCTACAGCCCCTATCTCCCACTATAACCACTATCCCCCTACTACAGCTCCATATCCCCCTACTACAGCCCCTACCACTCCAATTAACGCTTCTATCCCCCATTAGAACCCACTATCCCCCATTACAGACACTACCCCACACTTAAGCAGCCTCTCCAGACCCCTATTCCTTCAATTTAACCCCTAATTTCCCCACTTCAGCTGCCTATTCCCCCACTTCAGCTCCCCTATACCCTACTTTAACTACCCTTCTCCCCTCAAGATAAGCCCCCTATCTCCCACTACAGCCACATATGTTCTACTACAGCCATTAACATGCTGATTACAGGCCCTATCCCCCCTACAGCCCTTTATCCCCCCAATTAAAGCCCCCTATTACCCTATTACGGCAACCTATATCCCACTAAAGCACCTAACATACTAATTACAGTTTCTATCCCCCTCGCTACAGCCCTTTATTCCCAAATGAAAGTCCCCTTCCCCACCCACCCACCCCCAATAACATTTCATATCCCTCCATCTACAGCCACAATCCCCTACACTACACGACGATCTCCCCGCAACTGCCCCTATCCCCCCGCTATAGCCCACTACCAGTGCCCCTCACGAGATTTGGTTCTGGATCTGCCCCTGCATCATGGACTGCGGAAAAAGTAGATAGATCGTGCATTGTGTGAACACTGCTGTGAAAGTGTTGTTTGCCAAACATCAAGTGTTAAAAGACATTTTCATACCAAACACAAATCATTTAATGACATAGCTGAAAAAAGGGAAGCCATAAAAAGATTGATTTCGATATAAAAAAACAAACAAGCATATTTAGTCATGTAACTGGAGTGAAGAGTAACAAAATGGATCAGTGTATAGTGTGAAAAGGAAAACCTTTCTGGATGGAATCCTTTATAAACAGTTCTGAATTTTATTTAGTGATATTTCTAATAAAGACACAATATTATCTCGGCTACAATACACACCTGTACCCAAGAGAACAACTGAAAGATGTGTAATTAAAGTGTCTGACAATATACGAGACAAGCAAACACATTTTTTTTAAAAATAAACTGTGTTTACATTCTTGAAGAATTTTGGTGCTTAAAACATCTTGAAGAAACAATGGGAGAGGACATTATGACTCTATTGGAAAACCAGAGCATAGATATCAATAAAATATTCTGTACTACTACAGATGGTGCCTCTGCCTAAAACGTCTCCAAGAACACTCTAGTCCTCCAGTACTCAACGCCTCCAAGAACACTCTAGTCCTCCAGTACTAAATGTCTCCAAGAACACAGTACTAAACGCCTCCAAGAACACTCTAGTCCTCCAGTACTAAACGTCTCCAAGAACACAGTACTAAACGCCTCCAAGAACGCACTGGTCGTCCAGTACTGAACTTCTACTATATAATTCATCAATCATCAGATTTTGTGGACAAAATTCTTCTCTTCATTCATGAAGTTTGTATTGGCTCTGCCGCTCTGTATTAACCTACAGTAACACAGAATGGCCAAGTGGTGGCAAGGTACGTAGTATGCTTGGGAGAGATCAAGGTTATCACCAGTGAAAAAGATCATAACTTCCCAGAACTAAGTAATAATATATGGCTTTGCAAACTTATGTTCCTGGATCATATAACAGCACACTTGAAAGACCTGAATTTACAATTACAGGAAGAAGGACAAACTGTTCTTTATTTTTATGAATGCCGGAAAGAACTTGTGGCAAAACCGAATGTGTTGTACTGTGATATCACTGAGACACTGAGACAAGTATTTTCCAAAAGTAAAGGCACATTTAGCTCACTTCCCAGTTAACGCAGAAGAATTGCAGAAGTACATTGAGGCAATTTTCAGATACATGGACCAACATTCTCTTTTCCTGTCAAGCCTGACTTACTTGATTGTTGTAACACACCGTTTGTTTTATGTTTTTAATAGACTTGTTCATAAATTTGTTTGGATGTTTGGAACAGTTTCTCTAAATCCAATTTATTTTTTTTTTATTCTTTTTTTTTCTCATTCCACATGGGAGTTAAACATAGTCAAGTATACATTGTGTCACAGAATATGTCATGATATCATCAACTACAGTTACAGAAGATGAGAATTAAGAAAAGAAAAAAGTGGAAATATCGCACTTTGAGAATTGTTGAGGGATGTAGAATAAGTGTTTTTGGCAAAGAAAATAGAAACAGTAGAATGGTACTATATAGTTTTACCCCACAGCGTTTGGAGAGAACATCATAAAAAAGCTAAATATTCCTAAGATTAACCAGTCCACTATGGAGACCCAACCCCAGAAAAATGAGACTAAGGCTTCTCAACCAAGTTCCCATTCAAAGAGTATGGGGGGGAGAAGGGTAAATGAGCAGTACATGAACCTATAGCAACCGTCAACTAGAGTGAGCAACAACTCCACCTGATTGGGTCTCATATATAAGCCTTAACTAAAGAGTGAGCTAGCCTAAGAGCATGTTGACCCAAAGAAGTACTGTACAGTGGTATTAATTAGGTGTTAGAAGACTCTCTTTTTGCTGGGGCATAGGCAATCCTCATGACAGCAGTCCAGGCAGTTGGTCACAGCTCAGGAAGATGAGGGAGGTCTGTGTAGATCAGGGTGTATATTCTTGTATCTTTGTTGGTGGTACAGAAGCCTTCGTGCTTCAGTTTCCTGGAGAAGCTACAAGGCTAGCCTCCTGCCCAGAGACTATGGGCCCAGTCACCAGCTTTAAAATGAGATATAGAATGTGGGGGTAAATTGTGTTATTGTTGTGTTATTATGTAAAATGTTAAGCTGGAGGAAAGCTATTGTTTTAATTCTTATATTGTGTAACATCTTGTGCAATGGGTTTTGATGTCCAGCAGGTAATTCAATTATCCATCTTAATCTAATTATGGCCCAGACACCAAGACACCAGGTAGTGGTTTGCATTACTTGTAATGACCTCCTGTTGTGTGTAGTGGTATAAATATGTTTTTTCTGCAGTTAACAGTTTTCTTGAAGTACCCAAATCTCTTGATTTGTCCACTATATTGGGGAATTTTACAAGGATTCAGAGTGCTATAATCATTATTCCTGTAGCTTATAATCACTGTATACTGTAGCTGAATCCAGGACCAGTGGAGGAAAAGAGAAGCAGCAACCAAGGGACACTAAGAGACCTTCCTACCCGTGACACTGGTGTCAAGAATAGGGATCCTGCTTGCAGAGCCGGTCCAGAAGGATGTTCAGCAGATAAGTACCGCAACCAGGATGACAGAGAGCTACAAGCAACTGATCATCCTAGCCCAACAAAAGTTACTCTTTTACAAAGGTATGGATCCAACAGGGCTAAAGAAACCTGACATGATCGAAGCCTTGGTAGACCTAGACCAGGAAAGTCCAGCCGCCATCATCGCAAATCACCATTCTTATTGGTATCCCAGACAGGACAGATGAGATCACGCGAACGGTAAGAGAATAGATGACCTTCTATGGTCCAAACCCACCCCCTAAGGTAGTTGATCGGATTATGGTGGCAGCAGAGAAAGAGTGAGCCGAAGAACTTGCCATAAGCCTAGCTGAAGACACTGGCAATATTCCAAAGCATATGGATCGGTGCTGTAGCTGAATCCAGGACCAGTAGAGTCCTAGGGACACTAAGACACCTTCCTACCCATGACAGTTGGGTCTAGGTGAGACAGACCTTTCTCAACAACCTCAGATAGTTCAATAAGACTCAATTTGCACATATGATCATCGAGTTCCTGGTAGGTCCCAGCTCGGAAATTATTGCCTTGAACCGTGAACAAATGGACCCCTGGCTGCCCCCAACGATGGGGGATATCCTTGGCTCACAGGAGTTGTAGTAGGGGCCTTAGGGACTGGTGCCAAGTCAGAGTGTTCCTTGTGATGTCCGGGAACAGCTGTAATGTAGATCCTTCGTATTGGAATTAGTGTTTTCCCCTCAAAGCAGCCAGGAAAAGGCCATCTACATCTTTTTGAAAGGATGATTGATGATGATATTGATATTCAGCATATTTAATTTAAGATGTCAGACATATGGAAAACAAAATTCACATAACTGCAGAAAACTCTGGAGGTAAATTGTATTGATAGATCAGTTGCCATTTTGGAGTGCTGGACCTGTCTTCCGTAAAAAAAATTATTTGATTGAAGGAAGCTGCATTTGTGTTTCTTTCTGCTTTTGGATTGACTTATATCTGTTAGCAAATATGTTCACATATGAAGATCAATTTGAATCTGCATCAAAGCTCTCTGACAACTGCTCATTCTGAAGCATGTGGAAAACTTAAAGTTACGCAATATGTTCCTAGAGAAACTAGGCAAGGAAAAGCAAGGGCAAGAACTAAGAAGGAAGTTTTTCCTTTGAAGAAAAGTTATTGTTTTGAGTTCTTTGTTGCTACGTATGTAAAATATTTTCAGCATGTGTAAATGTAATTGGAAGATATATTAAAAAGAAAAACACAAATCATTATGGCTCATTTGTTATAATTTTTTTTCTCTGTCAATCAGATTTTTATTGAGACAGAGAGCAAAATCACATTTTAAAACACATAATGTAATGATCCAATACAGAGCAAGTTGCATGGTACAATACACAAATGAGTCAGTCGCCTCATTGTAAAGTTAAAATTAAAATATAACAAGGAAACTAAATCTGGACATTCATGTCTAATTATGAACCAGGGCATAAGCTTGGCAAAATCATGATAAGTAGAGAGGTCTAAATATGATGGATAGGCAAAGCTCTGAAACATGGATGCTTCCGAATATCCAAACGTGCCTAATTGCCGAATTTGCAAAGTGCCGAAACGAAGTCCCGAATTGCCGAATTCCGAAGTGCCGAAGTCCCGGATTTCGGAAGTGCCGAAGTGCTTAGGATTTCTGAAAAGTGGCAAAACAGGAGAGGGAGGGAAAATGAAGGGAATGATGACAGGAATCTAACCCTAGCCCTAAACCCACCCCTATTAGGGTTAGGGGTAGAGGAAGGTTGGGGTTAGGGGTAGGGTTAGGGTTAGGGTTACGGTTGGGGGCAGGGTTAGGGTAAGGGGTGGGGTTAGTGTTAGGGGTTGGGGTGTTGGGTTAGGAGTTAGGGGTAGGGTTAGGGTTAGGGGGTAAGGTTTGGGGTAGGGGCTAGGGGTATGGTTAGGGTTTGGGTAGGGTTAGGTTAGGGGTGGGGTAGGGTCATGTTAGGGGTTAGGGGTGGGGTAGGCTTAGGAGTAGAGTTAGTGAACTGCCGAAGTCCTGAATTGCCGAAGTTAAGAATTTCTGAAGTGCCGAACTGAACCAAAACGCCGAAGTCCCAGATTCCCGAATTGCCAAAGTCCCGAATTTCGGATAGTGACGAACCGAACCGAATTGCCAAAATCCAGAATTTCGGAAGTCCGAACTGAACCAAAACGCCGAAGTCCCAAATTCCCGAATTGCCAAAGTCCCGAATTTCGGATAGTGACGAACCGAACCGAATTGCCAAAATCCAGAATTTCGGAAGTCCAAACTGAACCAAATATTTTGCCCATGCACATCCCTACATGAAGAGCAGTAAAATTTACCACTGGTAAGCAAAGAGTGTTGCGAAACTAAACATTTCAAGGTAACTCAGTAAAGTAAAGTAGAAGGAGTATATAAGGGAGAATAACAATCAGGTACGGTACTTCTGGGTATTAAAAAAAAGAATAAAGCAATAGGAGAAACAACCTCTGCGATATAAGAACATGGAGTTGCCAGGCATGCCAAGTGCTGTAGGTTGCATATGCTTAGCCAGTGATGCTTTTTGGCCACATCAGAAAGTCCATCTTGATGCTAGACACGCTTCCCTCCTTCGCCTTCTCAGGACTCTGTAGGGCTCGCTGTACTCATTGATGGCCAATGAGATGTGTTCAATAGCAGCTCCGCTCCCCACAACCTTCAAACCCAGGCCTGTACGAGGGCCAGAGCCCCAAGTCCACAGATCCTCCTACTTTGCGTAGAAGTATCTTGGGCCCACAGGTGCTACGAAATCCAGAAGCTCTGTCGGGTATGTGGATGGTGGGCCGGGTACTACACCAGCCTGGAGGAAGCACGTGGAGTGGCAATAACAGCTTGGGCCTTCGTAATGGCACGGGGGTGGATCATGAGGTCGGCTGCTTATGCAGTGCCAGAACAATTGGCAGACCACGTAGAATTTTGTTGCAAAGCTCTCCTTCCATGATAGGCCTTTCTGGCCTGCTCTGTAGTACTGAGACTCACCCTCAGCAGCCATGTTAGAGTTGCGATTACCGGGTCAGTAAGGTAGTAATCGCAGAGATGTTAGTGTATTCAGTGGGGACCAGGACAACCCCCACCAGTCCAGAAGGGGGGCTAGCGGGACAGCAAGGAATACACTTGAAAGCACAGGCTCCCCTGTGGATCAGTGAGTAGAGATATGCAGCGAGAGATATGCTGGAACTTCCTATCCCTGCCTCTCTCCACACACACAGCGACCCCTACTAGCTAGTGCTGGTATTGCATTGTAATCTCTGTTTATACTTAGAAAAATACCAGTATTTGTATTGCCAGTATGACTGCAATATTGGCACAGGTCAGGCAGCCTCAAATACTGGCTGTGCCAGTAAAATACCAGCCAGGTGGAAACCCTAACAGTAGTGTGTAAAAAAGAACACTACTTTTTTTTTTTTTTAATCAATGGGCCTATTTCATGGGCACAGGCCTGGAGCTGCAGCTCCATCAGCCCCTTTTGTTAATTCTGTCCTGACAACAAGGGACTTCAAAATTTTACTTTCACACAGCACAACAAAAAGGTTGCCTACCTTTTGAGTTAGGTGAACATATCAACTGCATGCCCTCTTGACAGAATAACACTATGCGGTGATTTGTCAAGATGAGGGTCTCACTTTCTCCTTTTCTACAGAAAATCTCCCTTCCATAATAATTTGTTACAGAAATAAATCGCTGAAAGAAGAATAGTGGAATAAACTTGATGTCAAGAGATGTCTTCAGATTTATAAAGATCTAAAACATTTAGAAAGTCATCCATATTATTTGCTCTACTCTCGTGTTCCAGAAGGGAGAAGCAGCCTCAAAATCTACTTCAAGGCAATGGCTTTCTCTGACAATCACTAATCTTCTTAGGGTATGACGCCTCCAGCTTTCATCAGAACTCAGAGTGGGAAGCTGGATGGATTGAGTCATAGCCCTGGTTAAATGGTAAGTGAAACCTTGCTTTTTTCGCTCTTTCTGTTTTATTTATTTGAGATAGAAAGCCTTGAATCTGAACCGAGAGTAGAACATTAGAGCGTTAGGAATATGAGTTTTTCATGGTACTGATTTAAAAACTGTTACATCTTTTTTTGTAAAAACTATACAAGTAAATGCAGTATCAGGTGCCTAAAAGTTTTTTGGGGCCAAATATTTTTACATACAGTCACCAAAATATTGCAACAAAAATAGAGAATATTTAATTGCTTTAGTTTTGAATTGTTGCAATGTCTTTCCACAAGAAATACATTTGCTGTACTAAAAACAGAGAATTTGAGAACTCCGAGAACCTTAATAGCTTGCCATTTGGCTTGTCCTGGCTCAGGTGTTTGCTCACTATACTATGTACCCTATATTATATGCATATCAGATTGAGCCCGCCCAAAACGGCTGCCAATATACAAAATACTGGCAAGTTTCCTCTGTGCAAGACATACAAGAACACTGGAAAATTGTTTCACCCTTCTTTGGACCTCGTCAGTGAGGTGTAACTGGTACCTTTCTAAGCACATTAAGCACTGGGTCCACGTCTGGATTAACCTTTTAACTTGGGAAGAGCATAAGTGAACACACTGCAACAAAAACAGAGAATATAAAAACTATGAGAACAAACAAAATCTCAGAGAGATCTCAATAGATTGCCCTTTGGTTGGTCCATGCTCAAAATGAGCAAAAACATTTTTTAGACCTGAGCGGCGACTAAATGAAAGGCAAGGTATTGAGCTATCTCTGAGCTTTTGCCCATTTTCAGATTTCTCATATGTTTAAGTTACCAAAATATACTGATAATAAATAAGATTATAAAAAGAACAAATAATGTTTCTCTGACTTAAATTATACATTTATAAGTCTTTGAAATACTTTAAAACAACTGATTTGAGTGAGAAATATGTGGAGGAAATGCAAAACTGTAATGTGTGAATGTAGTATTTGTGTAGCAATAAACATTTACAGCTTGGGATTGTGTTAGATATTAAACAACATCATTCATTATATCAATTATGGGTGTGACATACAGAGAGATAATCCATTCTTGAATAGGCGAGGGTGTTGTCTGTACAGTAGACTTCTAAAATCCATGAATGTCACTTTTGAAATCTATAGATTTTTGAGAAATATCATAGATTGAAAGCAAAACTGGTTAATGACAAAGTGGAAACCACTGTGTCGCTGTTATTAATGATCTTATTTATTATTTTATTCAAGGCTAGTACACACATTATTACATCATAACTGTACACACAGAGCCCATTCTGCTACTCTTAGAGAAGTTAGAGCCTTTTGTGTTTCTTTCTTTTGAATGTATTTGTCCCCCTTTAGTATGTCTTACCCCCCTTTTCTCCCTTTGTGTGTCCTTTAAACCTCCCCTTTGTGTGTCTCTTACTCCCCCTCCCCCTTTGTGTGTCTCTTACTGCATTCATCTCATTTGTGTGAATCTTTCTCCCCCAGCTTCTTTGGAGGTCGCTTTCCCCCTTTTCCCAGCCGCTCTGTGTGTCCCTTCCCTCTCGTGTGTCTCTTTCTCCCCTTCCTTATCCTCTCTGTGTTCTTCTTCCCCCAGCCCCTTTATATCTATTTCTCCTTTTCCTTACCCCTTCTATCTTTCTTTATCCACCAGCCCCTTGTGTGTGTGTGTGTGTGTGTGTCTTTCTCCCCAGCACCTTGTCTCTTTCTCCCCCAGCTCCATTGTGTTTCTTTGTATCACCTCCCAGTGTAACGTGTGGGTACAGGGGAAGTAGTAAGTGTGTGTTGTGTATACTGGATGTAGCGTATGTTAATATATGGGATGCAACATGTGTGAGTATGGGTGATGTAGCAAATATGTGCGTATTGGGGATTTAGTGTGTGTGTTTGTAGGGAATGTGTGAGTTTAGGGAATATAGTGTATGTGTAGAGAATGTAGCATGTGTATGGGAATGCAGAGTGTGTTTTCATGTTCTCAGTACCAGATATTCCTCTAACAAGAATTTCTCACACTTGCTGAGGGAAAATAGTAATTAAATCACTAATGCCATTCTATTCTGATACCAGTGTGTTGGCAATGAAGCCATCATGCCTACTTTGTCATAGTGGATTTCCCTGCTTGGTAAAGTGTTTTCAAGTAGGGACAATCTCTGTGCAGAGGTAGGGGGAGCACTGGAGGGTGGATATTTTAGTAGCCTAGCACCAATGACCAGGAACACCAGGGGGTGGGGAACTAATGGGACAACTGGGGGCTGGGGGGAACTAATGGGACACCTGGGGGAGGGGGGCTAGAAATTAATGGTAGATGAAGGACTGGGGGGAAGGACTGGGGGTAATGGACACATAGGCTAGGGACACTACTGGGATAGGGAAACATGAAGGGTGGGGGGTAATGAGAAACATGTAAGACTGGAGGGGGTGGAATGAGACACATGGAGGGCTGGTAGGGGGCTATAGGGATACATGGGGGCTAATAAGACACATGGAGGGGCTGAGGGAGCTAATGAGACACATGGAGGTCTGGGGGGATGGATTGAGACACATGGATATCTGGGGGTGGATTTAGAAGCATGGAGGGATAGTGGGGGTAATAATACACATGTAAGGCTGTAGAGGGTGGAATGAGACACATAGTGGGGCAGAGGAGTAAAAATACACACAGAGAGGCTGGGGAGAAGGAGACAGAGGGCTGGGAAAAGGGAACAGGAGACATACAGAGGGGCTGGGGAAGTGGAGAATGAGACACACAGAGGAGCTGTGGGGAAAGAGACACACAGAAGTGCTGTGGCCTGGGAAAGAGACTAACAGAAGGGCTGGGGAAGGGGAGAAAGAGACAAAGGGGCTGGGGCTAAGAGACACCTGAAAGGGGCTTGGGGAGAAAGACACAAACACAATGCAAAAATATATCCAGGTAAATACGATATTTATGATAGTATAATAATATGGGCGGCTACATACACTGTCAAGCGACTTGATGAGGAACAAACTCAAAAAGATGAAGTATGTGCGCTCCTTAATTGAATAAAGTATAAATAAAAATGAAATAGATAAAACGTAAGTATATCTTTAATAGGTAACACATTTTTTAAAAATCACTAAACTAACAGCATTTGGCTGCACTGAATCCTCCATTGAATAAAAACGAATTAGTTCTCCTTATAGACTAATGAGCCCATCTCGGAATACATAAATATGCTTACAATACAATGTAAATATATGAAAATACTTCAGGTCTGGGGTGTTGCAACAATGTTAATAAACAAAGCCGTGTGCAACAACCCGGCGTGAAGATAGACAAGTAGTTAGTATAAACATTGATAGCCTGAAAAGTAACCTTTAGGTATCTATAAGGGGATATAAAAAATATCAAATACACACTCCTAATTGAAATATACACAATTACAAGATAGGCAGAAATAAACCACTATATCAATGATTAAAAAAGCAGAACTGATGGTTCTCTCAAAAACAAAAAAAAACAAAAAACAGCTCATAAATGTGATACAGGAAAACCATAGAATAAAAAATATAAAAAAATGTATGGTTAAAAATGAAAATGCAAAAATAAAAAATAAAATAAAAATAAAAAGTATCTGACCTCGGTGTGGGCCCCCACCAGAGGTAAATACTGAACCAAATCCAATATGGAGGTGACCAGAGGTCCTCAAATACACTCGAAATGGATGAGGAAATAGGAGAAATGTTGAAAGATGAACACCGTCTATAGGTATAACTGTAGGTATAGGTATAACTGTGCCTTTGCTGGATCGATACTGTGGTCGGGATATTCAAAAAAGACCACGGTAGCTTGTGACAGACGTTCCAGCAATCAAACAGAAAGGAAACAGAAGAAAGCTGGTATATTGCGTGCAGGCGTTCGTCCAAAGAAACAAAATGCATCTTCACTTGTGTCTTCTGCTCTCGGCCAGTGAGAGAAAGACTTCGTGTTAAAGGGACACTATAGTCACCAGAACTTCTACAGTTTAATGCAGTGGTTATGGTGTCTATAGTCTGTCCCTGTATGCTGAGCACTGTAAATGCTACCTTTTCAGAGAAAAGGCAGTGTCTAAATTGCTGTCTAGGAACATCTCTAGTGACAGCGTGCAGCACCTATGTTGAGCATCTATACTCTCTGCATGAAGGCCCTGAATTCTCCCCATAAAGATGCATTGATGCAATGCATCTCTATGAAGAATGCTGATTGGTGCAGTGAAGCACAGTGTTTTACCACACATGCGGAATAGACTCCCAATGCTTTCCTATGGGAATTGAATTGGCGTTGACTGAGATCATCCAGTTGTTGGCCAAAGTGAAGAGCACACTCTTGTTACTTCAAAATGAGCAAGATAACATTGTTTTTACTGCTGTGCAATAAAATACATTCACAATTTCAGTCCAATTATGAAACGTTCCCTAATATGTCAAGGTAGTTGGACTGAAACATTGATTATATGCAAATGTACGTCTGCTTACAACAAATCCACTCTTGTTTATTTTGAAGCCCTATGAGTGCTTTCTTTCACGTTTGAGTGATAGTTTTCAGGTTTTTTTTCCCTGCTTTCATATCTGCACGCTATGCTGGCGCAATGCATTATGGGGGTGGATATAGAATTTTTTTTCCAGGGCTGCTTTTCATTCCCAGTCCGGCCCTGCTAACACCCAATGACTCTTTGGAGATGGTGGTACTGGATCAAGGGGCAGTAGGTAAATAAATGTATAACAGCGGCCAAACCAATTAAATATATAATGTGTTTGTTTAGCTGAATCTGGCATGACGGTTTCACTTGGATGGAGAGGGGGGGATTACTCATGCTAGGTAGAAAACACACAGCTGTAAGAGAATGCAAGGACATAAAAGTAAAGTTATGTGAGCAAATCACTGTGAACACAGTAGAACAAATATTTTGCTCATGTTCTAGTACACAAAAGATAATTACCCCAACATTATCTTTATTTGACAGATTAGAAAAAAAAACAAGTCCTTCAGTATCTCTTTAATTTAAAAAAAAGACATGCATTAAATGAAAATATTTTATTAGATAACCATAAACATCGCAAAGTTCAGAAGGGTTGTACAATCCAGTTTCTACCATTTTCCTCCTTGTCAAAGTAAGGTCATTGTGACACAAGCTGAGAACAGACAAAACAGTATTCACAAAGGAGGATTCAAATCAGTGTTAGCTGAGTCGTACCATTACGGAGGGAGTTTATAGCATTGACATATCAGAGGGCACCGTTCATGTTGGCATTGTAGAACTTCATTGTCAGCCAGGACTCCTTTACAAAAGAGACAAGGTGTGCCATGTAAGCCGAGCACAATAAAAGCATAAATCTGCTAATCCTGCCATATATGTGATTCACAGTACTCCAGTGGGGAGAAAAAAAATGCCTGGGCACACCTCACACTATCCAGGGGCATTCACACTGATCACAATCTGACCCCAACTGGTCAGATTATGGGCTGGTTGCCAACTGCATACAGGTTCCTCTGTGTCAGGTGCATCTCTTAGAATTGTTCTGCTTTTTGTCTCTGTATTTTAGCTGGAGAACTAATTCCAGTGCTCATTCACACCCCTCAATCTGCATTCACCAACTGCGTTTTGCATTTGCATAAGACAATCAAACAATATATATAATTTATATTAATGCCATGCATATTTGTTTTACCAATTCTTTGAGCCATTTTTAGGAAATTATAATCACCAGAACCACTACAGCTTAATATATTTATAATTTTTTTAGAAAAGTTAGTCTTTACACTGCTTACTATGACCACCTCAAGAGGGACTTTCTCAGTTCTGTCCTACAAAGAATGCAGGACTAATCCACTCTCTGCATGGAGACATGGAATGCTCCCCAAAGACATGTGCAGATTAAATGCATCCCCATGAAGAGATGCTGTTTGGCAGAGTGCAGCAATTTGCTCGTGCATGCTTACTATCCTACCAATGCTATGGGGAAGCATTGAATTGGCTGAGGTCATCAAGATTGATCATCTTAGCCATGGAGGTGGATGCATGGAGATAGGCATAGCAAGAGCTAAAAGGTGCCTAATTTTTTTTTTTTAATGGTTTTTAATGCACACATGTGGGGGCCAAACAACAAAACAGTTAGTAGAACAGAGTAGCATAATAACTAGTGTCCCTTTAAGAATGTCATGCTCTAGAACAGATCTTTTCGTGTATCAACACTGGCTGTGACACAGATTGGTTGCATAATTTGTCATTCCTTTACGTATACCTTGTGCTGGCTTTCATGGTATGCTACCAAAGTTCAACCACAGGTTACATTAATTGCTAAAACCGATACAGCATAATATTGCTAGAGGCTTGACATACCATGTGTCATATTGCAGACTTGTGAGTCCTCACAGGTGAATAGCTTTTAACACATCTAAGCAATGTTGCCATTTTCACTGTAATCGGACAGGAATGTGCCTGCAGCTGCTGCCTCTTATTGTTCGAGTATAGTTTAAGGTAAAAGTGTTTGTTCCACAATAAGTGTACATATAATTTGACTGTCCTTGAAACTCATGTAATTGTGGAATTAAACACATCCCTAAAAAATCCAAAGCAAGACATGGCAATCAATATATACACATCTTAATGCAACATCTGTAAAGGCTTTAAAGAACTGCCAATTGCAAAAACAGATCTTGTAAAATTAGCACGTCTAAGACATGAGTGTGTAGATGGAAAGTATTTAAAAGACACAAGGAATTACAGAGCAAGTTAGTGCCTGTAAGCAGAGTTACCTACTCATGTAGTTTACTGTCTGAGAAACGTCTTAAATAACTAACAAATTACTTTGCTAATTTGCTATGTAAGAAGTGATGCTCTTTCTTCTATGAATAGAACAAAAAGGAACAAATTATCCTATATTCATGCTTGGACTGATAGTAGTTTTAATATAATTTTCTTTAAAAAACGGACACGTCCAATGAAAGTACCAGTGGGATTAATGTAAAAGCACAGCTTAACAGAGAAGGAGGCACTAGCAGACCACACGTAATCACCTCCCGCCTAGATAGGGCATACCCAGGAGCTAGTACATAGCATTGCAGATGAACTATATCGTAACCCCCAAGCTGATAGACACACCTACTATGAACCTGAGCCACGCACCAGATTATGACCACCTTTCCCCCCCTACCCATGCTCCTATGGTTCTTGTCCTCCTTTACTCCCATCTATTCCCCTCAGCATGGAACAGACTCTACCATCACCCACAAAGTACGATATGTAAATCAATACACCTGGTCAGGTAACTGTACTGTCTCCAAGTACAGGAGCAGCTAGAAATTACAGATACAAAATACTGTTTTGCATGTCTAGAATGATGTTAACACCGGAAAAGTGGAATAAAAGAATGTATTGATGAACAATGTAACTAAACAATGAACAATGAACCCCCTCCCTTTCTTTTAATAACTAAACAATGTACCCCCCAAATAAAACGTTAATAAAAATTGTCAAAGTAAAAAAAAAAAAAATGGACACATAAAGCAGAAACAGACACAAAGCCTACAAAAATAAAAGGTTGTAGATTTAAAAGATAAATTACTTAAATAACGTTAGCAATATCATCAAAAAACTAATTAAAAAAAAGATTAAATCTAAAGAAACACTTTAATGTTGTGAATGCAAAGATGTATTCATAACACTAAAGTGTCCCTCTGCCCCAGCATCTCCCCTGACCTCCCCCTCCATGAAAGGGTTAAAAAAAGACAACCTTAATTTGCTCACCTTGATTCAGCGCCGAGGCCACTTGGGCTCCTCCTCCGCTGACGTCAGCCAATGGGGGTGACCCAATGCACATGCATGCCGTGTGCCGCACGCATTAGGCCTTCCTCATAGGAATGCATTGAATCAATAGTTTCCTACTTGGATTTCCTTGACGCAGGACGCCCTCATGCCAAGCGTGAGGACGTCCAGTGTCAAACTCTGTGAAACTTGTAGACAGACTAGAGTCAGTTTTAGCACTGCAATGTGAACATTGTACTTTCTCTAAAAGAGAAGAGAGGGGAGAGGGACACTGCACCCAGACCACTTCAATGAGATTAAGTGGTCTGGGTACCTATAAAGTCCCTATAAGCAGTAGCCAGACTGCCAAAAACAAAAAAAAAACTACAACTACCTTAGGTTTCACAGATCTACCGTGTTTTCAAGAACAAACATCACTTACCATATATACTCGAGTATAAGCCGAGTTTTTCGGCACATTTTTTGTGCTGAAGAACCCCAACTCGGCTTATACTCGAGTCAGTCTGTATTATGGCAATTAACATTGCCATAATACAGACCAGGACCGCCGAGCTCATTACAAGCCCGGCGGTCCTGTTGGGGGCTGACAGGGAGCTCTTACTTACCTTCCTGCAGCTCCTGTCAGCTCCCTCCTCCACAGTGCAGCTCCTTGGTCAGCTCCGCTCTGCCCACAGTGTAAGTCTCGCGAAAGCCTCGGGTCTCCACTGAACTGCCAATGCCACTGGACCACCAGGGATTTAATATTATTTTATTTTAATAATTTTAAAAAAAATAATGCAAATATTAAAATAATAATAATATAATAATAAAATAATATTATTATTTTAATATTATTTTATTATATTATTATTATTTTAATATTTGCATTATTTTTTTTAATGGTTTTTTGTCCCCCCTCCCTGCTTGTTGCCTGGCCAGGGAGGGGGGACAAAAATTTTTTTTTTTAAAAATAATGCAAATATTAAAATAATAATAATATAATAATAAAATAATATTATTATTTTAATATATTATTTTATTATTATATTATTATTATTTTAATATTTGCATTATTTTTTTTTTAAATGGTTGTTTGTCCCTCCTCCCTGCTTGTTGCCCGGCCAGGGAGGGGGGACAAAAAAACATTTTTTTTAAAAATGCAAATATGAAAATAATAATAATATAATAATAAAATAATATTATTATAATATTATATTATTTTAATATTATTTTATTATTATATTATTTTAATATTTGCATTATTTAAAAAAAAATTTTTTTTGTCCTCCCTCCCTGACCAGGCAACAAGCAGGAAGGGGGGACAATAATGCAAATATTAAAATAATAATAATATTATTAAAATAATATAATATTAAAATAATAATAATAATAATATAATAATAATATTAAAATAATAAAATTAAAAAATTAAAATAAAAATGCCCTCCCTTCATCCAGTTTACACACACTGCACAATATACACACTGCATTATATACACACACAACACACAAACACACACACACTGCATTCATTATATATACACACACAAACACACACTCTGCATTCATTATATACACACACAAACACACACTCTGCATTCATTATATACACACACTGTAAATAAATATTCAATTAATGTAATTTTATTGGGATCTAATTTAATTTAGAAATTTACCAGTAGTTGCTGCATTTCCCACCCTAGGCTTATACTCGAGTCAATAAGTTTTCCCATTTTTTTGTGGTAAAATTAGGGGCCTCGGCTTATATTCTGGTCGGCTTATAATCGAGTAAATACGGTATACTTGTTTAGCAGGGTCCGTAATAACTGTTTCTTTGATAACATGTATGATAGTTTGTTTCTTAGTTGTACCATCACATTAATATTGTAGAAGGCTGCAGAACAAGAAAAGTTCAAAAGCTCCCTTGCAACTTAATTGAATATGTGTTATGTAGCTTATAGCAGCCTCAAAGATTTGACTGACCTCATGTTTCTCAATGTGCTTATAACAGTTTCTCAATTTTAATATTCTCTATTTTTTTTATTTTATTTTTTTAATATTCTTTATTTTTGTTGTGCAAAAGGTTGATAGACAGACTTGTGTTGCCACAATAGCAAACATAAGCATTTCAAAAGGAACAATACTATGGCACTTGAGAGAACTGCACAATTTATAATATAATAAACATGCTGAAACAGACTATGCCAGTTAATGAGTAATCAAGGAGTAGTGAGAGCAAACTATATACTGACATAAATGTAGTAAAATAAGAAGTGTTATCATGCTGAAATTATGTTGTAGGATTAAGCCACTGGTACTAAACAAAATGTGAAGCAGAGAACGTAGGTATCAAAGATAAATAACAACAACAGCTGCCTAGTATGAGCCTTGAGGCTTATGTATGGGAATAGGTCGGAAGACCCAGGCCTCAATGCCAAGTAAAACACTCAGCCTATGCCAACTAAACAGTGCAGTGCGCCCAGCAGGGTGATTTTACTCAGGATCCATGTAGCTGTGCCCCACCAGCCTCAGGCTGCATCACAGTCCAGTCCACATTGCCCACAGGTCTGACTGCGTTCTGCAACACGAATGTTTACCCTATGTTTCCGTTCCTCCAGATTGTGTGAGCTGTGCTCCGGATGGGCTGAGACCCAGGCAGACGTCTGTGCCGTCTTTTGGTTCTCCGCCTTCCCACTTTAGGTGTCATAATAGGGTGAGTTAGAGTAGGCTATGGGTCAAGGGTTCCATCTGGGTTTGGTTGCAGGGAACTTCCCCTCTCTGCACTTTTCTTTGCCTGCTGACTTAATTTAGCCAATAAACTCCCACAGTCATGCAAAATCCTGCTCGATGCACTGATCATGGAGGGCCCAGAACGCTGTGGTAGCAATCTTGGAATGGTGGCTGTAGGTGTTTAGGCTTCTCAGGATTGTTTGCTAAACTTTGCTGTTTACAACTGTTCTTCAGTCAGGACAACAGTGGGGACCGGGATATCCCCCCACCAGTCCAAAGGGGGAGGGGGGCAACAGTGCATCAATTTTTTAACGTGCAAAATAACAATTTAAAACAAAGGGGGAGGGGGAACAAGGCCAAAAACAAGCTACAAGAATGTGAGGTGAAGGAGCCGCCGTCTCCTCCACCTCAGTTGATATCATAGGCCTCTGAGGCAAGTAACGCTGAATCTGTCTTCTGATGTTTAGTCAGACTACTGTTATGGGGTAGGTAGGTATAGAAGGCAAGTTTGCCATAGAAAAATCAGGATAAATACCCCCTTAATAGCCATCGCACATGACTGCCTCAGTCAGCTGTCACGACCTGCCCCCCGTTTCTCAATTCTAAACTTGTTAATAAATATTAATTTATTACTGTGAATTAATATATTTTTATTTCCAAAACAAATCCCTATGGTTCATCAAAACATACTCTTAAAAGATCAAGTTACATTTTCTTCATAAAAAAACAGTAATTCAAGGCTTTGGTGGCTAAATCAAAATGTCAAATGTGGGTAAGACTAACCCGCACTCATTCCTTGGCCATTATAATGGTTCCTTCTCTGCCTGTGGATGGGGCATCCCGGGCCCATATATTGACAGGTTAGGCATCTTGTTGAGCCACATCTGAAATGACCTGGTTTAAGGAGTGCTGGTTGGTTTGCGGATCCTGCAGGGTTTAATTTGGATGGTGCCAATAAGTTTTTGAGGTTCAGGTTTCTTCTAAATGTGACTCTCGGTGTTCCCGAGATGCTGAACTTCAAGCAAGGATCCAACTGTAGAATTGACCAATGTTTCTGAAGAATCTGAATGATCTGGTTGTATGCATTGTTGAAGACTGTGGTAAAAATCGGACCTTTATTGCTAGTAACATCCTTCGTACTGATGTTGAATTTGTTGTGCTCCTTCTTTCTTATTCTTGGAGGCTGGTTTTCCAATAGAGACACAATAGGTCTATGTAGCTCTAATGATTGTGAGCTCGTTCATTGGTAGGTAATTCAAAAAGAGTTCTTCTATTGAGGTTCCTAGCTTTATAGGAAGGTAATTCAAAAAGAGTACTTCTATTGAGGTTCCTAGCTTTATAATAAGCCCGAAGGATTATATTTGGATCATATTCTTTGTCCAAAAAACGCTGACATATCGTTTAACTCTTGATAAATTGTTTCCAAATTATCGCTAAACTGCAGATTGAGTACGGTTTTGAACCTTAGTTGGAGTGCTCACATAATAGTTTGATATGTAATGTTTACGTATGTTGACAATGACCTTAAAAATGTATGTGTTTATTTATATTATTAAAGCTCTTATAATTTCCCCCAAATAAGATGTTAAGCAAAAAAGCCAGAGGCACTGAATTCAGAGTGTGACAACCAATGAAGCTTCCTCCACACACCTCAATATCTGCTGTAAACCTGTCTGACTGTGCTCTCCTTCCTGTGCGCTTTAGAGGAGACATTGTTTTTTTGTGAACGGTTTGACCCCTGGGCACCATAACAAATTCTTTTAACACTGGACACTGGGGGTGTTAGTCACAAAAGTGAGAATTGCCAGGAATTCAAAGTGAATGTCAAATGTAATACCAAATTAGCCAAAATTGACAAAATAATTTACTTGGAGAAATGTTCTAATTGAGCTATTTTGGACTACATTTTGAAATTCACTTTGAATTCTCTGCAATTCTCATTTTAGTGAAAAAAACTGTGGTTTATACACTTCTACCAAATTAGAAAAAAAGCATAAAAATAAGAATCCTTAGTAGTAAATGCAATGTGTTTTTGTATATGAAAAAAATAAAATAAATAGAATCATGAAAGTATGGCAGTGTTAAAAGTTATAAAGTATAATGAAAGAAATCATAATTGTGTCAATTTTAAATAAATGTTTCCACCAGCTAAAAGCCTGATAACTAGTTTAATGCATCCTTCAAGCAAGTGAGCAGAAAACCCACTTATCAATATGCTCCCTATAATAAGCCATGGTTTAAAATAACACTCTGTGCAGGTACTTTGCATGCTGTATGTTAAATCACGTTTCAGAAATACACGAACCAATCTGGAGCTGCTATTCTAAGACAGGGCTGTTACATTCCATTAGCTTAGTTGCCATGGGAGCAAATGTTTTATTTTTTTTAGTGGCCAAGATAAAGTGAGTCGATTAATTAGAAACTTGCCTTCTGTTGCTGTGATTGTTGAGTTTTCTAAGAGTGAAAGTTTTCTTTTCCCCTGCTCGTATTATGATCGTGATGTTAAGTAACTGGAGGGTTATATTTCACACACTCTAAGACATGACTGTTCATTATAACAAGATGTTTAATTCACTGGAAAAAGCATGCCACGTGCAGAATTTAACCCTTGGCTCCCTCCCATGTACTAGTCGTAAGAAAAAACGTTATGAGATCAGATTTTTTTTACCAGCTGTGAATTTACAATATGTTGTTAAACCAACTTTCAGCCATATGTATCCCTTCATTAAAGGAACAGTATAGACCACCATAACAAGTTCATCCAAATAAGTTGAATGGTTTAACCCCAAAGGGTGCCTCCAGCTCCAATCTCCAGGTCCCCCAGGCGGTATCCGGCTTCTGAATCTGAGTTACAGAAAGAGCAGAGTGCCGCCGGGAAGGGGTGTCACTGATTGGCTAGACGCTTTAAGCCAATTAGAAGCTCTCCATTCATAAAAACTTGGGTCCCTACTGGGTGCCGAGCATTCTCTAATAGCCAGTGACATGCATCCAGTTTCTGTAGAATTGCAGAAGATGGATGCTGATTCTGCTGGTTATTCATTGGTTGAGAGTGTCATCTGGGTTCTCTCAACCAATGAAAGGCATTCTGTGCATAGAAATTTGCTCAGAATTGACATTATCCAGCCCAGAACCCTTGTTCCAATGATGCTGCCATAGGTGGAGTTAGACCTCCTGAAGCAAAGTGGTGCAAACTCTGTATGTGCTGTGTTTGACCCTTTAATAGAAAGGCCTGGCCCAGGCTGGAACCTTGAGTCTGCTCCTGAAAAATCTCAGGCCTTATTTTTGTCACTGGATAATGGAGAATTCCACAAACACAGGTATTAATAGACATATTACCGGGCCTTAGAGTGACCAGAGTTAACGTAACAAAGATAGAGACAAAGTCAGTAATAGCCAAGGTCAAGACAATAGAAATATGGATATGCAAAATTAACAAGCCAGGTCAGGATTCCGGAAATACTCAATGTCAATAAACAAGCTGGGTTAAGATACCTGAAATATACAAAGTCAAATACAAGCCAAGGTCAATATCAGAAATACAAGAGAGACTTACTATAAGCACTATATGTGTATCAAGGCACAAACCAAGATAGAGCACTGAATAAGGGCCCAAATAAGCATTATATAGGCTTACACATGTGCTGATTGGTCCATGTCATCTCTGCTACTCCAAAATGATTAATAATAGGGTCGCCTAGATGACGTGGTCACTTTAAGGGCATGCGTGATGTCACGCTATTCTAATTATATAAGGATGTGCCTATAAGGCAACATCCGAGTGAATGCAGGCATGGGCGTCCGCAGGAATTTTTCCAGGGGGGGGCATAATTGTAATGACATCCATGCTTGGTACCTTTTTAACAGTGTCATGAAAGGGAAGGGGCATAGCCATTATCACATAAAGCCAGGGTGAATAGCGTTTTCACAACTATGGTGTCAGGAATATATGTTTGTATTACTGACACTATAGTGTTCCTTTAAGCAAATTAAAGGACATTTCTGGTCACCATAACAACTTCACCTAAATGAAAATGCTATGATGCCAGGAAGCCCCTGGGTGCTCGCTTTCCTTTAAGGGGTTAAATCGCTCTCAAATGGTTTAACCCCAAAGGCTTCCTCCAGCTCCAGGTCGCTCAGTGGTATTTGGCTTCTGAAACAGAGTGTCAGGAAGTGCAGATTGACGTCAGGCATGGGTGCCGCTGATTGGCTAGAGTGGACAGTTGACGCTCTAAGCCAATCGCTAGTTCCCGGTTCATAAAATATTTTTACTTTTTTATGAATGGGGAGCTACTGTTTGGCTTAGAGTGCCAGCTGACCGCTCTAGCCAATCAGCAACACCCCTACCCAACGGCACTCTGTGCTTCCTGACACTCAGTAAATAAAAGTGAACACATTAACACCAATATTTTTTTACCTTTGGAGATGAGAAAGTCCAGCGTTTTCCTGCCAGGCCCAGGTACCAAAGCCTTATGATGTGGTGTCCAGAATAAAGTGGAGGGTTCACTTCATTTGTCCTTGATGCTCCAATCTCCTTTTCCTCTCCTTCATTTGACAGTCTTTTTTTTTATTCTGACACTGTTTTCTATCCTTGGCCCCTTCTGCTCTTTTACCTTTCTGCTACTTTCTGCTTATTTTGCGCCCTTCTGCTCCTTTCTCATTCTGATCCCTTTCTGCTCCTTGCAGACCCTTTCTGCTCCCTTTTCTACTTTACCTTTGTGCTCCTTGCTGTCCCTTTCTGCTCTTTCTCCTACTTTACCTTTGTGCTCCTTCTGATTCTTTCTGCTCCTTTACCTTTGTCCTCCTTGCTGTCCCTTTGTGCTCCTTCCTGCTCCTTGCAGGCCCTTCCTGCTCATTCTCCTACTTTATGTTTGTGCTCCTTCTGCCCCTTCCAGCTCATTTCTGACCCCTTCTGCTCCTTCTACTTTACCTTTGTGCTGCTTTACCTTCAAACTCCTTGCTGACCCTTCCTGTTCATTTCTATATATCTATAGGCTGCTGCCCCCTCCCCAAATCTATGGGCTGCTGCCCCCCCAAATCTATGGGCTGCTGCCCCCCCAAATCTATGGGCTGCTGCCCCCAAATCTATGGGCTGCTGCCCCCCCAAATCTATGGGTTGCTGCCCCCAAATCTAAAGGCTGCTGCCTCTAAATCTATGGGCTGCCCCCAAATCTGTCTATGGCTGCTTCACCCCCCTGAAATCTATGGGCTGCTGCCCTAAATCTAAAGGCTGCTGCCCCCAAATTCATATGGGTTGCTCTCAAATTCCAAAGGCTGCTGCCCCCAAAATCTATAGGCTGCTGCCCCCCTCCCCAAATCAATGGGCTGCTGCCCCCCCCAAATCAATGGGCTGCTGCCCCCAAATCTAAAGGCTGCTGCTGACCTCAAATCTATAGGCTGCTGCCCCCAAATCTAAAGGTTGCTGCCCCCCCCCCAAATCTATGGGCTGCTGCCCCCAAATCTATAGGCTGCTGCCTACCCTCAAATTCCATGGGCTGCTGCCTCTAAATTCCGTTATGGGCTGCTGCCCCCAAATCTATCTGCTGCTGCCCCCCTCTCAAACCCCCCCCCCATCCCCCACTTACCTGATCTGTAGGCTGTCTCTGGCTGCATGTGTTGTTCCCCTGCGGTTTCAATCAGCAGAGAGAAGCAGGGATAAGATGCAGCTTCCTATCCCTGTCTCTCTCCATACACAGCGCCACCTACTGGCCGGCGCCGGTATTGCAGTTCATTTTAAATCTCACACGAAAAATATCAGAACAAGCTGAAAAATCCAGGGGGGGGCAAGTGCCCCCCCTTGCCCCCCCCTGCGGACGCCCATGAATGCAGGGGCTATGTTATATTCGGCCCACGCGAACCAAGAGGAGGAGCTGTTCACCTGCGCCCAATGGTAAGCACAGAGACTTGCTGTGACAAAAGTATATACTGTATTCCCCAAGTTACTTTCCCTGCATTCGGTAGATAAATCTACCGAACACCGACCACCCCCCTGGCTCATGAAGTTCAACGAAACCACAGAATTAAGTGCTCTCTCTGTGCAGCCACAGTTCGTGTAACCGAACGCCACGTGCTGGAGAAAACAGCGGCCATCTTGTCACACAAAAGCAGGTGGCGGGACTTGGTCATCGAGTGTCTGGAACTCTAAATCGGACACTCAACCTTGTGAACACCAGCCAAACTTCACGAACGCCTGCTTCTTTCTATGACAAGTCAGGAGAGCGTAGTTCAGTAAGTTCATTTATACGAACAAGGCAAACAAACGCTACCTATGAGCCAGAGGAACCGTTCATCTTTTTTGTTTGTTTTGGAACTCGTGAAATTGACCGACCACTACCACTGAATCTCTGGAACTGATTTGGGCAGACGCCTCAGGTGCAGTCTGTTAAAACTTTACCCTGGTGGCGATTCAGCTGTATTTGTGGGATTTGGACCACTTAGGCTCTCAGATCCAGGTTATCCAGGAATATAAAATTTGTGGGGGTTCCTCTTTGTCTTAAATGTATTTTTAATATTTGTAATACTTTAGGTTTTTATGCTAAGTCATGCTGACTCAAAAATGTATGGGCATGTTGGGGGAGTGTTCTGGGCGTGTTTGACATTATCCCTGTTGTGTATAAAATTGGGCCATCTGGCCAGAATAAAACATTCCTGTTGTACCCTTCATCAAGTCTCAACTGATGTTTTGGTATGTGACTGAGAAACCGCTGTATTTACCCTTATGCAAATTGGATTTCAGGAATGGCCGAATTAGCCCTCCAGGCGAATGGGCTACAATCACGAAGTACCTAGCCTTTGGGGAGCATACGAACGAACGGGTATACGAAATACCAAGCGCTCGTTACACTTACTATTCCCCTTTTCAGATCGCATGGAGAAGGTATGTTTGTTACCATTTTATAAACATTTTATTCTTAGCTCCGAGTCTCCTGAAAATCTGCCACTTAAGGCATTAATTCTCTCTCAATATTACAATCTACAACATATTACATTTTGCAAATGTTTAGCTTTAAAACTATAGTTCACTGCCTGTAATATTTCTCCCATAACTGCAAAAAAAAGTAAGTAAACTTCTAGACAAGACTTATAAGGGATCTAATTTTATTTTAGTTGCACCAGCTGTGAAGATTATTATTAAAATGCATGTTATGTATGCATATGACATATCAGAAGAAATACATATATTGTATGTTCTTCAACACAATATGTATGGGGAGCACGTAAACAGAAAGCTTTCAATTGTGGTAGAAAGAACATCCAAAAATGTGCCAAAACAGCCTCAGCCATGAATAAACAGAACCAAGCGATTGATATATATTTTTAAAAAAAAACAAGCATCATATGAAAAAGGTTTATGTAAATTATAGGTGATTTTTAGTGTTGAATTTCCCTGGAAGAGGAACTGTAACTTTCCAAGATTTATACGATTATGTTCTCTTACCCCTTATATTCAACAAGTATGTTTATGAGACGTGTTGAAAATAACATTTCATTAAATTGTTCATTTCAGCTCCCTTTCCATTATTGTTAGACGCTCTGTCCCTTTTACCTGGCAAGTGTCATGTTTTGCATAGTAGTAAAAACCATCACTAATATAACAAGCCTATTGTTTCCACTGGTTTCCATGGTGACTGCCCCTCTTCTAGTACTTTGCACAATTTTTCAGAACACAGCAGTTTGCAATCATTGTGCTGTGTGCTCAGCTGTATCTGGATGGAGTTGGACTGTGCTCTTTAATATAATGTTAAAAAAAATATATAGATCATCACATAAAAAAAAAAAAAAAAAGATTTCAGGTGATTTCCAATGTTTTATATAATGGAGTAATTTCTAGACAAGTTACACGTTACTTTAAAGGACCACTCTAGGCACCCAGACCTCTTCAGCTTAATGAAGTGGTCTGGGTGCCAGGTCCCTCTAGGATTAACCCTTTTTTTTTTATAAACATAGCAGTTTCAGAGAAACTGCTATGTTTATAATAGGGTTAATCCAGCCTCCAAAGCCTCTAGTGGCTGTCTCATTGAGGCGTTTGCGTGCTTCTCACTGTGAAAATCACAGGGGGAAGACGCCAGCGTCCATAGGAAAGCATTGTAAATGATTTCCTATGAGACCGGCTGAATGCGCGCGCAGCTCCTGCCGCACATGCGCATTCAGCTGAAGAGGAGGATTGGAGGCAGTGAAGAGGAGGAGAGTTCTCCGCCCAGCGCTGGAAAAAAGGTAAGATTTAACCCTTTCCTCTCCCCAGAGCATGGCGGGAGGGGGACCCTGAGGGTGGGGGCACCCTCAGGGCACTACAGTGCCAGGAAAACGAATATGTTTTCCTGGCACTATAGTGGTCCTTTAAACTGTAAGACTCTTTTATAATATACCAGGTTAAAATTTAATCTATACAAAAACATTTATCGTAAAGCAGTTTTAACCTAATAAAAGTTTATATTATAATGGAATGTGAATCCTCAATAGAGAGACACACAAGAGGTAACATTATAGTACCCTGTACAATGTGCATATAACAACAACATGGGTCTATTTTTGCCGGCACTGGAGTTATTTGGACAACATATCAGCAATGGAACCTAAAATACTGGATCTCCAACTGTTTGTGAACTACAGCTCCCAAGAAACATTGCAGGCTATTTGCTAAGATTTTTTTCATGTGGGTTGCAGTTCATTAGCAATTTCTATTCTGTTATTGAAATATCTAGGACAAATATCAATGTAAGGTGAGGGTAATGAGTTCAGGGCATAGACAAAAGGCTAAGGAATGTTTTAAAGGCTAATTTCAGAAATTGTTACGGAATAAAATGTTTTGGTGAGAGGCTGAAATTATTAAAACTTTTGCCTAGTATATTAAAGGACAACTAGAGGCCCCCAGACTACTTCATTTCAATAAAGATGTGTGGGTACAGTGTTCCTGTTCTTTTAGTGCTGCAATGTAAAACATTGCTGTTTTGTAGATACAGCAATGTTTACATTGCAGGGCAAAACAGACCTCTGCTTCTGCAGCAACAACCGAATTTGACTCAGTCATGTGACATTCAATTGTGAACATCATCAAATGTTGATCATGGAGAAGCATTGGATTCAATGCTTCCCTATGAGAAGCTTTTGACTGGATGAGGGTGCTGCTCACCATGCATGTGCTTTGGATTTGATGAGAAGAGGAAGATGGGACAGCCTCCAGAAAGACTTCACTGGAGGTGGAGTGCAGGAAGGCTTTACTGGAGGTGGAGTGCAGGAAGAGGTGGCTGGACAGAGTGAGCCACAGAGCTGAAAAAACTGGTAACTAAAACCCTCTCTTAATTTTTCTTTTTTTTCGAGAGCAGGGGGACATCAGTCAAAACTGTTAGTAGAGCACTATAGCGTTCGGAAGTAAAGAAATTTCTTGCCTCTGTAAAATCACTGTTAAAATATAATGTTTGTTTAATATTCATTCAAATACACACTATTTCAGGGCTACGATCTGGGACCTTTGGATCACCCATTACCTACACTTGATAAAATGTGGGACTTGCACTAGTCACAGAGGTTTTCCAAAGGTACTGTATTTCCTCATCTGTGTTCCATTTCCTCTTTCTTGGCTTCCGTGCCCCCTTTTATGTATTTAATCTATTTTTTTTTTCTCCTTTTTGTTTTCTTTCCCTTTTCTTCTACTGTCTATGTTTCTTTCTATGTTTTGTCCATATGTGCTTTCACATAGAAAGTCACTTTGTCAAATTCTGAGATATCTTCTTTTCTTACATAAGTAAGTTCCTGTGATTAAGCAGTGCATACTTTAGAATTAAATGTCAAATTCCTATAGTGTTATTTCCTTTTGAAAAATCTTTAATAAACTTTAAATTACAAAATGTGATGAGTATTTACTTAGTACTGTGCGATTTCAGTGCTGGTTGCGCTTTACATTCTGTTACTGCTTTTGAAGGTGCAGCAGATTCTCCCCTTTAAAATATATTGGTTACACCCCCTGGCTTTTTAGGAGAACAGGTCCTGTTACTTCCTGATTCAGTTAGCTTATTTACATAGAAACATAGAAACATAGAATGTGACGGCAGATAAGAACCATTCGGCCCATCTAGTCTGCCCAATTTTCTAAATACTTTCATTAGTCCCTGGCCTTATCTTATAGTTGGGATAGCCTTATGCCTATCCCATGCATGCTTAAACTCCTTTACTGTGTTAACCTCTACCACTTCAGCTGGAAGGCTATTCCATGCATCCACTACCCTCTCAGTAAAGTAATACTTCCTGATATTATTTTTTAAACCTTTGTCCCTCTAATTTAAGACTATGTCCTCTTGTTGTGGTAGTTTTTCTTCTTTTTAAATATAGTCTCCTCCTTTACTGTGTTGATTCCCTTTATATATTTAAATGTTTCTATCATATCCCCCCTGTCTCGTCTTTCCTCCAAGCTATACATGTTAAGATCCTTTAACCTTTCCTGGTAAATTTTATCCCGCAATCCATGAACCAGTTTAGTAGCCCTTCTCTGAACCCTCTATAAGGTATCAATATCCTTCTGAAGATACGGTCTCCAGTACTGTGTACAATACTCCAAGTGAGGTCTCACCAGTGTTCTGTACAATGGCATGAGCACTTCCCTCTTTCTACTGCTAATGCCTCTCCCTATACAGCCAAGCATTCTGCTAGCATTTCCTGCTGCTCTATTACATTGTCTGCCTACCTTTAAGTCATCAGAAATAATCACCCCTAAATCCCTTTCCTCAATTGTTGAGGTTAGGACTCTATCAAATATTCTGTATACTGCCCTTGGGTTTTTACTTCCAAGATGCATTATCTTGCACTTATCCACATTAAATGTCAGTTGCCACAATTCTGACCATTTTTCTAGTTTACCTAAATCATTTGTCATTTGGCTTATCCCTCCTGGAACATCAACCCTGTTACATATCTTAGTATCATCAGCAAAAAGACATACCTTACCATCACTGAACCTAAGATTGGACAGTCACATAAAGTCTGGGCGTGGTTAGAGGAGGAGGGCTTGCAAAGGCAGCAGACAAAAGATCTGCAGTTTTTGCAAGCTATTATTAGATATACCTGCAATAAAAATATTGAATAAGTAAATGCTTCCTTATGAAATTCCTAGCAAGCTGAAGTGCTTCTTGTGTCCGGACTGCACCTTTAAGCAAATATGAAAGAACAAGGTATACACAGTCCAAGAACATTTCTAAAATCACTGTGATGAGAACCATTGTGGTATAAGCTTAATGAAATGTCCCTGAACATCCCACTAATTTCATGGTGTGTCTTCATTTTGAAACACTATCACGATATTTTTAGAAATTGTCCTTCCTCAAAAGTATCTTATATAAAATGATTGCAGAAAAAAAATCCTAAAAGTATTTGGTCCTAGAAAGACATCCAAAACAAGGTTCAATGCAGTCATGGATGTATATTTTCTTCGTGGGGGTTCTTCAAAGTGAATCTGTTAAGGAAAAAAAATCCTTACTTTAAATTGCTCCCATATACATTAAAACATAATATATCACAAAGGTACCAATATCAAGATATATTCAACTCACCTCTGTTCCAGCGCTGTCATCTTC
This sequence comes from Pelobates cultripes, assembly GCA_933207985.1. Classification (NCBI taxonomy): domain Eukaryota; kingdom Metazoa; phylum Chordata; class Amphibia; order Anura; family Pelobatidae; genus Pelobates; species Pelobates cultripes. The sequence goes on from OW240913.1 coordinate 91,559,491, forward strand.
ATGAAGTCCATCCTCCTCCAGTCCGTCCTCAGCTCTTCCTCTGATCTTATTTCATTTGTCCTGCTTGGGAATGCTTATATGAGCAGGGCAAACCTCCTCAGAAAGACCATATTTTCATATTTGCTAGCACAATTTATAGATCAGGGGACCCCAAAGGTAGATCCCCAGATATTTTAAAACTAGAGATTCCATGATACTTTGTCATTTCAAAGGCATTCTAAAGGCGTGCAAAGCATCATGGGAACTGTAGTTCTACAACATCTGGGAATCTACCTTTTGGGTACCCCTGGTATAGATAAAATTATGTGCTCTTTCAAAATGAGTGGCTTGTTGGGTGACAGGTATCCTTTAGTCATTATTTCCCATAATTACTTTTGGATCAACAGCAACAACATTTGTGAGGAAGGCTGAACTTGATGGACGCAAGTCTCTTTTCAGCTATGTAACTATGTAACTTGAGAGGTGTTTGTTGTACAGGAAGGAATATAGTAGCACAAATTCATGAACAATTCTAGAATGTAGTGTACTTAAAAGCATTATTGCCACCTATAATGTGAAGTGTAAATGCTCTTCCATCACTGTTTGTTATCGTGCCACACCGTACTGTGCTGGCAGTGCCAGCTGTCTGTGACCAATTGGATAATAACACACAAAAAAAAGCAAGTGGACGATGTGTTACTTTGCTCCCACTTCAGTTAGCTTAGACACTGATTGCATATAGGCCGGATGTGTAACTGATAGCACAAGGTAACGTTATCTTATAGAGTCTGTACAAGAAACAGCATTGCCGACTTAATCCAATGTATTGGTATAAGTGTCACTGTGATTCACTGCTTCATTGTCTTTTATTTCTGTACCACTGAATCTCCGAACTAATAAATAAAGAATAGAAAGAAGAAGAAAAAAGCATTATAGCATGCCTAATTAACTTAATGGATAGCTTTTAAACTTCACTTTCAAAATCATTATGGCCATTTACATGCACACTCAATTATGAATGGAAATTTGGGGTAACCGCTCCCCTAAGCAATAGCATCCATCCTCTGTCTTTACAAAAGGCAGACCATAACGTAGGACTGTGGAACAAAGATTGCATTTTCAGATGGTCAAAACATATTGGAGCTGAACTTTTGATCTAAGTAATTGCCTGCCAGAAAATTCTAATCCTCACCGTCTAAATCAGGGTACAGGAACAAATAGTAACTAGGATCTAATGCAGTTTCGTTCTCTATCTGTGCACGGTTTGCATTTTGGTTCAAGAAAAGAAAATAGAAACCAAACTAATTTTACATCATTCCTGAACGAGGATAACAAGTGAAAATGTGACATGTGTGAGTAAAAAGAAAGTAATAAAAAGCATATGTCAACACAAGTCCATTTCTGTTCTAACAGCACATAGGCATGCCAGCGTCCTAAGTCATCTGGGCTTTATTCACTAAGTAGTGAATTGTTTTAAAATGAAAACCAGTTATAAACTAAATGAAATGAAAAGAACTCTCTAACCGCTTTTATCAATGCATGACTATTTTTGTCTGAATTTGCAATAAAAAAAAAAATGTAATTCTACCTTCAAGTCAGTGTTAAGTGAAAAAAAACACCATGTTATGAGGATACAGCAGTAACATGAATATACCTTTTATAAAATGTATTGGTCTATTGGTTTAGACCAGGGGTGTCAAACGCATTTGTTCTAGAGCAGGCTTCCCCAAACTCTGGCCCTCCAGATGTTTCTGAACTACCACTCCCATGATTCTCAGCCTATCTATTTCATTCATAGAATCATGGGAGTGGTAGTTCAGCAACATCTGAAGGGCCAGAGTTTGGGGGAGCCTGTTCTAGAGGGCCAAACTGTCCACTGAAATAGTTATGGAGGGCCAAATGCATAAATTCATATACACACATGTACACACATGCAAAAACAAGAAAAAGAGCGGGCACAAAAATCAACTTCACATAATATCAAAAATTTTATTTATTACTTTCTTACAACATTAAAAAAAAAGGTGTAGTTGTGTGTAGTGTGCAGTTGTGAGTTTGTATATATTTTTGCCATTTGACTACAGGGATATGTTTGTGTGTAGTGTGTGTGTCATTTAATGCAGGGATGTGTTTGTAGTAATGGCGTTCAGGGCCAGCGCAATCATTAGGCGAATTAGGGTTGTTTCCTGGTGGGCTGCTCCTGTCTGGGACTGCAGCGCTGGATGAGCAGCGCCCCCCTTAGCAGCGGGCCGATCCTCCAAGCGCCCGAAGATGGGGGCGCCAAGAAGAGCCCTGTCACAGGAGGCACAGGAGTTGGCCATCTGGCCACCATAGGGCGCCCCTGACGCTGTGCTTGTTAGGTAAGGCAGAGTAGATACCTGCTTACCTTGATGGTAGGTGCCTGCTCTGCCGATAAATGCCAGAGGAAATGGGGAAGTAGAAGGCAGGCAGCTTCTCATTACTCCCTCACGCGCCCTCTGTGAAGCCGGGAGCCAGAATATGATGTAATTCCAGCCTTGGCATACTAAACAGTGGGAGGAGGAGTGAGGAGCTGCCCCACACTGGATCACAGGGAGGTAGGGAGGCTAGATGGGCCTCAAAATAAAATTGTGTGAGTGTGTGTGTCAGTGAGTGTGTGTGTCAGTGAATGTGTGAGTGTTTACAGAAAAAGACAAGACGTTAACTGTCAGTGCTATGATGCACACAGTACCCAAGGTTTATAAGTGTTCCCTTACAAACACTCAAATGACAACAGTGACAAGAAAAAGAAAAAAACAAAAGGTACAAAAATAATGTGAATCACCAAAGTGATAATAAATAAGTGAATACAAACTGGATTATGTTGATATATTCTAAATTCAGAATTACATCTGTAAAAAATATACAAACAATATATAGTGTGATATTGTTAAAGCCACTTAGAAATTGAAAGTGGTAGAGAACTCACAAAGATGGGATGAGATCAGGCATATCTCCCTCTGTATTAGGGGACTGGAGAATGTGAAGGACCTCCAGCGATGAATCCAATTATATAATGGCAAATCTAATTCACTCCAAATGGAAGGAAAAGAAGAAATAGAAATAGATAGTGCAGGTTGTATAAAAAGTAAAAATTTTTTACATGTATTGCACTTACAATATATCAGAATAAAAACAGCTTGTCTCCACACTGGGTGGTATCCACTTGTAGCAGCTGAACCAATCAAGATACAGGATCTGGAGCAGTAATAGCAGCAACCAAACAATATTAAAATAAAAGTTCATATGAACAATACAAAAACAAAATAAAAGCAGTTCCAACGCGTTTCGTCCTCCTTTGGACTTCCTCAGGGATGTGTAGCTGTGATGGGATTGGGAATCTTCTTATATATCCGCCATCTTATCGCTCAAATATTCGCCGGTGTTGGTGTGCGTTCCACCTTGGAATGTATATTACTTCTGCATAACATCACTTCCGGTTTCACGGATAGAATGAAACCACAGTGTATACCAATTATTCTCAATTGTGACAAACTCAAAAACCACTTGCAGCACAAAAGAGCAGGCTGGATCGATGATACTTATCAACAGAGAGCACATCTGACATAGAGATGTAAATGTAAACATATAAAATTATAAACATAAACAGAAATACCAGATATTGAGCATATCGATATTAACATATATATATATATATATATATGTCTACATCTCGCAAATGTATATAATAAATATACCTATATATATAAGCATTTACTATTATTTTTTATTCTTAAAAGACATATGTAAATTTGATTAATTAGAGTGATTAGAATGGATTTGAAGCTTTCCCTTACAAACACTCAAATGACAACAGTGACAAGAAAAAGAAAAAACCAAAAGGTACAAAAATAATGTGAATTACCATGTGTGAGTGTTTGACTGTCAGTGAGTGAGTTTCCGTTTGTTTGTGTGTGTGTGTGTGTGTGTCTGTGTGTGTATCTTTCAGTGTGTGAGTGTATGTATGTCAGTGAGTGTCTGTCTGTGTTTGTTTGTATGTGTGTGTGTGTCTGTCAGTAAGTATGTATGTCAGTGAGTCAGTGTATGTGTGTGTGTGTGTGTCTGTCTGTGTGTGTGTGTCAGTGAGTAAGTGTATGTCTGTCAGTGAGTGTGTGTCTGTGTGTGTGTCTGTCAGTGAGTGTGTGGCTGTGAGTGTATGTGTCTGTCAGTGACTGAGTACATGACTATGTGACTGAGAACGTGACAGTTAGTGTGTGTGTGTGTGTGTGTGTGTGTTTGTCTGTCAGTGAGTGTGTGTGTGTGTCTGTCAGTATGTGTATGTGTCTGTCAGTGAGTGTGTCTGTTAGTTAGTGAGTGTGTCTGTCAGTGTGTGTGTCTGTCAGTGTGTGCACTCATCTGTGCTAGTCTTATTATAAATTAAATAAATCATTTATCACAGCGATAAATTATGTATTCAATGTACAATGTATGTATTAGGCAGTACGTGTGTATGGATGTAGGTATTGGGCAGTATGTGTGTATGGATGTATGTATTGGGCAGTGTGTGTGTGTGTGTGTGTGTATGGATGCATGTATTAGGTGGTGTGTTTATGGATGTAGGTATTAGGCAGTATGTGTGTATGGATGGATGTATTAGGCAGTATGTGTGTATGGATGTAGGTATTAGGCAGTATGTGTGTATGGATGTATGCATTAGGCAGTGTGTGTTAATGGATGTATGTCTTAGGCAGTAAATGTGTATGAATGTAGGTATTAGGCAGTGTGTGTTTATGGATGTAGGTATTAAGCAGTATGTGTGTATGGATGTATGCATTAGTCAGTGTGTGTTAATGGATGTATGTATTAGGCAGTAAATGTGTATGAATGTAGTTATTAGGCAGTGTGTGTTTATGTATGTAGGTATTAAGCAGAATGTGTGTATGGATGTAGGTATTAGGCAGTATGTATGTATGGATGTAGGTATTAAGCAGTATGTGTGTCTATGGATGTAGGTATTAGGCAGTATGTGTTTATGGATGTACGCATTAAGCAGTATGTATGCATTAGACAGACCTAACTGAAAACCATATGGCAAAATTTAGGCCAAAATAGCTGATCTAGAAGAATTCTCCAATTCGGCTCCAGTCACATTTCAGCTGTTTTTGCTTAAAAAACTTTGCAATTTGGTTTTCAACTCACTGCAATTCAGAGTTTAGTGAGTACACCTCTGTGAGATTGTATTTTCTTTCATGAGGGGGCGGCAAAATTAATCTTTGCCCTACTTGTGTTTGAATTCAGGTATTTGTGTGCAGTGTTGGTGTTTGAATGCAGGGGTGTATTTGTGTGCAATGTTAGCGTTTCGATGCTGGGAGGTATGCACTGTCAAACACACAGATACACACCAGGGATGGATCCAGAACTGAATCTCGGGAGGGGCACTTGGAGATTATTACAGAGACATTCCGGGCACAATAATTACAACTCTCTGTAGTGGTTATGGTTCCAGGAATGCCGTGGCGCTCTCTCAGACTAAGTAGTCAAACCATTTAAGAACAGTTTGACTACTTACCCTGGTTCTGACAGGGTAGGGGCTGTAGTATAGGATTGGGCCTGTAGTAGGATATAGGGGCAGTAGTGTGTGTGTGTGTGTGTGTGAGGGATAAAGTGTGTGTTAGTGATGCAATGTGTGTGAGAAGTGAAGTGTGTGTGAGAGATGCAATGTGTGTGAGCGGTGAAGTGAGTGTGTGAGGGGTGCAGTGTGTGTATGGGGGCACTGTGTGTCTACACCCTGTTCCAAATTATTATGCAAATTCTATTTAAGTGTCACAAAGATTATATATTTTGTTTTTCAGTTTAACTCATGGATGGCATTGTGTCTCAGGGCTCTTTTGATCACTGAAAACAATCTTGGACACCTGTGATAATTAGATTGCCAGGTGAGCCCAATTTAAGGAAAAACTACTAAAGGAGGGTGTTCCACATTATTAAGCAGAGCACCATTTTCATGCAATATGGGGAAGAAAAAGGATCTCTCTGCTACCGAAAAGAGTGAAATAGTTCAGTGCCTTTGACGAGGTATGAAAACATTAGATATTTCACGAAAACTTAAGCATGATCATCACACTATTAAGAGATTTGTGGCTGATTCAGAGCACAGATGGGTTCGTGCAGATAAAGGCACATGGAGGAAGATTTCTGCCAGATCCATGCATCAGATCAAGAGAGCAGCTGAGCTCAAATATCTGTTTGCTACATAGCAGCAAACATATATTTGAAGCTGCTGGTGCCTCTGGAGTCTCACAGACATCAAGGTGTAGAGTCCTCCAGAGTCTTGCAACTGTGCATAAACCTTCTATTCGGCCACCACTAACTAATGCTCACAAGCAGAAACGGCTGCATTGGGCAGAAAAAAACATGAAGACCTATTCTCAAACAGTCCTGTTCACTGATGAGTGCAACCCTGGATGGTTGATGGACGGCCACCCTGTTCCAACAAGGCTGCGACGTCAGCAAGGCGGTGGTGGAGTCATGTTTTGGGCCGGAATCATGGGAAGAGAGCTGGTCGGCCCCTTTAGGGTCCCTGAAGGTGTAAAGATGACCTCTGCAAAGTATGTGGAGTTTCTGACTGACCACTTTCTTCCCTGGTACAGAAGGAAGAACTATGTTTTCCGTAATAAAATCATCTTCATGCATGACAATGCACCATCTCATGCTGCAAAGAATATCTCTGCCTCAATGGCTGCTATGGGGATAAAAGGAGAGAAAGTCATGGTGTGGCCTCCATCCTCCCCTGACCTCAATCCTATTGAGAACCTTTGGAGCATCCTCAAGCAAAAGATCTATGAGGGTGGGAGGCAGTTTACATCCAAACAGCAGCTCTGGAAGGCTATTCTGTCATCTTGCAAACAAATTCAAGCAGAAACTGTCCAAAAACTCACAAGTTAAATGGATGCAAGACTTGTGAAGCTGCTATCAAATAAGGGGTCCTATGTTAAAATGTAACGTGACCTGTTAAAATGTTTAAAAAGTTAAAATGTTGTTATAAGTTTGATTGAAATAACTTTTGATTTCACTAAATATGCTGCAAACACAACAAATGACAATTTTCAGTTCTTTACAACCTAGAAAGTGTTTTGAAACTTACTGTGCGTAATAATTTGGAACAGTGCATTGTACGTTTTTTATGTTTAACCCCTTCAGGACGGAGTCAATAGTGCACGTTCTGATCAAAAGAAAACGTAAACAAAAACTGGAAATTGCGTTATATGTCTGTTCAACCGTAATTCACCGCTGTCACATTAAGTGCACCCACACTTATTATATATCATTTTGTTCAGGAGAAACAGGGCTTTAATTTAACATTAACTATTCATATATGGAACATAATATATTATGAATAAAATTTTATAAAATGTGAGAAAATAAGATTTGTTTTTTAAATTTGTATTTCCATCTGACATTTCAGCTGTGAATGTCAGAATACTGTTAGGTTTTACTGCAACAAAATGCACATATTTGTAATCAGCGATGTCTCACGAGTACAACAGTATCCCCCATTAACAGGTTTTGTGGTGTTTTGGAAAGTTACAGGGTCAAATATAGAACGTTCCATTTTCAAATTGAAATTTGCCAGATTAGTAATGTTACCTTTGAGACGGTGTGGTAGCCCAGGAATGAGAATTACCCCCATAATGCCATACCATTTGAAAAATTAGACAACCCAAGGTATTGAAAGTGGGATATATTTGGTCTTTTTTAGTAGCCACTTAGACACAAACACTGGCCAAAGTTAGCGTTCATATTTGTTTTTGTGTGAAAAAAGCAAAAAACTAATATTTGGCCAGTGTTTGCGACTAAGTGGCTACTAAGAAAGACTGGACATACCCCACTTGCAATACCTTGGGTTGTCTCCTTTTGCAAATGGTATGCCATCATGGGGGTAATTCTCATTCCTGGGCTACCATACGCTCTCAAAGGCAACCTAACCAATCTGGCAAATTTCAATGTCAAAAAAATAAAAATGCAAGCCTTATATGTGACTCTCTAACTTTCCAAAACACCATAAAACCTGTACATGGGGGTATTGTTATTCTCGGGAGACTTCACTAAACACAAATATTAGTGTTTTAAAACAGTAAAACATATTACAACAATAATATAGTCCATAAAAGTGCAGTTCGTTTGTAAAAAATTCAAAAAACGCCACATTTACTTAAAATATCATCGTTGTAATACAATTTACCAGTTTGAAACACTAATATTTGAGTTCAGCGAAGTCTCCTGAGTCAAACAGTACCCACTATGTACAGGTTTTATGGTGTCTTGGAGAGTTACAGGGTCAAATATAGTGTTTGCCAATTAAATTCTCTGCACTTTCTCCCTGTGTTGTCAGGCATGTCAATCAAATTTTAATTTATCAAATCACATAATTATGTTAAAAGATTACTTAAATATACATGTAGAATTTTAATATATATGCATCTTTTATGTAATTATATGTATTTATCTCTATATATATATATATATAGAAATATATTTATTTTATTTATATATATATGCGGTTATTTGTATTTTATATATAGATAGATATATATAGAATGTCATTTTAAGTGTATATATTAATAACAAAATACAGTTAGAATGAAATTACATATGAATAATTATATATGAATAATTATACGTGTATGTATATATATATATATATATATATATAATATGTGTATATATCTATTATATATATAATATATATACAAATTATATATATATGTAACATCATTCTAAGTGTATTTTAATACTAATATATGTGCTTATATTACTATTAAAATACATTACGTATGACGTTACATATATATAATATGTATATATATTATATATATAATATATATACATATATTATATATATATAAATATATTTATTTTATTTTAAAACATGTCTAATATTTTTTTTTTTTACTTTCCCACCAGCAGGGGAACTGTCTGACATTTCAGACAGTCCCCCTGCTGGCAGATCCACAGCCAGCTATAGGGGGCCATGTGATCGCTCTTTAAGAGCAATCACATGGCCCAGGGGGCCTCATTTGCCGTGGGCTGTGAGGCAGTCCTCCCGAAGCGAGTATTTTATATATAGATAGATATATATAGAATGTCATTTTAAGTGTATATATTAATAACAAAATACAGTTAGAATGAAATTACATATGAATAATTATATATGAATAATTATACGTGTATGTATATATATATATATATAATATGTGTATATATCTATTATATATATAATATATATACATATTATATATATATGTAACATCATTCTAAGTGTATTTTAATACTAATATATGTGCTTATATTACTATTAAAATACATTACGTATGACGTTACATATATATAATATGTATATATATTATATATATAATATATATACATATATTATATATATATAAATATATTTATTTTATTTTAAAACATGTCTAATATTTTTTTTTTTTACTTTCCCACCAGCAGGGGAACTGTCTGACATTTCAGACAGTCCCCCTGCTGGCAGATCCACAGCCAGCTATAGGGGGCCATGTGATCGCTCTTTAAGAGCAATCACATGGCCCTAGGGGGCCTCATTTGCTTGAGTGCCGGGTAGGTAAGTATCCTGGGCGATCCAAGGCTCAAAGCCATTACGGGGTGGGTTAGTGTGTGTGTGTGTGAAGGTATGCACTGTGTGCACGGGGGGAAGTGTTTGTGTATGGGGCAGTGTGTGTGAGGGGTGCAGTCAGGGACGTATTAGCCGCGAGGCAAACAAGGCATTTGCCTTGGGCGGCATTTTTCAGGGGGCGGCAAAAAACGCCGGGGGCGGCAAAAAACGCCGCCCCCCAAATGCCCATGGCAAATGCCTAGTTAGCCTTGCGGCTAACTGACATCCCAGGCGGTCGGGCGGGCGGCTGGCTGGCGAGGGAGCACTTCCTATGAGCTGTATGCTCAGCTCCCTCGCGCGCCGCACAGCGAGGCTGGGAGCCGGAAGATGACGTCATCTTCCGGCTCCCAGTCTCACTCTGCAGCCGGCGCGCGAGGGAGCTGAGCAGACAGCTCATAGGAAGTGCTCCCTCGCCAGCCGCCCGCCCGGCAGCCACTGGACCACCAGGGAGAGAGAGACCTCCCCCCCCAGCACTCCCAAAGGTAAGGAGGTTGGGGGGGGGGGATTTAAATTTTAAAAAAAAAGTTAATCTGTGTATGTGTCTGACTGTGTTTGTGTATGTGTGTTTGTGTGTGTTTGTGTCTGACTGTGTGTGTGTGTATGACTGTGTGTGTGTGTGTTTCTGTGTCTGACCGTGTGTGTTTGTGTGTGTGTGTGTGCATGGTGTCTGACTGTGTGTGTGTTTGTGTCTGTGTGTGTGTGTGTGTCTGACTGTGTATGTGTGTGTGTATGTATGTGTCTGACTGTGTGTGTGTGTTTGTGTGTGTGTGACTGTGTGTGTTTGTGCCTGACTGTGTCTGTGTGTGTGTGTTTGTGTCTGACTGTGTGTGTGTATGACTGTGTGTGTTTGTGTCTGACTGTGTGTTTGTGTCTGACTGTGTGAGTGTGTGTGTGTGTGTATGTGTCTGACTGTGTGTGTGTGTGTGTGTATTTAGAAGGTGGGGCGGGGGGAAGGGTTGGGTGGGGGTGGCGCGGGGGGAGGGGGGTGCCTGAGTTTTGTCCTGCCTAGGGCAGCACAAAACCAGGATACACCACTGGGTGCAGTGTGTGTGTGGAGGGTGCTGTGTGTGGGGGCAGTGTGTGTGTATGGGGGACTGTATGTGTGTGTGTGGAGGGGACAGTGTGTGTGTATGTGAGGGGGCAGTGTGTGTATGAGGGGGCAGTGTATGTGAATGTGTAGGGATTTAATAGTGTGTGTGGGTAGCCTAAAGCAAATCTATATATTTTTAAAATTATTGTGCTATGTACAATGTTTCTTGTACCTTGTATGTTAAATGTATCGTAAATGTCTCTATTTTTCAAATTTACTATATTTCATATATACAGACATTGTTACAAATATACATACACCCCGGGGCACCGCGATACTACTACACAAAAGAGTACCACTACAGGAAATGGAGGTCCAAACAGATAGGGAGGGTAGATTTGTTTTCCTGAAGGGCACAATCGCAGGCCAGATCTACACGTTCGCCAACATATATGTCCCCAACCAGAGGCACTATAGATTCCTCTCACGTACTCTTCGCAAGTTACAGGCATTCACCCAGGGTGTCCTAGTACTGGGGGGAGATTTTAACCTGGCCCTGGATCCGAAATGGGACACCTCCACGGGCACATCACATGTCCCAGCCCAACAATTATCCGTAATCAAAACTCTCCTCTCCAAATACCAGCTAGTTGATAGTTGGAGGGCACACCATCCTGACGAGAGGGACTATACGTTCTATTCACATCCCCACAACTCATACACTAGGATTGACTATTTCCTCCTGCAACACTATCATCTACCACTGGTGGCACAAACAGAACACGGCACGGCGACGTGGTCCGACCACGCACCGGTAGCACTCACATTAACCTCCCCTCTGTTTAGACCCAGGGTGACTAAATGGCGACTTAATGAGTACCTACTCTCCGAACCCACAGTTAAATCCGACACCGAATCCACCCTCAGAGAGTACTTCACCAATAATACACCTGACCAGACAACCCCGACAATAGTGTGGGAGGCGCACAAAAGTGTAGTGAGGGGCCACCTAATACAAAGGAGCACCACACTGAAAAAACAGAGGGTAGCGAAAATGACCGCCCTTCTGGCAGACATCCAGAGGCTAGATAGCCTCAACAAAAAAGAACAGACACACACACAACAGGAACAATTGCTTTCCTTACGTAGAGACCTGACTCGACTCCTCCAAACCAGATACCACCGAGACGTAATACGGCATAAAGCGTTTTTTTCCTTACATGGTAACAAAAGTGGCAGATTACTGGCTCGGATGCTCACTAAACGTAGACAACAGACATACATAGACCGTATCCGAGATAACAAAAACACGCTACACAGACTCCCCACTAAGATCCAAGAGGTAATTAGGGCATACTACGCGGACCTATACTCCCTCCCGAGGCCGACATCGACACAAGCAACCAAACACCTAATGGACACCATTAACGACTACCTCACCACACACATGGCACACACATTAGGCAGGGACACGGCGTCCCTCCTGGACGAGGAAATCACACCGGAAGAACTGGCTGCGGCTGTTAAGCGAACGAAGACCGGCAGAAGCCCGGGCCCGGATGGCCTGCCGCTCTGTTATTATAAGACCTATGCGGACATACTATACGAGCCCCTCATAGCAGCGTTCAACGCTATCCGGGAGGGCCACCACTTCCCCAAACAGACTTTGGCAGCATACATCACCGTCCTGCCCAAGGAGGGGAGGGATAGAGAGTATTGTGGAAACTATCGGCCGATATCCCTCATAAACTGCGACCTCAAGCTGCTGGCCAAAATACTGGCCACCAGAATACAGACACACATACCCACGCTGATACACCCGGATCAAGTGGGGTTCGTACCGGGGAGGGAAGCCCGCGACAATACGATACGCACGCTCACTCTGATGCACGGGGACAGGCGCTCGCGCGGAGACCTCCTCCTGCTATCTACAGACGCGGAGAAGGCCTTCGATAGGGTCAACTGGGATTACCTGTTCCAGACCCTTTCGCGTACGGGACTGGGCCCGGGAGTCATGGGGTGGATAACGGCCCTATACACACAACCATCTGCCCAAGTGATAGTTAACGGGGCGTTGTCAGCACCGTTCAACATACTAAACGGCACACGCCAGGGATGCCCACTATCCCCACTGCTTTTCGTTCTAGCTTTAGAACCGTTCTTAGCGGCAATCAGGAACAATCCAGACATAACGGGAGTGATGGCAGGGACGACACACCACAAAGTAGCGGCATACGCGGACGACATGCTCTTTTACATCACAAACCCAGAAGTATCATTACCCAACATCCTGAAAGCCTTTCGGGACTTCGGTATGATATCTAATTTAAAAATAAACCTCTCCAAATCATACATACTAAACATTGATATCCCGGCACGACGGGCGACACCGCTATGCCAACACTATACATTTCAATGGGCCACGCACAAAATAAAATACCTAGGAATCTGGTTAACACGGAAAGCAGGGGACATGTTTAGGGAAAACTTCACCACCATACACACGAAGTTTCGCACGGAAATGCAGGAATGGGCATACCCACACATCTCATGGCTTGGCAGGATACAAGTAGTCAAAATGAATTTTCTCCCCCGCCTCCTGTACCTTTTCCAAACCATCCCCATCACAGTCCCCCGCACATTCTTCGTCACGCTCCGCACTGCCCTCGGGCGATACGTCTGGAATGGGAAACGACCAAGACTCAGACATACCATATTAACACTACCGAAGGATAGAGGAGGCCTGGCGTTGCCGGACTTCACTCTCTATTATAGGTCCTGTCACTTCCTCCGGATAATAGAATGGTCCAAACAAGGAGTGCAGAAGCAATGGAAACAAGCAGAAGAAGTCGAGGCAGGTGTCCCAGTCGCGGTCCTGCCATGGCTGCCTCCCGGGATCGGGAGCAAGGGGAGGAAATGCTCCCCATACATCAAGGCTACTCTGCAAGAGTGGTACCGCACAAAGGATAGACACGAGCTAGCACCGTACCCATCGCCCCTTCTCCCACTCATACACAACCCACACTTTCCACCAGGACTGGACCCAAGGGCTTTCCATGCGCTGATCCAAGACCCAATCCCCAGACTTAGCCACGTCTATACGGCAAATGGCCTCAAGACACTCAGGGACATGAGGGGAGACACAGACGTTAACCTCTTGATACGCCTAAAACACAAACAACTCCAGAGCTACATTGCAACTCTTCCACAGGGGCCCATTTTATCGAGAGCTCCCACATACTTTGAAGACATATGCCTACACCCAGACCCGTTGGCCCACGGAGTCTCCCTCATGTACACATCACTTCTGACTCAAACGCCAATAGCACAACCAAGCTTCATGGGGAAATGGGAGGCAGCACTGGGTCGTACGATTAATAAGACAGACTGGGAAAAAATTTGCTATCTCACGCACCATTGCTCTAGCTTCAGCAAGACGCAGGAAACAGCATACAAACTACTGACACACTGGTACTGCACCCCCGCGGCACTACACGAACATATCCCAGAATACCCCCCAGTGTGCTGGAGATGCGGAGAGGGGACGGGCACGCTTCTACACATCTGGTGGGAATGCAACAAAATCACACCGTTCTGGAAAGCCATACACAAAATTATAGGGCTACTCTCAGACGACCCACCCCCATTCGGCCCAGCAGAAATGCTTCTACACCTCACTAAGGTCCCCAGGACCATATATAAGAAATCACTGACGATCCGCATACTAAATGTAGCTAAAACTACCATACCACAATACTGGAAACAGCAGACCGCCCCGCCACTGAAAACTTGGTTCACCCAAATGGAGGAGCTGAGGTCCTTAGAAGAACTCCACGCCACAGCGAATAACACACACCAAACCTACCTCAATACATGGACGCACTGGCTACTGAAGTCGACACAACCAGGCTTCCTGGGCGAGATCCAGGCCCAACAATAAGAGACTGGACTAACGCTACACCAAGCGGCGGACCCCTGACACCGACAGAACCTAGACCCCTATCCCGATACCCCCCCACCACGACAAACTCATCCAGACCACCTTAACACACGAATAAAAGGTACCCCAGATTTGGCAGGGATCGCCTAATACTGCATGGATCAGGGCGACTTGGAGACCACACATAGTGGACACCCGCCATGTAGGCAGACGGTTCATGACCATAGTAAAGCAGGGGAGAGGACGGACAATTATCATGGAACGCATGGGGACGGGGAGACATCACATCTAAGTTTAGGTCTTCAACTAACAGTTCAAGCTGGGAGACTGACGAACTGAGTATATCATGAGTTGTCTGTCCCTCAACTGCTTGCTCCAAACAGTGTATGATATACCAACGCAAGAGGGACCTGCGAGTCCACATTGTTGATGGGGCCTGCGAGCCCGCACTGCTACCCAACCATACAATGTAGCTGATGTACTCTATGCCCTCACTAAACATGGACCTGCGAGTCCAAATGAAGTAGGGCAGCCTTGATTTGAATTTGAAAATGAAAATAAAAATCATATTAACAAAAAAAACAAATATACATACACACAGTTACAAACTGTACACTGTTGCATACACACAGACACTATTACACACTCACAATTTTTGTGGCAGGTTCCTCCTGGCAGCCTGTCATAGTACCGTCTGCAGAGCATGGTCAGGGAGCAGATGTCAATGTCTGCTCCTCGCGATGTCTAAGTCCCCCGCCAGCCCCTATATTCAGCCGCCAGGTTTTACACTGCCCCAAGACACAGCAGCCCACCACACCTACTTGGAGTCCATGGTTTCCGCCGCTCCATTGCTGCCTCTTATCTTGCTCCCCTGTTTTTGTCTGTGCGCCAAGAAAAAGTGAAGTTTAATTAACTCTTCCCAGCTCAGATGCTCAGGGTGAACATCCAGCTTTGCTGCGGGCATAATGTGGGAGTTCCATGGGCTATATGCTGTCTGGGCCTTATGTTTGACAGCCCTGGTTTAGACTTTAATTGTTCCACTTTTTAACTTCCTGTGTGTAATATATGAGCTCAAGGTATTGTTTTGTGAGGTGTTTGGAAAGTTTCTAGGTCATTAAAAGGTGAAAATAAGCATTTTACAGGGTTATTTACTAAAGTGAGAATTCAAGGTGAGGTTTGGACTGGAAAAATTCACTCAGTCAGCTATGCTTCTAGTTCACCTACTTTGACCTTACATTTGAAATTCACTTTGCATTCTTGACAATTTCACTTTAGTGCATAACCTCGTTAGCCACCTTTCCCCAAAAGAAGAATGTCAATTGCTAACGTCAATAGCACTAAACAGTGAATTGTGATGAAATAGCAAGCACTTTGTATATGTTTGGCACAATCAGTAGAATTTGAAATAATAATACACAATGTAATACAAAACGTAATACAAAATGTAGCTAAACGGTTCTAATACACAATGTATCCAAATGATTCTTATACATTCTGTAACCATTACTTCTAATGCTAAATCTGTATTCCTAACACTACAGTGTCCCTGTCTTTCTTGTAATAGGATCCTCCCACATGGTGCAGTAAAATTTTAAATATTTAAAGATTTACTTACCATTTTCCAACTCCGAGACCCCTGCGATGTCGTGGGCGAGGCATGGTCAGTGTCGTGGAAGGGCCTTGTAACGGACCACTTGGCACCCCAACTATGTATTTCTGTCAAGCTCGCAGCCTAGCTCTCCGGGACACAGGAGTGCTTCAGCCCCTAGCCATCGCAGCTTGACTGGGGTCTCAACGTCGCTTCCCGCCCTAGAACAGGGTCCTGGGTACAGCTCCAAGTGAGAGTTAGCCAGAGTTCGGTTCCATTCGAATGAAGGGAAAGTGCCGAACCAGGGGCACCAAGGGAAAGCTGCTAATGGCGGCTGTGTAGGGTAACTCCCGAACAGGGTCTCCAACCTGGACCATAGTCGGTGGGCAGGAGGCCAGCTTTCACACTCCTCCAGGAGTTTGTGGCAAACATTCGTGGGAAGGAGCGTTTGTCACAGACCTCTTGTGGCTGTCAGTAGAACAGCTAATAGAGGTGAACTTAACCCTGTAATGAAAACATTGCAATTTCTCAAAAACTGCACTGTATTACATTGCATGGTTAACAGGACTTGCAAACTGCAACCAGAACACTTCATTGAGACTAAGACTATAATGTTCCTTTAATTCACAACCTGGACACAGACATAGAGAAAAAATACAAACAGGTTTTGATAGTCTTACTGTATGTCTTGCTGGATGTCCTTCCCTTCTAATGCAGTTTGCTTTGTATTTCAGATTACCCAGTGCTGTCAATGGCACTACTGGATCACCTTATTTAGGTTTCCTTGACTGCCATCATAGTGTAGTATGTTATATAATGCTAGGAGCTCACTTTTTTTGTTTTGTATCTTCAGTGTCAGATCCATTACCATTATAAATACTACAGTTTTTCCCCGAAAATAAAACCAGGTCTTATATAAATTTTTCAGAGCATCCCCTGAAAATAAGCCCGGGCTTTGGGGGGGAAAACTGTAATAAAGGCACTATTTTTCTTCTTTTTCATTCTGATCTGTCCATGTTTTTCTCAATATTTAGTAGGGATGTGCATGGGCAAAAAATGTGGTTCGGTTCGGAAATTCAGGTAAGTAAAATAATTCGGCACTTCGGCAAGTCGGGACTTCAGCAATTCGGAACATCTGTAGGGCTCCCTAACCTTACCCCTAACCCTATCCATAGCCCTAACCCTACTCCTACCCCTAATCACCACAACCACTTACACATTTATAGGGCTCCCAGTACCTGGACTGCCACCACAACCATTTACGTATCTGTAGGGCTCCCAGTGCCAGGTTGCCTCCACAACCACTTACACATCTATAGGGATCCCAGTGCCAGGAATTGGCTTATTGCTGTGTGCTGTGTGTGTGAATATGTCTGGAGGGATTGTGTGTGTGTGGGGGGGGGGGTGCAAAATATAAATATATGCCATGCCATGGAGGGGGGTCGGGCTGCAGTCCCTAATGGTCCTAGTGGTGAGTGAACTCTACCTTGCAGTTCACTCTTGCGAGATCTGAGCGTTGCTGTGGTAACCGTGGCAACGCTCCTGCCTCACAAGAGGAACCCGGTAGAGCTCCACCGGGTCCTCCTCTCCCTCTCTCTCCAGCCAGTGGCAGCGTTACAGTGCATGTGGGCACACAAAGGCACACAGCAGGGCCGGCGCTCTGTTAGTGTCTGCCCTACATGGGCTGGCTGGGGAGACCCTGACGGCCTCGGCCTATGACCATCGTGGCCCACCGGGCATTTGCCCGGTATGCCCGATGACCAGTCCGGGCCTGAGGCTTGGTGGTCTGCAGATTCATTTAAGAGTTCCCTCATGATTCCTCAGTGCTTCTTGAAGAATCAGAGAATCTCAGCCAGAGATTGGAGTCATTGAGTGGGTACCAGAAATGCAAGGACCTCCTAAAGTGATCTGCCCTGATATTGGTGCAGACCTCAATGCTCCCCCACAAGCCCACCAGTGAATGGCCTCTTCAGCTCCTCTGGACCACCAGGGATAACACCCCCTCCTGACACAAGATAAGTAGGAGGAGGGGAAATAGAAAACACTTCCCCAAAACCTCCCCCCAACACTCACACAACATGTTTCTGCGATACGATCTGTGAAACGCGTCATCAAATTAAGCAACACTCAGACACCATACAACATTCAGCACACAAAGTTCAGCCACCACACACAACACTCAACCGGCACACTCAGCCTCCTTCTCCATACAACTCTCAGCCTCCTCCACACATACAACACTCATCCACTACACACTGTAGCGTTACTTACCTTAACCGGGGGCCGGTCGCGGTCCTCTCTTCAAGCCGCGCGCGGTCCTGCGGCTGCACGAGCCGCGCGCGGCTCATCCGACTGCTTTGGATGGAAGGCGGGCAGTGACCGCGTGAAGCGGTCACGTGTCCCGCCTGAAACTAAGAGCGCGCCGCGAGTCTCGGGCGCGCTCTTAAAGAGACAGTGGGAGCCTAATTGCCAAAAGGCTCCCATTGGCTCCTGTCATACCACACTCCCTATACAATTACCTATAGGGGGTGTGGAAGTGACAGGAGCCAATCACTTTCGTTTAAAAGCTATTTAAACTTACCTTTTTCCCTTAGCTCGTTGCCCTATCGTGGTTTCTGTTTCAGTTCCCTTTAGCGCTTGTGGTGTTCAGTTGTGTTTTCTCGTATTGACTTTGGCTTCGTATTCTGACTTCGTTTTCGCTTTATCCTTATCTGTACTGTTTGCCGGCTTGCTGTTTTCCGTGTACCAGACCCCGGCTTGTCCTAGTTTACGCTGTCTCTCTGTGCCCTTGACCTCGGTTTGTTCCTGGCTCTGTCTCCTCTCATATACGTCGAGTCCGGCCATTCTAAGGTCCGGTAGACGTATCTCTCCTCTGTATTTGCCTCTGTTTAGCTGGATCCTGCGTGTAGGGGTATATTCTCGTTACATTACGATAGGGCCATGGACCCCGCAGATTTAGCTCAACAGATGGCGTCCCATGAGGCAAGATTTGTAGAGCAGGATCACCGTATGGATCAGATAGCTCAGGCTCTCCAGACGCTCCTAGCTAGAACCGTTCCAGCAACCACACCTAACCCTCCTACGCCCCTTCTCCCTGAAGTATCTACTTTGCCTAATACTTCGGCCCATTTAACACCTCCTCCTAGGTATGGAGGGGACTCTAAGACTTGCAGAGGGTTTATTAATCAAATTGAATTCCACTTCGAAATGTATCCACGTTCATTTCCCACAGAGAGGTCTAAGGTTGGGTTCTTTATGCACCAACTTACCGATAAGGCACTTGAGTGGGCAAATCCTATTTGGGAAGCTAATGGACCTATGGTACATGATTTCAACAGTTTTCTTACGGCTTTTCGTAGAACTTTTGACACAATGAAAAGGTCAAAGAATGCCGCGAGAGCATTAATGAGAATTAAACAGGGTTCTAGGTCAGTGGCTGATTATGCTATTTAGTTTCGCACTCTTGCTTCGCAGGTAGATTGGACCAACAATGGGTTAACTACTGCCTTTATGGAAGGTTTGTCAGATACGATATTGAATGAGGTAGCAGCTAAGGAGCTTCCTATTGCCTTAGAGGACCTTATCGATTACCTCATTGATATAGATAATAGAATTCGTGACAGGCTCTATACCAAGAACAGGAATAGACGTTTTGTTACACCCATTAACCCCAGAGTTAATATACCAGAGAGTGTTAAAGTGTCTGAGGAGGAACCTATGCAATTAGGGGTTGCCAAACTCTCTGATACTGAGAAATTACATAGGAGAAGGGAGGGACTCTGCCTATACTGTGGTAGGAGAGACCATATGGTAAAGGAATGTCCTTTACTCCCGGAAAACTCTCGCACCTAAGACCTTATAGGGGACTGGCCTTGGGTGTGATATCTAAGTCTCCTAAATTGCCTCCTAACCGCTTGCTTCTCCCGGTTTCTTTATATATGGGAGAGATTTGTATAGTTGACAACATATATGCTCTGGTTGACTCTGGGGCAGCTGAAAATTTTATAGACTCTGGCTTTATAAAGAGAAACAACATTCCCATCAGAGAGAAGGAGATACCCTTGGCCGCTGAGGCCATAGATGGTAGACCATTAAGTTCTCCAGTTGTTACTCATGAGACTGTACCATTACACATGTACACAGGGGTTTTACACTATGAAACCATTCGATTCCAGGTCATCACCTCTCCCTCTTCACAGTTAGTATTAGGGTATCCATGGTTACGTGCTCACAATCCCATTTTTGACTGGGAGACAGGGCAAATAAAATCATGGAGTGAGGCCTGCCACGAGTCTTGTACGTTGGAAGTCACACCTTTGAATTCTATTGAGGTACCTACCAGTCCTCCTTTGTCTACGGTTATACCCCCTCAGTATTTATCTCTAAAGACTGTTTTCGATAAAAGGGAGGCTGAGAAATTACCGCCTCACAGACCCTATGATTGCGCTATTGACTTGTTGCCTGGCACTATACCTCCAAAGGGCAGGGTGTACCCCTTATCGGTTCAAGAAAACCGTGTCATGGAGGAGTATATTAAGGAATCACTAGAAAAGGGGTTTATTAGGAGATCCTCTTCTCCAGCTGGAGCAGGGTTCTTCTTTGTATCGAAGAAAGAAGGTGATTTAAGACCGTGTATAGATTATAGAGGTCTAAACAAAATCACTATCAAAAATGCATACCCTATACCTTTAATTACAGAATTATTTGACAGGCTGAAACATGCCACTGTGTTCACTAAATTAGACCTTAGGAGTGCATACAATTTGATACGTATAAAGGAAAATCACGAATGGAAGACTGCATTCAACACTAGATCCGGTCATTACGAATATACTGTTATGCCATTTGGGCTTTGCAATGCCCCAGCAGTATTCCAAGAATTTATTAATGATGTCTTAAGAGATTTTATTCACACATTTGTTATCGTATACTTGGACGACATTTTAATATATTCTACAGATATACACACTCATCACAGACATGTTACGACAGTTTTGAAGACCCTTCTTGCTAATGGTCTTTATTGCAAGCTAGAAAAATGTCTGTTTGACCAAACCGAAGTCCAGTTCTTGGGGTATTTGATTTCCGCTAAAGGTTTTCGTATGGATCCCCAGAAGCTTGCTGCTGTAATAGAATGGCCTCTACCGCAAGGTCTGAAAGCTATTCAGCGTTTTCTTGGGTTCTCCAATTATTATAGACGTTTTATCAAAGGTTTCTCGTCCATTGTAGCACCTATTACCCGTATGACTAAAAAGGATGGCAATACTCGTGTTTGGTCTACCGAGGCACTTCAGGCTTTTGAATTTCTTAAAACTACGTTCGCCTCTGCACCTATTTTACAGCATCCTGTCCCCTCACTGCCCTATATTCTTGAAGTTGATGCTTCGGATATTGGGGTAGGTGCTGTCTTATCCCAAAGAGAGTCGCCTGAAAAGCCATTGCATCCATGCGGCTTCTTTTCTAAACAAATGTCCAAAGCAGAGAAAAATTATGATGTGGGTAATCGCGAACTCCTTGCTATTATTTTAGCACTTAAAGAGTGGAGACATTTGTTAGAAGGAACTAAGGATCCTATCCTCATTTTTACGGATCACAAGAACCTATCCTACCTTAGCGAAGCCAAAAGATTGTCTTCCAGGCAGGCTAGGTGGTCACTATTTTTGTCCCGTTTCAATTTTATTATCACCTATAGGCCAGGTGATCGCAACACTAAAGCAGACGCTCTGTCCAGACAGTTCGAAACTACTGACAAACAGGAGATTGATGTTACTCCTGTCATTCCCCAGACAGGATAATAGCTACTACTATTTTGTCTATTTCCTCGTCCCTCTTGCAGGCCATACAAGCGAAACAAAGCATGGCACCTAGCGAGAGGCCTAATGATAAACTGTTCGTTGATGTTCCTGAGAGACGGGATATTATGTCATTATATCATGATACTAAGACTGCTGGACATCCTGGTATTTCCAAAACGGTGTCAGCTGTTTCTCGGTATTTTTGGTGGGATTCCTTACGAAAGGATGTCACTGACTATATAAGTGCTTGTACTACTTGTGCCTGTATGAAATCCTCCCGTAGAGTTCCTTGTGGGCTGTTGCATCCGTTACCCGTTCCCGAGAGACCTTGGTCTAACCTGTCCATGGATTTTATTGTTGAATTACCCCCTTCAAATGGTAACACAGTAATCCTGATGATAGTGGATCGGTTCTCCAAAATGGCTCACTTCGTGTCTCTTCACAAGTTGCCCACATCCAAGGAACTGGCTCATATCTTCGCTAGAGAAGTATTTCGATTACATGGGATTCCAGTATCTATTGTATCCGATAGGGGTAGCCAATTTATTTCCAGGTTCTGGAGGGCCTTTTGTTCAGAAATGGGTATTTCTCTCTCATTTTCTTCCGCTTATCATCCCCAGTCTAATGGGGCTGCTGAACGTGCCAACCAGTCTCTGGAGCAATACCTCCGTTGTTTTGTGTCTCACCATCAGGACAATTGGTCTGACCTGCTTCCTTGGGCTGAATTTGCTCGGAATAACGCCACTCATGATTCTTCCGGCAAGAGCCCTTTTTACGTTGTCTATGGCCAGCATCCCGTTGTTCTTCCGGCTGCATTCTCCTCACAGGGCATGCCAGTTCTGGATGAGCATTTGGCTGGTTTGCGTAATACTTGGGAGCAGGTTCAGCGTTCTTTGGTGGACTCTGCTACTCGCCAGAAGGCTCAGGCTGACAAGCATCGCAGAGCAGCTCCGTCCTATGTTGTGGGGGACAGGGTTTTGCTTTCCACGCGGAATATTCGTCTCCGGGTGCCTTCTATGAAATTGGCTCCCCGCTTCATTGGACCTTATCGTATTATACATAAGGTTAATCCTGTTTCTTATGCCTTAGGCCTGCCTAAGAATCTACGTATTCCTAATGTTTTTCACACCTCATTGTTGAAACCTTTCGTACGCAACCGCTATACCCGGCATACTCCTCCTCCCCCTCCTATCTCGGTGGAGGGTCATGAGGAGTTTGAAGTGTCTGCTGTTCTTGACTCTCGCTTCCTTAGGGGTCGACTTCAGTACTTGGTACATTGGAAGGGTTATGGGCCTGAGGAGCACAGTTGGATTTCGGCTGATGCTGTCCATGCTCCCCGTCTTGTGCGCTCTTTCCATTCTCGTTTTCCTGCCAGGCCTGGTCCTACCCGCCCGGGGGGCGTGTCCTCAGGGGGGGGTACTGTAGCGTTACTTACCTTAACCGGGGGCCGGTCGCGGTCCTCTCTTCAAGCCGCGCGCGGTCCTGCGGCTGCACGAGCCGCGCGCGGCTCATCCGACTGCTTTGGATGGAAGGCGGGCAGTGACCGCGTGAAGCGGTCACGTGTCCCGCCTGAAACTAAGAGCGCGCCGCGAGTCTCGGGCGCGCTCTTAAAGAGACAGTGGGAGCCTAATTGCCAAAAGGCTCCCATTGGCTCCTGTCATACCACACTCCCTATACAATTACCTTTTGGGGGTGTGGAAGTGACAGGAGCCAATCACTTTCGTTTAAAAGCTATTTAAACTTACCTTTTTCCCTTAGCTCGTTGCCCTATCGTGGTTTCTGTTTCAGTTCCCTTTAGCGCTTGTGGTGTTCAGTTGTGTTTTCTCGTATTGACTTTGGCTTCGTATTCTGACTTCGTTTTCGCTTTATCCTTATCTGTACTGTTTGCCGGCTTGCTGTTTTCCGTGTACCAGACCCCGGCTTGTCCTAGTTTACGCTGTCTCTCTGTGCCCTTGACCTCGGTTTGTTCCTGGCTCTGTCTCCTCTCATATACGTCGAGTCCGGCCATTCTAAGGTCCGGTAGACGTATCTCTCCTCTGTATTTGCCTCTGTTTAGCTGGATCCTGCGTGTAGGGGTATATTCTCGTTACACACACACGCTCACATTTACAACATGCAGTCAATCCCGCACACATACAACATTCAGACATCACACATAGCACTAATAGAAAAGATTATCTAGGAGTATAAAAAGTAAAAGATGGTGCTAAAAAGTATTAGTTTGAAGAAAATGTGCAATAATATAAAAGCGGCACATTACTAGTGCAAAAACTCTACCCGCACTGTGTTAATAATGTCCAAAAAAGAGGTGTGCTGTGTCTTTATGACAATTAGTGTTTCTTATAAAAAACTTGAATTTCAGACCAATAAAGTGCACAACTGAGAAATCGTGTAAATTACAGTGTAAAATAAAAAAGAGCAACAAAGTGCAATTGCAAATACCTGATAAAAACAGTATACTTCCAGTGAGAAAAGTGCAAAGTGTAAACACATTTAATGTGAGTGCCAAACTTGATTACACTTCACTTACATATATTGAGCTTCCCATCATGGTATACATAAAAAAGGGGAAAAAGTCACTTTTCTGCCATACGATCTGCGAAACACGTCATCAAGTCCGACGAGAGTACAAGATGGCTATGCCATCAAGGAACAGATTTAGGTAAGTAAATCTCACCTTTACTTGCAACAACCTAGCCACTGGATCCCCAGCAGAAATGTCACTGTCGGGGGTCTTTGCAAATTTGCCAAAGTCCCCAGACAGTGACAGTACCACTTTAAAAGTGAGCTGGGGCCATAAAAGATTAGGGTTTCCAGATTTGAATTCTAGATCCTTCAGGATCTGCTCTTCAATATGTATTCACAGGGTTACTCAATAAAGTTGCAAGAAAAACACAAATATATGTGTACACAAAGCAAAAGGGTGCAATCAGTGCCAAATAAGGTGAAAGCAGACAAAAACGTCCCTATACAAGGTGAAGCTTTCAGTGGTATCCAAAAGACTCCCTCCTGTCTTCCACGAAATATATGCAAAAAATAGGGGATGATCTGCTAAACCAATAACAAACAAAAAAAACATAGCGTATAACTGTGTATGTGAATTGACTATAAGTGCTGTGTTTGCAAATGGCCATTCACACATTCACTGAAGTTAAAATGCCTTAAGTATAAAATCCTTCCAGGGATTCAATCTTCAATCTGTATGCAAAACACCATGGGTTAGCTGGAGTATATGTACTCAAGAGAGAGAAAATAAAAATTGTAGTGCACAATCAGGTATGTAATAATAAAACAATTTAATCACTTACATCAAGTTTAACCCACCCACTGCACTCAAAGTGCAACATGGTGAGCAGATAATGAATCATTTTTGCCTTTTAGACCTTACGCACAACACATAAAAAGTGTGAAGCACAAAGTATTCTGAGAATTTTGGTCAACGGTGGCTACCTGCAGAAACTGCAATTGTGGACAAATGCAAATAAAGCAAAAAGCAGTCAATTTTTTTTTTCAGTTTGTTTATTTTGGACTTTGTGATTCCCTTTACAGTTCTCCTCAGTTTCCAGTTTCATGAATAGAATCCTTATATGTTTCCTACATTATAATTCTTTCAGTTTGCCTACCATAACATTACAAAGTAAGGGAGCTATAGCATGATAATCCAGAGTTACGCTAATTTGTAAAGTTAGAAGTTACTTATTCACACTCCAATAATCCTTCAATGCTTCAAAGTAATGTTTCTTTTTCTGAGGTTTTCCTGTCCTTTTGAAATATCCAACGTGCTAACTTATTTCTTGGCAGTATTTATCAGATCTACCGTATACAGAACGTGCTGTTTCTTTTTTACATTTAGTCATGGCATTTGAGTTTCTTTTCCTGAAACAAGTGACACAGAGCTTTGTTCGCTGTTTTGTCAACAAAAAGGGACACTGGAAACAAGCAAAAACACTGACTCACTGCACGACACATGACTCGTTCAGTGGTTTTTGTAAGGTTGTCACAGTTTATCTAAGCAGCAACTCTGTAGTTCTAAATTTTTTAAAAATCACTTGGTCGTTATGATGATTTTCAGAAGGAAGTCATTAAAGGATCACTATACAGGGAGTGCAGAATTATTAGGCAAATTAGTATTTTGACCACATCATCCTCTTTATGCATGTTGTCTTACTCCAAGCTGTATAGGCTCGAAAGCCTACTACCAATTAAGCATATTAGGTGATGTGCATCTCTGTAATGAGAAGGGGTGTGGTCTAATGACATCAACACCCTATATCAGGTGTGCATAATTATTAGGCAACTTCCTTTCCTTTGGCAAAATGGGTCAAAAGAAGGACTTGACAGGCTCAGAAAAGTCAAAAATAGTGAGATATCTTGCAGAGGGATGCAGCACTCTTAAAATTGCAAAGCTTCTGAAGCGTGATCATCGAACAATCAAGCGTTTCATTCAAAATAGTCAACAGGGTCGCAAGAAGCGTGTGGAAAAACCAAGGCGCAAAATAACTGCCCATGAACTGAGAAAAGTCAAGCGTGCAGCTGCCACGATGCCACTTGCCACCAGTTTGGCCATATTTCAGAGCTGCAACATCACTGGAGTGCCCAAAAGCACAAGGTGTGCAATACTCAGAGACATGGCCAAGGTAAGAAAGGCTGAAAGACGACCACCACTGAACAAGACACACAAGCTGAAACGTCAAGACTGGGCCAAGAAATATCTCAAGACTGATTTTTCTAAGGTTTTATGGACTGATGAAATGAGAGTGAGTCTTGATGGGCCAGATGGATGGGCCCGTGGCTGGATTGGTAAAGGGCAGAGAGCTCCAGTCCGACTCAGACGCCAGCAAGGTGGAGGTGGAGTACTGGTTTGGGCTGGTATCATCAAAGATGAGCTTGTGGGGCCTTTTCGGGTTGAGGATGGAGTCAAGCTCAACTCCCAGTCCTACTGCCAGTTCCTGGAAGACACCTTCTTCAAGCAGTGGTACAGGAAGAAGTCTGCATCCTTCAAGAAAAACATGATTTTCATGCAGGACAATGCTCCATCACACGCGTCCAAGTACTCCACAGCGTGGCTGGCAAGAAAGGGTATAAAAGAAGAAAATCTAATGACATGGCCTCCTTGTTCACCTGATCTGAACCCCATTGAGAACCTGTGGTCCATCATCAAATGTGAGATTTACAAGGAGGGAAAACAGTACACCTCTCTGAACAGTGTCTGGGAGGCTGTGGTTGCTGCTGCACGCAATGTTGATGGTGAACAGATCAAAACACTGACAGAATCCATGGATGGCAGGCTTTTGAGTGTCCTTGCAAAGAAAGGTGGCTATATTGGTCACTGATTTGTTTTTGTTTTGTTTTTGAATGTCAGAAATTTATATTTGTGAATGTTGAGATGTTATATTGGTTTCACTGGTAATAATAAATAATTGAAATGGGTATATATTTTTTTTTTGTTAAGTTGCCTAATAATTATGCACAGTAATAGTCACCTGCACACACAGATATCCCCCTAACATAGCTATAACTAAAAACAAACTAAAAACTACTTCCAAAAATATTCAGCTTTGATATTAATGAGTTTTTGGGTTCATTGAGAACATGGTTGTTGTTCAATAATAAAATTAATCCTCAAAAATACAACTTGCCTAATAATTCTGCACTCCCTGTAGTGCCAGAAAAACATACTCATTTTCCTGGCACTATAGTACCCTGAGGCTGCCCCCACCCTCAGGGTCCCCCTCCCGCCGGGCTCTGGGGGAGAGGAAGGGGTTAAACTTACCTCTTTCTCCAGTTCCGGGCGGGGAGCTCTCCGCCTCCGATCCTCCTCTTCGGCTGAATGCGCATGCGCAGCAGGAGCAGCGCACGCATTCAGCCAGTCCATAGGAAAGCATTCACAATGCTTTCCTATGGAAGCAAGCGTCTTCTCACTGTGAAAATCACAGCGAGAAGCACGCAAGCGCCTCTAGCAGTTTCTCTGAAACTGCTATGTTTATTAAAAAAAAGGGTTAACCATAGCTGGACCAGGCACCCAGACCACTTCATTAAGCTGAAGTGGTCTTGGTGCCTATAGTGGTCCTTTAATAAAAATACAAACATCCTTTGAATGAAATAGCATTTTCCCTTTGAATCCCTCGCTACCAAGTGTTTTCTTTCATTTTGCTTTATAAAGCCATTCGAAATTAAACAAACAGGGTCATTTACTATTGAGAATCCAAAGCCAATTTAAAGTGAATTCCAAATTTAAGGCCAGAGTAGTTGAACTGAAAGCATAGCTAACTTAGAGAATTTTTCCTCTTTGGCTATTTTGACCTTAAATTTGAAATTCACTTTGAATTCATACTTCAGTGAATAACCCTGTTAGTCCATAAATCCTCACCTACCCATTATACTCTAGAGGTGATTTCTCCACCAGGACACCATTCTGAGCCACCACACCTCTGATTATAACTGTCTCTTGAACTTTGGATCAATAATAATGTCAAACATATTACCCCTTTTACATAGAAAAAAAACATGTTATATGTTTTTGATGTTACATATATTACATGATGTCAGGCTATAATGGCTAGAGGTATGCACAGATATTTTATAAATTGGTCGCATTATCATACATTGTTTGTGACCATAGAATTTCTATCTTCCAATAACTTTCCTCCGACATACAGAAGATACTACTGAGCATTAGAAGTTCCCTTGAATTCCATGGAAAAGAATCAATAACAGAGATAATTAAAAGGACACAAAGACTTTTGTGTTTGTCATAAAGATACAATCTTTCTGAAAAGCTCATTAAGGTTACATTGAATTTCATCAGAAGTTACTTCAACTTCCCCTATGGACAAGATGATTTTTAAACAAAGGGCACATCAGCAGGGTTGTAAGAACACTAGAACACAAATCTAGGGATTGGATGGGCTCAAGAACATGTGGGTGGCAGTTTGCACATCTTGTGCTTTGTGAAGTGAATGCTTAGCCAGCCCTTCATCTATTCCAGTTTTCAATAAATATACTAACTGCTAATGTTAGCCATTGCCATAAGTACTAATACTCTTATTAAAGGAGCACTATAGCATTAAGAAAACAAACATGTATTCCTAACGCTGTAGTCTCCTAGTGCCTACTTAGATTTGAGCCCCCCTAATTGAAGTAAGATATTTACTTTAACTCCTGCTTGTCTCCCTGCTGCCACTCCGCCTCACGGGCTGAGATCATCAATCATAGTGATCTCAGCCAATCCAATCGTTCCCCATAGCGAAGCTTTGGGAGGCAAGTGCACACTTGGGGGTCTTTAATGATGCTTTAAAGTTTCATAAAGTATTAGTATTTCGAACTTTCATTTTATATTCATATTTAGTTATGTTTATGAACTATATTGCACATTGATGGTTAGCCAGCACTGAAAACGTTTGGGCAAACTGATAAGGTTATTAACCAGTAGCCTTGAAGATACCTGGCCAAGTTTTACCCTATTCACCATCCCTATAGAGGCAAGTTTATCTAAGTTTAGAGAATTAAATCTGAATTGCAAAAGTTAGACTAATGTGGCCAAGCTGTGACTACAGCAGTAGGAGAATTATTCCACAACACCTAAATTAATTTTGTCATTCAATTTTAAATCAATAAAATTTAAAGTTTAATGAATAATCCAGTAAGAGTGAAGGAACTGGCAATGTACCTAATGCACTATAGAATCTAAAATAAGTCTCTTGTCATCAAAGTCCACCCTCACTAGACTTTAACTGTAACATCTGCCCACCCCCCTTCCCGGCATGAGATCCCCCGCAGAACCAAAGCCCTGTTTAAATCTATAACATCCTTTTGGCTGTCCTTGGGAATTTACCACCTAACAAATGGAAGTTAGATGGGTGGCTAAGGGACTAGGAAATTAGTTCTGTAAGACAGTGTCAGTGCCAGAGAAATCACGCAGTTTGAAGTGAGAAGAGATAATAACAGAATAGAACAGAGATGAAGACAATTACATTTAAACTTTCACTTCACAATTCCTCGTCTCCCTTGGGTGTATATATCTTGACAGGATTTCAGTGATTATTCCACTAGGTTAATTAATTCTCCCCTTTGCAAGAAACAGATCATTTTGACTGCTCCAGAAAGAGGATTCAGAATATGTGAGGTGATCTCAGGACATCAGAGCCCTGTGTGAATATTTATATAGGATTTGTA
The DNA here is from genome assembly GCA_933207985.1 of Pelobates cultripes. Classification (NCBI taxonomy): domain Eukaryota; kingdom Metazoa; phylum Chordata; class Amphibia; order Anura; family Pelobatidae; genus Pelobates; species Pelobates cultripes. The sequence continues at coordinate 91,589,641 of OW240913.1, forward strand.
AAAGGCATATAATATAATAATGCTCTTTCTTTTAGATCGCAAAATAGCTCTTAAAGGACAACTTTAGTCACTCAGACCACTAAATATCTATCAATTGGTCTGGGTGCAGTTGTCCTGTCATTTTAATCCTGCAAAGTAAATCATTGCAGTTTTGTAGAAATGGCAACGTTAAAATTTTTGGTTAAACACACCTCACTGTCTTCTAGATAACCACACAGGCGCTTCTGTTGCACTGACAAAGTAAAACTCTGTCACGTGAAGCTGCAGTTCATAGGAGAGCAGTGAATTTAATGGTTACCTTTGAGAAGCATTTAATGCGCGAATGGCACTCACCACACATGTGGATCAGGTCTCCAATGCCTCGTTTCCATTGAGTGGATCGGTTCGGTTCGGTATGGTTCACTATTTTGGGTGTTTCCATTATGTAAGTGATCCATACAAGCGAACCGTACCGATCCATTCAGGGTCCTGCTTCAGATGTAGGGCCATAAGAAATGGAATGGTTCCGTTAGGGCGGAGCTACTCTACAATCCATTGATTGGTGGACAGGAAGAGCATTTTTTCTAAACCCCGCATGGCCCTGAAAGGTCTGACTTGCAGTGGAAATGCTCACCAGAAAAAGCTGGTCCATTCTAAACCTTCCAAACTGTACCGACACGAACCGATCCGCTCAGTGGAAACGAGGCACAATGCTTCTCTATGAGGGGTAATGGATTGGACCACTGCCAGAGGAAACCATGCCTCTTCGATGACATTGCGGGGGTCGGAGAGGCAGGCAGTTCTGAGGGAGTTTCAGCGCTGAGAAAAGGTAAGTAAAACGTTTATATTCCTCATTTTCATTGCACATGGGACGAGGAGCATCAGTCTAATTAGGGACAAGAGCACTATAGCGTTAGGGATACAAGTTTGTATTCATAAAACTACAGTATATTTTAACTAAACTTTATATTTATTAAAACATTATTATAACAATATTATACAAAATTATGTTTTAAATAGATTTTTCCAAGGAACAGTAAGTAGTAAATAATGTAAACAAAAAAATGTCCACTTACAAGTACAAATGATAAAAGGAAGCAAATGTAGAAACTACAAAAAGAAGAAAAGAAAGATAGAGTGCATAAAGGAAACAAAGGATGAAAGCATTCTTTTTAATTAGCCAATAATCTCAAAAACAAGGCACACTCACAATTATGAAGACTGCAAATGGGAAGGTGAAGTATTGAGTTCTACTTAATATGTCAACATGTCGTGTTTAAAATAGAATTGTCTAATTCACAGCTTTTACATTGCACATTATTAATTATTTGTGTGAAATGTGCAAGGCACAGTTAAACTGCTAAGATTAGGCAGGTCTACTTATAATTAGATTTTATATTTTTTAAGAAAACACAGTTTATTATTATAAGAGTAATCATTCCGATCCTGGCTCCCCTCCAAAATGCATAAAAAAGAAAAAAAAAAGAAAAGAAAAATACAGACAAAAACTTAAAACTTACAAAACAGATATAAAGGGACATTTAATGAGGCTGCAGCTGACTCACCATTTAAAATATATGGAGAACCCAAATTATTAGCTAAAATGTAAAAATATCAGGAATTAAAAGCAATGTTTTATATTTTAGCCACGATAGCCAAAATGGAAAAACTCTCCAAGTCAACTATGCTTTCAGTTGGAATATTGGGACCTACAATTTTTAATTTAAGTACCCACCAATTCACATTTTAATTAGCAACCCTGTTAAAAAATGCATAATTTAAATAAAATAATAATAATAAATAGTAATAAAAATAACAATGGCAATAATCCATTGACAACACAAAAAAAAATTAAAAAAATTAAAATAAGTTAACAGCCTTTGAAATTTCATCTTGTAGACAATTAACAATGACACTGATCACCTTGGCAACACTAACACTAAGAGAGTAGCTGATGAGCTAGTAGTTTAAGCCAATCTGTCCTGCTTCTGACAATACACACGTGTATGCAAACAGTGTTTCCAACGTTAAAGAATTAGAATTATTAACTTCATTTTAACTGGCACTGCAAAGGCAAATACCACTTTAGCAATTCATGCAAATTTGAAGTACAGTATTAGGCTTAGAAACTCACCAGAGGATCAATCACAGTCAGAATTATTTTTATCTTAAATCCCACAAAAAAAAGGATTGTCCCTAGAAAATATATAGTTCATCTTTGGTTATCCCATTGTGTGCAAAAAGCTGCTACCCCGGAGAAAAAAAATAAATGGAAATTTTAACAAAATGTATAGAAACTAACAGTCTAGTAAGGTACTTTCACTAGTGTAATAATTCTTCCTTTTTATTTACCTTGCATGCATAGGCGTGCGCAGCCTATTGCATTAGGGTGTGCACCCTAAAGCACAAACACACGCCGCGTGTGTGTGTATGTATCTATATATATCTATATATATATATAATACACAAGATCCAGCGCACTCACCTATCCACTAAACAGCAACTTCAAAGTTGAAAGATTTTATTTGTTTTTTTTAAAAACACCTACTCCAGTGCTAATGTTTCAGTTGCTATTACATGCCATTGCATGCTCAAAACACAACGCCAAAAATTATCTGGCAGGTCGTCCTGCTGACGGTCAGTTTCCACGCCCGCTCTGGCGACAACCTGTTTCAGCCCACGCAGGCCAAGGCTGGGCCAGCTTCCCGGGATGAGGCACTGCAGGGAGGGGCGCAAACCGCGAGCTGGCTGTGACTCAACAGCATATGTCAGGGGGGGTTGGTTGCACTATTTTAACATGTATGGGGTGCTGCGCTGGGGGCCAATACACAGCATCCGCAGCTGCACTCAGCCGTTTAGTGCGGATAGGTGAGTGCTTGGATCTTGTGTATTGTATTATTTGGGCCCCCCAGCAGCACCCCCATTTATGCACATGTTAAGGTGTGAGTGCAGCCAACCCCCTCTTGTTTTATATATATTTTGGAGTCTAGCCAACTCCTTGGTTTTGCACCCCTCCCTGTCACAGGTGCCTCATCCCAGGGCCCTATTTAGCCTTGTACTGCAGAGAGCCCTAGATGGAATTTTTTTCCCCAAGTAGGTTAATCTCATAAGAGCAGACATTAGGCTGTTAGTGTAGGACCTGCCAAAGATGGGGTACATTGACGTTGTGGCAGGCTTATGCAATGTATGATCATATAATGTAACTAAACCCCCATTATTTTTGCCTAGATTAGGTGTTTTAAAAAAAAAACAAATAAAAATCTTTCAACATTGAAGTTACTGTTTAGTGTATAGGTGAGTGCGCTGGAACTTGTGTATGTGTATTATTTGGCCCCCAGCAGCACCCCCATTTATGCATGTTAAGGTGAGTGCAGCCAACCCCCTCTTGTTTTATATATATATATATATATATATATATATATATAGAGAGAGAGAGAGAGAGAGAGAGAGAGAGATACACACACACACACATACACTGCTGTGTGTGCTGTTAGTGTGCTGTGTGCTGTTAGTGTGATGTGTGTGTGAGGGTGCTGTTAGTGTGATGTGAGGGTGTTTGTGTGTGTGTGTGTGTTTGTGACTGTGCTGTTTGTGTGTGAGGATGTTTGTGTGTGTATGTTTGTCCTGTGAGGGTGCTGTTTGTGTGAGTGTCGTGTATTTGTGAGGGTGCTGTTTGTGTGTGTGTGTGTGTGTGTGTTTGTGAGGGTGCTGTTAGTGTGCTGTGTGTGAGGGTGTTGTGTTGTTTTTTTAAAGGTGCTGTGTGTGTTTGTGAGGGTGCGGTTAGTGTACTGTGTGTGTGTGAGCTGTATGTGTGTAGGTGCTGTATGTGTGTGTGCTGTATGTTTTGGGATTTGGCAGATTAGTAAATCCTCGCTGCCATGTGCCATCCCTGGTGGTCCAGTGGAGAGTGAACTCTAGCCTGCGGGGCTAGAGTTAACTCTCGCGAGATCTGAGCGTTGCCGCAGCAACACTCAGATATCGCGAGAGGAACCTGGCAGAGCTTCTGTCTAGAGCTCCCTGGGTCCTCTCCTGCCTCCCTCCATGCTGCTGTGGGCCGGTGAGGTAGATCTTTGGTCTCCCCACCGGCCCATGGAGGCTTAGAGCAGAGCCGGCACTCAGATAGCGCCGGCTCTGCGTGTGTGTGTGTGTGTGTGTATATATATATATATATATATATATATATATGCGTACACACACACACACACTCACAGACACATTCAGACACACACACATACATACGCTCACAGACGCACACACACATTCACAGACACACACTCACACAGACACACCCACTCACAGACATACACTCACAGACACACACACACTCACAGACACACACTCACACAGACACACACATTCACTCACAGACACACACTCACAGACACACACAGACACACACACACTCACACACTCACTGACACACACACACACACACAGACACACACACCTCACAGACACACACACACACTCACTCACACACACACACACTCACACACAGACACACACACTCACAGGCACACCCGGCACACCCCGTGCGCACGCCTATGATGACATGGGTCTCATTTATTGAGGGCTGGAAAAAAGCCATGAATCAGTTTTTACTGGAAAACGCCCACAACGTGTATGTGTGACTTTAGAGAGCATATTTTAAACACACAGATAAATGATTCACTGTCGTAGGGGAGGTCATAAGTATTAGTGCAAGTGCCAAAATAATCGGTAGTATTTTGGGTGCACCATGAGTGGTGTTCTGTAGCGGTCTAGGGCATTTGGGACCACCTGACTTATTGTGATATATAATCCTCTCACTCTGCAGCACAAGGGTCATGGGAAAACGCAAACATTTGTCAAAAATGCACTGTTCTGGAAAGATTTTCAAACTCTGCTATATTCATGGTGTGGCTTAATTGACCTGTGCGTATGTCTAGAGTACATACTGTTAAACTATGGATGTCATTTACAAAATGTATTGATGATATGGTCTGCGTCAGGTAAGCTATCGGCTAAGTTCATCTTTATTCTGTGGTTACGATGTTAATCTTACCACATGACAGGAGGCTTCATATTTGCATAACTCTCTTTACTGAAAATCTCCAGCAGCACAGAAACAGAACAACCAATCAGAAAAAAGTCAGATGATACATAAAAGGCCCTGACAGTCTCATCACTTCCTCTCTCTTTGCTGCTCCAGCCTGGTACAGGTCAGAGTATTTTGTCTCTCCTGATGAATTACTGTTAAGACGGTTATTTTTCTGTACTTATGTTACTAATCTACACTTGGCTAACACTCCCTGGCTCTCCTATACCTGTCTCTACTAGTTATTTTGTAATTTTATCATGTATTGCCTCAACCCTTTGTCTATCTTGCTAACTGGTGTCTGGTGTGTTCTCTTCCCCTCACCACGGTCCCTGGGCCACACCCGGCACCAGGAAATGCAATATCCCCGCGTGGTCCGCCGAGTAGTTGGTGTCTGGAGTAGTATTCTGATCCCTTTACTGCATCTGTCCCATTGATCCTCAACTACATCTCACATCTGTTTTTGTTAGGTCGGTCATACCGATCCCTCAGCGTGGTTAGATCGGCCATTTCGGTGGCATACATCCCGGTAAAGGTCATTCCGGTGGGTCAGCTCGCACTGGTTTGTCGGTTACTGCTAAACTGCCGAGACCTCCAGCACCGAAATATTGACGCCTGTGGCATGTGGATGTGCTGCTGCGTTTCCTCATGTGGTGCTCTCGTTGAAACAGCTTTCGGCCAAACTTACCCTCTTACTAGGTCTCATCTCGTTTCGTCGGGTGGCGGACATTAGGGCGTTCGACGTCGATGGTTTCTCCTTCACTCCAGACTATGTGTGGTTAAGACATTTATGTGATATATACCGAAATCTCAGCTCTTCTCCGAACTTTTTTGGCGGCTCAGCTTTTGATTTCATACATAAAACCTCATGGACCAGTGTCTACGACAACACTGGCCAGATGGGTCCGCTGGCTTTTATCGTTAGCCAGCGTTGAACCATGCTTCACAAGCTTTCTCGGCAGGAGCCACTCTTGCCGACATTATGCGTTGTGCGGATTGGACATGCAAGGGTACATTCAGGACGTTTTATTTTTTTTCGTCAGACTTCTCATGCTTCTTTCACTTTGGTAATTCTTCGCGTTAAAAATGCAAATATGAAGCCTCCTGTCATGTGGTAAAATTGAAGATTATGCTAGCTTTAGTGTACTAGTAATTATCTTAATTTTAGTAATGACAGGAGGCAAATATTTCCCACCCTACTTTTCCCTCCCGAATTGTAGGTATAACAATGCTGGTGTTCATTATGTTTTCATGGTTAAACTTTATAGGATTGTTGTGTATCTCATTTCCATAGAACTGATTACTAATTGACTTAGTTTTTCTCTTTTATCATGACATGCATAATATGATGTTTCAATGATCATGATGTTCATTCTATGCAGGCAACTTGCCAATTCAGATATCTTTCACTTTTTTATTTTTCTTTCAGTGTCATTGGTTTCTCTTCAAGGGAAGGATTCATTTTCCCTGTTTCTACACAAACTTCCTACCCGGAGTTGGAATAACACTGTTTGATTTAACTTTTTGGGACTTATTTTACTTACTTACGTTTTCTGTGTTTCTTACCTGTTTACTATGCACTACAAAGAAAGAGGAAGTGATGTAACTGTCAGGGGCTTTTATATATCACCTGACTTTTTTTTCTGATTGGTTGTTCTGTTTCTGTGCTGCTAGAGATTTTCAGTAAAGAGGGTTATGCAAATATTCGCCTCCTGTCATTACTAAAATTAAGATATTTAGTACACTAGAGCTAGCATAATCTTCAATTTACAGAGGAAGTTTACTCATTGAACTTAACTAAATGCAAATTCATTGATCATTTGGTTATTGTCCCAACATTTGCATGTTCAAAATACAGTTTAATTATTTGGGAAAAACTGGTTTGTTTTAAGAATTATGCAACAGAGCTATATATGAGAAGTCATACTGTGATACAATTAGAACCCATTTTACCCCCAATGTTTTCCAACTTTACAAGAAAAGGTAAACTTACATGAATACAACAAAAGACAAGAGTTAAACAATGAACAAATAACACTCAGTTTGACAAGATTACAATAGGTCACAATGCAATGTTAAAAAAGATGTGTAAAAACGAAATGGCTTGTAAGAGTATGCCGGCTTTTAAGTGAGATGAATTCATCAGCAATTTAAGGGATTTCATTGTATTAACACTTATTAAACTGAGGTCCCACATATAAAAACTAAGGAAAAAAAGGGGCGGGGCCTGACCTTCATGGAGAGAAGTCGCATGTCGGCTGAGCTCCGAGCTGAAAGCGGCAAAAATCGAGCAAACGACTATAAAGCAGACGGTGCACAGTCGAAAATTAAACATCCCCATGCAACACCAATATGGGGAAACGATCAAAAAAGCTGAAAGCATCCTCGGACGACGGTACACGTCGAATAGGAGACATATTCCTGGCGCGGCCTAAAACCAAAATGGCGGCAGCCCCAGACTCTCCAGGCCTATCCTCGGACGAAGACCCACTGGACTCCCCAGATGCCATACCTGAGGCAGATGACCCTTTCTCCGCCGTGCAACTAGGGGACCTGGGGGCTCCCGCAACTAAGGGAGACATCCTGGGCCTCCTGAAACACCTGCGCACATGGTTCCGCACGGATATGGCGCTACTCCGCGAGGAGGTAACGGCCGTAACGGACAGGGTGAAGGCCACAGAGGAGGACATCACCTCCATGGCACAACGCCAGTCAGACGCAACAGAACGACTACAACAACTCCACGGCTCACACCAGGCCCTGCAGGCCAGAGTCGATGCGATGGACGACTCCAGGAGACGAATCAACATAAAAGTAAGAGGCATCACGGAAAATGTCAACGACACAGAGCTACCCCACTTTATTAGGCGCCTCCTGTCGGAAATCCTGCACCCCAAACAAGCAAAGAACCTGCAACTAGATGGAATACTCAGACTCCCCAAGTCACCAAGGGCTCCGGCGGACGCTCCCCGTGATGTCCTCCTGAGGTTCCAGTCCCTACGCGACAAACAAGCAATGATGGACGCCATCAAGAACAAGAGCCCACTCAAATTTGAGGGCTCACAACTAACCTTTCTCCAGGATCTCTGCAGGGCAACATTGGAGTGGAGACGTTCTCTCAGCCAGGTCACCAAGACCCTCCGAGAAGCAGGCGTCCAGTACAGATGGGGCCCTTCCCACACACTTGTGGCCATACAGGGCGAGACCACCCGCCGACTCACCTCAGCTGCTGACTCCGACCCATTCCTCCACAGCCTGGGGCTCAACCAGCACAAGCCCAACACGGCCAAACCTGGACATTCCTGGGACATACCTCGAAACGAAGCCGACACAAGATGAGAAGCCCCAACGGGACCCGGGCTCAACATACCTCTCAAGTAGAGGGAAGTGCCGAAGGACTGGCAGGCGATCACAACTTTTAATGCTGGCATAGCCACACAGTTAAAATTTTATTTAGGCATGTTTAGTGAAAGCCACCCGGCTACCATACCCCACTGATGTCTCCACACCACTCCTTACAAGATACACAACCCGACCACCCCCCTCCCACCAATCCAGGGGCCCTAGAGCAAATCCCTAGCTACCCTACCCAACCGGGAGCGATGAACCAGCCTCCGAATCCGAGTAGCACACCCCCCTCCACAGCGCTACCTCTAGTCACAGCACACGAACCAGCAGGCGCCTCACCAAACATCCCCCCATATTCTCGGGCGCACCAAACACTCCAGCGGGCTCCTCAATCACGGCCCACCCCGGTACACAAAGGATCTAGCCCATCATGACGGAGCCACGAAGCCAGATAACACAACGCTGCTATCCCAGCATACAAAGAGGGCTACTCTCTAGGTGACACACTCAAAAGCTGTAACAACCTACCTGCTGGAGCACTGGCCCAGTAGAACCTGATGCCTGCAGTAGCCCGCACCCTGGGATACTTAGCTAGCTAGCTAACTCCCTGCCCCCCCGCCACACTGACCGGCCATATACTTATATATTGTGCCTCAGTGGTATACTGAATATATATCATTAAATCCACATGACAGGGTTAGGAACACACCGCGAAACGCATGGTGCCCAATCTTAACCCAACCTTAGAGACAAGCCGGATAACCTGCTCACTTACATATTGGATCACTCACCTCAAAACCACAATACACTTATTACAGTCAGTGTGGACTAACAACAGGGTATAGCTGAACACATTACAATTACACCATATATTCTAACGACTGTAGGCCTAGACTGTTTTTCCTTGTTCTGCAATGTAATAGCTTTAACAAAAATGTGCAGTAATCTCACGTGCCATTCATCTGTATATTAATGTCTCAATCTGTTTGTCCAAGCTATTGTGGCACGGCAAACCTGATTGTCATATTCATGCACAATTAAAATAAAGAATTATAAAAAAAAAAAAATCAAAACTAAGGAAAAGATGATGTGTAAAACAAAATTTATGATAACTCTGATCAACAAGACACATTTTGAAACATCTAATAGCCAGATTTCGTAGGCAGGTAACCTCCTCGCCCACAAAATGCAAACAAATTTTGTGGGGACCCCAGAGCCTTGTTAGTGATGGTTCAATGCTGACTTTCTGCTTTTTCCCCTCTACTTTCTCTAAACCAGACTGCAGATCTCTGACTACATGTTTAACAGGTCATCATGGGTATTATTCCTTGGGTCATAATAAGTGAAAATCAGGGGGGTAGGAGGGGGGGGGGCAGCAGGGGGGCCTGGCTAGCATGGCAGACAGATGTGCACAACAATTATTGTGTTTCTATTGTGTTTTTCCGTGGAGAGGAGAAACAGACGATCTCCTGGCCTGGAGCTGTGGTGTATTACCAAATTCTATAAATTATTATGTACGCATACACATATAAACTCTGGTCCGTCTACTTTAACAAATATTTATTCAGAGACAAAACAACAACAACATACAAATAATGACACACAATCTAACTAACTATACCAACAACAACAGCAACAACAACATAACTAACAATAACAACTACATCTTATAAAATCACCAGATCCCACTCACAGTTCACCATGATAGAAATTAGCCCATGTCTGCTTAAAGGACTGCTCAGTAGCACAGCCAAGAAAGAACAGAGAGGAATGGAGATAGGGGGAAGTGGTTATCTCTTTCCTGACTAGTAAAAGTATTGAATTACCAATTAACATTTCAAAAGGGTAAAGCTTATCCCACTGTAAGAGCTTGGTCACATGATCCCTGGTCACCATATTAGTTTGATGACAGAATGGCACCACATTCCCTCACTTTTTTTTCTCTTATGTTGAGCACATTTAAAAGTGAGAGAATATAGTCAAACAGGGGTTGCATCACCCCACATTCCCCCAATTTCAATTGTTTTCAGTTGTTCCGTTTTTAAATTAACCACTGCCCAAGTGGGTTGGTAGGAACTCTGGTAGTTGTTCATTAATATTATATGGTAATGTGTTCATGTGAAGTAGTAATATCTAGACGCAATCAACCCCATACAGTAATTATCACTAGTTTATGACACAATATGATGTTTAATTTCGCCTTGGACTGGAATCTGAAGACTGTGACTGATCTGTGTGCTTGATGGCTGTGATTTTAGAATGAACTCTCCTTGAATATTGTCTTTGCCAATCCATTACAAAGCTTGAGGTTTGTAGGTTTAATGACACATGCAAGTTCATGTGTAGGGTAAACTCATTCTGTGACCACCTTGAAATGACACAAATTCCTGCTTCTTGCTGTTACTTTACCCTCATTCTGGGCTGTGTTAATAGTTTGACTTGGTAATCTCAGCACTTCTTCATCTGTATAGTATCTATTTTCAGGATAAATAGTTTGACAGGTAATCCCAGCACCTCTTCATCTGAATAGTAATCATTTTCAGGATAATAGTTTGATGTGTAATCCCAGCACCTCTTCTTCTGAATAGTAATCATTTTCAGGATAATAGTTTGTCTTGGTAATCCCAGCACTTCTTCATCTGTATAGTAAACTGTGACAGGACATGTCAGTTACCTTCGCCTCTCTGGGCTTTCCAATTAAAATGTTCTTTGAATCAAACACAGACAATGAAATATGTACAACAGTAATCAGCATATTGTCTTGTGTCAAAGGCTTAACTAGTTTTGTCTAATAAAATCTATTTGGTTGTGGTGTCTTAAGGCTATGTTTACATTTTAGAGGTATGTAAAAGACCCACAAATGTCTCCTGAAATTTTGATTAATTTAGACATTTACTCCACACCTGATGGAGAGTTGAACACAAAACCATATTAGTTATTTTATAATTTACTGATGAATACATGCAATAATCACAAAATGTACATAGTTTAAACCGAAAATTATTATACATGAACGTGAGTGGGAAAGATGTAAGGGTGAAAAATGTATTCGCAATTGAACGTAGGTGCAAATTCTCATACCCATAACTATTTAACCCCCTGCAGATAGCCAAATAGAACAAATAGCATACATTGTCACTTTATTATTTATGCCATCTTCACTCAAAGCAGTCTAATTTCCCTATATTCTTAATGACAAAAAAAAACAAAGCATCAAAGATGGAGAGAGAAGAAAAAAAAAGTAGATTGAATGCTACCATTACACAGTTTGGCAGCGTGCAATCTATAGAAAACTGTCTGTTGCTATTCAAAAATCAAAATCAAAAATCAACTTGAGGTTATATTTGTTGGGAACCAAATAAAAAAAAAAAAATTCTTTTAAAGTTTTTACTGTTGTAAACCAACAGAAAGTTACACTATCACATCTCTCCAGTGTGATCAAATATAAGCCTCACGTTGGCAACAATTCACTTAATCTATGAATTTATAATTATTAATCCAGCATCAGAAAATAAATAAAACATAGCTGGCAGTGCAGGCGTGCTAAACTAATAAAAACAAAAATTATTTGGAATTTGGCCCACCTGACTGTAATGAATGAATTTAGAGGCTTATCCTTAGTATGACTAAAAAATATATATATATAACAATACATACTAAGGTCCTCTTTAAACTGGAGTGTTACGAGATAATGGTGAGACAGATAAAATATAGAAACAAAAGAAAAAACAAACATACATACAGATGTAGAGGACAACAAAAATTATGGGAGTTATTCATTGCTGGGCACCCCCAATTGATCAGTATTTCCCTCTCTCATCTGTTCCCTAAGCGCTTTCACGTCTGTCTCCAATCTCTCAGTCTGTCTCTTTAGGTCCCAGTAGTCTTTATTCCCTTCTTTATTCCTCCAATTATCCCAATTCCGTCTATTGGTCTGATCATCCCATCTATGGTTCCTTTTCCAATTATTCTCCCAATAACTGTTCCTGTTGTTTCTCTGTTTTTCTTGCCATCTGTGATTTTCCCAGTTATCTCTCCTTTTTAGCTTCTCCCAGGTGTTATTATTATTCCAATTATTATTGATTACCTTAGGCTCCTCCCATCTATTTTTCCAATTATCTCCCATTACATTACTTCCTTTAGAACTGTCCCTATTCCTATGGTCCCTCTGTGGATCTCTCCATCTTTTGTCAAAGTCCTGTTTTGGTCTCCAGTTCTCATTATCCCTCTTGTTCTGAGGTACATCCCACCTTTGGCTTCTCCATTTGCCATCTAAATCTCTACCAGAGTCAACCTTGAATGTTCTTATGGCTGAAACAGATAAGGCCTGTTCTGAGGAAGGATGCTTAAGCCACCAATTATCAGCTCTAGTTAGTAGCATTTCTTTTTTTTTCTCATTTATCATTTTTATTGAATGACATTTGCAACACATAACATGGTACATAATTACAGTCCGTTTTTTCAACAACATTTGCGGATAACATTCTACATTTCGCCCTGTATCCAGCCATACTTCTCACTCCATTAAACCAATAACCAATTGAATATACAATAATCCGTATGCCAGGTGATGTTCGGTGTGATGCATACAGCTTCAAAGCATGCGGTACATTTTTTAAATATAACTAGGAAGGGGATGGGGTACAGAAGGAAAAAAGGGGGGGGGGGGAAATCCCTGATCACAGCTTCACGCCACAGCCTGCAGTACATTATGAACACCTTCCTTGTGCAATTTGTGAGGTTGGTGAGACTATATATTCGCCTGGGCACCTCAACGTCCTGACCCCTTTGGCCCCCTAATGTTTGCGCCTGTGTGCTTCCTTACTGGCCCGCTATGGGGGTTAACCGTTTGGTTCGAGCAGTCGGCTTGTCTTAATTGTCATTCAGTGACTATGTAGCCGTCCAACATACCCATTCTTTATCATACTTTCCTAGGCATCCTTTTAGCTTGCTAGCCATTTTCTCGTATATACTAATCACATTCATTTTGTTGATAATCACCTCTACCTGAGGAACTTGTTTGCTTTTCCAGTTACCAGCTAAGGCTACTTTTGCTGTTAGTAGCATTTCTAAGTCTGCTGGTGTTGGATCAAAAAGCCTGACAAATTCTTGACACTCCCAGGGAAGGGCTTCCATTACTTTAGCAATGTGTTCTGGTGAGCCCAACACCAGAGGCTGTTGAGGTTGGCGTAGTGTATACCAGAACAATATCCTTTGAGCTACCTCTCTAGGACCATCTGCTGGCCTCATCGTAATATTCGCTATTTCTTTCTCTATGCTGAGTATATAGAAATTAGTTTCAGCAATTCTTCCTGCCTGATCAGACACACTGTTATTGAATCCCAATAGTCTACTAGCCAAAGGACCCATAGCATATTCTAAAAGTTCTGTCCATTCCTCTAAGTTAAAACCTCCTTTTTTAGCTCTATTTGCTCCCCTCATAAACCAGTGTGTAAAAGTATTAAAGTTGTTATTTGGCATACTTCCCCACCATTTCTGGAAATTTTCTTTGTCTGTGATTGACATAGTGCTTGTCTGTCTAGAGAAACTAGTAGGCATTTCTCTTGCATTAAAGTGTTCAGTTATTATTAAAGGGGCTTGTGGGACACAGTTAACAACTGGCGCATTTCCCTTGTGTTTGGTTCCGAGCACTGGTTCTGTACCTTTAGATATAAAATGAGACTGGCCTGGGCATACTTTAGGAATCTCCTTATCCCATTTATTTATGTTTTCTTTAGTTTTCATTTTATATTCCATAACTAGGTTTTGGAGTTCAGTGATCTTAGCACTATATGCATCTCTCTGTTGTTCTATTTCCTTTAATTCCTTCTCCAACCCCTCGGTCATTTTGTTTGTTCTTAGGGCAGCTATTTTAAAACAATCTCTTTCATCAAGAGCATCTTCCATTTTATTAGTGGTTACTAAATTAGCTTGCTGCAATTCGAGTACCATGCTTGCCAAACCCCCTATTGCAGCAACAACCGCTTGTGCCACCAAGCTTTTCCTTTTCTTAATATGGCATTTTTTATTAGTAACAATCTGTGTCAAAACATCCATGAAACCTTCATATTTTCCACAATAGGGGCCTGCTGGTTCTGGAAGCTCATATGGTCCATCATGTTTGTCAATGTCATTCTTAAAGTACTCTAGTACTTCTGCAGAAAAATACTTAGTACCTAGATATGACATTTTAAAACCGAGCTCTCCCTAGGTCTTTAATCAAAATAGACCAGCAGACTAAGGGAAAAAAAACAACACGCTTTTAACAATGGGATTAATTTAAAAAAACTGAAACTGGCTCCAAAGAGATTGAACCATTTGAGAAACTTAATTACATTAACCTATTCAAACAAACTCTTGTCTTTTAAGAAAAAAAAACTTCATAGTCTCAATACAACAAATGCCCACAGGCAGCAAAACACAAAACCACCCTTTTGCCTTTGTTTAAGTGCAGTGTGGGGGGTTTACAAATAAACAGAATGATTTAAAGGAAGGTATGGGAACTGAAAAATACCTGACTGTAACTTCAGCACAATGATAATTCCCAACCATATAACAATCTAACATAGGCACCTTTACCTCAAATACAAACTGTTCATTCTCTATTAAACACACAGTGTAAAAATTTAAATTTTAGCCTGGCTAAACAATAGCCACCACACTTTATTAGCCCCAATACCTTTATCATGTAAACACAATGCTCCTACCCAGAATTCAATGGTTCAAACAGACAAAAGATAACCCACCAAAAAAAACAGTTTGCTATTTAAACTTAGAATGCAGGGAAGCCACAAAATGTACAAAATGTAACATCTAAAAACAATTACAATATATTCAGTCTAGTTCTAGTTAGATGCAACAGGAGAGAGACAATACAGCACATGGGCTATTAAAAATGGCCGAAACATCAATAGTACCAATGCAGTGCAACTATTCAATTTTCCCCTTTAATCACCAATACTTTAAAACTGTGCATAAACAAAATTAAACTATAAATGCTACAATTTGCAACAAAATACGTTCTGTCAGTCATAATGCACAAACATTATGCTCCTATCCTGAATTCAATGATTCAAACAGACAAAAGATAACAAAAAACGTTTGCTATTTTAACTTAGAATGCAGTGAAGCCCCACAATTTAACACCTAAGAAGACAATTAAAATAGATTAAGTTTCATTCTAGTTAGTTGCAACAAGAGAGACAATACAGCACATGGGCAATTAAAAATGGCCAAAACATCAAAGGTTCCAATGCAATTCAATTTTCCCCTTTTATCACCAATACTTTAAAACTGTACAGAAACAAAGTTAAACCTATAAATGCTACAATTTGCATCAAAATATGGTCTGTCAGTCACAATACACAAATTCAAAACAGTCAACAAAACAAATATGTATATTTGTTTCAACAAAATGAATCCTATGCTATAAAGTCTCTTTCTCTTAGATTATGTATCAATATGGTAGTTATTGCGCCTCACAAACATTTGTTGTAGAAGTCTAAAATTCGTGGTCGCCAAATGTGGTGTATTACCAAATTCTATAAATTATTATGTACGCATACACATATAAACTCTGGTCCGTCTACTTTAACAAATATTTATTCAGAGACAAAACAACAACAACATACAAATAATGACACACAATCTAACTAACTATACCAACAACAACAGCAACAACAACATAACTAACAATAACAACTACATCTTATAAAATCACCAGATCCCACTCACAGTTCACCATGATAGAAATTAGCCCATGTCTGCTTAAAGGACTGCTCAGTAGCACAGCCAAGAAAGAACAGAGAGGAATGGAGATAGGGGGAAGTGGTTATCTCTTTCCTGACTAGTAAAAGTATTGAATTACCAATTAACATTTCAAAAGGGTAAAGCTTATCCCACTGTAAGAGCTTGGTCACATGATCCCTGGTCACCATATTAGTTTGATGACAGAATGGCACCACAGAGCTACTGGTGCTTTTTGACATCTACAGCAGTTGTCCCATTCCATCCCCCCACTCCCCCTCCTTTGGACCAGTGGGGGATATCCCGGTCCACACCAGGGAAGCAGTTACCACTGTTTAAGATGCACTTTAACCACCCTCAAATCAGAAGCTGTGGCACAGCCAAAATGGCCGACAAAACAACAGCCGGGAGATCAGCAAGAAGATCATTCCAGACAGCCCATGAAGCAGTTTGGGCAGTATCCTGGCTCCGGATTTATAATAATGAGTCTTGTGATAGAGAAGCTCAACTTACCATGCCCGCTGCCGTTTTGACCCACAGTGAAGTACCAGCATATCGCTCCCCCCTGGGCTGACAGCCAAGATGGATGTCTTATCCAAGGGCTGTCCACAACCACAAGGGACTACCTATGGAGTGGGAGTCCCACAGGACTATGACCCAGCCACAGGCTATGGAGAGTTAAGTGGGCTTTCAGCACTGGCTCGTATGCTGACTTGGGTTTGGAAAGCAGAGCAGCGGGGTGCCGATCTTCGCAGACTGGTGTGTCCCATCCTGCCGGCATGGTACAGAGGCAGCGTTACTCAGCATTCCCCGAGTGGATTCGGAGCCAGCTCCCAGATGAGGCCTAACTGTGGCATTGGCTAAATGCATGACAATACTTTTTTTTATGATGCTTAGCTTTAAGAATTTTTATTTTTAGAGATGTTAGCCTTATGTTAGCTTAACATGGTTAGTCTCTTACTGGTGTTGAATGCACAGAACAACTGTTTCTACCTGGTGGCTCATTTAATTTCTCTTACTTGCAATTTTTTTGTCTAGCAATTTATACTCTAAAAAAAAAGTGCAGTTTTTGTGACGTGTTATGCTATTACTGAATACTTCTTACTGTTTCTATAAGCATATCTATATTCATGACTGGTATTGTCGATGCATTACAAAAATAAAGAATATTTAATAAGTGAAAATATTTATGATGGCGTAGCCTGGTATGTACTCTAGAGTGCCACTGATTTTATCCACCTGTACAGGTAAATTATTAAGGCCCTGGCGTGCAATCAGGCCCGTCGCTACCAGGCAAGCAAACCAAGCAATTGCTTGGGGCACCGAGCTAGCCTGGGGCCCCAAGCAGGGCCGACGCCTCCTATAAGGCTGCAGCCACCTGGGCGCTCTATAGAGGCGGCTGCAGCACTGCCTCTCTTGTCATCTCCCCTTCCCTGTAGCGTGGCCAGGGCCGGATTAACATAGGGGCTGATGGAGCTGCAGCTCCAGGTCCAGGCCCAGGCCCATGGAATAGGCCCATTTAAAAAAAAAATAATTTTTTTTTTACACACACACACTACTGTTAGGTTTGCCACCTGACTGGTGTTTTACCAGCACAGCCGGTATTTGAGGCTGCCTGGCCGTGCCGGTATTGCAGTAATACTGGCAATACAAATGCAGATATTTTTCTCAGTATAAACAGAGATTACTCTGCAATACCAGCACTAACCAGTAGGGGTCACTGTGTGTGGCGAGAGGCAGGGATAGGAAGTTACAGCATATCACTCCCTGCCTCTCTACTCACTGATCCGCAGGGGAGCAGCTACACAGCACAGAGAGGCCAGACAGCAGCTCACAGCCTACAGAGACAGCCTACAGCTCAGGTAAGTGATGGATGGGGGGAAAGGCAGCAGGGAGACATGGGGACACTGAGACACTAGGGGACACTGTGAGATATGGGGACATTGGGGACATTGGGAGACACACAGACACATGGGACACAGTGTCCCCATGCCTCCAAGCCAGTGTCCCTATTGTCTCAGTGTCCCCTAGTCTCCCAGTGTCTATGTCCCCATGTCTCTCAGTGTCCCTAGTGTCTGTGTCCCCATGTCTCCCAGTGTCCCCAAATGTTTGTGTCCCCATGTCTCCCAGTGTCCACATGTCTCCCAGCCAGTCCCCCTAGTGTCTCCCAGTGTCCCTATGTCTCCCAGCCAGTGTCTCTAGTGTCTGTGTCCCCATGTCTCCCAGTGTCTGTGTCCCATGTCTCTGTGTCCCTAGTGTCCCCATGTCTCCCAGTGTCCCCAAGTGTCTCCATGCCTGTGTCTCCATGCCTCCCAGCCAGTGTCCCTAGTGTCTCAGTGTCCCTAGTGTCTTAGTGTCCCCATGTCTTCCAGAGTCTGTGCCTCTGTGTCCCTAGTGTCTGTGTCCCCATTTCTCCCAGTGTCCCCATTGACTTCCTGCTTCACTGGACACTGCTGTTAAGGGGTATGCATTTACTTGAAAGATTAAAGCATAAATTAGAGAGAGATTAGCATAGAGTATGTGTTTCTTAAAGCTGCATCCTTTGAGTTTCCCTCCAACACCATTTCCATTAGATACTTGACGCTTGAGAGGTATGACTGTTTTAGTGTCAATGGTCGATAAGATTCTTGTCATGACTGCTAGTGTGGTCCAGCACGCAGAACTATGTAACATCTGCATAGACCGAACAGAAAATGATAAAACGTAAACCGGTCCTTAGAATGGCCGGACTAATACGTTAAAAACAGAGAATGGTCAAGGGAGCCAGAAATATACAATACCATTTAACAAGCCAAGTCAGGGAAGCCAGGAATCAGAATAGTCAGCAATAGCCAAGGTCAAAATACTGGGAATATCAAAAACAGGACAAGGAAACGCACTCTCAGGATTCAGGAACCAGGAACGAAAACCACGACAGGGCAATAACCTAGGTTAAATATCCCTCTGGCCTCTGAATGCAGAACGTGTGTGTGTGTGACCCTGGGGGGGCAGAGCTATATCTAGCTGCGACCGCGTGATTGGCACCATCTTGAACCCGGGCAGGCAGCCGGGAGAACGCGGCAGAGGGGCTCCCGACTCACCGCTGAGCAGGTAAGCTCAGTTCGTTGGCGCGGTCGCACTGGTCCGGTGCGACCGCACCTCGTGGTGAGCCAGGGGCCGTGACATTTCTGTAATTAGGCCCCATCATAATTGTCAGCACCAGGCCCACTGGGCTCTTAATCTGGCCCTGAGCGTGGCCGAGCTCCTCTTCCTCCTATCAGTCCGGACCAGTACCACGCGGTACAGGAGATTCCGTTTCCTGTTCCCAGCCGGACTGATTGGAAGTGCACACTGAGTGCTCACTTCCTTTCAGTCTGGCCGGGAACAGGAAACTGAATCTCCTGTTACTGCGCGGTACCCAGCCACGCTACAGGGAAGCGGAGGTGAGAATAAGGAGAGGGGGAGTAAGAAGGACACAGGGAGGGGGAGTAAGAAGGACACAAGGGGAGTAAGAAGGACACATGGGGGGGGAGTAAAAAGGACACAGGGAGGGAGGAAGGGAGTAAGAAGGACATAGGGAGGGGAGTAAGAAGAACATAGGGAGGGGGAGGGGGGAGAGTAGTAAGAAGAACATAGGTGGGGAGTAGTAAGAAGAACACAGGTGGGATGAGGAGAACACAGGGAAGGGGGAGGCGAGGAGAAGGGGAGATGAGGAGAGCACAGGGAAGGGGGAGGTGAGGAGAAGATGAGATGAGGAGAACACAGGGAAGGGGAAGGTGTGGAGAAGGGGAGATGAGGAGAACACAGGGAATTTTCAATTGCTGAAAATGTTCAAATTTTATGAACATTATATGCAACAGCAGTATTTGCACTGTAAACCTTTTTTATTTATATAAAGTGTGGGTGAACTTAAACTGTATGGCTATGCTGTGGTTCCTGTAGGCTTTGCATGCGTGGGCAGGGGGGGGGAGGGGATTGGGGGAACCTCCTTTTCCATTTTGCTTGGGGCCCCCAAATTCCTTCAAACGGCCCTGCGTGCAATGAATGTAACTACTGCAGGATGAATGGAAGCAGAAACTTAGATGAAGTGAGTTTGTGTAGTAAAACCAGGGAGAAATGTAATAGCACGTAAAATGTAGACAAACTTGGAATTATTATTCCAGATTAGACAGGCTCGCTGCAATTTTGCAATTTATTTGAAAGACAAATATTAAAATAAAAACAAAAAAAAATCTTCAGTCACTCACAGAATTAAAGCCACAGGCAGTTTATTAGATCAAAAAGGCAAAGCAACGTTTTGACCTACTGAGAGGTCTTGATAAAGAGTCAGACCTCTCACTAGGTCGAAATGTTGTTTTGTGGTGGATTTGCTGGTCCTGCTTCAGTGCACCTGATTTTAAGTGGATTTGAGTGTGGTTCCTTTGTTTTCTGTTTCACAGAATATTAAAATGAAAACCAAAATAATACTACATGAATAGGCTATTTTGCATTTAAGTACATCTATAAGCAAGTGGTTACATCAACTTTGTTTGTAAAATGCAACATGGACTTTAATGCATCAACAATTGCAGAGTTAGATTTCATCTCAAAGTCTAAAAATGCATTTTTAACGCATACAATAAATCATTGCATACTTTTTCCAAGCCTGTTTAGTGAGTATATTTCTTTCCTGAGCCTGAGAATTTTAAGCTCTCAGCCAATCAGCGGCACCCCTGCCAAGCGGCACTCCGCGCTTCCTAAATCTGAAAACTCAGAACCCACCTGGAAGGGGGAGTGGACATTGAGAATGTTTTAACCCCTTAAGGTAAGAGTGCCTCCAGAGGCCTCCTTGTACCATAACAACTTCATTAATTTGAAGTTGTTTTGATGTCTGGAGAGTCCCTTTAAAGGAACACTATACAAACATGTATTCCTAACACTAAAGTGCTGCAGTAGCTGTTGAAGTCTCACCCACCTCCCTCTGTTGAGTTACAGGGTAGTCAACTAACCTTTTCTCCATTGCTGCACCAGTCTTACCATAGCTGGCCCCTCCTCCAGAGCCAAGAAAATCAATCTTTATGAATTAAGCTAACACAGTGCGTAGAAAATCATTGGGAAGCTATTGCATCTGCGCCAGTATGTCATGCTGCGCCAAGCTGCATCTTGGATCAATGCATCTCTATGGGGAACTTCAGCATCTTCTTGCAGAGTGCAGAGACACTGAACATAGGTGTTGTACACAGTGCAGCACTGAGATAGTAGCTGAGTTAATGCACCTAGAGGTGTTACTAGGCAGCAATGTAAATGTTGCCTTTTCTCTGAAAAGACAGCATTTAAATTGAAAAGCCTGCAGGAACATGCTATAGACAACAGAACAACTACATTAAGCTCTAGTGGTTCTGGTGACTATAGTGTCCCTTTAACTATTCTAAACATATCCCTTTTACCTGAGTAAATGCCATGAAAGTAGTGTTTCAAACCATTACTTTTTTAGGAATAGGTACTTAATAGTGCCAGGTATTATACAGTCCTTAGTATGTATTTTCATAGGTTTCTTTCAGATTTCTTATAATATTAGATAGTTCTCATTTATATTGCTAGCGTGCATTGCCATTTAAAGTAAAACTGATGCACATCTCATTTTAAATTAGCTAATAATTTTTTTTTATTTTTTTTTAAACACTTTTAAAAAATATATATATATATATATATTTTCTATAACCTTAAAAGGAATTTCCAATCCAGGAGGCATACAACATCCTGTCAGGCAACACATCGGCACATGAAGTTCTAACGATATGGTCTAAGATTAGAAAGGAAATCAATTAATCAATCAAGGTGGGACACAAAATGAATTCCTTTGATGAACTGATTTCCATCTCACCGCATATATGAAGTCTTTTTACTGCCATGAACATTGTAATGAAGAAATTCACGTATTCAAGAATAATAAGGTTATTTACTTTGGTGAGAATTGCCAGGAATAAAAAGTGGTTACAAAGTGAATGTCAAATTTTAGACCAAAATAGCTGACTTGGAGAATTTTTCCAGTTCAGCTAATTTGGCCTTACATTTAAAATTCACCTTGAATGCCCAACAATTTCTCCCTCTAGTGAATATCCCAGTAAGAATGAAGGATAAGACAAACCTAACTTATTGAACATTTTCAATGGCAAAATAGAAACCCTATTAGGAGGCATGGGAGGAGCCATAGCTTTGATTCTGAAGTTCCACACACCCAAAATACACCCCTTTTAATTCCCCAAAGTCTACAAGAAGAGGGCAGTGCTAGGCCCAGAAATAAACAGATCTGGTTAAGAAGTACTAGAACATGTTGTTTTGAGGGTGGAGCTAAATATTCCTCTGATCAGAGAGTAATTATTTGCAGTCTGACAAATTCCCAGGTATGTCGGGGGCACTTTGTTCCTTACAGTTAACTAGTTATAAAAAGTAATAAGTTAATAATGTAATCAAAGAGAACTGGCATATATTGAAACGTTGTAACCTTCTCTGAGGAAAATCTAAGTTTTATGGAATATGTGGGCATGAGAGAGCAAATGTGGGTGTGTGTGGTTTTTTTGGCTGCAAAAAGCTCTAGTTCTAAGCACAAGTGGCATTCTATATAACTTCAAACTCTAACCACTCTATTCACTCTATGTCTCTCTACTAGATGTGTAGGCTGCAATTCATGTGACCTGGTATATAAATCTTGAGGGGCAACAATGATGTTTAAATCAGAATGTTTTCCATAAACCTGTTTAATTAAAAATAACTCCTCTGCAGCGTACCATGGCGTAACTTTCCCAAAATACACTGCTTGGCCTAGAGCAGGGGTAGGCAACCTACAGCACTAGTGTCATGCATGGCACTCGAGGTGTCTTTGCACGGCACTCGAGGCTGCTAGAGCCAAACCGGCTCAGGCCTATCAGGAGTCCCAGTAAAACGTCAGATATCTGCTAATACGAAAAGGTGGTGAAGGACAATCCTCAATTTATGCATTGCAGCACGTAGAGGAAGTGATCTTGGATCTGTAGTAGAGCAGCCCGCAGCTGCTGTTGCAGCTCCTGTCCTTGACCTGTACCAGGTCAGCCTGGTCCCCACTGGAACCCAGGGAAGCCACCCACACTACTAGATATACACAGAAATGCACAATAACCCTCCCCTCATACAAATAATACGAACAGCCCACAAACAAACACACACAATCTGCACAAATGTAACCCACTAACAATCCACATACATGCACACAACCCCACATGCAGCCTCTCACATGCAATACCCCAAACAGCCCACACACACTATCAAACACACAATGTGACATATCCATCCACACACAATTCCACAAGCAGCCCTCATACACAGCCCACATTCATATGTATTATACACAATACCATAGACCACTAATGAACATATCCAATATAATAGCGCAAATATGCACAAATACAACGATACAAAGCAATTACAGTATAAATAACACAAGAAGAATACAGCAGCATACACTCCTCACTTTAAAAAAAAAAAGGACCGGCACGCTACGGGACATCACACTCCTATATCGGCACAGTGCTGCTAAAAGGTTGCCTACCCCTGGCCTAGAGCAATCCCTAGTCTCCCCATTACACTATGTTTAGGATTGTTGTCCACAACCCTCGGTAAAGGTGTATGTTAACGTATTTTATCTGCCGTTTCGTTCAGGTGTGATTTAAGCAAAATAACCAACTCGTATAAGATTTGTCTTACCTAGAATGTGGGGGTAAAAGTGTATTTTAGCGTATTTTTATTATTTAAAGTGAGTTATTTTGCTTATTGTGCCACTTATTCACTCCTGAATGAAATGGCAAATAATAAAATACGCTAAAATAAACCTTTACCCCACCCTCCATATTAGCCAGACTCCACAAAGTATCTAATTATTTATTTAAAAATTTTCTGCAGTGTTTTAGGTCTGGAATTTTAAAAGGTCAGAAAACAATAGTTGATCCAATCCAAAGTGAATTTTAAAAAAAAAACAGCGCTCTGTCCACCTACACTGTTTTTACATTATTAATAAGGCACATAACTGTGATCTGTAGATTTTGCTGGTGGAATTTCAAACAAATGTGTACAGTAGCAAAAAGGTCCAATACTGTGACATCTCTATATAAATGGATTGCTATTGTATAAAAGTAACTTGCCTAGGGAGCCACTTGGTGATGTAACAGTAAAAAATGTAAAAATTTGGCTGTTTTGGTGTATAGATCATGTTCCTGCAGTCTCACTGCCCAGTTCTGTCATTTAGGAGTGAAATCACTTTGTTTATGCAACCCTAGTCATACCTCCCTGCATATGATTTACACAGCCTTCCTAAACATTTCCTGTAAAGAAAGATCTAATGATTAGACTTCCTTTATTGCACCTTGTTTTAATTTAAAATCTCCTGCTCTGTGGCTTGCTAGACCCTGCAGGATCCTCCTGCATTTTATTACAGACCAGGAAATAAACCCTTCTAAAGTCAGTTAACATCTGATTGGAACATTTTTTTTCCATATGCAGCCTGCGATAAGTGTGATTAGGGTTGCATAAACAGAAACAAAGGTGATTTAACTTCTAAATGGCAGAGAATTGAGCAGTGAGACTAAAGAGGTATGTTCTGTACACCAAAACTGCTTTATTAGATGTCCCTTGAAGCAAGCCTCACTAATAAAAAGGTGATATATATTTAAAAAAAAAAAAAGCTACCTTATCTGATGCTTGTGATCAGCTCCTGTGAAATCCCATTATTTTTTCAGCAGTATGCCACTGCTTACTGGACACAACAATATTGCAAATACCCCCCAAAATCACTGTTTAGTCAATGTACACCCAATTAATAAATATATTGGAGAAATAAAGTAAACAGAGTGCAGGTCAGGAGTCCGGATACAAGTCAAGGGCTCATGAGCTGCACCACTGTAACCACCTAATAGGGAGCTCCAATGAGGGGGTAACCCTCCAAAATATGTAGGTAATAGGAGTAGGTGATGTGTAGAGTCCCACAAGGGGAAACCAACATCAGGAGAGCTCCACTGTATAAGAAATGAGGAAGGGAGGCCCTACCTTTAATCAATCTAAGGATAAAAAGGAATATGCAAAAAAAGTATAACTTGAAAAAAATGGAGATCTACTAAACGGTGTCCAGGGGATCAATTGTCTGGAGTACTAGCTAGCATCTAAGTTCCAGTTCCCCTAGTGTCTGACTGACAGGAAGGTAGTGTAAACGAGGTTAGGGAGAGAGAAGAGGCACACAGGGTCCCCAGAGAACAAGGGACCGGGTAATCCGGTCTAAATGCAGATGAAAAGCCTCACACAAAAAATAATTAAATAAATCTCTCAATTCACCCTAAAAGTTACCTCGACACCGTGGTCTAACCACTAGTGTCTACTTGAACCAACTCTCCCTACTAAAGTTATAAATAAATAAACACCTAAAAATCAATAACCATAGTGGTAACAAAAATAAAAAAGTGCTACCAAGTGCAGAGATTAAAGAAAAAAAGCGCTCGACGCGCGTTTCAGCGTGTTAAAAACGCCGTAGTCAGGAACCTGTGAATACATCCAAAGCGATTTTCGAAGCGTTCTACTCTCTCCCACAGAGGAGACTTTAATTCAGCAGTGCCCAAAAGGTAGATCTCCAGATGTTTTAAAGCTACAGCTTCCATGATGCTTTGCCATTCTAAAGGCATTTCAAAGACATGCAAAGCATAATGGGATTTGTAGTTCTACTGCATCTAGGCATTTACCTTTTGGGCAACACTGCTGTAATTGATAAAAAAATATATATTTTGGTTTTTGTTTCCCTGATAGGGTGGCAAACATTCTTGCACAGACCCTGAACTACCTTCTTCAAATCCAGGGTTTCATGGAGTAAACAGTCCACTGGATCCTCAGCCCCTTGCAAAGGGTTTGGAGGGTATATGGTTACAAAGACATGCCATTATAAAGAGGCTTTGATAATAATACATTGGAAGAAAGCAGCTCCATTATGCTGGTACAATGCATTGTCTAATTTCCTTTTTTTTTTTTTTTTTAACATTTTGAGTGGATTGGAGCTTGGTATTAACCTAAGCAGGGCCGGATTAACATTGGGGCTGATGGAGCTGCAGCTCCAGGCCCATGCCCATAGAATAGGCCCATTGAGTAAAAAGAAAATTACTGACTCTTTACATGCTCTTGCTTAAGTATGGAAACCTAAAGGGGATGTAGGAGAACAAAGCTTGTGTGGACTGGCTGACAATGAAATTAGTTAAGGTAAAGCTGACTTTGTCACTGTGCAAATGCACTTGCTTCGATCTCTCTAACACTGTGGCGGCCGCCCTGTGGACCCATGTGACCGGGTTTCCGATGTCATCATCTTCTACGGCCCCGGCCCACGCAGCAAACTGCCTGGGCTGCCGTCCAAGGGGTCCATTGGGTGGCCCATACTGTCAGGGCCACCTGATGGATATGGATTGCCAGGGGGCCTGGTCAGTGCTGGGCGCTTTAACAGCACGTCACTCCTCCCGGCTAACACTGAGAGCCACGCGGGAGAAAGACCAGGGAGTCAGAGTGGGAACCTGAACCACCACTGGACCCCAGGGAAAGTCACCCTCCTGCACCTTAAAGGTAGGAAACAGGAGGGTGACTTAAACATTGTGTGTATCCATATGTATATGTGTGTGCCTGTTTGTATGTGTGTGTCTGTGTGTGTGTCTGCCTGTTTGTATGTATGTCTTTGTATGTGTATGTGTCTGCCTGTTTGTGTGTGTCTGCCTGTTTGTATGTATGTCTGTCTTTGTATGTATGTGTGTCTGCCTGTGTGTATGTATGTGTCTGTGTGTCTGCCTGTCTGTGTATGCATGTGTATGTGTGCCTGTCTGTGTGTGTGTGTGTATGTGTGCCTGTCTGTTTTGTTATGTATGTCTTTGTATGTATGTGTGCCTGTCTGTGTGTGTGTGTCTGTGTGTGTGTCGGTTTGTATGTATGTGTCTGTATGTATATATGTGTGTCTGTCTGTCTGGCGGGAATAGGGGGGGCCCACAGATCATTTTTGCACCGGGGCCCCATGGTTTGTGTGTACACCACTGTTCTACACTCATTACATACACCTTTCCTCTGTCCCAGACTGTATAACAGGAGCTTCTGCCTACTAGTAAGAATGTTAGGAGAGGATTGGACCAGTGAATGCTAGGAGATCGTCCTCCAAAAACATAGCGCTAGCGCATAATTAGATGCATTTATGCTAGGCTCAGGGTGCTGTCGGCATAGTATGTCCTTAGTTGGCCAGTTTGCATGATTGGCAGGGAGCATAGGCGTGCGCAGCCTATTGCATTAGGGTGTGCACCCTAAAGCACAAACCACGTGTGTGTGTGTATGTATATATATATATATACACACACACACAGGGAGTGCAGAATTATTAGGCAAGTTGTATTTTTGAGGATTAATTTTATTATTGAACAACAACCATGTTCTCAATGAACCCAAAAAAACTCATTAATATCAAAACTGAATATTTTTGGAAGTAGTTTTTAGTTTGTTTTTAGTTATAGCTATGTTAGGGGGATATCTGTGTGTGCAGGTGACTATTACTGTGCATAATTATTAGGCAACTTAACAAAAAACAAATATATACCCATTTCAATTATTTATTATTACCAGTGAAACCAATATAACATCTCAACATTCACAAATATACATTTCTGACATTCAAAAACAAAACAAAAACAAATCAGTGACCAATATAGCCACCTTTCTTTGCAAGGACACTCAAAAGCCTGCCATCCATGGATTCTGTCAGTGTTTTGATCTGTTCACCATCAACATTGCGTGCAGCAGCAACCACAGCCTCCCAGACACTGTTCAGAGAGGTGTACTGTTTTCCCTCCTTGTAAATCTCACATTTGATGGACCACAGGTTCTCAATGGGGTTCAGATCAGGTGAACAAGGAGGCCATGTCATTAGATTTTCTTCTTTTATACCCTTTCTTGCCAGCCACGCTGTGGAGTACTTGGACGCGTGTGATGGAGCATTGTCCTGCATGAAAATCATGTTTTTCTTGAAGGATGCAGACTTCTTCCTGTACCACTGCTTGAAGAAGGTGTCTTCCAGGAACTGGCAGTAGGACTGGGAGTTGAGCTTGACTCCATCCTCAACCCGAAAAGGCCCCACAAGCTCATCTTTGATGATACCAGCCCAAACCAGTACTCCACCTCCACCTTGCTGGCGTCTGAGTCGGACTGGAGCTCTCTGCCCTTTACCAATCCAGCCACGGGCCCATCCATCTGGCCCATCAAGACTCACTCTCATTTCATCAGTCCATAAAACCTTAGAAAAATCAGTCTTGAGATATTTCTTGGCCCAGTCTTGACGTTTCAGCTTGTGTGTCTTGTTCAGTGGTGGTCGTCTTTCAGCCTTTCTTACCTTGGCCATGTCTCTGAGTATTGCACACCTTGTGCTTTTGGGCACTCCAGTGATGTTGCAGCTCTGAAATTTGGCCAAACTGGTGGCAAAGTGGCAGCTGCACGCTTGACTTTTCTCAGTTCATGGGCAGTTATTTTGCACCTTGGTTTTTCCACACGCTTCTTGCGACCCTGTTGACTATTTTGAATGAAACGCTTGATTGTTCGATGATCACGCTTCAGAAGCTTTGCAATTTTAAGAGTGCTGCATCCCTCTGCAAGATATCTCACTATTTTTGACTTTTCTGAGCCTGTCAAGTCCTTCTTTTGACCCATTTTGCCAAAGGAAAGGAAGTTGCCTAATAATTATGCACACCTGATATAGGGTGTTGATATCATTAGACCACACCCCTTCTCATTACAGAGATGCACATCACCTAATATGCTTAATTGGTAGTAGGCTTTCGAGCCTATACAGCTTGGAGTAAGACAACATGCATAAAGAGGATGATGTGGTCAAAATACTCATTTGCCTAATAATTCTGCACTCCCTGTGTATGTATGTATATATATATATATGTATATGTGTGTATATATATATATATATAATATATATATGTGTGTGTGTGTGTATATATATACATACACACATACACACTGCTGTGTGTGTGTGTGTGTGCTGTTAGTGTGATGTGTGTGACGGTGCTGGTAGTGTGGTAGTGTGTTATGTGGGTGAGGGTGTTTGTGTGTGTGTGCTTGTGAGGATGCCTTTAATGTACTGTGTGTGAGGGTGCTGTTTGTGTGTGTGTGCGCTTGTGAGGGTGCTGTTAATGAACTGTGTGTGAGGGTGCTGTTTGTGTGTGAGGGTACTGGTAGTGTGCTGTGTGTGTGTTAGGGTCCTGTTTGTGAGGGTACTGTTAGTGTGCTGTGTGTGTGTGTGTGAGGGTGCTGTTAGGGTGCTGTATGTGTGTGGGTGCTGTATGTCTGTGGGTGGGTGGTGTGTGTGTGTGTGGGTGGGTGCTGTGTGTGTGCTGTATGTGGGTGGGTGATTGTGGGGGTACATTAATTGCTATCCCCCCTCCCTTCTTACCTTTTGTAGGGAGGGGGGATCGTGCTGCTGATTACATCCCTGGTGGTCCAGTGTAGAGTGAACTCTAGCCCCCTGTGGCAACGCTCATATCTCGCGAGAGGAACCCGGCGGAGCTGCCGGCATTAGCTCCGCCGGGTCCTCTCCTGCCTCCCTCACTGCATGTGGGTCAGTGGGGAGGGAGGCTGAGAGCAGAGCCGGCGCTCGGATAGCGCCGGCTCTGCATGAGCTGACAGGGGAGATCCTGAGATCTCCCCTGCCAGTCTCAATATACATAGGCGTGCGCGGGGATTAGGGTGTGCCCAGGCACGCCTATGGCAGGGAGCCTGACATGCATGCATTCAAGGCTGGTCTTCCAATTCTTCGGGCATACACAACCACCTTATGGGCATATTCGCCCCTTTGGGAGGTTCTGGTTACATGATTTGCGTCAGTGGCCCCCCCTTTTTACTCTGTCCACTGACATCCTTCTTCACTGGACACTGCTGTTAGGGGGTATGGATTTACTTGAAAGATGAAAGTGAGAGATTAGCATAGGGTATGTGTTTTCTTATAGCTATATCCTGTGAGTTTCCCTCCAGCACCAGATACATGATGCTTGGGAGGTATAACGTTTAGTGTTTTCTGTCTGTAATTAGGCCCATCATAATTGTCAGAACCAGGCCCAATGGGCTCTTAATCCGGCCTTTAAGCCAAGTTATAGTGAGCAGTTGACTTAAGCTGGTATAAACCTGTTTCTGCGCTACAGCTCTCATCCTCCCGAAGACCATAATAACGTGGTGTTGTAGTGACCATGCACACAAGGAGTTATTTACTAAAATGAGAATTCCATGTGAATTTCATATTTAAGGCCACAGTAACCAAACAAAGCATAGTTGGCATAGTTTTTTTTTTTTTTTTTTTTTTCTCTTAGATATTTTGACCTTAAATGTGATATTCACTTGGGATTCTTATTTTGGTAAATAACCAAGAGAGTGTTGTTAAAGCAGAATTGTATAATTATTGGTCTCCCGCTTAGTCCGTAACAAAGGCAGTGGCAGTGAGAATTGGCATCTGGTACGCCAACTGTTGTGCCTTAAAGCTCAGACTCATAGTATGGCTAATCCTTGAGGGAAACATTGGCCATACCAGCTGGTCTGCTTCGACAAAGGTTTTGTCTCACAGGATTATTAACTAAAAATGACAATTGTCATATATTTTAAATTGGGAATCTGATAAACCAGAGAAAATAATGGCCTTTCGGGTATATTTTCAGTTCAGAGTGCTGGCAAGAGGGATTAAGGACAATTAAGCCCCATGGAAATTCAGTATGGGAGATGTGGCAAGGGCGATGTGTACCGCACACTGTTGTTTTGTTGATAAAAAATAGGTTCATTGGGCTATCTATCAGCAGAGCAATGCAGGAGTCAGCGCCGGCCAGCAAGAATTGTGCAGGGCTTTTACTAACCTGGCACTGTGCGGGTTTGTGTACGGGCTTTTACTAACCTGGCACTGTGCAGGTTTGTGTACGGGCTTTTACTAACCTGGCACTGTGCGGGTTTGTGTATGGGCTTTTACTAACCTGGCACTGTGCGGGTTTGTGTAAGGCTTTTACTAACCTGGGACTGTGCGGGCTTGTGCAGGGCTTTTACTAACCTGGGACTGTGCGGGCTTGTGCAGGGCTTTTACTAACCTGGGACTGTGCGGGTTTGTGCAGGGCTTTTGCTAACCTGGCGCTGTGTGGGTTTGTATACGGGCTGGTGCAATCACAATCTTAATCTGGTTTGGACTGGTGCTCCAGAATATTTCCCAGGGTACAGCAGTGTCTGAAATGTGCCAGACTGCTAGACATTGTCTTTCTAAGTTTATATATATTTGTATATAAAACACCAACATACACTGCAGTATGGGGGTGAGGACAGATTGGGGGTACAGTGTACAATATAGACAAATATAGAAAGAACAGCGGATCCTGAGCTTAGATCTAGCATTTACAGCCTTGTCTGCATTAAACAATTGCCACTGCTGGTGACAATGGAGTCACAGGAAGCAAAGGATTTGTCGCTTAGGCATTCAGCACTATTTGTGAATGATCAATCCTGCTCAGGTCATGAGGGTTACAGGGATATATGATGTCACACCTTGCAATTCCATAAGCCTCCCTTTGTCATATAGTAACTGATATACACGACTAGGACATGAGTCCCAAGGCAATTTATTTGTACTTGTCTAAGGTTAACCGTTGCCAGTCCATTGTCCTCCCCTAGTTAACCATTTTTAGTGAATACTGTGAGTGTTCTATTTAATAATAATGCCATTCTGCTCACCTGCTGCTTCCCACCTATAACGCAGTGTTTCCACTAGGTGGCAGTGCACCCTCTGCTTGCCGTGAGTCCCACTCTCCACCCTGAGTCGTGCAGGCTCCTCTGGGAGTGGCTCCAGGAAGCGATATTTAAAACAAGCTAATGTAACACGTGAGGGGCAGGCAGAGCTCAGTGCTGGAGCTGCTGAAAGCAGGAATGGGTCGCTTGTCACGTACAGAGCAGCAGGCGAGAGCAGGCTAGGAAGTCCTGCACCCCCACCTTCCCAGAAGCTCATCCACCTCTCATTACTGGAGGCTCTTCCTAGTCCAGGACCTGCACCCAGCTCCACTCTGTCTGCCAGGCAGGTAAGTGCTCCTGCCCCAGGAATCTTACTCCACTGCTCCTTGCTTTATACATAAAGTGCTGGATGGGGAACTTTTTGTCTTCACTCTGGATTTGGGATTATTTACAGCCTGTCTGGGTATTACTGGAAGAAAAGGGGGATCCTAACACATCGCCAGCATTTCTAATGGACAATCATTTATTTTGAATATCTAAATATAAAAAATAAAAAAAACTTTTTATTTATTTTTAACTTTTTTTGTGCTCATTGTATATATGTTTCCTTTGTTTCTTAGTGTTCTGCAGTGCTGTGCAGCTCTCTGATGCTGTGGGGGCTCCCTGATCTTAACCCTTCTGGGTGCCCAGGATTTTGTGCGAATGAAGCATTTTATTGATCAGCTGTACTGGCATTGAAATGATTTCTAGAAACACTATTTTCTATCCGTGATTTACATTTCTTACAATGACTGTGACTCTTCTTGTCAGGAGAGTATGTAGTGCAGGGATACAATGTATCCCCCACTCCTGGTTCCCTTGGGTACTGGGAAGTTTGCGTTAGATTTTTTTTTTTTTTTTTTTCGCTTTTCTTCTTTGTGTGCTAATCACAGTGTGTTTGGATCTGATAAGTAGAGATTTAGCATTTTATTGTCCGATAGCCCTGCTGTGAACTCATCTAATTCACACCGGCAGAGCTTCATTCCATATGGTTTTATTGTAATCATGTGTCATTAGCATATTTACAATTTCATCAGTTTTGAAGACCCCCTTCTCCCTCTGCACAGCGACAATGGGGTAGATGAAACTATAAAATCTGCATTGTGAGATTGAATGTCTTGGAGATCCTGTGTGATATTGTCCCTTGTGCTTGCTTTACATTTACACCATGGCGTGTAATGGAATTAACAGCTCAGATCAGTTGAATAAAAGGGTCTCCTTGAAAGGTTGTTCATGGGACTTGCATATTTATGGAAAAAATGTCACTGTTTGCCTAATTAGTGTTTTTTCTATATTATATTCCCTTCCTTGTAAATCCTGTTTGCAGTGCTTGTGTGCAGATCTAGGAGACAAAAGGTAGACAATATAGCAGTTGGTCACACTAGGATATAATGGGATACATTAATTTAATTTAATTATATTGGCAATATTCACCGAACACCTAATTTATTTTAGGTGAAATATAGGGAATGCGGGCGAGCAGCTGATAAAACAAGATCACTAACCACAGAATATATATTTTATTTTTCAATTCTGTAACAAAGACATTGCTTTGTCCTTGCTATGTAGAGATAACCCTGGAATGTATTTTAAGTCTTTTAAGTCTTTTTTGGTTGCCAGTGAGGAATGTGTTAACTGCTGTTATGGAGGAGTTATGTACATTCTGTTAACATGTGTGCACATCTCAATGTTTTTTCAATTCATACCAAATCCTTCTAGTTTTATATACCTAGCAAGGACATTTTAAATAGCTTGGAGGAAAGTGTTGGCTTGGGAACAGTATAAATATTATTTAGCATTGTAAAATATGACCACTTCCTTTCGCATTCCCCTCATTTTGTTATTCTTGATACAAGCCTATAGTGACTTAAGATGTTTTTTGTTTTAGTTAGTTGTGGTGTTTTTGGTTTTAGACCTTGTGATTTGTTACAAACAATTTTTACGGGGGGGTCCCCTGAGTAATTCAGTTCTTCGCTCAGAACTTTGGAACTAGCGAGTGTTTTGTTGTGAGGTGATATGTGGTGCAGGGTGGGCGTGTGCGCACAAGTCACCTTAGGGCTGGATGGAAAAGCAAAATGGCCATGTGAATGTCAGACTGGGTGTGTGTCAGAGCACAAGATAATGAGTGAGACAGGGTGTGTACCCATGTGACCTTAAGACTGTCTGTAAATCTGTTTAAGCCTGTGTAGTTTATCAGGCCTGTTTGTGTATAATACACAGCCTTCTAAGTTGTCCACTGTAAGATGCCCCTACACAAACTAATCTAGCTATGAGATTGAAAATGTGCTTGTGGCATAAACCATGTTGCAAAGCACTATGTGGTGAAACTACACAATCCTATAAAATGTATATGTATGTGTGCTCCTTTTTAAAAAAAGAATTTTCTCATTTTCATGCCTGGGGCTGCCAAGGACTGCGAGTTAATAGATTCAACTGTTGTGCTTACATGAACAATGACTTTGCTCAGTTAAATCTTTTCATTGAGACTTGTCTGTTTTCTTGTATTCATCTTCCCAGGTTTGATTGGCTATTTTTATGGTCTCTGACATGGTGGAAGAGTCTTCAGAGATGGCTATGGATACAGAATCTGAAGACCCAAGTTCCAATGCGACGCATGCAACAACCATTTCGGACCGGCACTTTTTGCGACACCCCGACAAAATTCCGCCAGTAAAGCCATGTTTCAAAAAAAAGCAGACTTCTAAACTACTAGACGCAGACACGCTTCGTGCATTGCGGCCAATATTTAGTAGCTTTTTAGGATCAGGGACTCTTAATGAAATATTTGTGCCTGGGAATGCTAATAATTTATGTGACCCTCATGTGAAGAAGGCATTGGAGGTTGAACAACAAGATCCTCAGGATGACTCGCTAATTTCTGCAAATCCGAGTCTTGATCCAGGAATGGATCATACACCCTCTGTTTCTTCTACACAGAAAGACATTACAGAAGAACCTCCAAGCGTAATTGAAACTGAACCAACCTTCCCCACTGAAAGCTCTAGTGTAATTGCTGCTAACACTGCCAACGAGGCTTTCGAAGATTCTCTCTTGCAGGCAAACCCAAGTGATTCTGCCAGGCCTGACTGCTTGGATAAGACCGCTGGAACCTGCTCCGAAGGGTTATTTCAGAATATCGCCTGTCTGGACCAATACAACTTGAACCAAGCTAATTCAAACACTGGAATATTTCAGGACAAAACGGACGAGGCTTCTCTTCTTTTAGTATTTGAGCTTTTAAACCAACTCCAGTACCATGTCCATCTGAAAGATGGGATAGAAATTTGTGTGGATTTCTTACAGGGATTATGTTTTTATGGTAAAGATTGTCCAAATCATCACACAGTATTACCGTATCACTGGCAGGTTCGGAAGAGCGATACCGGCATCTGGCAGAGTTTGAACGATGATTCACAAGAACATGTAGAAAGGCTATACTGCAGTCCTGACAGTGACCGAATTAAAATGAGATATCAGTAAGTATCTGAAGTGTTTGATGTAGATATAGTTGTTGCTCAATTTTCTGCATATCTAAGATATTTGTTCAAGAATAATTTGCACTACTTTTTAATGGCTTATTGCCATCATTTCTCAGGGTTAGGCTAGGGGTAGTTCTGAGAGAAAGGAAGAGAATGTGTGCTTTGATTTCTCTGATAACCTTTATTATGAACTGTTCTATAGTATTTCCTTGATTAACCTTTCTATAGTCTCCTTGCATAGTGCCCTTTCCATAGATCAGCACTAAGTATCAATGCACCCAATTAGCTACTCCGTGTTAAGTTGTGTAAAAAAAAATACAACAAACTAGGAGCATTTCATAGGATCGCTTATTTGTGGAGAATAGACAAGACACATTTCAGGCCAAAATAACAGAAACATGAATTTTTCAGTTTGGCTGCCCTTAGCTGAAATGTGCACGTTCCCAGTAAATTGACCACTAATCCTAGTTTAATAGAAATTTACCCCGTTTTAATTCTCCCTGATGTTTAAAGCTGATCTCTCAGAGAACACTTGATAAAATTGGCCGCAGTGTGGCTTTTTGCAAGGAGGATCAAGTTCTGGAAGTTATTGCCCCTTTGGGAATTTCTAAAACTGTCTGTTATTTCAGCCTCATTTCCCTAGAATAACAAGCTTGTAATTGGATTTTCTACCATCCTTTTATTGTACATCTTAAAAGAAGGCCCTTTGGATTGTTTTGGTGGGGGGGAGGGGGGCACTTGTATATTTTAATGGCTCTGTTCACTGCTATAGTTATAATTTTACCAAACAAAAAAAAAATATCTATTTTCTTCTGCATTTTTTGTCATTATTAGCACAATGTTGGCTAACTAGGAAGCGTTTCGTCTTGATTGGTTTAGTATCTAGTCAGACGCCAAGCATAAACTTGCTTGCATTTCCTCATACGTTCCATTTACATCACGGGTGGGTGTTATGAGCCATGCAGCCTTGGGGCCCCAAACTTGTTGGTTGTTGTCACAGAACTAACGAACTGCTGAGTTGCACCATTGAATAACACTTAACTGTGGACACTGTTGTAAACCAGAGGTTAGTGATAAACTTTTCTTCATGGTCACTGCAACCTGTGTTTCAAAGCACTGTTATGTCTCCAGGCAACAAGGCATGGATAACAGAATGCTGATGCTTTCTTGGAGCTGCACACGATTTGCATGGCAACTACTTTCTTTAGCCAAAGCCATTAATCTCTTGTGGTCAGATTAGCTTTGCAGACCTGTCCATACACTGCACACAACAATGACTTGTCTGTTCTGCACGCCATTGAGTCAGGAGAGGTTAAGCAGAGTCAGCTTCACTAGTATCTTGGATATATCCATTTATTTTTTGCTTGGTTTTAAATGGTTTCCTTGGTGCTAAATGCAGTTCATGTCTCAGTTGTCCTGAATATCTCCTTTTTGTTAGTTGTGTAGCATGCTGAAACAGTAGCTGGACTTGGTGGTACAGGGGTTGTCTAGTTACAGCTTTGGGTTCATTTAATGCTGGCTTGGGTAAATGGAAAATACCAGACTGAATTCAAAATTAATTTCATGTAGAAAAATGCCCCAAAAAACACACATGCCTTTTTTCCTTAAATGTATACACTATTTAGTATGCCTCCCCTTTAATGTATACCCATCTGGTACAGATAAGTGTCAGAATTCTATTCTAGGATAGCAATCACTCTTCAGATGGTGTTAATGCATCTTTTGCTCTTTGTAACTTGTTTATTTTTTTTATTTTTTTATTTTTAATGTATTCCTAAAATATTATAGCAAATGCTGCCAAAACATTATTGCAGGCACCTTTTTAAGTCTTGTACTTTTTTGTTTTTCATTTCTATGGCAATACGTTTAATTTGGCTAAGTGTTTAAAGTACTCATGCCATGAGAGAAAGTGACCTTGTGTCACTTTGTTTGAAACTAATTTAATCATCAGTCTCAGAAGCTTGGAATGTGTTGGGCATCATGTAGGTTTAGCTACTGTATACAAGGCATGTTTCCTCTTGACTTTGAAGAAAATTCTCTCTCTGTGTGTGTGTGTGTGTGTGTGTGTGTGTGTGTGTGTATGTATATGTGTGTGTGTGTGTGTGTGTGTGTGTGTGTGTGTATATATATGTATATATGTGTATATATATATATATATATATATATATATATATATATATATATATATATATATATATATATATATATATATATATATATATATATATATATATAGTCTTGATTACTGAAGGTGAACTTGCTGTAGACCTGTCTTATGGGTGCCGAGTCTAGCTACAAAAACCGTCCATTTTGTAAGTGTTCATATGGTGTATATTTTAAGAATGTGGGTTAAGGGACCTAGGACTATGCACCCAGACCACTTCAGATAATTGAAGTGGTCTGGGTGCTTAGTCTCAGGTCCCTTAACCCAGCAAAGGTAATTATTGCAGAATTACCTTTTTGAGGGTTAACTCCACCTCTAGTGGTTGTCTACTAAACAGCCACTAGAATGACTTCTGGACCTTTAGGTGACTTTTGGTCACCTGACACTGGACATCCTCACGCTATGCATGGGGAAATCCAGTGTCTTGTAAAACCCCAAAGAAAAGCATTATACAATGCTTTCGTATAGGGAAATACTAGTGCGAGTGCGGCCATTGCGGAGGAGCTAGTGCCAAAGGACATCAGTGCTGGACTCCGGTAAATTACAGTGTTTTTTTTTGTTTGTTTTTTTAACACCTTCTGTACCATGGGGGCATTAAAGGGAGCTATAGTGCCAAGAACACAACTGTTTTCCTTGCACTATAGTTTACCTTAAATGCTTTTTACTTTGAGCTCAGCATCACTCTAGTGTTCCGAGCAGGGATCACAAAAGCTACAAAATCTTTTAATAAGCAGATTTGAAGGTTGACTTCAGTCTTAGGCTAAACTGCTAGTGAAGTAATGGTTCCCTATGGAAGGATTTCTTTATTTACACTTGGTGACCTTAGAACATCTTTGTCCTAGCAAAACTCAAACGTGCGGCATGCATCGAAATTCTCATAGGAAACCATAGAGTTCAATGCTTTCCTATGAGCTGCAACCTCATGTGAACAAGTCTTACTGTGTTGTTGTAGAGAAAGCGTCTCTCGTGGCTACTGGAAGACACACGAAAGATGTATATTGCCCTGGAACGTAATTATGGTTTCTACAAAACACAGTGGTGGGTATTTTTTTTTTTATATTTTTTTGCAGTGTTTAAACAAGGCCACTGCACTCAGTCCACATCATTGAGATGAGATGGGTAACTTTAGTGGTATTTTAACCCATAATGTAAAATGTTGCGCAGGACCCCCAGAGCATAAAGACTTCATTGCGCTATAGTAATTATGGTGCCCAAACTAGTCTGTTTTTTGTTTTGTTTTTTGTATCGGAAATAAAAAAAAATCGTCCAATATTGGTTACCAGTTTTCATATCAGAAGCTATATTTTCTTTGATTATTTGCATGTATATTGCCCAGTAAAAACAATGGAAACTGAATAAACCTGAGGAGAGTTGTCAAAGTTAACAAAAGTTGTTTGTGGAATGTGTGGTGTGTGTGTGGGGGTTTATTTTTATTTTGGGGGGGGTTTTTTTGTTTTGGTTTTTTTAAATGTTTGCACGGATTACATTTGGATGACGGAACAATGGGAAGGTGCTGTGAAACCTTCCAGTCATGTGTCACATATTTCAATGGTATTGTCACACTTGACCTATCCAGCTCCAACATGTTTTTTTTTTTTTTTTGCACAGCTAGCAGTAGGCCCATTTTCTTCGATCTGTTTACTGAGGGTGGTAAAAGATAACATTCCTGAGTTCCTGCGATCAACTCTAGTCCTGTAATAAGAAGTTTAATCATTTATTATTGCAGATTTCAAGAGATGAGAGCAATCATGCCGATGACTTATCTTTTTAAAGTTCTTACATGAGAGAAATGGGGGGTGGGGGAGACTGCTTATTGACTAAAGTAAAATAGTAACTGTATCTAGGATATATAAAGACTTGTGCATAAAAGGAAGTTTAAGGTCTTTTGTTTCCCAGTGATTCTTCTGAACAGCCTGTTTGGTTTGGATGAGGGATGGAATACTGTAAATTCCAAGCAGTATTCCCCCACCACCACCCTCTTGCATGTACTGAAAGGACTCTGTTGTTTTGATGGCACAAGTTCTAAAGATTAGATCTGTACCATTTAAAGAAACACTATAGTGTTTGTAATACACATCCGTATTCCTAATGATATTGCACGGCTCGACATACGCCAGGTTGCCATGGCTACTAGGAATTTTGTCCTGGCACCTGGGATTTGTCAGTCCGTTGAGCAGGGGCGGCCTGGCGAGGGTGAATGCAGGCGGCTAGGGTGGGAGTTGTCTTCTATTCTAATTGTTATG
Source organism: Pelobates cultripes (assembly GCA_933207985.1). Classification (NCBI taxonomy): domain Eukaryota; kingdom Metazoa; phylum Chordata; class Amphibia; order Anura; family Pelobatidae; genus Pelobates; species Pelobates cultripes. The sequence continues at coordinate 91,629,457 of OW240913.1, forward strand.
CTCCCCCGCTCGCCCTGCAGTGATGGGGAAGCTGAAATATGGCATCTCTAAAGCCCTGGCATCACTAAACAGCACTCTATGGAGTGAAAACACACACTCAAATTATTTGTGTGTGTTTTTTTTTGTTTTTTTTTGTTTGTGTTTTTTTTTCTAATTTAAGTCCGCCCAGCCTCCCTACCTTTTGGAGATCTGGAGTGGATCCTTTCCCTATAAATCACCATCAGTGACATGTTTACATTGAAAATCTTACTGGGACAGGATATAGACACCAGAGCCACTACATTAAGCTGATAATTATATAGTGTCCCTTTTAAAACTTTTTTTTTTTTTAAACAGAAAACAAAACCTGGCTCCTAACTTTATTGTGGTTTATAAATTCCAAGCCAATTTGTCGAGCCCTGCACTAGTGACATTGTTTAGATTAGGTCCCCCTTGTGTAATAAAAATGATGTGCACACATCCAATCAATTTCCTTCTGAAATGAAAGCATTGAATACAGTGACTTCCTATAGGCTTCATTTGTTGTTTTGACATCACATGACCGTTTTACTCGGTGGTTGTTGAAGCAGTAGTACCTCTAGTGACTGTCAAAGTCTAACCCTTCAATTTGAAAACAGTGCAGTTTCTATATTGAAGGGTTGAAGCTACAGAGCCACTGCACTCAGACCACTTTGAGATGAAGTGGTCTGGGTGACATTAGTGGTCCATTTTATTTTCTGTGAATAAATAAAAATATCATGCTTCCCAGTACAGGGAGGTATGTAAAGAGGGTGAGCTGGTAACGGATGCTACCCTCCTGGAAAAAGTGCATGCCTTCTGACTGCAAGTCTTCCTTGCTGGCCTCCCTCTGGGTTTTAATACATAAAACCCACTTAATCACCCACTCAGGATGTGCAGAACGTATCTGTTAGGCTCTTTTCATGACATTACAGAATGAAAAGCACCCCTCTTACTTTAAAACCTGTATTATGTGAAATGGCTTGGATTTGTGGGGAAAAAAAAACCAAACATTTTCCTCCTTTATATGCGCTCAGTTCTCCATTTCTAATCTAAATGGAATTAATTTCTGAAGTCAGACGTCAGAATCTGTTGTAATGCGTACAAGGAAAGCCCAAAGGTTCACATAAGGTCTGTTTACAACCAATGTACGTATATTATGCTGTAATTTCTTGATTGGATTGTCTCCCTTGAGATGATGAAGTGCGTGTAAGCTAGTTAAAAGAAACCTTACACTTTTTTTTTTTTTTTTTTTTTTTTAAAAGCAGTGCTTGTAATATCTATGATGAATGGAAAAACCAAACCATTAACAATCATTCTCCTTTTTGCACATAAAGCAGTTAACTTCAGTTAATTAAAAACTGTCAAGCCATGATTACCATTTGGCTGTTTCAGCCTGTATTTTGCAAACTATTTTGGCTTGATGTTCTTACAACTTTGGTTTTTGAAGGACCAATAAAGTCACCCAGGCCACTTCAATGAGATGAAGCGGTCCAGGTGCAGAGGTTCTGGAAGTTGGTCCATTCAAGGTAAGACATTGCTTTTCTGCTGAAACAGTAATGTTTACATTAAAGGGTTAAACACCTCTCCAGTGGCGGTTGCACTGATCTTCCTATAGAGAAGCTGGGATGGACTCTTGCACATCATGTCCCCAATGCTGCTGAGGAGGATGGGAGTCATGGGACCATTATGAAAGAGGCAATATCTCCTTCATGACATCTTTCATGAAATCTAAATGTACATACACACCAGGGGCAGGGGTACTAAAACAAAGTATCTTGGCTGTTTACAAGTATGATTTTAAACTCAATCTGTATTTTTCTCCTGTATGGGAATTTTAGTCTAAAACTTGCTTTGAAATCTCAGCAACTGAAACTCCAGTAAATAAGCCGGTCACTATTTAGTGAATGAACTCTTGTATTGGTGTGTCCATTTTTAAGCTACTTTTTACAGATCACAAGTTGGACTATTTCTAATTCAATTTTGGTCTAAAATGAGCAGTTTATTTTTAGTTAATAACCTTGCATGGACATGTAATACACATTACTTTCTAAAAAAAAAAAACAATCTTGTGAAATTGAAGGTTTTTTTTTTTTTTTCCTCTATGCTGTGAGGTGTACACCTAATTATTAAATAACTATAAATGTATACATATTAGTTATGTGAAAATATTACAAATAACCACCTGAGAAATTAGAGCACTGCCAGTTATAATATTCTAAAGTACCTACAACTTGTTCCTTCGATACACTAGTTGTGATGTACAGTACACTATGCTCCCTTTTCGTGGGGAAGAAGTGTTCGGTTTCTGGATGCCTTGCCTCTTTTAGTGGTATTGTTTACATCTACTCATTTTGTCCTATCACATGTGTGCATCTGTTTACCAATGACCTTTTTCTGCATTTTACAGGGTTACAACATATGTGTTGTAACCCACAGTACACTTCTTGCACACTTGTACATTTATCACGAGATGCTGCTTTTTTTTATTCAGGACTAGGGTTGACAAAATCCCTCATGGGAGCCGCTGTGACATGTGATTTAGGGGTTAATCAGCTCAGTTTATATCTGATACAATTAAAGAGTACAAGACATACTGTATTTGTGGCTCTTTCCTGTTCTACACCAAAGAGTGACACAAACCAAAGTTCAGTCAGATTCGTACATGTTGTAACTTGTGCTAATGATTCTAGAATAAAAATGTGTATAGGTGGTTTATATGACTGCATACTTGTTCACAGGGGAGGTGTTTGACACTATTTTTTTGTTTTGTTTGGGTTGGTTTTTGGCCACACAATATCCATAGGGACACTTGGTGTGCTGATAGGATTTTTGATTGGACAGGTAAACAAACTGGAAAATGAAGGGGGCATTTTAGAATTTAGATTTGTTCTGGTCTGTGGTGCTAATGGATATAAACCATCCAAAGATGGAAATAAATGTTTTTTGTTTTTTAATTCCCTAAATTTTACTGAAATTTTTATAGCAGAGTTGGAGAATCTGTCCAAAGCCTTGATCTTCCCATTCAGAGTTTAGTGGATATCCCTATAAATTGTCACCTCAGCCTTACACCTTTCATCTTGGCTACTACTTCACTTAAAGCGAGCGAGCACGAAGATTGCAAACTTGTGGCAAGGATCTCTACAGTACACGTCTGTGTGGTTTCTGTTTTTATATATATATTTATTTATTTTTGCCTAAATTTTAATGTTTGTATACTTGAAATATAAATAATATATATCTTTTCTCCAGTCAATATCCCTAAATAACCAAGGAAGCCATAAAACATCCTGTGTGGTACATTGCTGTCATTTACATGTATTGAATAACCTAATTATACTTCCAGTCCTGTTATTCTAGAAGATGTGTGCTAGGCATGAGGATGCAAAATAGTACCAGGCACGTCACCCTTTAAAAGGACTTAATGAATGACTTCACTCTGCCTGCTTAAAATGCATGTGTCCTTTTTATGTCACGCAGCAGCCGCAGTAATTATGGGCTACACTCTGGCATCAGTGTGGGTGTTAGTTCACTATGCATTGATTAAAACGTTCACTATAAGATCGCATTGCATTACAGTCAGATTCCCCAGTGGGTAGGAGGACAGCCATGTAATGAGGATATAGCAATTTCTTTGTGTTGGGATTAGAGAAATGCACTTTGTGTAGGGGTTTTTAGATCTTGCTAGATATTCTATGATGCCTGTGTTTTTTTAATATTTGTTTATATGATGCAGTGGGCACAATCCACAAATGAGAACAACCTAGATTTATTTTGCAAGAACTTTTATATATATTTTTTTTTTTTCTGGCTTTAACAACATTGACGTGTTGAGTAAATAAAATAAACACTTAAATGTGTTCAACTAGTTTGTTTGCTGGAATACATGATTCCCTTTTATTCCAGAAGTTTGGTCCTTAAGGGGTTAAAAACATTCTTATACTAATTTATAATTTGACTCCTCCTGGCCCTTGAGTTGGTAAAACCCTGGAATCTCCTGTATGCTATATAACAATGTTACATTGTGTATCTTGGTCAAACCAGCCTTACAAGATCTAGTCGAAACCTGCTCTTTCTCTCGTTCCCTGTATACCCTACATTTTAATTTTCTGGTGTGAAAATCTTATCCTAAAACAGAGGACTATATCGAAAAAAAAATTGCAGAGGCATTTTCACTAAACTCTAGAAATTAACACTTATTCAGTCTGGCAAAAATATCTGCTATGACGATCTAGCAGAGTTGGAGAATCTGTCCAAATGTATTTTAGACTTGATATTCCCATTTAGAGTTTAGTGGATATCCCTATAAACTTTATAAAAAATATATTGTCACCTCAGCCTTACAGCTTTCATCTTGGCTACTACTTCACTTAAAGTGAGCGAGCCACAAAGATTGCAAACTTGTGGCAAGGATCTCTAGAGTATACTTCAAAATAATGACTGTAGGCAGCAAATTGCTAAATTAGACCTGGACCGTTCTGCTGAACACTTGTTTGATTAATACGAGGAGTGCTTTTTCAATGAGGTGTCCTATTTTTGTGGATTGCTATCTCAAGTTATATGACCGCTTTGTGGGAACAATCTTCATAGCTTCCTGTCAGAGATCCCATTCCGATTTGTGACTATTCTTAATCAGCTGACTGTATTTTCATATCACAAGCACTGATGTTATGTACCTTACATGGCTCAATGCTTCTGTGACTTATTTTTTTTTTTTTTTTTGATTCATGGGGGTGAGCTAATGAATTGCCCTGAAACTGACACATTTTCAACACTTTCTTTGCTATGGAACCTTCATTTTATACATAACCATAATGACCTGATCATAGAAGTATGTATCTATTTCGATCTCTGAAACCTATTTACACAAATAGAATTTTCCAGTAAAATAGTGGTTTAGCTATGGAGAAATGCTTGCATTGCAAAATATACAGCTGCTATTTAGATTGCATGAGACTCCTTCTGCATTCATTCCTTGTGTAGATGTGAATGGTAAACAGTGACTGTAGCTAGGGCAGCTACACATGGAAGTTCACAACCTATCTTTTCTTAAAGCTGTAAATGTGCCCATGTGTTCTAGGTGTATGATGGCGAGTTCAATACGGTTTTAGGTGTCAGTGTACAGGGTATAGAAATGCTTACCACAACAAACTAGTTTATTCACTAAACGGTAAATGGTCAGCAATGAAAAGTGATTATTTCTTAGGCCCCAATTGCCAAATTGTAAGTAAGCTGTTGGATATTTGTCCTAAAATTGTAACTTGATGACGATTCACATTTAACCCTCAAAGTTAAACCTCGGTGTCTAAATATAGCAGTAGCTGTACTCCGACAAAACATTGGATTGCATTAAAAACCAGTTGGAGTATTTGTTAAAAAATTTATTTTTTATTTATTTTGATCCGAAATAGCCAAGCTTCCAAGATAGAGGAAAGTTTTGATAACTTGTTCAGAACGCTTCCTTTTTTGCCGAACACTATGTAATTCTATTGTAATTTCTCAGATTTGCATTTTTATGAATAACATTGCGAGTTCTAGAAACTCTGCTGGTTTTTCTGCAAATAACAGTCTGGCTCCTAGAAAATCAGATTGACGCTCTACAGCAGTGGATGGCAGAATGTAGACATTAACCCCTTAAGGACACATGACGTGTGACATGTCATGATTCCCTTTTATTCCAGATGTTTGGTCTTTAAGGGGTTAAGTATGTCAGCTAGTGCAAAGACCTTTTCATTGCCTAGGTTTTTTTATTTATTTATTTATATAAATATATATTTATTTTTTTATTGCTTTCAAATAACTCTATTAGGGTGTGTTTGTTTTTTTTCATTTAATAAAGATGTTATATTGTGAATAGTTCACATAATCTTGGCTTGAAAGGCGTCTGTATAATATATCTAGCCATCTCAGTATTTGAGTTCGGTGTTTTGTTTTTTCGTAAAATCTCTACAATAGAATACAGCTTTGTACACACAATCAACACAGCAGGAGGTACTGTTTATTATACAGTTATGTTTTGACAAATGTGTTTATAAAACAGAACAATCTCCTTCCCCCTCCCCATTCTGTCCCTTCATTTTTAATCCGTTTTGATTGCCTGAAATATTGTTGATGGTTTGTTTGTGTATGGTGTATTGTGTGTCCTCTATATTGAATGGCAAGTCTAGTAAGTGACATCACTGAGTTTGCATTTGAACCCTTTAAGGAGATAAAGTTGCGTTTTGACCTAAATTGGGATCATCGCCTGTTGGGTATTTCCCTCTAAGAGAAGGCTTTTGCAAATTTATTTTAAAGGAACCATCCAAAGCATAATAAATGACTGTTCTTTTACATAGTTGCCAATCATGGGGGGAAAAAAAATCAGATTTTGGTTTAACAAAATGTAGTAAATGTGGTTGATGTTTCTTGTAATTGTGTTTTTATTTCTCTTTCCAGGGGACATGAATTTATAGTAGACTTGAACTGTATGAGCATTTATGAATCTCTTGTATTTGACCAAATCAGACGACTGTCAACACCGTGTACCTCTACTGAAATCAATAATTACCATACTGTGTGGAAATATTTCTGTCGAGACCACTTTGGATGGAGAGAGTATTCTGAGGTACAGTTCAGGCTTTAATTAGGGGTTAAATGGGTTTGCTGATAATAGATGATTTGAGTGGGGATTTAGTCACAAGGGCCATGTCTTCAGCAATGTTGCATGTCCTATTCATCTCATGCTTGTGCATAATTCATGAAGGGGGAAGCGATTTAAGTGAGATTGAGCACCGTTGTGTATGTTTGTTTTAACCACTTTGTTCAACTATCTATTTTCCTGTCTTTTTTGAATGTCTCTATTTTTAAACTGATCTTTTGGTCTTTTATACAGCCCGTTGTGAAACTTATAGAAGAGGCAAATGTTAGAGGACTAAAGGAAGTGCGTTTTGTTACGTGGCACAATCAGTACATACTGAACATTAAAGATGGCTTCCAACAGAATGCGTGTTTCAGGAAGGAAATAAAACGGAGGCCGCTTTTTCGATCTCCTGTACTGCTTTTGCCGCATTTACAGTAAGTACACTTATTTAAAATTAATTTTTCTGACAAATCTATAAAAAAAAGGTTTAGAAAGGTTCATGGGAATTGTAGTTTGCCAAGAGACAAGCATTTGAATACACATCTTATAGTGCTTGTTCTGTAAACATCAGTGAATTCCTACATTCAGAGCTCATGGTGATCGGCATCCAGTGTTCTGTAGTCTAGTTCAGCTCTGTCATGTGAACCTTGGTCCAGAGCAGATAGCGTGACTTCCCTCTGCTAGAAGATACTTAGTATTGAGGAAGTGTAGTCCGTTATATAATTGCAATTTACTGGCAGGCGTGCTGAACTTGAGGCTGGCATTGCACTGTTTTTCGATTGAGATTATCCCTCTGGCTAACAAAAAAAGAAATTATGATATTTTGTTTTATCTTATATTTCATATCTGTGGCTTACTGCTAAATAATCTCCCTGGAAACCAATAGAATGTTCTTGTTTGCTCCACTCTTGATTGAGGCTTCTGCCCCAGTGTTGCACATTCTATCCTACCCCCCATTACATCTAAATTGCCATTTTTTGATGTTTCCATAAAATTAAATCCATTTTGTGAGCCGGTGTAACTGCTGCATGCAATTTCTTATTTTAACTTCTATGTGGTGCTATGAAACGTTTAATTATATACCGAGGGCAACCGTATCTTGGCACACAGACAGCAACACGGGGGAAATGTGCTTGTTGGGATGGAAAAAATAGCATCCAAAACAGGCTTTGTGGCTTTCTTTTTTTGAGAGATCTTTAGTAATGGTCACAAAGATGAATGATTCATTAAATTCCTGCTTAAAGCAGCTGCTTGCATTTGCTTTACTGTCTCCTTAAAAGGAGCCCATTGAAGTGTATAATATTACGATGTATGACTGTTCACATGGCCAGGGTCATGGTTTTGCGTGGTAGTGATCATGCTTTTTCTTTGTCAGGAAGCCTTAAAGAGTTGTATTTTTATTTTTAATTGAAAGCATGAACAGGATCAAAGTAACTTTTTGATCGAGGATACCTTTTTAACATTCGGCTAGTAAGGTTTATGCTGTCAGGCAGATGTGTACATGTAACCCTTTGAGTACCAGAGGAGGTGGTTATGCCCTCCCTCCAGCACTCAAAAGGTTAATTGCAGTTTTTATAAGTTTGACACAGTCCGTGCTTAGTTGTGTGTTTGGGTTTTATTTTTCTTGTTTGTAGCATCCCATGCACAGCTGGAAGCATGATTGCAGAGCCTGGTGTTTTTAGGAACATGTTGTTCTCTCTGTGTAAAGCAGGAAGCTGTTGTTCTGACAGCAGATCTACATGCTCAGACTAGCTAGAGATTTAACTGCTTTACTCAATTTCCCAGCGGCAAAAGAATGCGACTCTCTGCACAAATGGCATGAAATGTCCAACTTTCAAGTGTGCAGTCGCATGATTAACTGGCCAGTGTTAATCCAAAATGTTTAGAATATATTCAGATTTGTTGAACCATTTAACGAGTTGGCACGTTAACTTACAAATGTTGGTTCGGGAAAGGTTTACAGTTGATAAAGTTATTGAGGAAACACTCAAAGGTTCAATTCCTGGTGCATCAAACATTGTATGACTGGTATTCTTAAATTTTATTACTGTATGCATTTTCTAGGTCTGAATGTATGATCAAATTAAATGGGCAGTGATATATTCCCCTACCCCTTGGGTAGGGACTGTAAACAAATGTTTAATTTTGGGAGGTGGGTGATAGGGATCGACCGATATTTATTTATTTATTTATTTATTTATTTTTAAGAGCCAATTCTGTAATCTGTGAACTTTCATGCCGATTGCCGATAGCATACCGATATACTGTACATTTAACCTTATTTTTTTTGTAAATCGTGTCTCTTTGCCCCCCCATACTCCCCCAGTCCTATAGTGCCGTGCCCCTCTCTTTCCCTTCCTTGGTCCCTGCTCCCCGGTGTGTCTCCTGGTAGCATGGCCAAGCGGAGCAGAGCGCACAGCAGTTCTGGAGATTCAGTCTCCTGTACCCGGCTGGACTGACATGAAGTGCCCTCTCAGGGAGCACTTCCTTTCAGTCCGGCCGGTTACAGGAAACATAAGTTCCTGTACCGCGGTGCGCACTGCTTCACTCGGCCACGCTACACTGTGCATGGCAGGAGGGAGCACTGTGCGCCAACCTCCTGCCGGTCTCTCCGATCTAGCGCCCTAAGGCAGCAGTTTATGCAGCCTTCTGGACACACTGGCCCACCCATTCATGATCGATATTGCTGATGATTATCGGGATAGCGGCAAAACCGATAATAGGTCGATCCCTAGTAGGGGACTTTACAAATAAGACATGCTGTAAAAATATATATTTAAAAAAAATAAAAAAAATTTACATTCTCAGTGAGACTTTAAAGAACCACGAAACATGTAGTTAATATGCTTCATAGTGCAACATAATTTCACAACATAAATGCTGTACCCTGTTACTGCTCACACTCTATTTATATTTCTATAGCACCTCAGCATATTGCATTTTTAAAGTATCCTTTGATGACTATATAGGGATGAGATGACAGGTAGAGGTCAGTGTGATGGATACAGAATACACTCCTCTTATAATAATATTGAGGTTTGCAGAGCTATCTCTCCTTTGTGCATGTTCATGGGCTCGCAGACACACCCTACTTATTAATTCAGTTTATGCTGGCCCCGCACGTATTGTCTTGGTCCATGCGTCATAGCACAGTGTAGACGTTTCGTTGACGTGTTTTGTTGAATGGTTACATTAGGACAGATGGGAACCGAGCTGTTCGCCCAGTTAACTGCAACTAGTTGTTCCAGTTATATGTGTATATTGTGCAATAAGTGTTTCTATAACATAGGCGATGGCATCTCAAGCTTCTCACATACTCCTATTTTAGTAAGACTCGGGCATTTGGCACATTAAAGTAAGCGAAGACTGACATTTAGATAATGTGTTCTGGACATTGATATTTCTCAAATGTCTAATGTGCCAATAATTGGGCCAGCAAGAGGGCACAGTTGGTTATGTACAAAGTACTTAAAGTGGAGCAGTCCCCATGGAAACTGGAACCAAAAGGAACATTCAGTTGTTGACATGTTTTATATGCTATGGCTGTTATGTGTATAAAGAAAAAAAAATGGAACTGTCATATTTGAGTATCATGTTTATACCCCATTGCTTGTTCCCTTGTTAAACTGATGCATTGCTTTGTCTTATTCTAGGACACTTGGTGGAGTAGCACCACTAAACACCCAAATGAATGACTCTGCTTCTACCCAAGTCCTATCTCCTGTTGCCATCACATTTCCAAACTTCTATCCAGAAACCTGGATCCCTATGGATTCTGCTCAAGAGTTCATTCAAGTGCCTATGTCCAAGGAAGACAAGAGCTACAGGACAGTGTATGCCCTTTTCCACAAAAGTGTTCCAGAGACCAAATTTCAAATTGTAAAAATACTGCGTGTTCAGAATCTCTTTCTATGGGAAAAATACAAAAGGTAACTTTTATGTTTTGAGTTTTCCCTTTAGACTGACCCAAGAAAACCTTGATATTTTTTCACATAGAAATTCTTCAATATGGACCTGAATACTACACGTCTGGTGAGAGTAGCCTGTTTAAAATGGGTGTATGCAACTTTTCAGCCCTCCAGATGTTGTGTACTACATCTCCCAGAATGCTGGCAAAGTGTTAGGGTAGATGTAGTCCACAACAGCTGCAGTGCCAAGATTGCTTTACAAAAAAAGTTGGTGTGCACAAACGACTAATCTTATTCTAACTGCTTTTCTATCATCTTTGTTTTGTTTTAGTTTTTTTTACATATTAATGGGGAAATGTCAAGGCAAACACAGGTGCTCTTCTTGGGCAAAGTTTTAAATAAGAAATAATCTCCATGGAGATCAATAAAATGTCTCTCAACATTTAGCACTATGCACCCAAAAGAGCGCCTGTTTTGCCTTGATACATCCCTGCTCCCCTCCATATGTTTTTAATAGCCAGCATCCAGTACCTATGTGTCTGTATCAGTTTATTGCTGTTCCACAGATGAAATACAAAAATAAAATGTGTGTGTGTGTGTGTGTGTGTGTGTGTGTGTGTGTCCGTCCCGTCCCTCCCCCCGCCCTCCAATAAACAATCTGATCACTCAGGTTCTTTTTATAAGATGCTTAGTGTCTCAATGTAAAGTGAAAGGCATTAATTTATGCATGAATTATCAGTGAGCACCTCAATAATTGAATTGATTGGTTGATAAATCCTTTATAAAAGTAGCGTTTTCTGTAATGATGCAAAGTATAAACTTTGTTTATCCATTAAACAGTTCATTGTGGTTTATTGAAATTATAAAGACCACCTTGCATTAAAAGCTTGTATTCTTGTGAAATGAGTTCAGGCAAAAATATCAATTTAATCCCTAACCTGAGGATTGTTCGTGGAAAAACCTCCACATGTTCATGTAATGTCGTGCATAACCTAAAGAGAAACCTGGGTTAGATTCCCGAAATGTTTGAACAAAATAGTTGTCTGTATGCTTTACCCTTGGTCAAAAACTTTTTGGGGGGGGCACTACTTGCAATAAAGTAGATGAATAGACTGTTTTTTTATTTCTTATGCTAGCACGGGATATTATGCATGTTTTGATTTGTAGTTTTACATTTTTAAGTTTTTAATTTTTATTTTTTTTTCTTTCTTTTAGGAAGAAAGAATTCATGACCAGGAAAATGACAGGACTAGACAAGATAATGAATGAAAGACATTTATTCCACGGGACCTCCCAGGATGTTGTTGATGGGATCTGCAAACACAACTTTGACCCCAGAGTGTGTGGCAAACATGCCACCATGTTTGGACAGGGCAGTTACTTTGCTAGAAAGGCAAGTTATTCCCACAGTTTTTCAAAGCGATCCCCTAAAGGAGTTCACTACATGTTCCTGGCTAAAGTATTAACCGGAAGATATGTAGTAGGAAATCATACAATGAGGAGGCCTCCCCCTCTGAATCCAGCAAGTATAACCAGTGACCTCTATGACTCTTGTGTAGATAACTTTTTTGATCCTCAAATTTTTGTTATATTTAATGACGACCAGAGCTATCCTTATTTTATCATACAGTATGAAGAACTTAGTACCACTGTTTCCATTTAAAAAATTAAACTCTGCTGCTTACAAGTTTCCTAGGAACTGTTTGTTTGTTTTTTTTAATTGTGAATGGGAAAACGGTGAGACGAGAAAAAAAGGAATTGCATTTAAAAACCAAGAAAAACAAAACTGTGAACGTTAAAAAGAAAAAAACAACACTTGTTGCTATATTATGTGCATATTGTAAATAACTTTCATTGTTAATAAATTGTGTGACCTTGTTAATAAAACAGTGTTTTATTTAAGCATTTTACATTTTTGTCAAGTACTTGGTTTTGGTTTTTAGGGATTTTTGTCGTGCGTATTTTACATGAACATTTAGCAAATGACATCACAATCCATTTCTGACAAGGCAAAGTCAAGATTTCTGTATCACTTCTTTGTGCAGACTGCCAGGTGCAAAGGGCAATGGTTGGCAGAGAGCGAAGATGGCGACTCCCAGTTGCATGATAACGAGGTGTGGATTTTTAAATGTTTTTTTTCACACCTCACAAAAACTAATTTGTTAAACAAAAGGATGAGTAAAGATTCATAAATGTAAAAAAACTATTCTATGGCAAGCCTTATATTTGATTGCAGGGCTTAGCATGGCATGTGTACAATGCACAGCACTCAAGGCTACCAGAGCCAAACAGGCTTTTGCCTATCAGGAGTCCCACTGGAACTTCATATACCTGAACAGTGATTGCAGGTGGTGAGGGACCATTCTCAAATTGCAGCACTTAGAGGAAGTGATCTCCGAAAATATTCTTTCAGCTCTTGAACGAGAATCTGTACTGGAGTAGAGCAGCCCACATCAGCTATCGTAGCTCCTGTTCTTGACATGTACCTGGCCAGCCTGGTCCCCACTGGACCCCAGGAAATCCAACCACACTGCTAAATATACACAGAGCTGCAGAAGAAGGCTCTCCTTCCCCCATATAAATACGAGCCCCTTCACACAACACCACTGACAATCCACATACACACGCAGCATCTCACATGCAATACCACAAGCTGCCCACATTCATAAGTGTTTTACACAATACCACAAACTATTCATGCACATACACAATATAACAACCCACATACATACAACCTTACAAAGCAAGATAATCAAACGTGAAAATGTAAACTGTTGCATTTCTTTATTTGGTTGTATTGGAATAAATGTTGCAGTTGGGTCATCCACCTAGTAAGGAAACCTGTGGTAGAGATTTTATTAATATTCTGATTTTATTGCCCATGCATGCTCTTACTTGACTGATTTCATGGACAGGTTCTCAGACATGCTGTGCTTTGTTAGAGATGGATGCATGTGCACTGTTTGTACTGTTCTAGCACTATAAGATCTCATCAGAATTAAGACCGGATTAACCCATTTGCAATGAGATGATGTCCTCTCTGGCAGCACTCAGGGTTTTGCAGAGAGACTGGCACCTAACAAAATGTATGCAAAAAGAACCACTAAAGTTTGTGATTTATTTTCTGTTACTGCAGTCATAAGTCTTAGTTTAGTTTAGTTTTTTAGTATTAATCGCACTGTTTTAATCTAGCTCCCACCACAGCTTTTACTAAAATTTAAACTCCTCCTGTTCGGTTTTCAGTTTTTTAATAATTTTTTTTTTTTTTTGTGTAACACCTCGGAATTCCACCACATTCTATATTTAATTGGTTAAAACTATAAATGCATTTGGCAGGGCTCTTTGGTGTAAAATACAGGTTTGGTTTTTTTGTGGTAACTGAAGTTCATTGGTACCATTTTATGGTAAACTATGAAACAGTTTAAGGATAGTTTGACACTTAACTGGCTCTGGAGTACAGGAACAGATGAACACAGGCAACACTCCAAGACTTAGATGGAAAGTTTATTCAAGGGTAAACCTCCCCATAAAAAGTGCAATGTTTCAGCCTTAATCTTGCCTTTTTAACTGTTCCTGCACTACTTCGGTGGATTTTGCAGGGTCCGCAGTTGACACTGAGCACCTCCTTGGCAGAACCAGTGTGCAGGGTTTGTTGTTGGTGTGTTTTTTTTTTGTTTGTTTGTTTTTTTTGGGGGTGGGGGGAGGGAGGGGAACACTACTTACCTGGCTGTCAGGCCCCAGAGTTCATATTTCAGCATTATCGTACCAACTCCTACCAAGGATACATCTACCTTGTATTCCATACCTCTCTATGTACACCCCAGTATCTATTTTTACTTATGATTTGACTACTTAGATTTGGTATGCTTACTAGTTACTTGTGATCGCTTAACAAAAGAACATCTTGCCTCCGTTAACCCGTAATTTCACACAAAGATCTGATCTCTACTCTCTAGTAATTTTACACCACACTACACATTATAAAAAGGGAGGAGAGAAACCGCGCCTTATATAAATTAAATATACATACACTTGATGTCTCTTAGTAGTTGCAGGTAATTTGTCCTCAAAAAGAAAACAAAAAGAAATATATACAATAGTGTAGTATTTTTAACAATATTGAGAAGGAGTAATAAATAAAACGAAGGTATTTTACACTCACATTTGGTAGAGCTACTATGGGAGCTCTACCGTGATAGGCGTGGACGGTACAATCCCCGTCTTAGGATGAGAAGTCCAGCGTCTTGAGTACTCCAATGGTGTGATGGTATAGATAAAAGAAATACAGAGAACTCCAATGGTGTAGTAATTTCCAATAATAGTATAAATAGGTAAATAAGTATATTATACTCACATTTACTAGAGCAGATAACTTGCTCTAGTATATAAGGTATGCAGTGGTATAATCCCCACTGTAGGATATACAGGCCAGGAAGTATGATGATGTAAATAGAATGAGGATAAAATATAGCTTTAAAAGTATATTTACTAGTAATACAAATACAATAAAATAAAAAGCTATATAAAATAACACTTAACGCGTTTCGCCAATGGCTTCATCAGAAGTGTAAAAAGCATGCATCAAAAAACTTCCTTTAAATATAACATACTGACCATAATTGATAATAGCTCCCTGGTGTGGCCAAATCAAAGGGACGCTCGTTGGTGGAAACCGGAAGTAGTCCGGCGTCTACATGGATGGCGGTAGCCAGCGTGGAACGCACGGGCCCAAACCGGAAGCGGCGCGGCGTTCGCATGTGAGGACCAATCCATTGTGAGACGCACGCGCCGCCCCGGAAATGACGCGGCGCCCTCGCGGGCAAGAAATAGATGTGCGTTCCACCATGGGACGCACAGCACCCGCGGTCGTGCCGGAAACGACGCGGCGTCGACGCGGGTGAAGTATAGGTGTGCGTTCCACCGTGGAACGCACAGCACTAACAACTATAACAAACAAGAAAAAACAATTCAAAAGGGAAAAGATCAAATGAGTGGTGGTAGAGTACAATATAGGCATGAACAGCCAAACAGTTCCAAATGCCAAAAAAAGAACATATGTATATGCAGCAGAACGACCCTACATTGCCACAGTAAAAAGACAATAGGGAAAAATTCCTGTGTTTAAACAGATCAATCATCTAAAATTTACACATAGGGTATCTTGCTAAAATACAACCATAAGGAATTAGTATGTAGAATAAATAAAATATAAAAAGCACCAATAGAGAATTCTTAAAGTCCATTGATCAAGTAGACTACACATTAGTCTTGACAAATATAGTAGCAATGTTTCGGGCTTTCTGGAGTAGGAAAATGTTAATTTGAATTTTCCATGTCTTACTGCTTTCATATGCGTGAACCGAATACATTGTGTTCTATTTTGTGTGACATGTCATGATTCCCTTTTATTCCAGAAGTTTGGTCCTTAAGGGGGGTTAAAAAAATCAACACTTAAACGTATTAATGATCACATGTTTTAGTAGGAACAAATTAAAGTAAACATTGATTTCCGGCTTGGAGCATTCAGCGTAGGACTATCTTAAACATGAGATCTGCTGCCCGAATCACAGAATTCATCTGTATCTGTGTCGAACAATGCAGTTCTCAGAGAATTTGCAGTTCTGTCAGTAGATGAAGAGAAACAATCCATACCTCTTGCTTCCCTAAAACATATTTCTGCAGAGTAAACTTACAGACCGGGTGTTAAAGCATTTACTTCCTCACTATAAACGCTACACCAGTACATTCTCTGAGGAACATGTGACTCATTGATCAGAACTGTTTGTTCTGGGTTATAAAACTAGATTCGAGTTGCAACCACAGGTAATAAAATGATAGTCACAGTGAGTTAACACTGGATCTAACCGCAGTTTTCACTGCCTGATGCACCTGATAAATATAAGGCTCTAGATCAGGGAGAACTAATGCAGGAAGATGAGTGTTGAAGATTCACATCATAGGATAAGTCTGGTCTGGTTCAAAGGTAACTTGTGGTGTATGTAAACCAAGGTTAAGTGATGCCTCAAGTAATTGTAAAATATCAAGAGGCATCAAAGGGGAGAATGTGGTGGAATCTCGGTAAAAATAAATTTAGTAGGCCGAGATTACCACGTGGGATGTGTACGTGCATATGCTGACGTATCGATCAGTTGGTTGCACGAGGCAAGATACGATCAGTAGTGTACGGAGCATGTGCAAGAATACAGGATGTAGTATTCTCCTCCTCCATTGTGCTGGACAAGCCATGTGGTCAAGCAGGAAGTTAATTCTTATTTGTAATGATTGGTCAAGAGAATGTGCGGGTGGAGCTTAATATGGGAGGAGTTATGTGCCTATATAGGAAGCCTGCACTATTGTTCAGGGCTCAGAACTTGCTGTATTTTTGGTGACATTAGTCCCTCTGAGTCCCGATCGGTGATCCAATAAAGAATCTCTTCCTTCCTGAAGAAACCTGTGTCCATCCCTCTGTGCTTTGCTTCCGTCAGTTTCTCCGGTATCAGTTTTATGTAATAAGCTGGTTTGCATTGGTTAATCCTTAAATTTAGTGAACTTCTCTAGACCCTATCACACATAGCACAACCAAGGTAACATAGAGGATTAAAGAAAATGACCTAATGGACAAATTTATGGCTCCCTGGACCGACTTGGGGGACAAGAACACTGGGCTGGGGGATGGCATGGAACTGATACCAATTACAGCAGACATTGGCACGACTGATGCTATTAGTTTTATTAATATGTTTTGTGAATTACTTTATTCTTTTGACTTTAAACAAAAACAGGCAGCTTTACAGTCCATGCCTTATAGAAAGGCAATCTATTGCGAGGGTGTTGTGTGCCGTAATTGTAACTGTGTATTAATTTTCTTTTTGCACAAATGTCTTCACTACCATCTGTACATTGAACAATGCTGTGGCTAAGTCATGCTCTAAGTGTAACGGGTTGTATGCCTATGAGCTTTTCTGTGCCTTGGGTGTTCAAAAATAAAGAATTTAAACAGCAAACAAAACAAAAAACACAACCTGGTGGCCTTCTGCCAGGTTAACCGGCCTTACCATAGTGCATCCATTACTGGGTGTAGAAAAGGGACAGACTGACCAGCTGGGTGTTGGGTGTGTATGCTGGATGTAAATCCCCTCCAAGAATTCTGCCTATTTGAGCAGTTTAATTATGGCACAGTAGATCCTACTGATCCACATGGCAGGTGCCTACTTTGCCAAAATGTACCACTTGGCTCTTTCGTGGGTATTTATATTATCCCTTCTAAGGGAGGTTTTCATCAAGAGATATGAACTCCTTTCTAAATTGATGTTAGCTGGTTAAATATGTTATTATTTTATTATAATTTGACGATACTTCCCATTACACCCAACCAGTAATTTGTGACTAGAAGCCTCTGAATTCAATGACTAGAATCCTCCAAGTGGTCATGGTGTTTGGAGTAACCCTTTAAGGTTTAGGTGGAGTTTGAGACGGCATTATGGTGTTTTGGGATTACATGTGCAGTTTTGTTGTGTATCCATGGAAATGGGACAAATGATTGGACTATCCAAATAACAACTATGAAATAAGCAATCTGATTCAGTTAAATCTTACAGGCAGGATGTTAGTCATTGGCATGCATACATAGAGTGCCAGGTGTGCCCCGGCACACCCTAATGCAAGGCTCATTTGCCCACACTGCCTCCATTTAGGTTACTACCTGCAGGTATGTGTCAATTTAATTTCTTCATTATCTAGTTAAAGATGAAAACAATTATTTATTTTTCAAGTAATGTTTAACACTAGATCAAACTGTGTTAGTTTTATTTTTGAAACGTGTTACCAACTTGGTAGAATATAAAATGAGTTTAGCCTTGTTTTAGCTTTTTTTTTTTACACATTTGAAATGGCCCTTATTTGATGGTTAGTTTTTCAATAAATATTTTTTTTTATTAGAAAAAAAAATAGCTATACAGGCAGACTCTAATAAACTGCACATCAATGAGGCTAGTACTGTGCTATGCCCACGGCAATAAGAGAGAGTCAGTACAAGGCAGTCCCAGCCTACATTCTCTGCTTAGGACAATACACTTGCTGTACTTTCCCAACATTTTGCTCATATGATGATTTGCACAATGTTCTGTAGCTAGAACTAAAGTATATTTCTATTACATCATCATGCTCTCTGCCCATCACTCAGGACTTATTTTCCAAACAATTTTTGAGAGATCCGCATATTAATTACTACCTTAATTAATAAGTAAATATAAAGTATCCCTTATATAGTTAGAGCAAGTGTGTTTCCGTCCTGTGATGTAAGAATTCATCAATGTTCTCTCTGCTGAACAGGGTTTAATAGGTGAACATTGTCCATATTGTCACTCTGACCCTCTTCCCTGATTTTCACGGCCAGCTTTTAGATACTGGATGCAGATATCATTTTCCATGCTGGGGAATTACATAGGATCTTCGTTAGTGTTTTTTTACCTTAAGACAAACTTTACTGGATATAGAACTCCTGTTGTACTATGAGGCCTGGATATTAATTCAGTATAGCAATATTCTGTTTTAGTCTAAAACCTCCCCCACCAAAATGTTTTCTTTCTCCCCATTCCCCAAAATGTACAGATATTTCTTATATTCTAAGTATTGCATATTTTTATTCACTTTAAATAGCAAAAACAGGGGAGAGAGCCCTGTAAGGGATTTGTTTGGGTCACCATTTGCTTCTTATATTAAAGCAGCATTGCTGGAAAATGAGCATTTCATAAATATATCATCGTTATGAAATGCTCATTTTGACTGTGTTGGAATATCACTGAAATTCTAACCCAGTTAAAAGATAAAGTAGAGGCTACTTTGTCGCGGAATATTTCCTATGCCTGACACTGGGCAGCGCTACCACCATCAAGAAGTGTCAATCCTCCAGACAGTTGCAGGGAAATTGGCTCTATCTCCCCCATAGACGTCAATGCTGTACCTTCAATGCAGTACTCTTGCGCATGTTCTCCAAGATGTGAACCGGTCAGAAGAGGATGGACACGCCCTCAAGAGCCTGGTTCAGGGCCTGGTACTCAACATTTCCTGCCTCCCTGCCGTACTGAAGCCCAGAAGCAATGTCGCTGTGTTGTTGTTTTTTGCTAATTATACGAAGTCTCCAGGCGGTGTCAGTTTTGTTTAAGAGAGGGCTGCCATGTTTCAGGCACAGATTTCAGTACACCTTCCATCTTGAAACATGTTAAAGGAACACTATAGCGTTAGGAATACAAATATGTATTCCTAACGCTATACAGCCCCAGTCACCTGAACAATAACTAGGGCCCCATTCCGCGGTGAATAAATGGTTAAGTAACCATTTATTTGCTTACTTTAATCCAGTGCACTGGTGACCTCTCCTCCTCCTTCAACATCAGCTCCCGAGTGGAGCAGAATGGGCATGTGTGGCCAGAGGTGCGCGCGCATTCAAACCCGCCCATAGGAAAGCATTATTGCTTTCCTATGGGGATCTTTTTTGACGCTGGAGGTCCATGAGGCTGGAGGTCCTTGTGATTTACTCAGTGTAAATTGCGGCAGCGCCTCTATTGGCTGTCAGGGAGACAGCCACTAGAGGCTGGATTAACCCTGCAGTGTAAACATAGCAGTGTCTCTGAATATGCTATGTTTACAGCCTCAGGGTTAAAACTAGGAGGACCTGGCACTGAAGTGGTCATTGAACTGAAGTGGTCTGGGTGCCTATAGTGGTCCTTTAACATGCTATAACTGGTTACACCATGGTCACCAAAGACTAATTAGCCATACTATATCTACCACAGTTAGCCATTTGTGGCAATATGGATTAGCGGGGCAATGACTAGCAAATTTGCATCATGGTTATTGTTACTACTGGTATTTATATAGCTTTTTTCACAATATTAGAGGGGGGGGGGGGAATTTAACAACAAATGAGGCAAACTATTATAAATTTGACTGGAGCAAGCAGTTGGTGAGGAACCTGTCTACAATCTAGAGGAAGTCATGCTTATGCTATGAAGAGTATATAAGAGTGCACAGAGATTTGGAGCAGAAATTCATTTTGTTCTGCTAGAAGGCAGGATTCCCATTTTTTACCATGATTTACCCAGATCTCAGCAACCAATTCTTGGGCTTAGAACACAGAAAACAGGTTAATTAACTGCATATAGCCCCTGACCCCAACATGTAAAACCATTGTAACAGGCAGGTTGCTCCTTTCATTTACCATTGCAATTAGCTAGAGATCAAAATGGAGCCCCCGAAACAACTAGATTTATCAGCCATTATTATTGTGAGGCATGTCTGTTGTGATCATAAAGAGGGGAGCAAGACTTACGAAAGCAACACCTCCCACCTTAATTATAGCTCCCCAACAACACTTAGTGGGATTTCATTACTACAAAATAAACTTTCCCAATTTCACTCCAGAACTGACACTTGGTAGAAGTCTTACAATTATATTCACTAAAGTTGTTTCACTAAACCTGAGCTGAATGTGAAATGCAATGGTCAACCTTTGGAAATGATGATATGACATTAATACCCGCTGTATTTCGGTTGTATCCTATATTAAAACAGCAAATATGACTTCCTCAGCAGTATGGTCACCGTAGTGGTATAGTGATTCAACCCAAGTCCATAGCAGCAGACGTCATAAAATGATCTGTTACTGGTCAGAGTAGCATTGTATGTTTTCAGCCAAATATGGCACCTTAAATTTACCAGAGATTGAGACTTCCTGAGTACATTTTCCCCATGGTTTAAACAATCTACGCCATCTTGCCTCAAATATGTGCTAAAGAATGTAGTTTAGAGGATAGATAAAAAAAAAAAAAGTTTAAAGTTCAAACATACCTTCCAGCGTTAACAATGTCTGGAATTAGACAATAGGAATAGCTGTATCCTGCGGGGTCAGGCCTACAGTGTACAGGCAGGCAGAGCTAAAGTTACATAGAGTAAGTAACAGATTAACTACTTGTGAATGTATATCTTACTGGTAAATTACATGTGCAAAGGCTATACTCCTTCACTGCACTATAGAAGCAGGACAAGGTCCTTGACATAGAACAATTGTTACGATATTTGGTGGACTTGGGCTCCTTTAAGATTTAGCATGGATTAGATTTGTGGAAATTGTTAATGTGTCATTTATAGCATGCTGTAAAAACCTATCATGTTTTGCAGATAGCAGGAATTCTACATAACCCAGGGATAATGCATCTGTTTACGTTGAGCCAGTAAAATCATTTGGTTTACATTACTGATAGACGGGTAGCTTCAGCCTAAACCAAACCAGACATGACGACTAACTGCGCCTGACTAGACACTGGGAAATCATCATTATATCACAAAACACAGAGAGGACATGTGAAATACAATGTTTTCTCAATGCAAACAGGACTTTGCAGCGATAAATGTTTGTGGTAAATCACTTGGCAGTTCACTGGGATTAAATGGATGAGGCCGGGTTTGGAAATGCTATGGCCCTTGACATGCTTTTGTAGTACAAATCCCAACACCTCCCTTTGCCTTGCAGCGATGGCTCTTGGTGAGAGTTGTAGTCCAGTTTTATCCAGATTGGAGTCGTTAGGGTCGGAGACTGTAACCTTTTAATAAACTGTTTGCTTTTTCTGTACACTGTTAGAAGCACATGTTCCCATTCTACAACTGGATTAAACTGAACCGAAATGTTAGCACATTTTACAGGGGAAATGTCAACTTTGCAAAGTTTTAATGGCCTTAGTTTAGTTTATCTCCCCCAGGTAATTCTTTAAGACATCAGTGATAAAACAAAGAGCATATAAGTTAAATAATTAAAGGTTTAATGTAAGCACTATAAACACTTTGCATTGTTGTAAACCACCAGACAAATAAGGGAAGCGGGCATGACGAGTAGTGCCAACATGGACAGTAGGCGTTAAAAGGGAATTGTGAAGTTGAGGGTTACTAGACAGAAAGGGAACTGTCTGCAACTAATCCGTACACGGGGAACACTTAAAAAGGAATATAACTATTTTATTTTTCTGTTTAATTTTTCAGTAAAATTTTTTGCCAATATTTTTCATGCATTATCTAAAAAATATATTAACAAAATAGGGTCAAATGTTAACCAGACTTAACTTTTAACCTAATTTTGCAGACTTTTTGACTATATATGCCTACTCTTTAGCCCTGTGTTTCTCATTATGTAACTCAATAATAAAATGACAGTGTTATGATGTCATGCCCTCTATAATTAATGCCTTCTGTGGGGGACTTAGGAGAAATGGCTACTCCACAAACAATATATTGGGGGTTACATAAGATAGTACAGACAAATGGGCACTAGAAATTTTCACTGGAGGGGATAACATGCCAACATTGGCTCTCAGTCGTTATATCTCTAATACTGTCCTTACCTTTTGTGTCACTTTACCCCACTCCCTCTAGCTTGTAAGCTCATTGAGCAGGCCCTCAACCCCTCTGTTCCTGTGTGTCCAACTTGTCTGTTTAAAATGACATGTTTCTTCGTCCACCAACTGTAAAGTGCTGCGGAATTTGTTGGCACTATATAAATATTGATAATAATAATAATGCTGTATGACCCTTTACCATGCCCATAGTTCATTATTGGGAACAAATGATAGAGAGGTCTAGATTGCAAACACATTGAACCATTATTCTATTGTATTGTATTGAAATTTTATTAATATAGAATGAGGGAAAGGGCATGGGGGTTGGGGGGGGCAAATAAAGGGAAGGTGAATTACTTTCTTTTTTGTAAAGTATTTGTAATGTACGTGATAAAGAAATAAGTAGGAAAGAGATAAAAATAAAAAAGATTAAAAAAAAAAAAGATAGAGGGGTCAGTGAGTGACTATGAGTGACAATTATGTGAGTGATAGAGAGGGATGGCAGATAGGAAACCACAGAGACAGATAAAAGAGGGACAACTTGAAAGGACTGAGAGGGAAACCAGCTGGACACAGGAGTACCCAAAAGGTTCCACAGATGTTTTAGACTCACAGTTCCCACAATGCTTCCCTACACACATACTTACAGCATGTGTCAATTAGAACAAAATGGGAACATTGCACCCGCATTGCACTGTAACCTTACATTATAAACAAGGGTCCTATCCTGCCTGTAACAAGTGATCTAGGTAAACTCACTGGAAAGCATTTTCTAGATTACATTTAGAGGTGGGAACTATTTTCTCCCTGTATTTTCAAGCAAATGTTCACGCATTGTTGCAGAAGTAGATGACGTGAGCAAAATGCATGACAGCTATGCAAATTCCATATACCTGACAGATTGGTACCGGTCTGGCTGAATGCTAAAACAACCATATGTTAGAAGAAAAATAAAGCAGACATTGCTGTTTACTCACGTTTAGTTCTATTGCAGTAAATGTATGCTTATATTTGAGCTGTCAGATTTGCTCTGGTTCTCACTGAGGTCAGGGCCTCATTTCTAATAGAATTCTGATACCTTCATGAACAAAGATCAGACTGTGTTCTGGGTTCTTGATTAAAAATTCTCCAGCAAATTGTTAAAAAGTTCAGGTGTAAGTGGAATGGTGCCATGTACACCACTAAAAATGAAATATGTGTTGACAAAAATCAATATGAAGCGTCCTATTGCTCTGTAGGTAAAATATTAAGTAAGGAACATGTCTGGGGTATCTAAGTAGGGCAGAAAGTATTGAAGGTATTTATGGTCTATACCTAGTTAAGGTAAGGTGGGAGGGAGGTTAGTGTCTATAAAGAGATAAAGAAAGTACATTTACCACAGAAAATGCATTGCAGGAGCATGAATCATAGTGGCATCAAAGAGATAAAGGATCAGGCACCGTTAAAGGGACACTCCACATGCCTAAAGCACTTAAGCTTCCTAAAGTGCTTTATGTATGAATTGTGTCCTCTTTTTTTCATGTTACAAAAAAGTGCAGATTTCAATATAAATTGGCACATTAATAAATTAACCTTATTGAATTCCCTTGGTGATTTTTTTTTTACTTGGGCAGTGGACTGTCCCTTTAATATTCATTACCCAATCTGTATACATAACCCCTTTTTGGACTTACCATTGCAAATGGTTGCTCCATCTGTGTTGAGTACTGAGAGCCCAGAGTCTCTGCTTGGTCAAGAAATTGATGCAGTACCTCCGCTCATTAATGGTAGTCCACGACTAATAAGGAACTGCAAGGGGAGGAATATTTCTCTAAAGGTAATACAAGTCCTTTTGCTTAACATGGCTTGACTTATATATTCACATGACACATTCATTTAGAACACTGAAAATGACTTCTGCAGTAAACTAATTGTATTTCCATCTGTATAAAGAGTTAACCCTAATGGAGAGGTGGAGAAGACAATGGACCATCTTGCTGGCCTAAGGTGTCTATTGGTGCAGTACTATGCCCAAGGGGGAGAAAGAGACAGGGGTGCTAAGGGACGAGGGGGGGGGGACACTAAGGGATGGGGGGTGACCACTAAAAGAGAGTGAGGGGAGAGGAATATTAAGGGGGGGCACTAAGGTACAGGGGAGGGAAGGGAAAATGAACACTGGGGTAGGGTGGGGGACCACTAAAAGAGAGGGAAGAGAGAAACACCAAGAGGCCACGCAACACTGAGTGACTAGCAGGAGGGAGCGCTATGCAGGGGCGCTAGATTAGTCCCTTTAAGTGCAGTAAATAGGCACTCCCTACAGGACAAGTGTCTACTCCGCCAAATGGGAAACCTGGCCTTCCCTCCACTCACTTTGCAGACTGAGTGGAACGCCAATGCTGGAATAAACCTCATCCTATGTCACTGTCCAACTTGGTTGCATTACAGTAGGCCTGAAAAAGGGCCTTTTGGCACAAATAAATTTATATGATCAAAACCTCAAAATAATTAGTGGCAGGACTACTGTCGGAAAAAAAAACATGTTTGCTGTGAAACCTGCTACATGTATATTACATTACATATTTATTTTATATAGTTGTTACATAGTGTAAAAGAAAAATATTTAATGCATAGTGTTCCTATGAGTGATTTCCAGTGAATTCTTCAGGGCTGCACCTCTTGTTTGGAACTCCCTTCCCTTCTCCATAAGACTTTCACCCAGTCTCCAATCATTCAAATAATCATTGAAAACTCACCCCTTCAGGAAAGCATATCAATTAAACTGTTGGCAGATTTTCATCTCTAGTCCCCAATGACTCCTCTCAGACAACTGTCAAAAATGACCTACTAAGCCCTCAGTGAATACTTTTCTAACAACCTACTTCGTACCCCTACTTTTACCCTCTGTGTCACTATCCCCCACTCCCTCTAGAATGTAAGCTCCTGGAGCAGGGCCCTCCATCCCTCTGTTCCTGTGCGTCCAGTTGTCTGGTTACAATTAAATGTGTTAGTCCACCCATTGTACAGCGCTACGGAATCTGATGGCGCTATATAAATAATAAAATAATAATAATTTCATGCTTGGCCTATTTTAAATTTTCTTATGTATGCCAAATGTTTATTATTATTATTATTTCTTTTAAAAAAAGAATGCAAGCAGTTATTATTATTATTAGCATTTATAAAGCGCTAACATATTCCATTGTGCTTTACAATTATAGAAAACAGATATTTAGAGGGAAAAAGACAAACAAGCTAACAATCTAAGTCCAAATGATGGATTTCATATGGAGCAATAAATACTCAGTGAACTATGACACAGGACAGCAGAAGCTATTTGTCTTTTAGATGGACCTGCAACAATATCAGAATTCAAACTAACTAGATAAATAGATAAACGCATGGACAATTCTACTGTTTGTTATTTGGTTTGGGAAATAATGATACACCTGACTTCAAGTATTTGTGCTTTTTCCATTTTGTTCTCTGTGGAATATTGAGGCCTGAGGTGAGAGCCAAGACTTTATGGTACCTGGATATATTATCAAATTAACAAATACATTGCCATCTTGTGGGTGGACAGATGTTATTAATGTATTAATACCTCCCAAGTGTCCCTATTTAGGAAGGACAGTCCCTATTTTGGGTCCATATCCCTCTGTCCCTCTTTTTTATCCTTATATCCTTCTTTTCTAGAAGCTCCATATTGTTGGTGTGTTTGAATGTATAACAAATCTCCCCAGCAATAATACTCACAGTAATGTGTCTTTAACGTCTTGCTGGTGTTAGGACGCATCATTACATCCTGAATAACATGGGCTCTAATCAGGGACGTTTTAGCCGCAAGGCAAACAAGGCATTTGCCTTGGGCGGCATTTTCCAGGGGGCGGCAAAAAAAGCCGCCCCAAATGCCCAGGGCAAATGTCTTGTTAGCCTCGCGAGAGCTGAGCAGACAGCTCAGAGGAAAAGCTCCCTCGCCAGCCGCCCGCCAGCGCCGGCCGCCCAGCAGCCACTGTACCCCCTGCACCCCCAGGGAGAGAGGGAACCCTCCCCCAGCATTCCCAAAGGTAAGGAGGCTGGGGGGGGGGGAGGTAAATAAAAAAAAAATTGTTAATGTGAGTGAGTGTGTGTGTATGTCTGTTAGTGTGTGTGTGTCTGTTAGTGTGTGTGTCTGTTAGTGTGTGTCTGTTAGTGTGTGTGTGTGTGTCAGTGTGTGTGTGTTAGTGATTGTGAGTGTGTCTGTTAGTGTGTGTGTCTGTTAGTGTGTCTCTTAGTGAGTGAGTGTGTGTCTGACTGTGTGTGTCTCTGTTAGTGTGAGTGTGTTTGCCTGTGAGTGCGTGTGTCTGTTAGTGAGTGTGTGTGTCTGCTAGTGAGTGAGTGTGTGTCTGTGTGTGTCTGTTAGTGAGTGTGTGTTTGTGTGTTAGTGAGTGTGTGTTTGTCTGTTAGTGTATGCGTATCTGTCAGTGAATGTGTGTATTTAGAAGGCGGCGCGGGGATAAGGGTTGGGTGGGAGTTGCGCGTGGGGGGAGAGAGGGGCGTCTGAGTTTTGTCCTGCCTAGGGCAGCACAGAACCAGGATACACAACTGGCTCTAATGACTTGCCAGTGCAGCCCTCCCGAATAATACTCATCTCACCAGATCCAATCAGGGAGACTGCCTCACACTCAATGAAAGCCCTTTCTCCTGAACAGAATTATAAATAATAATTGTGGGTGCACTTAATATGAGAACATTAAATTATGGCTAAACAGACATATAGCTCATAGTCTAGGTTTTTCTTTTGTTTAAAACTTGGATTGCCTCCATCCTTAAGGGGTTAAACTACATTACATGTGTTTAGAAATTAATCTGTCAGGGGGCTTGGCTTGGCCATCAAACATGGTGGCTGCTTTTTAAGAGTGACCCTGGGACATTAGGCTTTCATTTGACAAAATACCCTATGTTACTTTAATAATTTCGCCTGAAATTCATGTGGATTATCTCCCGAATTGCTCACGAACATGCAGAAATCGTCAAAAAAAAAAGTTGATTCTGGAACTACAGCTACAAAGCTTTCCAAGACCCCAGAAATGCCCGGGGGCCACGGCACCTCTAAATTGTCGGTGGCCCGCTCTATTTTACCTACAGAGAAGTTTCCCACAGCCTCTGCCAAATCATGTGCAGCTGTTGTCTTAATCCCAGCTGCTCACGACTGAAGAGACCCCCCACGCAGCCTCCATCGGCAGCCGAAAGAGCTATGGAGGTGGAGCGGCCCGAGGAAGCCGTGGGCCCGTTCGTGGCATCTCCTGACAAGAACATAAGAGGTCGGCAAAAGGAGAGTGACCGAGGCTCCAGGGGAGCTGAGACAGAACCTGAGAAGTCCAGAGAAGTAAGTGCAGCTCGTGCCCAGGCCACAAATGGAATGGCAGTGGGAAAGTGGGAAGCAGCAGTAAGTAGTGAAAGACTTGCCTCTGACACTGAAACAGTTCAGAGAGCTAATAAAATACATGGGCAGCCTGCTACAATAGATTTGCCAGGATTTACTTCATACCTGGCACAAGAGAAGCTGCAGGGACCTTCAGCTGCTATTGAACTTATATGGGATATGCTTCAATCCATTAGAGAGGATTTGAAGCAGAATATTGTTACAATTGGCAGCAAAGTATCTGCACTAGAGAATAAAAATGTACAAATTTAATCCACTTTGCAACAACATGCTCAAACACAAGATGATTTAAATGAAAGACTGAGATAGCTTGAGCTCAAATACCAGTCTGAAACTGACTATCAGTAAGGTAAAGTAAATGAACTGGAGGACAGGAGCAAATGCAACAACATTAGGGTTAGGGTGATCCCTGATTCTATCCAGCTAAATGAGTTGGCTGATTACCTGAAAGCTGTAATGTGGTCTGTTTGTCCTAATTTGAGTGCTGACGATCTGAGAATAGACTGTATTCACAGACTCCTCAAACCCAGTTCTGCTCTCCTAGATGCTCCTAAAGACGTAATAGCCCGTATTCATTTCTTCATTGTAAATGAAGATTTTCTCATGGCATTGTGTACATCTGACTTGCCAAATTAATACAGACAAATTTAAATCTTTCAGGATTTCTCTCCAATGACGATGCAAAGGAGGAGAGAATTCGACCCATTTATGGTGGAACTTTGCAAATTAGACATACGGTACCGCTGTGAAGATACTCTTCCGTCTGGACAGAAAACAATATGTCTTCATAAACCTGAGGAAGGTATGGAAGTTATTCATACTTTAAGAGGCTCTGATCATGAAACTCCACTGCCAATATCCAGATCTCCATCAACTCCACTACCGCCACTACCGCCAAGGAAGATTAGATGAAGGGATGCTCTGTCATATCGTTGATCATACAAGAACGTTCATTTTGTTCCTTCCCTGCTATTGTCTACTGATTTTGCTCCTA
This sequence comes from Pelobates cultripes, assembly GCA_933207985.1. NCBI lineage: Eukaryota > Metazoa > Chordata > Amphibia > Anura > Pelobatidae > Pelobates > Pelobates cultripes. Next base: position 91,658,762 of record OW240913.1, read on the forward strand.
GCCATATACAAAATTATTTGGTTCCTGCTACATCCCTTTGGGACTATGGCTATATTTTATTACTTCTACAGCTTGGTCTTTGGTCTCGGCTGCTTCTTCATTCCAGTCTATCGGGTGTTGTCCGGGTTCCTGAATCCTGTTTCTGCTTCATGGATTACTTACAACTTTCATCTCTTGATTCCTACATGCTGCTTTGTTTATGGGACTTACAAATGGACTCAAGAACGAGTGCCTGTTTTTGGGTCCTGATCCTGGACTAGTTTGTCTCTTATCTTATACACTGCAATTTTTCGGTCTTTTATTTTGTAATTCCTTTTTGTTCTGTGAATTTTATTTTAATTTTTTTTTCTCTTCTCCTTTTCTTTTTAATTTTTTTTTCTCTCTTATATTATCATTCAACTATCTTATAATTTTTTTTATTAGTATTTTATTACTTTTATGGCGTAATTTTATGTTTTTTTTGTATTCTTTCTTAATGTTATTTTTAATATTATTTTCTTCATAACCTTACATTGTCTTTTTACATTACATTTTTATTAATCTTCATATTGCCCAGTGTCCCCTGGTCCTCTCCCCTCCAACAGGCCTGTAAATTTTTGTGAGATGGAGGAATATTTTGCTTCTCCTCTCATGGCCTTATTTTTTATATATGCTTTAATTTTTATCTTATTTTTTTTGCCTCTATTTGGAAGCATTATACTTCTAATTTTCACCGTACTTGGGGGTTTTATCCAAGTTTTTTTACTCTTTTATTATTTATGTCTTGTAAACACGGATAATGTCATCAATAATGTGCGGTTTTATTTTCATGATGTAATAACCTTGTACAATATTTTTGAGATACACAGAGTCAAACATAAATTGGTCAGGTGGACTTTACTTACTCAGGTAGGATTGTTTAATTTTCAAATGTGTCTCGGGTTGTGTGGTGTGTTCAGATTCCTTCACCAATTTTTTATTTTGTTCTTATTTGCTCTGTTTGAGCGATAGGAATGGTTTTAAAATGTTTATCATTTAATGTGAAGGGACTGAACACTCCGCACAACGACTTTTATTTAGAGAGGTGAAACGTAACAAGCCAGGGGTGTTGCTCATCCAGGAGACTCATTTTAAAACAGATAGCATACACAATATTCTGAAGAAAGACTACCCCACCCAGTATCTCTCTGCATTTTGTAAGAAATCCAGGGGCGTCTCTATATTTTTTAGTAAAAATGTAGCGTGTCACACAAATGATGTGACTTTAGATCCAGATGGCAGATACTTAATCTGGAAAGGTTAAGTAAATAGTATTGAGTACACTTTGGTAAGTCTATATTCCCCTAACTCTGGGCAATTTTGTTTTCTGAAATCGATTGTTTCAGATGAGGTCAGAGGCAGATTGATTTTGGGTGGTGACACCAATTTTGTTCTTGATTGCGAATATGATATTGTTAGATATGTAAATAGCACCATTAAAAATCATAATAGTGAGAAATTGGCTGATTCCTGTTCCAAAATAATTTTTTCTCAGGGCCTATTCGACTGTTGGCACATACAGCATGAAGGAGGGAAAGACTGTGGCAAACCTAGCCACTTTTAGGATGCTGGACTATCTGTATCAAAAGGTTGTCTGTAATAACCGCTGTAATATATGTGTAACCTTGGTCTGTACTGTTATGTGCATAGAATTCGTATGCTAGCAGCCGAAAGCCGCTAGCATTCATGTGTTTCGTTTCACGAACAGCGACTTTACTAGCTGTTCGTGAACCGAATGAGCTACCCCCAATAGCCCACACATAGAGGGACGTGTGGCACTCATTAACCGATTGCAACATTGTTGCAATCGGTAATTAAAGACTTTCCTAGGTGGCCGTCGTTCGGCTACCGACCACGCGGTGGTCGGCCATCTTGGATCCTTTGTCTCACCAGCAGTGTTTGGTCGTCAAGCGCGTGGAACTGAAAAGAGCTAATCGACGGCGCGAACACAGCTGGACTTCCAGGCCGTTCAGGAGCTCCGGTCTTTCGCTATTGTGGTTCCCCATCGGTGTTCGGTACTTTTAGGCGAACTCAATGGCAAAGTGTATTTCGTGCGGCATTCAGTTGTTTTAGCTGGGATCTAAGCGGTATTCCTACGAAATGTGCACTCAGACCCCAGCTATCTACCGAATGTCCATTCGTTTAAATAACCTGAATATTGTTAAAGTTATGTATATAAATGTAAAATGCCGGTTCTGCTGCACGGAGGGATAATCCACTTAACGGTATATTCCAGTGGGAGTATCCCTCTCGTCCAGCAGTGCCTGATGGGAGAAATGCCCAGAATGTTAAGTCCCCCATGTAGTCCCCTACTGTATTACCACTGCTATGTCATTAGGGAAACCCCTTGCATGGGGACTTGCATAAATACTGGAGCTGTGAATAAAAACCTCAGTTGACTCCCAGAACTGTGTTTCATCCGGTTACTGGGGGATTTGGGATATTGCCTTACTTTTCAGCGCTTGACTGTGGATTACCTTCTGTACCATTGGAGATCGTGGAATTTAATATTGCAGCTCCGCTACAAAGACTATACCTACCACTCAGCAATTTATAACATGTATTCTTGGATCGACAGGTTCTTGGTAGGTGAGAATATTATACCCCTTGTTTTGTGCTCTGAAATTTAGGATATTACTTGGTCTGATCATGCCCCCATAACGATGTGTATTGAGGAGTCTTTCCAGTCGAACCCTAACAGACGGTGGAGACTTAGTGATTATTTAGTCACTGAGCTTGAAAACTAAACATTGGCTGAATCAGCAATTAATAATTAATTTAGGGAAAATTCGGCTCTATATTTACAGGATACCTTTATAAAAGATACAATCTACAAAAAAGAATAAACAAGAAAGTATATAGTGCAATAAATTGAAACACCAAAATGTGCGCTGATAAGGTTGCACTCACAAGATGAGAGAACAATATGGGCATATAACGATCCTGAATTTTGACGGACAAAAGGAGTCTTCTGCTTCACCTTTAAAAAGGGAGAGACACACAGACCATAGTGCACCAATATAGTAATAAAGAATAATATTTATTAAATTGCACTCACACAATGAAAGTAATAATCCAGCTCGTGAAAATACTCGGGGAATCACGGTGCCGGCATCCCTCTTCCCTTAAACAAGTACTGGCATAAATAAATACAAAACAATAATAAAAAAACAAAAAACAATATAATTTAAAAGTATATAACAAAGTGCTGTCGTGGTCCCTCCGCCCTACGCGTTTCGTCTCCAACCGAGACTTCCTCAGGGGCAAAATGAAGGTGAACGATAGTCTCTTTAGTCCGTCTTTTAAATGCCGCGAAATCCCGCCTTCTATGCGTCCAATCATATCCAAATGTGTCACCAATGATGAAATGATGCGTTCCAAGCCTCGTTTTCAGTTAAACCTTATTGAAAGGTACTTCTGGTATCGCGTGGAACGCTAAACATGCGTTCCACGGACGTATAACAGGAAGTACATGAAACCATACAAGAAATACACAGAAAATATATTTAAAAAATTATAAATAAAAACTATACCAAATCCATAAGACAAAAAACAAATCTTAGCAAACAGACTTAATCAACTTTTTCCTTTCCTAATTGACAAAAACCAGGTGGGTTTCATCAATTTGATTAATAATCTTAAATCCACTCTTTGCTTCCTTAGGGCTGTGTTTCCATTATACTGTCAACCAACGGATAGAGTAGCTGCGACTGGTTTTGTTTCTGAAAACTTTTCATTATCCAATAGGACCAGACAGGGGTGTCCATTGTCTCCATTCCTGTTTGTGCTGACAATAAAGCCCCTGGCTGAGATGATACGATGCAGCACAGATATTGAAGGCATTGTAGTTGGGGGAAAGGAACATAAGATAGGCCTTTTTGCAGGCGACATCATGTTATCACTTAAAAACCCAATGATTTCACTTGCGCTGTTAATGTCGATCCTGCAGGAATTCGGTGAAATTTCGTTCTACAAATTGAATACAGTCAAAACTCAAGCTCTCTCTTTCTTTATATCTTGGTATTACTTAGATATTCTGAAAGGTCGGTTTGACTTCAACTGGAGGGACTCTTATATCTCTTATCTGGGCATTAACCTATGCAAGAACCTGTCCAAGATGCATTCTTTTAACCTAGGTAAGGTCTGGTCTGACTTTAGGAACGATCTTGGGAGGTGTTGTAGTCTGGGAATCTCATGGTTAGGTAGGATTAATTCAGTGAAAATTACTCTCCTTCACAGAATTGTATATTTTCTTAGAGCCGCCCCCCTTTCGATTCACTTATCTTTTTTTCAAAAGGCACATTCTGCTCTCTTGAAACTCATCTGGAATGGGAAACTATCTAGGATTAAATAATTCATACTTCAAAAGCTCAGGGTTCGTGGAGGTGTGGGTTTTCTGGATTTTATTAATTATTATTATGCAACTAATGCAGCAGTGGCGCTGAACTTCAACCATGACCGCCCTCTTTGACTTGAGATGAAGGCTATCAATCTCCCTCCGCATTCACTAAAAGATATTTTATGGATGCTTCCGCCTAAGGGCCCATGGTTGGCGGATATGTTTCTTATGACCAAAACTAAGATTAAAGCCTGAAATCTACTGTACCGAAAATCCGTCTGCTGTCTGGTCTTGAGCCACCCATCTATCAGTGTTAAAACTAGCTATACCTGAACTGGATATAGACGATTGGTCCTTGTAACGGAGCTCCTTGTACTCCGACTGAGTACCCTCCGTTGACGGATGCTCCTAGCGCTTCCTGAGGATTCCAAGCACTGCAGCAGACACCACAACCACCGCAGACTCCGCAACCGCCGTATCTGGACTGGAGTCTCGCCGTCTTCCTTCCACCCTGGATCAGCTTCTGTCCTCCAGGACTGTGTGGGAAAGAACTCTTCCTTACACCCTGTACGAACCTCCAGCATCCAGGACTGTGTGGTGAAGAACCCTCCTCCAAGGAGAGCATGTCAGGAACAAGCTTTTAAAAGAGCTAAGTGACTCAAGCTCAGGGGAGCATGCAGAGCATAGAAATCCCCAGTGTGATTATAACAGCTCCCTCCAATAACGAGACAAGGCTACATTTAGAGGGATCAAGAAGAACTGTCAAAACCTTTATTCCCTTGGGACCAGCCAATACAGTCACCACAATAACATTGTTGTGAAACCTCAATAAAATCACAAACAGTCAAAACACATCAAGCAACACACAGTGACTTATCACAACACAATGGTACATTTTTAAAGGGGTGGGGGGAGGCAATATTTAACATTAAATATCTCACCTGCCTGCAGAATTAGCAATAAGCAAATCTATCCGAATATGCAAATGAACCAGTCTTGCAATTCAGGTAGTGCATATTGCTGTTGCTACCAACAGAGGGCACTAGACCAGCTCCATAGCCAAACCCACCTAGTTGGTAGCAAACCTCAGCAATACAAGAGAGCAGGCAATACATTACACAGTACACACACACACTATAAACAATTACATTACACACACCCTGCACCTATAATGGGTACAGGGTGACTAAAACATAAGATAAATAAAGCAGCCTACATAAATAGTCTGTCTGAAGGTAGAATAGGGGCTTTAAAGGCAAATACATCAAAGAGTCATAGTCACAGGGGAGGAGGCTGGCAAGCAGGCCTCTCCAGTACCAAGTGGCGAAGGGCACTTCGTCACAGTCCTCTCATTCGATTCATTGTATCAATGATTTATTTTTGTCCTCTAATTTTTACCATTTCAACAGCTACAAACGAAATTCCAATTGAGTGTTTTTGACACCCCTGCACATGCAAATTTGGTTAAATTAGTGAGCATTTGGGGATTTACAACCAGGATCTGAATTCTAGAAGATTGGAACTGTCAAATTTAGAAAAGGTTTATATCTCAGATCCTGGCAGGAAACCTATTCTATGCCTTTTTTTGCACGTGAGGTGTGTTTGAAACTAGCATACATAACAAAGTGGGAGAGTGATCTGGGTGATGTATTTACAGTTGAAGAATGGCATACATCATTACTAGCACTGAAAGGTGTTACTCGTTGCATTTCACACTTGGAAAATCATTTGAAATTAATTTATTGGTGGTACTTCTCCCCATTTAAAATGTCCAGACTACACCTCTCCATATCAAATTTATGTTGGAGAGGCTGTGGACAAATAGGTACTTTATATCATACTTTTTGGTCATGCCCAAAATTATCTGATTACTGACAAAAAATATTAGAATTAATTATATTTGTTACTCTGTTCCCTGTCAATTTAACACCTAGATTGTGTTTACTTAAAGGGACACTATAGTCACTAAAACAACTACAGCTTAATGTAGTTGTTCAGCTGAGTCTAATCATTATATGCAGGCATTTTCATGCAACACTGCCTTTTCAAAGAAAAGGTATTGTTTACATTGCCCCTAGGGACACCTCCAAGTGGCCACTCAGCAGATGGCCACTGGAGGTGCTTCCTGGCTCAGTGCTGCACAGTAGGCAGTTCTGCCATTCAGCGTCTCCACGCTCTGCATGAGGACGCTGAATTTTCCTCATAGATATGCATTGATTTAATGTATCTCTATGCTGAGGTGTTTGGCCCCGCCACATGTCGATTTTAGCCAATCCAATGCTTTTGCCAAGGGAAAGCATTGGATTGGCTAAAAATGGGCAATTCTGATTATGTCACCAAGGGGGCGGGACCAGCGCTGGCGGACCCGCGTGGCGCTGGTAATAAGGTGAGTTTTAATTGCTTTTAAGTGGCTAAAGGGGGACAAGTCACCTAAATGGTGGGTTAAACACTATAGGAGTACATGTTTGTGTTCCTGACCTGTGGCGTACATACTGCGGTCGCAGGGGTCGCAGCTGCGACCGGGCCCAGGACCCCAGGGGGCCAGGCCACCCTGCGGACCACTGCGCCCGGGTACCAGGCAAGCTGCCACATGCTGTCAAGGCCACCCGATGGACATGGATTGTAAGGGGGAAAATGGATCAGTTTCGCACCGGGGTCCCATGGATTGTGTGTACGCCACTGTTCCTGACCCTATAGTGTTCCTTTAACCCCTTAAGGACCAAACTTCTGGAATAAAAGGGAATCATGTCACACATGTCATGTGTCCTTAAGGGGTTAAGCGCTTCCCTGTAGATTTACCAGCACACAAAAAAAACATGTTAGGCCACCTCCTTATCTCGTCTACATCAATCATGCCAAGATATTGCAAATCTGTTACTATTCCCTCTGTTAAAGACGTTTTACTGTTTCTGTTTGAAAATAAAAGATGCAAACTGGCTCTCCGGGTACCATCTGCTACCAATGTACTTCTCAGACACAACTGGTCTGAATAAGAGAAAGCTATGAGGAGTAAGTACAAGCTTGACAATGTTCCCACCTGACCAATAAAATAAAAAATAAAATAAAAAAACAACAATATACTTTTCATGTTTTTATATACAATTATTTGCATTTTTTTTATATATCATACTATGAATATTAAGTTTATTCATTTCCACCCCCCCAGTTATTCCCTTTTTGTTTCTCTGTTTTTTTCAGCTATGATCCTAATGCGGTTACTAAGACTATTGATAAAGTATCTATATTGAAGATATTTTTTCATTATGTCAACACTCACATATCGTATTGTTTATACATTACTGCTTGTTAAAATGTTGACAAAAAAGTATAAATGTTATTTCTATTATTATTTAAAAACAATAAAAAAACATTTGAAAAATAATTAATCTGTGTAAATTAGATTGATTATTCTTGTTCTAAATTACATTTTAGTTGCATAAATTATTAGTAAGTCACCTAAAACTTCTCAGAACAGCCCCGCCCCTGGCCACACCCCATGCATACCCCTAAAATTAAAGTCCCTTTTTGTCAATTTCAAATTTTGGTAGGCATGATGTATTACAGGCTTTTCTTACAGATTTTACACAACAATTTGACACCATCCTTACATCAGGTTTGCTAACTTTTATTAATAAGAATTTTCCTAATATCTCTGTCCATAGCCCATTGCACTAATTTTAATCAGTTAGGGTCTCTAGCCATTCTTTCCCAAGTCTCATCTCTCTAGGTCAGCCTTCGGGAACTTAAAAGCTGCTTTTAGTAACTCACACTATATTGCGTGCAGTCTGCTTGGCTTGTAAATTACAAAGGAATCCGGTTTCCACGACAGATGCATTAATCTAAACCACAACTTATTACCCTGGAGTTAAGAACAAATAGATTTTTTTGTCATTTTTAATATAGCATGTTCAGTGGTCAGTGTCATTGTTTACATGCACATACTTTATTGCATGCGAATTAAGTAAAATGTGGCTCTAATAAATAACGTACATGGATCTCAATGCCAAAAGTTCCATAATACTGTGGTTTATTTTTAGAATTCTTTAATAACTTAGCTTTGTAGACTAATATCAATGGAGTAAGAAAAATGCTTTTTTTATGAGCACTGAAAGACATTACTAAGAGACACAAAGAATCTAATTTGTGAAAGTTTGAACTTTAAAACACACTGCTCAATAAGTGGCTGTTGGTGAAGTTTTAAGATGGTGGGGCGCCAGACTCCTCACCCTGAATTTTACTCCTCCCTATACAATACAGAGATACTTGTACAATACAGATCTGGGCATACTACAGTGATGCCCATACAATAAAACAAGATGGACACAACATAAAGATAGATATAAAATACATAGTGCTGCTCAGTGCAATGCAGAGATAACCATACCACAAACAGAGCAAAGAAAAAATAGATGTAATACATAGAACTGGCACAATGCAAAGATACCTATACAACACACAGTGCTATGTAGACTACAGAGATACCCAACCAACATGTAGAGCTGAGTAAAAAACAGATAAATAGTACACATAGCTGGATAACATAACTATCCCATATAGCCAGAGTCACGCTATGCATGAGGACCTCCAGCGTCACCGGAATCCCCATAGGTAAGTATGGAATAATGCTTTCCTGTGGGGGAAATCCTAATGTGTGTGCGGCCATTGCCCCGCATGCGCATTAGGTGTCCCCCGCGGAACAGCGTGGGCAGAGCTGAGTCAGTGCGGAGGGAGATCAGTGCGGGACCCAGGTAAGTGACAGAAGGGGTTATTTTAGCTTTCTGCACCATTGGTACAGGGGGGTGGAGACTTGACAAAGGGAGAAGCTACAGTGCCAGGAAAATGAGTTTGTTTTCCTAGCACAGTAGTTTCCCTTTAATATGTGCCTTTTTTAGTTTAAACAGGCTGGTGAGGGGAGATAAATACCTCTGTCAGTCAGCCTCCTAAATACCTCTGTCAATACCTCTGGACCAGTCAGCCTCCTATGTTTGAGAGCAGACCTGCAGGGACAGTTATAGAGAGTGTGAATCCCAGTGTTGCCATGGTTCTTCCATAGTCTGTGTGTTAAGCTGGATAGGGAAGAGGAAGGGATCACTTCCCATCTGCCCACTAGGAGCCTTTCACACACACCTGCCTTGCAGGAGGAGCAGGGAGAGCACTAAGTGATGCACACTGTATAACAGCTCCTGGAGTTCAATTAATCATAGTTGGGTGAGTACTTAGTTCTTAAACTGCACATGCCTGTACTCTAAACAGCATTTTTGACTTATGCCTAAATATAACCCTTTCCAAAACATAAACAAACAGCATTAGTCCCAAACTGAAGCACTCGAAGTCTAAACCTGAAACAAAACTTTATACCTTAATCCTAGGTTAAACTCCTCTTAAAAACGAAATATCCATTGTGTCCCAATACTAAATTTAACTCCATTATAACCTTAGGTGTGTGCACGGGGTGCGCCGGGTGTGCCTGGGCACACCCTAATCCCCGCAGCCCACAATGTGTGCCTACATGGGCCGGTGAGGGCCCACAGGCAGGGAGGGAGGCAGGAGAGGACCCGGGGAGCTCTTGCCAGCAGCTCCACGCGTTCACTCACCACTAGCACCACCAGGGATCAGAGATGTCAGCAAGGATCCCCCTCCGAGGCAAAAGGTAAGAAGGGAGGGGGGCTATTTCCTATTCCGTCCTCCTACCCCCAAACACAATCCCTCTAGTCAAATTCACACAGCACCCTCACACACACGGCACCCTTACATACACACACACAGCACCCTTACACACACAGCAGCCTTACACACACAGCAGCCTTACATACACACACACACACACATCACCCACACACAGCACACTACCAGCACCCTCACACACACACACACAGCACCCTGACAGCAACCTCACACACACACAGCAGTGTATGTATGTGTTTGTGTGTGTATATATATATATATATATAGACATATATATATATATATATACATGCACACATACATATACATGCGGCGTGTGTGTTGTGCTTTAGGGTGCACACCCTTATGCAATAGCCTGTGCACGCCTATGGTTCTCACCCTTAACCCAATTACGTTTAAACACCCCTTATACCATAACTATAACCCATCTCATGCTTTTAATTCTTTTAACATTAAACACCCAATGCAATTTAATATTGAGAGGTATACATATATATGTAGATATAATAAATGAGAAATATAATAAATTTGCATATATATATATATATATATATATAAATTATTATTTTTTTTGTATATATATATATATATCTCACTAAATTGAATACTGGCATTCTGCATTCTTCCTGACACTAGAATTGCAAAAACACAAAAAACTATGCCTCCTTTGGCTATCTCAGTCAATCCAATTCTTTCCCATAGAAAAACATTTGGAGACTATTGCGCATGTGTGTCAAAACCCGGGGAGATACATTGACCAAGGAAGAACCTCTATTGGCCGTCTTAGTGACTGCCACTAGAGATGTTCCCAGGCATTGATGTAGATAGCATTAAAAAGCCTTCAGGGACAGCCTGCAGGCACTAGAATAACTACATTAAGCTGTAGTTGTTCTGGTGACTACACTGTCCCTTTAATGGGAGAAATGAATGAATGTGTTACTTATGCTAATACTTTCCTGTTACTACTATCCTGCTAAAGGTAAGCCGTAATTTGCAGTTAGCCCGCCAGCAGTATTAAGCCACATTATGTAATAGGTGAAACTAAGTAACAAACTCACAAGAAATGATTTCAATGTGACTAAGTCATGGGTCATACATACACACACACACACATCTATCTATCTAAATGAAACTAAATGAAATGTGTTCAGATCCAGTAATACAATGTTCATCTTCCATAAAAAGAAACCCCCACATACTGCTGGTTAAAACAGAGTAATAACTGAGTGGGTGCTGTTAATCTGAAACAGATAGATAGTTATTCCCCGGTGGTGTGAAGCTGGGATAAGAGCAGGAAGTTAGTCTAGCCACAGCAAATCTCTACTTGTTTTGTAAGAGAAGTTAGAAAGAATGAATATTTGCCCTGTGGCATCAATTTCCTGTTTAATGTACTCCAAAGGCAGCTGGAAAATGCCAGTAAACACAGATCCATATACAAGCCATATGCATCCTACATTCTCGCCTGGGAAGGAAGACTTGTACATTGTTCAGATCGTGCAGTGTTTACTGATGTCAGACTACCTTCCCCTGATCACACGCTATTAAGTACTAATTCTTAAGGGAACAAAGCTTGTCTCTGCTGCTTTATCCCAGAGTAACCTGTAGGCTTTGATTTAGGAGAGATTTACTGGTAGGCTGTCAGCTAATGTTTGGATATGTCTTCTATCACACTTGCAGGGACATTCACTGTGAAATGTTGGGAAATTAAGGTGAATTTCAAACTTAAAGGACCACTATAGTGTCAGGAAAACAAACTCGTTTTCCTGACACTATATAATCCTTAGGTGCCCCCCTCCCTCAGGGCCCCCCTTAAAACACCTTCAGCCACTTATCTTTATCCAGTGCCGGGCTCCCTCGGCACTGGTGACCTCTCCTTCCTTTCTGACGTCAGCTCCCGAGTGGAGATGAATGCACGTGCGCGGCCAGAGCTACGCACACATTAAAAATGCTCATAGGAAAGCATTTCAAGTAAGATTTTTCTATATTTAGGGAAGCAGGGGCTAGATGGTGGTTTTAACACAATAGGGTCAGGAATACATGTTTGTGTTCCTGACCCTGTAGTGTTCCTTTAAGCCATGTGGGTCAGTGGTGGAAGGTTGGAGCACTGTCATCTTAGAACACTTTGGCTAAACATTACAAAGTTGACATATTTAAAGGAACTTCCCACTCTGTTAATTTGCATAGATTCCTAGCACTGATATCTTCTTCTCAGCAATCTACTATATTACATTTCTGTGGTCTACCAAGGCAAAGAGAGGGAAAACATGTGAAAGGTGGCTTTCTAACGTAGAGTGAATATCTGACAATATCTGACTGCTCAGAAAATTAGCTAATGATCTAATCTCGGCTATATTCAATGACATTACTCTATGCTATTCTTCTAGACCTCTCTGCTGCTGTCTTTGACACTGTTCATATCTCTCTTTTTTTAAAAACTTTTCACACCCTCTGTCTTCAAAACACTGTCCTTTCAAGATTCTTATCCCCTCTCCCAACAATTATTTAGTTTCCTTTTACGGTAACATCTCTTCCCCTTATACTCTCTCAGTTGGAGTCCTCCAATGCTACTTAAACTGCCAATCTTGGCAACTTTGCCGATGACACCAAGAAATGCCCACCTTGCCTCTCTTCTGTCTCCAACTGAATGTCCTTCCACTTAGTAAAATTCCATCTTTCGAAAACTGAGCTACTTATCTTCCCTTCTCATAATACTTATCCTTGCGCATCATCCCGTCCTTGCAAGCTCACTGCTTTAGTGTTATCTTTAATTCTGGCCACACTATTGCACCTCACATCCAGTCTGTCACCAAATCCTGCCAATTACACCCAATTACACTTAAGAAACATTGTCTACATTTGTCCCTTTCTCACGCAATCATTTACTGAGAACCTTGATCATACTCTTCTAATTTCTCGCATTGCCTACTGTAAATCTCTCTTAATAGGTCTCTCCAGAAACCATGTTTCCTCTCCACAGTCAATAATGAATGCTTCTGCCAGACTTATTTTTCTCTCCCGTTGCTCCTCTCAAACCTCAACCTTCTATCAATTATTACATTAGATTCCTGTGCTCAATAGGATTTAGTTTGAAATATTACCTCTTACCAACAAAGCTCTCAATAACTTTCTTCTTGATTCGTATATTACACCCCTTCTCAGTCATTCCTTCTACTGCCTGTTTCTTGTAGCTGTACTGCTAACTCTCACTTACAGACAGCCCCATTCCAATGGATTAACCTTCCTCCACCGATCAGACTATCCTCAAGTCTTCAGTCTTGTAAAACGTCTCTTAAAACCCATCCCTTCAGAAAATCATTTGGAATCTCGGGGTAACTGTTATTACTCATTACTCTCTCAACTTAATTAGTGGGTCTACACTCCACTTCACTCTCACCTTCAAATTCTGCTACTCTGTCATCCTGTGATTGGTTGCTATCTGCATGCTGTCCTTCTTTTTGTGTTTTTATGTCTACCTCCTCTAGATTGTAAGCTCCTTATGGCTAGGTTCTCGTCAAACTTTTTAAATAATCTGATCTAGCAAAGAGCAAATTATTTATTGATAGGTAATCAGACAATTCCGCTAACATAGGTAATGCATAATCTGAATTCAAATGTCATATACTGAAATAAAATTGGATATTAAACTTGTACACGAAAACGACGTGCCTACAAACAATATTTAGGAACAGAGAGAATAAATAAAATATAAAAAGTCTGGTCCTGTGATCCAGTCTTAAAGTTGCACAATACTCTTGTACAAAGATATAAAATGAAGTAAAGAGGGAACCATTCTTATCACACAAGCCCATAAGAGAGAACATGTGACTGCAATATGTATTGTTTGTACATTTGTGTGATTGCCAAATTTGACGTTTATCATTGATTTATTTTTCTTACATCTTCCTCATCAGGATTGCTTGCTTGGCTTGTATTTATGTGAAGGCTGATGGACACCTGTTCCACAGATGCTGTTTCAGAGCAGCTTTTTTTTTATTTATTTTTTTTACATTTTATTAATTGGAATAAATGATAAGAAGTTTGAGGACATTGGGATCAAGTGACCTAAGTTTGCAGCTAAAAAATCCACCAAGCATTATAGTATTATAATAATAATAATAATAATAATAATTTTTAAGATAAAGCCCAGCAACCTAGATCGGTTCTAATGGGCTTTTTTCATGTCTATGACAAACATATGTGCTAAAGATAAAAAGGGCTATTTAACAAATTACCCTGAAGCTCACACATTTCAACTTAGACCCCTCACCCCTGTACACAATATATAACACAGCACTTTACAATGTAATGGCATTCTACGAAAGGTGAAAATGTGAAAGATGACAGATGGTTTCACATTCTGTTTGCATGCATTTGTGAATTAAAATTGGTTACTGTAGTGAAATGGAAACATATCACATAACGTAACATAACCATGCTCACACAAAGAAATAAAATGGGGAAAATACAACACTCCAGCAGAGATATTCATTAAATGGGATTTTGGGGAATTTACCAAGAGATTGCAAATATTAGCAAATACAAATACACAAAATTAAGCCCTGCACTCGGACTCCCACTACTCTTGGGAGGCTGCAATGGCAATAGTATTCATCATCCCAAATAAATCAAACAAAAAAACAATGTAAATGTGCACTATTCCATATCCATATGCATATTTAAAGGAAGACTATAGTGTCAGAACACAACTATGTATTCCAGACACTAGTGTTAAACCCACAATTTAGGTCCCTGGCCCCCTGCCAGAGCAGTAAAAAGGTGTTTTTACTCAAGTTTTTTTGCCACACTGCGCCAATCTTGCCGGCTTGGCCCTCTTTGCTCCGCCTCTATGGCTGAGGTTATCACACTTGATGATCTCAGCCAATCCAATGCTTTCCCATTGTAAAGCATTGGGAGACTATTACGCATGCTCGGCAAACTCAAGGTGGGTGAGATAACTGGGTCATGGGAGGAGAAATAATGTGAGTGACCTAGGGAGACAAATCTGGGGTGATGGGAGAGAGATCACAGGTTGTTGGGTGAAAGCTAACTGGGGTGATGGATGAGACATTACTGGGGATATAGGGTGGGGGAGGGATAACAGGGCATATGCTAGGGAAAGACAACTAAGGGAGATAAAAGGATAACTAAAGGAAAGGTAGGGAGACACTTAAGGCGGTTCATAAAAAGTATTGTAACATACAATTCCCATAATGCACAGCCAAGCCTGAGCAACCTAGGAATGACAGTTTTCAAATCTCTGAAATCCTAACCTATAAAAGTTATTGTAAACTACCTATGTACAAACAGGGGGTAAGTTACTGCAGTACCTAAAAAAAATCATTGAAGACAGCGACAAAGAAAGAGGACATAGGAGTGGTTTTAGTCATTGTTCTGTGCTTTGATTGGTTGATTTTGTTTTGCGAACTTAACTCCTCATTTGCTGCTTCAGCAAAGGAAGTGAAGCAAATATGAAGCCTCCTGTCTTGTTTTAAACTTGAAAGAATTCACATTCCTTCACCACGTGAAACTCTCAACCCCTGGTATCCGTATGTACATTGAACATGGAAAAATGCAACCAGCGCTACAGAATGCTAGTGCACCGCAGTGCTATTACTTGTAATGAAGAAGTAATTGGGGAATAAACATAAAAAGTTAATTGAAAACGTAATTCCGAAATTTACGCAAAAATAGGTAAACTGTAACTATAAATGGGTTTCCTTACATTTCACTATTTGTAGATTTAAACTGCACTGCTCTGGTGCGTTTTTATATATATATTTCCTGGCTAATCATGGCAGCATTTAACATATGGGTTAGCTCCTCCCCCTAACCCTCAGGACAGGAAACACAATCGATTAAACAATTAAGCATACCTTCCCCTGGTATAGTAGGGACCCCAGTAGCATCCACTCCTCAGTCTTCTTCCTGGCCTCATAGCCCTAGGACAGTTTTTCTTTTTTTTTCAGTTATCTGATTAATGATTGTTTTTTTTATTCGCACGTTATATGGTCTTCTCCCTGTTGAGGTCAGCCTCCCTCCACAGGAAGCCCAGGCACATATCTCTAATTAGGCGATTTAGGTGGCCGCCTAAGGCCTCGCGCTGTCAGGGGCCTAAATCGCCTTATGGCAGACTGAACTGTTGGGTTCTTAGTCTATGACTGAGGACCTGACACAGGAGGGGGCCCGGTGGCTTGCCCTTTATGCCGCCGGGTGCGAGGCCCCTCCGCCTTCAGTCTGCTGCTCCGCCAGGTGTGAGCTGCAGACTGAAGTGTCTCGTGATCTCCAGCCAATCAGAGCGTTGCCACGGGTTACCACGGTAAAGCTCTGACTGGAGATTGTGAGACATTTGCCATGTGGTCTGCAGCACTGCACCCTGCAGCCCGGAGAGCCCACCGGACCATCAGGGACAGAGGGAGTCCACTGGTAAATTTCAACACCCTCCCCCTGCCACCCTCTCTCAATCCGTGTCACCCCCTCTCACCCTGTCACCCCCTCTCACACTATGTCACCCCCTCTCACCCTGTACCCCATTCTCACTCTGACACCCCCCTGTCACCTCCTCTCACCCTGTCACCCCCTCTCACTCTATGTCACCCTCCTGTCACCCTCCTCTCACCCTGTCACCCCACTCTCTCCCTGTCAAACCCCTCTAACCCTGTCATCCCCTCTCAACCTGTCACCCCACTCTCACCGTCACCCCCTCTCACACTATGTAACCCCACTGTCACCTCCTCTCATCCTGTCACCACCTCTCAAAGTATGTCACCCCCTCTCACCTTGTCACCACCCTCTCTCACTATGTCACCCCACTCTCACCCTCTCACACTATGTCACCCCCCTCTCACCCTGTCACCCCCCTCTCACACTATGTCACCCCCTCTCACCCCCTCACAATATGTCACTCCCCGTCACCCCCTCTATTACTATGTCACACCCTCTCACACTATGTCACCCCTCACACTATGTCACCCCCCTGTCACCTCACTTTCACTCTTTCTCCCTCCTCTCATCCTGGCCCCCCCCTCACTGTGTCACCCCCTCACTCATCCTGTCACCCCCTCACTCTGTCACCCTCCCTCTCACTCTGTCACCATCCCTCACACACTGTCACCCCCTCTTAGTCTGTCACCCCCCTACACTATGTTACCCTCCCTCTCACACTGTCACCCATTCTCATTATGTCACCCTCTCACCCCCTCACTCTGTCACACCCCTTACACTAATGTAACCCTCTCTCACTATGTCACCCCCTCACACTAATGTCACCCCCTCTTACTCTGTCACCCCCTCACACTATGTCACCCCCATCACACTGTCAGCCAACCCTCTCACACTAATGTCACCCACCCTCTCACACTGATGTCACCCCACCTCTCACACTCTGTCACACACTCTGTCACCCCCTCCAAACACCCTATGACCACTCTTCACACACACTGGCACCCCCCTCCATGCACACTGAGACCCCTCCACACTCTGGCACCCCCCTCCACACTCTGACATCCCCTTCCATACACACTGTCACCCCCCTCCATACACACTGTCACTCCCTCCAAACACACTATCACCACTCTCCGCACACACGGGTACCACTCTCCGCACACACGTGTACCACTCTCCGCACTCTGGCACCCCCTCTCTATACACACTGTCACCCTTCCACACTCTGGCACCCTTCTCCATACCCCCTGTCACTCTCCTCTACACTTTGGCACCCCCCTCCATACACATGGTCACCCCTCTACACTCTGGCACCCCCCTCCATACAAATTATCACACCCCCCTCCATACACTCTGTTACCCCTAACACAACCTGACAACCCCCAAAACACTGCTACCACACATTCATCCCCCCTTGCCCTGTAACACTCACTTCTCTAACCATTCACCCCAACCCTGTGATACTCATGCCCATGGCATGCTACATTCACCCTTCCACATTAATCCCTTAATCCTGTTGTACATATCTCCTCTCACCCTGTAACACTCTCTCTTTAAACCATGTCACACTCACCCTCTCTCATTGTGTCACACTCACGCCCTAACTCTGTCTTATTCACCTCCTTGCTCTTTTACACTCACCCTGCCACAGTTACACATTTACTCACCCTGTCACCCCTGAAGGCAATCATAATACACACCATCATAAAACATAGCTTCGTCAAAAACTCAGTGCCCAAAGGCCACAGGCAGTACACAAACATACACATGCTCAGAGAAACATATATACAGATACAAGGATACTCACTGTCAGACACACTCTCTCAGGCACACACGCAGGTAGACAATGCAAGACACGCTCAGAAATACACACAGCCAGATAAATACACATTGTAACAGATTTTTTTTTTTTTTAAAAGCCTAACCAAAATAAAAAAATTTGTTTCCAATAACCCCTTTACACCAGCAATTATGTATACACAACTGCCAGGCTATGCAACCATACCTCGCAATCATGTATAAGCAATTGGCATAACTGCACATTTAAATTTGTTTATTGCAATTTATACCATAACTACAGTCAGAGAGCTCACAACGTAGCAGCGCAGTGAGCCGCAACAATGCAAGCCTCTGAACGATGAATACAGAGAATAAGTCCCTACATCCAACGCTGCAAGCCCGCCCTTCAATATATCTACAGCTTCTTATACTAATGGAGTTAGTGGGGGCCTCATGTTCGAGTATTGCCTAAGGCCTCGCCAAGTCTAGAGCCGCCACTGTCCCTATTATACCAGGGGAAGGTATACTTAACTGTTTGATTGTGTTTCCTGTCCTGAGGGTTAAGGGAAGGAGCTAAACCCATATGTTAAATTCTGCCATGAATAATAGCCAGGAAACGTAAATTAAGGTAAGTATGAATACATTTTCTGTAATATATATATTTGTGCTCGGAATTTCTAATAGTTTATGGAATGTATCAGAAGATGCAAAGTCAATTGAGGTGTGCCGAAACCAACGTACGAGTAGGCCTGTAATAAAAAGAGGGCCCACAAAGGTGAAATTTAATATATAGATGGGTGTAGGTGGGTGGGGTCAAACAGCTTGAACGGCAGAGGTGAGTAGGGGCTGGGAGTTTAAGTAGGGGCCATAACTCCTTCCACAAATTCAGGCCTAATGGCCTTTTAACATTTTTTTTTTTACTTGCTGGTTTGTTTAGCTCAGTGGAGCTTAAATCAAAAGGCAGCAATTGCCAGGAGACTTTGAGGACCATAACCACTTCGTTGACATGATATGGTTACAGTGCCCAGAGTGTTGTTTTAATGCATATATTTCCTACTTGCAGCATTCGAATTTTCATATACAAATAAAATGTATCCAGCAAAATCCAGTATTTTTTCTGCCAAACCTAGTGTGAACTGGAGTGCAGCTTCATGTATAGGCCAGGCAGGAAATCTCAAGTGAAACTTACTATAATACATTTTCCAGCACCATTATCAGATTCTGTTTTATTTCTAATTTAAAGGGCACATTGATGTGTCATCCACACATTTGTACAAAGCAAAGGAAAAAAAAAAATCACGTTCATATTTCTTTTCTCGAGTTACCTTAAGAAAAATATGTTTCGCCAACATAAAGATTGTTACAAGAATCATATTTCACCACGGCAGTTTTCTGCTTTTTTTTAACACTAGCTTACCATTCCGATATCTATGCACAAAAAAGTAAATGCAGGAGTTTTCCCTTTTCGTTTCCTGCCTTTAGACTTCCAGCTGTTCACTAAGAGTGGGAATAGAAACTAAAACAGCAAATAAATAAATAAATAGAAAGGACACTTTTACATGCTCGTGTTATGTTGCCTTCTCCTTAGTCATGCATTTAAGGCACGCTTCAGATGTTTACAATTACAACACATGTTGTATTTCAATCTTCTCTTATTTTGTTTTACTTGATGTCCTCACGTTAGCGGTTTTCAAAATCCTCTGACCTTATTTAACACTGACTGTCTCCCCAATTTCAAAAACTTGACATGCTAGCTAGTCTGTGGCTTACAGCATGCGTAGTCATCAGACGGATCGCAATGTGTTCTAAAAGTACAACTCCCAAGATGCTTTGCTGGCCTAAGGTGTGATGGGATTTGTAGTTCTAGAATAGCTGTGATGTTTTAAATTTAAAATGATGTGATTACAGTATTTTTATGTGAATATAAGATGAGAGATTTCTAGCGTTTGTTTGATGCAGATGTGGCAGCTTGAACTTTCCAAACTAGTCTCTTTTATAGCCGCTTTATGAGAGCACCAATATGGCCGCCGCCGGCCTTAATCACATGGTCGGTGTCACTCTTTGGTCTAAAATTGATTAGAACTAAATTCTGCTCCTTATTGTTTTTTTTTTGTTTTCTATACCAGAGGTAGGCAACCTTTTAGTAGTACTGTGCCAAAAATGATCTTGAAGTCCCTTGGTGTGCCGATCCTATTTCTTTTTAAAATGAGGTGTGTATGTTTAAATATTCTGCTTGTGTTATTTATGAGTGCTGTAGTGGCTTTGTAGTATTGTGTATTATACCTGTGAATGTGGCCTATGTATGGTGGCTTCTTGTGGAATTGTGTGAGTGTGTGTTGATGATATGTCACATAGTGTGTTTGGTGTATGCATGTGAGGGGCTGTTTGTGTGGTTGTGTATGCGGATTGTCAGTAGTGTCGTGTTTGTGGAGACTGTGTGTTTGTGGGTTGTTAGTAGTTGTTAGTCAGTGACCGAGGAACCGAAACCAGGAGGGGGCCCAGCGGCTTGCTCAGTATGCCGCTGGGAGCGAGGCCCCTCCTGGCTGCCTGCCCGGATGGAGAGCGCCCATTGTCTCGCGAGAACTGGCCAATCAGAGCATTGCCACGGGTTACCATGGCAACGCTCTGACGGGTCTCGCAGGACCACCAGGGAGCCCACACTGGACCACCAGGGAATAAAAAAAAGGTATTTAGTCACCCTCTCCCCAATACCCCCCTCTCCTTCTCTCCATCACCCCCTCTCACCATTACCCCCTCTCTCCCTAAACCCCATCACCCCTTCTCCCTCTCACCATCACCCCTCTCACCATCACCCCCTCCCTCTCACCATAACCCCCTCTCCCCATCACCTCCCTCTCTCCATCACCCCTTCTTTCCATCACCCCTTCTCACCATCACCCCTCTCCACCCTCTTCCTATTACCCTCTCTTCCAATCACCCCCCTATCACCATCACCCCCCTCTCCCTCTCATTATCACCTCTCTCTCACCATCACCACCTCCCTCTCACCATCACCCCTCCCTCACACCACCACCCTGTCTCACCATCATCCCCTCTCCCTCTCACCATCACCCCTCTCTTCCTCTCACATCACTCACTCTCCCACTCACCATCACCTCCTTCTCACCATCACCCATTCTCCGTCTCACCATAACCCCCCTCTTACCATCATCCCCCTCTAGCTCTCACCATCACCCCCTCCCCCTCTTAACATCACCCCCTCCCTCACACCATCACTCTCCCTCCCTTTTGGTTCCCCCTTTACTCACCTTGTCACGGTCACCAGCTAAATATATTCATCATACACACACAGTCAGGAAACATAGCTTTGCCATAAACACAATGCACAAACTCCACAGGCAGACCCCCATACACACAACACACTTCAAGCAGCTACCCCATACACATAGGGTCCCAGACAAAAACTCAAACATGCTCACAGAGACATATATTCACACAAACAAGGATACTCTCTGTCAGACACACTCTCAGGCACATACACAGGTAGACAGTGCATCAATGTGTATATGTGACAGTGTGCATGTTTGCAACTCTATTTTTTTCACTTTGGTGTTAGTGGGGCCTCATGTTTGAGTTTTGCTTAAGGCCTCATAAAGTCTAGAGCTGCCTCTGCATAAAATATTAACAAGGCGTGTGTGGATGATGTGATCAGCAAGGGACATTTTTAATGGATCTGGCGTTAAAGGGTTTCAAGAAAAATAATGCATTCACTCTGTCTCCCTAGATAAAATAAATATATATTAGCAATGTCTGTCTCCCATTAATATTATGACTTTTCATACGGGCTATCTATAGTGGTATTTACATGGGACTCTTTACAGAGATAATTGTTGGGTTGGCAGAGTAACTGCTTCTAGAGAATATGTACTTTATGTGTTCAGAAAACATTGTTTTAACAGCTAAACACAACATTTCCTTTCTGCTAGATAAGAAAACCGTATGTGAAGTGGGATAGGGAAGGTGGAAACCACACACTTCAAACATTCAGCTTGCAGCCTGTGTGATTTAAAGGTAATTTGAGCTAATCTGATGGATGCATACATGCAGTGCACCGTCTTGGTCTGGAAATGCTGGGTTCCCACAAACAAACAATAGAGTCACATGGGGTGGCATAGATGCTTTGAAGTTAGGAGGTGTCTGTTTACCTTTCAGTTACATTTAAGTTAAATTGTAGACAATGCTGTACTGGGCTCAGACACTGCATGGTTTGTCTCAGTAATCCTTGTCCAAGGCATACAGTTTTAGACTGAACGCTATTTGCTCGAGACTAGAGCACATGTACCCAACTTTGGTGTTCCAGCTTATGTTGCTGTCCATTAATTTATTACCCCTACTGCATCAAATCCCAGCGTGATATTCAACTGCATAGCCATGAATCCCCTAATCCAGCACTTATTATGCAAAAAAAACTATATTTTTCTAATTCCATTCACTTCAGTTACTTTGACAATATAGCTAGACATTATTCCAGAAAAACCAGTGCCCTCTTCCACTTTCATTCAGAATATAGGGAGAATTTTAAAGAGCCAATTCAGCTGTTATGCTCTAGGTAAAGTGCTGCATTTTATAGACAATGTCATGGTCTCCATGCTAGCTGTTCCTTATTTAGACATTTGCACAAAAATAGCACCCCTTTTGCCTTGATAAAAAATACCCTATACAGTTTATATTGGAAAGTTGATGGACAAGCTATAGATGTAGAATATTCTCAAAACAACAGCACATGGAGAGACAAAATAGTATAAGAACAGCCAGGTGCAAACCATATAAACACTCCCTCAAGTGCTTTAAATATTCAAATGCATATAGAATGCACACTATAACAATCTCAAAAAAACTTAGCTTTATTATGTACAAAAAAGTACCACAGTGAAAACATATAAGAAAAGATAAACAAAGTGACACAAGCAAAGGCAAACACAATAAAACAATAATAAATGACCACAAACATTCTTACAAGCCTCAAGACAGAAACACGAGTCACCAAACCCCCCTTTTTTGGGTGACTCGTGTTTCTGTCTTTAGGCTTGTAAGAATTTTTGTGGTCATTTATTATTGTTTTATTGTGTTGGCCTTTGCTTATATGTTTTCACTCTGGTACTTTTTTGTATATAATAAAGCTAAGTTTTTTTGAGATTGTTATAGTGTGCATTCTATATTCTATATACATGTAGAATATAACATTGTATTGGAGCATAGAAGAATTGTATTTCAGAAGAAGAATTGATTTCTACTGTAGATGGAAAAATCGAATGGAACAAGGCCATTTGAAGTATCATTTTTGATATTCCTAATGTTAGTTAAAAAAAAGATGCTTGATTATTGATAAATGTACAAGCTATCAGTATGCGTGCAGCACTTAAATCCTAATGTGATTCAAGATATGGAAAACAAAGCAGTCAGTTTAATTTAACTAATCACAGTGATTTCCCCCCCTCCACACCTCCCCCTCCCCCCAACAACAATGTAACTTATTATATGTGAAGGACAGTAGAACATGCCCCTGACTTTTTGGGTATTATATAAAAATATTAGGGGATCTCCTGCATTATCTCCCTAGATTGACAATAAAAAAAGTCCCAGGAACACCACTGGCAATTTTACATACAATTACATAATGTATAGTTCTTATACAAAACACGTGTAAATGATTTATGGATGTGGACATCAAAAAGGTACCAAATACTTACAAAAAAAAATAGAAATCAGTCATTTAATACATATTACAATGATTACAGATAGAAGACAACAGCAACTGTAGGAAAATGGAAATCACAATGAATTCAAATTATAACAAATAACGCATAGGTATGTGGGGGCCATAAAGACTAATGGGGAGGGGGGGGGGACCTACTGTCCTCCCGCCCCTGGCCCCCACCCCTGGGCAAACACAATAAAACAATAATAAATTAACACAAAAATTCTTGCAAGCCTCAAGACAGAAACACGAGTCACCAAACCCCCCCGAAAAAAGGGGAGGTTTGGCGACTTGTGTTTCTGTCTTGAGGCTTGTAAGAATTTTTGTGGTCATTTATTATTGTTTTATTGTGTTTGCCCTTGCTTCTGTCACTTTGTTTATCTTTTCTTATATGTTTTCACTGTGGTACTTTTTTGTACATAATAAAGCTAAGTTTTTTTGAGATTGTTATATAGAAACATAGAAACATAGAATGTGACGGCAGATAAGAACCATTCGGCCCATCTAGTCTGCCCAATTTTCTAAAAACTTTCATTAGTCCCTAGCCTTATCTTATAGTTAGGATAGCCTTATGCCTATCCATGCATGCTTAAACTCCTTTACTGTGTTAACCTCTACCACTTCAGCTGGAAGGCTATTCCATGCATCCACTACCCTCTCAGTAAAGTAATACTTCCTGATATTATTTTTAAACCTTTGTCCCTCTAATTTAAGACTATGTCCTCTTGTTGTGGTAGTTTTTCTTCTTTTAAATATAGTCTCCTCCTTTACTGTGTTGATTCCCTTTATATATTTAAATGTTTCTATCATATCCCCCCTGTCTCGTCTTTCCTCCAAGCTATACATGTTAAGATCCTTTAACCTTTCCTGGTAAGTTTTATCCCGCAATCCATGAACCAGTTTAGTAGCCCTTCTCTGAACCCTCTCTAAGGTATCAATATCCTTCTGAAGATACGGTCTCCAGTACTGTGTACAATACTCCAAGTGAGGTCTCACCAGTGTTCTGTACAATGGCATGAGCACTTCCCTCTTTCTACTGCTAATACCTCTCCCTATACAACCAAGCATTCTGCTAGCATTTCCTGCTGCTTTATTACATTGTCTGCCTACCTTTAAGTCATCAGAAATAATCACCCCTAAATCCCTTTCCTCATATGTTGAGGTTAGAACTCTATCAAATATTCTGTACTCTGCCCTTGGGTTTTTACGTCCAAGATGCATTATCTTGCACTTATCCACATTAAATGTCAGTTGCCACAATTCTGACCATTTTTCTAGTTTACCTAAATCATTTGCCATTTGGCTTATCCCTCCTGGAACATCAACCCTGTTACATATCTTAGTATCATCAGCAAAAAGACATACCTTACCATCAAGACCTTCTGCAATATCACTAATAAAAATATTAAAGAGAATGGGTCCAAGTACAGATCCCTGAGGTACCCCACTGGTGACAAGTCCAAGCTTCGAATATATTCCATTAACTACAACCCTCTGTTGCCTGTTACTCAGCCACTGCCTTACCCATTCAACAATATTTGAATCCAAACTTAAAGATTGCAGTTTATTGATAAGCCTTCTATGTGCAACAGTGTGCATTCTATATTCTATATACATTTTTTGGTTCTAAATAAATGACTGATAATATTTAAAGTATGCATATAGTCTGCAAGCTAATAATATGGTAGCTTTCCAATTCCAGGAACATTTGGTGATTAGCTTAACACATTATGTATTGGGACAATGCATTACCTACCATTCAGACTCAATGTTGGAGTTTGGAGTTTACCTACATTTTGCAGTTACATTTTTTCTAAAGAATTCACCTCTAGTTCCAGCGTTTGAGCAGAAAATCCCAGTTTCTGCTCATTTCATACCTTTGTACATTGGTAATTTGTTTTCTCCTGGCGCAGACATTGTACCCAGAATTTGATATTTTTTTTGTTTTTCCTCCTGTAGTTTTATTTTTGTTTTTACTACAAGTAATGCTTATGTTTTAATATGTCCCATTTCCTTTGATCTGTATCTAAACTATGGAGCTATCTTAGCCAGGTCATTATACTTACGTTGCTCACCTTATTCTAACATTATTCATATGTATTCTCTTAAAGGAATACTCCAAGTATCATAACTAATACAGCTTGTTGTAGTGGTTATAGTGCAAGGTATGCTTAGGTGCCCTCCTAGTAAAACAAATCTATATTTATTATATAGTTATTAAATATATAATATATAAATATCAAATTATATATTGCTTATTCTTTTTTTCCCTTCGTAAGTCACTTCTCACTTATCAGTAAAATCCTCCTTTGGTGCTGTCCCTTAGCCATCAATCATCTGTTTTTCCATCATAGGCCAAAATTTAACTCCTTAAGGGCTTCGGACGTAAAACCGACAAAAAACATTCTATGTCCACAGCAAATAGATTACTTACCCGATCATCGCTGTTTCCCCGCCGGTGTTGCTCGGTGTTGCTCCCGGTCTGGGGGAACTGCCTGACAGCCCATACAGTCCCCCCTTGGCAAATAAGGCCCCCGTGGGCAATGTGATCGCTCTGAAAGAGTGCTGCCTGCAGGGGGACTGCCTGGGCTGTCAGGCAGTTTCCCTGCATCTGTAAAATAAAATAAAAATACAATATATGAATATATATAATATATATATATATATACACATATATTATATCTATATATAATATGCATATGTATAAGATATATATATATATAATGTCATACTAAGTGTATTTTTATATTAATATAAACATATATGAATTTAAAAATACACTTATAATTAAATTATAAGGCTAGCCTGTCTGGTCCGATCACACAGAAGAGCAACTGTAGCTCAAATTGCTGAAATCTCAATGCTGACCATGATATATATGTGTCTGAATTCAACGCTTTCCTATGGGGATGTGCATACATGATACTCTACGAAGGAGCATTGGAGAATTGGATTGGACATAAGACGTCGCAGGAGGCGGACAGGTAAGCAGCACCAAGGGGACCTGGGGGCTGGAAAAAGATAAGTAAAACATTTGACTTTATTATTTTATATGGCAAATGGGGTCGGGGCACCTATTTTTAAACAGGGACATTAAAGACATCGGAATTACAGATTTGTATTCCTAACGCTTTAGTGTTCCTTTAAAAAATTTAAGAAACTGTTGATCTGGAAGAAGGTACGATACTAAATTAGAAATAAAAGACCTTGAACAGTGTATTCTTTGATAGATCTTTGCCTGAAATGAGAGAGAGATTTTGTCTTCTTCTTTAAAAAAAAGGGATGGATAC
Organism: Pelobates cultripes; assembly: GCA_933207985.1. Taxonomy (NCBI): domain Eukaryota; kingdom Metazoa; phylum Chordata; class Amphibia; order Anura; family Pelobatidae; genus Pelobates; species Pelobates cultripes. The sequence continues at coordinate 91,686,033 of OW240913.1, forward strand.
CATATAGGTGAAGAATCACATGACTTTACAATTGATTGCTAAAAAAATATCAGCACAAATGATGAGACACTTCCAAGAAAGTCGCCCCTCATGGCAGTTTTAATACCAGTTTGATATGATACAAGCCTCACATTTATTTTATTTTTATCATTTCATACATTACTTCATACTGCTGTTGACAACTAAAAAAAGAAAAACAATTCTTGTGCTTAGTAAAAGGCATCTAAGTACATAAAATTGTAAAAAAAAAAGAAAACAAATCAGTCTTCCCTCAGTTCAACTAGCAATACAAAAAGGAAGTTGTCCAAGAATTAAACATTCAGTATGCACGCAAGGCCCGTGTAACTAGTATTTAATTAACCATTTTTGAACTGCATCTCTAAAAAAGAAAACCGTCTGAGCAGTTGCAATCAACACCTTTGAAAAAAAAGGTTGAATATTGATCAAGAAATTGCAGTCAAAAAAGTCTAGAAGTATTTTTAACCCTCCTGGACAATTGAAATGTGCTTTAATTATACAGGGTGGCCCAAAAGTAGGTATACAGCTCAATCAATTAAAAATTCATCACAACAGATTATGTGGGTACACATTGACACACAGCAAAGTGGCATTGCATTTCAGCCATTTAAATGTCACTGTGGAAGTTGGAAAAAATAGTTAAATGTTGTAACGTTGATGGAAGACATGCAAATAAACTATTCTGTACAGCTACTTTTGGCCCACCCTTTATTTGCCTACTTTTGGATGAATAAATACAAGCACAAAATGTCCACAGTCTCCGCATAGGACCTTTATACTTCTCCTAAAATATTAAATATCTTTCCATAATGGTTTCTATGGCTTAAACTTTGTAAATCACTTTGAATTCTCATTCTAATGAATAGCCATGCGGATTGCAAAATGCCAGCTAAAATGTGAGTGATTTTTTAGTGATTAGTATAGTGATGTATTTTTACCATGGCACAGTAAAATAAAACACAACCCACTTCTGTGTGAGTCAGCACAACTGTAATTTAATAAGTCAAACCCTGCTAGCAAACTGTGAGCACAATCTAACTAGAAGCATACAAAACAACACAAATACAGGCAGCTCAAATTATTCTCATCAGACCCCAAAAAAGACAAAACATCTCCTACTGTCTCACCACTTTTTACAACGTTGTTTGCAAAAGTGTTTTCATTCTGTTACAGGATATTAGACGTTCTCTGCTACAAATCTCTCGGTAATGCATTGCTCAACCCATTGGCACTCAAAGAGCTGAACATCTATGTATGTGAATGTTGTCACTTCTGCTTTTCCAGTTATAACCACTTGTACTAATTACCACGGGCAGTTTGTACAATAGATTATCACAGCTAGTACGTATGGTTATAACAAGCGCTCTGTTGTCTCCAGTTAAAACTGGTTGTTTGTAGTCATTTTCTGACTTGCTGAGTAATGTCATCGTCAGGTTCTGTTGTAATATTGTGTTGTAATATTATCAGCTACCTTTGCCTTTAAATGACTGATTGCTGCCTCTTTTTATTTAATTTCATCATTAAATACTATACTGTAATTATTTTATCATATCAGATACTCAGATTCATTTCTGATGTAATGCATTCATACAATAATTGACATTGCTTGTGGATATAGCATTCGAAATAGAGATATTTATGCTTATAATGCCTTTAGAAGCAGAGAATCAGATTATTACAGTAATCTATCAGTACTGTATTCAAACTTTCACAGTAGATGGACATGCGTGGCAGAGATTTTTGTGCTGCGATCCTTGACTAGCTTACATCGTATATATCCAATCATTCCGTATGTCTTTTTTTGCTGATGACTCACCATCTGTCATTCTACTCTTTCCATGTTCTGGAAAAATAAGTCTTTATTCATCAACACTTTTTGGATAACACACCAGATCATCAAATTCAGTTCCTCTAAAACACAATCTTACTGGCATAAAAAAAGAAAAAGAATTATAGGGGCTGTAATGGCCACTTATGTGGTTATGTGGTTACATTATACATTACTAAAGTGGTTGTGGTGGGGTATTATGATATTTGTATTCTTTGCAGAATTTTACCCAGATGGTTTGCAATCAAACATTTTAGGATATAATCCCATGCAGAGGCCTTAGCTGTTCCATTCAAGAGATTATTTGATCATAAAATATGTCTTATCTTGATCTCTTTTATGGGTGTCCTTGATAAAGGTACCCTATGTGCAGCCCATAGGTAACTCTATAGTGTGGTCAGTGAAGGAGCTCATGCTCTCCCATTAAACCTGCCATGGGCACCTACACTTTAAACTCTTGAAGTTTTGCCAAGGCAAATGTCATTGGGAACTAGACCAGCCATTATGCCTACATTTAAGGAGAGTTTTACTGTTCTACTAAATATATTTATTAAAATTGTTTAAATGATCTACTTTAAAAATGTCAGTGTGCTCAGCTTATGTTTTGCAACCATTTTACAAGTATTCATATCTTGATGTTTGTGACGAAGTGCCCTTCGCCACTTGGTCCTGGAGAGGCCTACTTGCCAGCCTCCTCCCCTGTGACTATGATTCTTTCATGTATCTGGCTTTAAAGCCCCTAGTCTACCTTCAGACAGACTATTTATGTAGGCTGCTTTATTTATCTTATGTTTTAGTCACCCTGTACCCATTATAGGTGCAGGGTGTGTGTAATGTAATTGTTTATAGTGTGTGTGTGTGTACTGTGTAATGTATTGCCTGCTCTCTTGTATTGCTGAGGTTTGCTACCAGCTAGGTGGGTTTGGCTATGGAGCTGGTCTAGTGCCCTCTGTTGGTAGCAACAGCAATATGCACTACCTGAATTGCAAGACTGGTTCATTTGCATATTCGGGTAGATTTGCATATTGCTAATTCTGCAGACAGGTGAGATATTTACTGTTAAATATTGTCTCCCCCCACCCCTTTAAAAATGTGCCATTGTGTTGTGATAAGTCACTGTGTGTTGTTTGATATGTTTTGACTGTTTGTGATTTTATTGAGGTTTCACAACAATGTTATTGTGGTGACCCTATTGGCTGGTCCCAAGGGAAATAAAGGTTTTGACAGTTCCCTCTAAACGTAGCCTTGTCTCATTATTGGAGGGAGCTGTTATAATCACACTGGGGATTGCTATGCTCTGCATGCTCCCCTGAGCTTGAATCGCTTAGCTCTTTTAAGAACTTGTTCCTGACATGCTCTCCTTGGAGGAGGGGTCTTCACCACACAGTCCTGGATGCTGGAGGTTCATACAGGGTGGAAGGAAGAGTTCTTTCCCACACAGTCCTGGAGGACAGAAGCTGATCTAGGGTGGAAGGAAGACGGCGAGACTTCAGTCCAGATACGGCGGTTGTGGAGTCTGCGGTGGTTGTGGTGTCTGCTGCAGTGCTTGGAGTCCTCAGGAAGCGCTAGGAGCATCCGTCAACGGAGGGTACTCAGTCGGAGTACAAGGAGCTCCGTTACAATGTTATAATGTAATCTTAAAAAAAGTGCAGTGAATCAGGCATGTAATATACTCAACCAGTTTATATTTTTTGCTACCTAATGCATTGCCTCTGTTAATATGTACAACTTGCAAAGCACTACAAAAATAAAGAATTAAAAAAAAAAAAAAAATGTCAGTGTGAAAATAGTACAATGAAACTATGTCTACAGTGACAAGTCCATATTCAAAGTATAGGACAGTTCCCTGCCAAAGTGATATAGTAGGACATGAAAACAGCAAAAAGGCCCTTATAGTAGCTAGGCTTGACACCGGCATAGAGAACAATCACAGTCACTAACAAGCCTAAGGTCTACAATAAAGGGATACAAAAACAAGTAAACTAGATGGGTCAGGATAACAGAATTTAGTTCACGAAACCGGGGGCGTTTTAGCCGCGAGGCCAACAAGGAAAAAAGCTGCCCCCCAAATGCCCAGGGCAAATGCCTTGTTAGCCTCGAGGCTAACAGACATGCCGGGTGGGCTGGCAGGCGACTGGCGAGGGAGCACTTCCTCTGAGCTGTCTGCTCAGCTCCCTCGCGCGCCGCAGAGTGAGGCTGGGAGCCGGAATATGACGTCATATTCCGGCTCCCAGCCTCACTCTGCGGCGCGCGAGGGAGCTGAGCAGACAGCTCAGAGGAAGTGCTCCCTCGCCAGCCGCCCGCCAGCGCCGCCCGACCGCCCAGCAGCCACTGGACCCCCCCCCCAGGATCCCCAAAGGTAAGGAGGCTGGGGGAGGGGGATTTAATAAATAAAAAAATATGTTAATGTGAGTGTGTGTATATGTGTGTGTGTCTGTTAGTGTGTGTGTGTGTGTCTGTTAGTGTGTGTGTGTCTGTCTGTTAGTGTGTGTGTGTGTCTGTTAGTGTTTGTGTGTCTGTTAGTGTGTGTGTGTGTCTGTTAGTCTGTGAGTGTGTGTCTGTTACTGTGTGTGTCTGTTAGTGTGTGTGTGTGTGTCTGTGTGTGTGTCTGTTAGTTAGTGTGTGTGTGTTTCTGTTAGCTAGTGTATGCGTATCTGTCAGTGAATGTGTGTGTATTTAGAAGGTGGGGTGGGGGGAAGGGTTGGGTGGGGGTGGCACGGGGGGAGGGGGCACCTGAGTTTTGTCCTGCCTAGGGCAGCACAAAACCAGGATACACCACTGCACGAAACACTAAGCCGAGTCAAAACCAGAAATCAATTAGAAAACAGTTACAGTTGGTGAAACCAGTGCTTTGACACACGTTGGATTTACAATTTGCAAGGGCAAGGTTGAGGACAACATTTGAGTGTCCATAAAAGACAAAAAGTGTGAGAACAAACTAAATTAAAAAAAAAGAGAATGATGCTGTGTGTCCCAGGAGTTTACAGGTACCATACCACACTGTGACATTATTTCTAAAATGATAAGCATCTTTATATTGTATACTGCTGTAAATGATGCTTTAGAGCAACAGGGTGAAGGGTGTACTTAATACATATAATCACAAATTGTCACAGTGGGATTAAAGGCTATTTAGGTTTACGGATGGGGGAAATTGGTTGTTAGCCCTATAGAACCACTAGCCCTAAGTTTCTCTTTACCTTTATTTACCCCTACCTGAAAGCCCCTTTAAGATGACCATTAGACCATTTAAATCAAAGCTGAACAACAACTCTAAATATTTGTTATTGTGTCATATTAAATGGATGCCATATTAAATTGATGCCAAGGACCACAGAAGGAATTATTACCTCTGTTACATGGCCCAAACAATGTGCATAACGATCTGAGTGTCATTTGGAGACTGCAGACTCCCCATCTATGTGTAGCAGCCATCTTGAAGGAATAGACAATATTATATTGTATATCTTTTAATCCAGTGTTGCAAATGCTGTAGATTTCAATACATTGTATAAATAAATGTATGGCTACATTGCCTCCACATGACAGTTCCCCTTATATAGTAACTTTTCCTGTAGGGTTGAGCTGTGATGTATTTGTGGTGTTTGCAGATTAGAGAATCATGTTACCCCGGATCATTAGTCAAAGTGTTTCTTTATAAACTCATTTATATTTTAATTTTATATACTCCCATTTGCATTTTCATACACTAAACATGCAGAATTATTGATTGAATGAAAGAATGAATGAATATATAAATAATGACACCTCCCAAATTCTCACAGGATATTTACTAAAGTAAGAACAGGCATGAATTCAGAGTCAATTCAGAGTGAATTTAATATTCACTTTGGCCTTATAGGGACACTATAGTCACCAGAACAACTACAGCTTATTGTATTTGTTCTGGTAAGTAGAATCATTCCCTTCAGTTTTTTTTGCAGTAAACACTGATACCTCCACTGGCCACTGCTCACATGGCTGCTAGAGGTGCTTCCTGGGGCAGTGCTGCACACTGACATTCAGTGCCTCCATCTCCTATGAGGAGATGCTGATTGGCCAGGACTGTGTTTGGCTTATACTGGCTCTGCCCATGATCTTCTTCCTTAACAGTCTCGGCCAATCCTATGGGAAAGGTTTAAAGTGATTGGCTGAGATCAAAAACGTAGAGACAGATTTACTTCACATGCACCCAAAGTATTTCTTGAATCTTTAAGGTGGTCTTTAAGTAGCTGAAGATACATCTTTGCAGCTTTAGATTTCTAAGTTTAGCAATTGTTGATTATTACAGGGTATTTCATTTCTAAATATTATTCTGAAAGCAATTTCGGAACTCAACTTCTTTCTTTTAGACATTTTCATAAATGTTTAGATATGTGTTTATCCCTGGCTAAAAATAGTCGTTTGACATATGCTGTTTAATTTTGTGTACCCTTATTGTATAATATTTTAAAATAATCCTTTAAACAAAAGACTTTATGCAGTTAGCCATAACAATTATGCATCATTTCAAGAGAACTACAGTGATTTGTAGATACAATAAGACTGTATAATTTCTTTTGAAATAATAGTGTTGAAAATAACTTTTATTTCAGTGCACCACAGGTTGGAACTGACCCGTTCCTTTTTAATGTATTGTATAGGTAAAGAATTTTAAAAATGTTATGTAAATCCAATCAATCCAAAAATAAAATTAAAATATGCACATTTGAACTTACCGCATTTACAAGAAATCTTCACACTTTCTAACTAATCATTAGCCATTTATTTATTACTGGCATTTAAAAAGCGCCAGCATATTCCTCAGAGCTGTACAATTGGGAAAGGCAACACAATATGAACACACCGATACAACAGGTAGAGGACCCTACCTGTGAGCTTACAATCTAAAGATGACTTTGATCACTCAGAAACCTACCATCTGTTCTATGGAGGCCAAACATTTTGACATGTAAAATACAAAAATGTAAGGTTTAAAGTGTAAAGCTTTGACACTTTTTTTTAGATATTGTAAATATAAATCACACACACATGTATGTGGAAACTGCCTGTCTAACTGCAAGCTATATAGATGGAGGTGCTCTCTAGCAGATTTCAGAGCTCTCTGTGCACAGTTTCACAGTTTCAACCAAAAGCAGGGGTTTCAGGGAGTTGTGGATCAGTTATCAGTTTTTTTTATTATGAATTATTAGCTTAAAGGGACACTAAAGTCACCAGAACACCTACAGATTAATGTATTTGTTCTGGTGAGTATAGTCAGTGTTTACATTACAGCCTAGGGACACCTCCAGTGACTGCCATTCATGTCTCTTTCCTCATAGAGATGCATTGATTGTGTTTGGCTTCATTTCCAGCCAACCTTCGTGGCTGAGATCATCAGCATTGACAACCTCAGCCAATCCAATGCTTTCTTAAGTGAAAGCATTGCCATTGCTGAGATCATCATTTCTGATGATGTCAGCCAAGCAGGCAGATCAGGGGCAGAGCTAGCACCAGCCGACTGGAATTAAGGTAAGATTTTACTATATTTAGGGGTGCAAAAGAGGGTCATATGGGGCTAGACAGTGTTTTTAACACTACAGGGTCAGGAATACATGTTTGTGTTCCTGGTGATCATTTAAGTACAGCTCCCATGAACATGTTCTGTGCTTCCTGATAACATCATATGCTGTTTTCCTGGAGAAACATTTCTAAGAAGGTATGGTCAGAAAAGACAAACTTAAGAAGCTCTGAAAAAGCTAGATTTAAGAATTTTAAAATAGGGGATGGGGCAGATGAGGTAGGGTTAAAATGCAGGATGCTGCTAAATATTTTTTTCTGTGCTAACTGATTCTTTTTCCTTCAAAATTCACAAATAAATCTAAATGCATACAAATTACCCAGCACTCTTTATTCGGTGAATAAATCACTTTAATTGTGTTCCTGCAAAAGGAAGTGGTTTCATATTATAGGTGTCTTTTTATTAAACCAGATACATTTATGTAAACAACGCTATAATGTGAAAAGAAAGGCCATATATACACGTTGCCCTCATTCAGTGAATGTTTTTGTGGCGAAACCAACCTCGCCACTGTACACTGGAGAAGCCTGGTTGCTCGCCTGCTCCCTTTAGACTATGGTCCTGCATTTTGTACTTTTATTTTACCGGCAGAAAGGTTTATTCGTGCCTTTCTGCGGACTGTTAAAGCCATGCTACCCCAGATAGCTATGCCATGGAGCCCAGCGGTATATTGAAAGACTGTAGGAAAGACTTTGGCTCCATGGTGATTGAACTGTATGTATGTGATCCGAGCGCCATTCTGTAGTAATGTGCGCTCAGATCTAAGCTATCTGGGGATATGTAGAATGTCTATGTTTTATGGAATAAATGTAACTGTATGTAATTTTATGTCTTTTATTGTATTGTTACTGCCATGTGGTTAATGGAGTCTTGCCTTTGTCCTGGGAGATAATTGAATTACTTCACAATTATCTCCAGGACAGAGAGGAGGGATTGTGATGTAATTGTGGGTGTGTTTTACGGTTCTCCTGTAAATGATTGGTTGTACCGTGTCCCACCCTGTGGGATGTCCCCTTGCATGGGGACTTGCATAAAAGCCAGTGTGTGGCCATTACAGTGGAGTTCCTGCTTAACCCTCAAAGTGAAGTGTCGTCTCATTATTGGGGGGAGGATTTACTGTATGCTGTTAGAGACTGATTGCCAGAAGTGTAAGCCACTTGGGGGCTTTTCCTGTTCGTCTGCTAGCAGCTATTCGTGTGTCTCCAGTTCGGGAGTTTGGAGTGCTACTTGGTATGCAGTTCGGGAGTTTTGAGTATTCCCTTGGTTGCAGTTCGGGAGTTGGTGAATTCGTGGGTTTGCAGTTCGGGAGATTGGTGCTTGCAGTAGCTGTCTGTGCAGCTGAAAAAGGGGAATATCGCCTAAACGGTTTTTAACCTCTTGTGTGCTGAAACGGTCCGTTACAGTTTTATTGCAACCAAAAAGTATCAACTATACAAAAGTCCAAAAACATGAGCAAGTGTTTAGTATATTTATGTCAATGAGGAATTATCACACAAATAAAGAACCAATAACAGATTTTGTCGTCCCTCCCCGCCCTCACCCCCCATGAACTCTGAGCACCTCTCCTGCCTGGGACTTCAGTAAGCCTACCAGGGTGTGGAACCTAAATTGAAGGGGCGGAGCCTAGCATCGCAATGTGCCTTCATCTGCAGAATGCCTGGGCGCTGTGCACCCCGTGATTCCAGGAGTCCCTGGTGCTCCCCATTGTAAGTAGTCAAAGCATTTTTTTTTTACCTGGGTTTTGCCAGACGTTGCTTCATTCCTCTCTTACTAATGCTATTGAGCTAGATGTTCTTAAACAGGTACAGGTGTAGTTCAAGGCTAGCTCATTGGCTGAGAGCGTTCAGCTGATTTCTTAATCTTTTGTTATTTCTTTCATGTACTTTATTATCATTTCCTCGAAGAAAAAAAATAATACAATTCTACTTGGTTTTATGCATCTATAGATAATGCATTAAAAATTAGGCAAAAATGAAATAAATATATTAGCTTGTATTCTTTATTTTAATACATTTTATTATGGACGAAGGAGAAGTAGAACTCACAGAATACACACAAACATGTACAATTTTTAAAACATTCTACCATCGTTAACAAAAGTACCAGCATGACAACAAATAAATCAAACATTGCTCTTGTCCCAGGTAAAAAAAAAAAAAAAAAATACCTTTTAAATTCTCTAGAGGTTCTAGAATTACACAGCAAGAGTCAGTAGCAGGAAACCCCCTACTGGACCTGTAGGAAGCTCCATTAATCAGAAGCTTTATTCTAATCTGGAGCCTCTCATTTTCTCGATGTCTCCTTGGCTTTATCATGATGGTCAATGTCTCTTCCTTCCTGTCTTTTCCAATAGTCATAGGGGAAGAGCCTTGCTCTGAAATTTGAGACCACAGAATGTACCTTTAGGATGGGGTAAAATTAATGTTGTCGTTTGATTGAAATATGATACGGTGGCAAATAAGTCACCCAGTACATCCATTTCCCCACTGCGCACAAGTCCATGTGACTGGTGCAGGAATCACTTAAAATAGGGAGAGAGAGACTTGGCCCACATTTGTGCAGCTTAGTGTTAGATGTAAAATCATGTTTAAAATGTATAGTTCATCTTCTTTAAACATTCCACAGGATAAGTTGATAGTCATGAACCTCTCAAGCTTCTCAGTATTACATTTTTCTTTAGTTGGGAAGACGCAAACAGAAATTTCAAGCACATTTCATAGGACAAAGTTTTTCAAACAATTTAATACTTTTGGGTAAAGCTTTTCAAATGATTCACTATTTTAAAAAATATTTTAATATTTAAAAAAAAAAATTATATTTAGATTTTTTTATATATTTTTTTTTTTTTTTTTTTTAAATATTAAAATTTTAATTTTTATATTTAGATCATTTTTTATATATTATTTTGACATTTTAATATTTTGAAAAATGATTTTAAAAGCTTTTATCCAAAAATGTTAAATGATTTTTAAAAGTTTATAAAAAAAAAATCTTAAATCATTTGAAAAACGTATCCAAAAATATTAAATCAAGGCCATAGGCACTAAGAAAAAGATCAGGTTGTAATAAAATGAAATCAGATCACTATTAAAACCTAAGCATATTACAGTATATACAGTGTCGTACTGGGCCATGGGGCCCCGGTGCAAAAACACATCCGTGGGCCCCCCCGCGATTACTCTGCGTGGGCCGGGGCCGCAACACATGGCGGCGGGCACCTGGTCATGGGGGTCGCAGCCTGCGATCCCTGCGACCGCGGTATGTACGCCAGTGCATGCAGATACACATACACCTAAAGGACCACTACAGACACCCAGATCACATCAGCTTAATGAAGTGGTCTGGGTGTCAGGTCCCTCTAGTTTTAACCCTGCAGCTCTAAACATAGCAGTTTCAGAGAAACTGCTATGTTTCACTGACAGTTAATCCAGCCTCTAGTGGCTGTCTCACTGAAAATCACAGTGAGAAGACGCTGAACGTCCATAGGAAAGCATTGAGTAATGCTTTCCTATGGGCGGTTTGAATGTGCGCGCGGCTCTTGCCGCGCATGCGGAGCTGAGAGGCGGATCGGGGCGGGGAGATCCCCAGCGCCGGACTCGCTTGGTAAGTGCTGAAGACACACACACTCTCTCATGAACAGACGCATACACACTAGCTAACAGACACACACTCACTGACAGACAGACAGACATACGCACTCACTTACAAAACACACACTCACTAACAGACACCAAACAGACTCACTAACACACACACACTCTAACACTAACACACTCTAACACTCTAATACTAACACACACACTCTAACACAGTCTAACACTAACAAACACACACTCTAACACTAACACACACATACACACTTTTTCTTTTTTTTAAATTTAATCCCCCCAGCCTCCCTACCTTTGGGAGCACTGAGGGCATTCCCTGGGGTCCAGTGGTGTCACCCGACGGGCAGGCTGGCAGGCGCGAGGGAACACTCTCCCCTGAGTGCTTCCTCTTCAGCACCCTCGCGCGTTGCGTACTGATGCCGGAGCCGGAAGATGACGTCATCTTCCGGCTCCGGCATCAGTGCGGTGCGCGAGGGAGCTGAAGAGGAAGCACTCAGGGGAGAGTGTACCCTTGCGCGCCCGCCAGCCTGCCTGCCAGCCGGGTGACACCAGGGCCAGCCTCGGGGGGCCCTGAGGTGGCCGGCTCCTGGGCCCCCGAGGAGAAGAGGCTGGCCACAGTGGCATACATAGTGGGTCGCAGGGCGGCCGGGCCCCCTGGTGTGCTGGGCCTGGTCGCAGCCACGACCCCCGGATCCCTGTATGTATGCCACTGAGTATATATATATATCTCAACAGATTAAATTAATTAAAGAAAGAAGAAAAAGAGTCAAGAATAAAACGGGATTTCTAGCAGTATTCTTAGGGTCAGTGGCGTACATACCAGGGTCGCATACCGGTATGTATGCCACTGTGGCCAGCCTCTTCTCCTGGGGGGCCAAGGAGCCGGCCACCTCAGGGCCCCCCGAGGCTGGCCCTGGTGTCACCCGGCAGGCAGGCTGGCTGGTGGGTGAGGGAACACTCTCCCCTGAGTGCTTCCTCTTCCGCTCGCTCGCGCACCGCACTGATGCCGGAGCCAGAAGATGGCGTCTGCCCGCCGGGTGACACCACTGGACCCCAGGGAATACCCTCAGTGCTCCCAAAGGTAGGGAGGCTGGGGGGATTAAATAAAAAAAAACAAAAAAACGTGTGTTAGAGTGTGTGTGTGTGATAGTGTTAAAGTGTGTGTGTGTGTGGGTTAGAGTGTATCTGCATGCAGTGGTGTATATACCGCGGTCGCAGGGGTCGCAGCCCTGCGACACCTGCAACCCCTGCGACCAGGTGCCCGCCGCCATGTGTTGCGGCCCCGGCCTGCGCAGAGTAAGCGCGGAGGGGGCCTGCGGATCAGTTTTTGCACTGGGGCCCCATGGGTTGTGTGTACGCCACTGCTTAGGTGCAATCTCTGTGGAGGAATTTTTAACTATAAAGTAAGCACTATAATATTCCTCATGAGAAAAAGGATATTAATTTTTCAATAGCTAAACCAGTTATAGAAGTTTGGATCAGCAGCTTTTTGGAGGTTTGAAAGGTTAAATGTGATTGATTTATTACTTTTTTTTCCAACTAGGTTTACTATGTTACTAAGTAATCGGTTGCTTCCTGGCCGCTATAATAAAACCTGTTGACTGTAAACATATATTGATCTATCTCTTGTGTCTAGGAGAAAACAAAATCTTATCAACGGGAGGGGTGGGAGGGTGTTATAAAGGTTTGTATGGAAAGCCGTACTACAAGGTAAACATACTCTCAGACCCGTTGCCCTTAGTGACTCAAACTAAATCTGATACTTGACCCTGTTGATCATTTTAGTTCATCTAGGCAAGAGAAGACCTTCAGCTAAAGTGTTTTGAGCAAATGTATACATCTAAAGAGCTTAGATGTTTTGTCCATATCATTTAAGATGAGGTACAAACTCTACACGTACTGAGTACGTCCAGTTGAGCGAAATGTTTTCAACCTATTTGCAATAATGTTTGAAGTTTAAGACCTAGGTTGAACAAATGAGTGGAATGATAGTTATTGTAATTTTCTGGATCTTTATTTTAATTAAGAATCACACAGGGTAATTGGAAATTCAGTTGGCATAAAAGGTGAATTTCAAATTTAAAGGGACACTCCAGGCACCCAGACCACTTCTGCCCATTGGAGTGGTCTGGGTGCCAACTCCCACTACTCTTAACCCTGCAAGTGTAATTATTGCAGTTTTTTATAAACTGCAATAATTACCTTGCAGGGTTAACTCCACCTCTAGTGGCTGTCTACTAGAGGTGTCTACTAGACAGCCACTAGAGGGCACTTCCTGGTTTCTAGCACAGGAAACCTGTGCTAGAGCGTCGCTGGACGTCCTCGCGCTATGTGAGGACCTCCAGCGTCGCTCATTTCCCTATAGGAAAGCATTGAAATGCATTTTCAATGCTTTCTTATGTGGAGAGCTAATTGCCGCGCATGCGCATTAGGTCTCCATGGCCGGTATCAGTCTCGCCCACCGGCCTACCCAATGCAGAGGAGGAGCGACGGCGGAGGAGGAAGCAGCGACGTGGGACATCGTCGCTGCCTCTGGTAAGTCACTGAAGGGGTTTTCACCCCTTCAGCAACCGGGGGTTGGGGGGTGGGAGGGAGAGGGGACCTGCAGTACCTGGAAAACGGATAGTTTTCCTGGCACTGGAGTTTCCCTTTAAGGCCAAAGTAGGCAAGCTGATAGCAAAGCTGATGTGGAGAATTTATTTTAAAATTTTAAATACCTTGTACCTTGACGGAGTCCCTATAAAATAAAAATTTATAACCATCAAATTAGTCATTAACCTGCCATGTGTGGTGGATTATTAGCTGTTTCTGTTATCAGACAGTCTCTTTAGCCAGTCAGACATTTCTGATAAGATCAAAAATGTTCAATTTATTAAAGTTAAATGGAATACGATCAGCTGATATCATGAACAAGCTACGCATAGCCATGTAAGTAGCATGACGTGATGCCATGTTTGATTAGTTTGTGTTACCTGCTCAGTTTTTTGTCAATTGAGCAATAAGTCCTTAAACTCTGTGTACCACTGTAAACTGAATACAAGGCTCATTTTGTTCTTTTATTTGTTTTTAACAGCATGACGAGTTAAAACAATAACGTACTAATGGGGAAGGGAACATTACAGTGAAACAAAGTGTCCTGGGAAAATCTGATATTACAATGACACTGAGAATGTGTATAATTATCAGCATTTAAACCGAGGCAGTGTGAAAGTCACTTTGCAGGCGAAAAAAATAGAATAATAGAAGAGCAGACAGACAGATTCTAGATATAAAGACATAAAGACCTAAACCACAGCAAGTTTTATTTTTTTATCCCAAATTTTTAAAAATAAAAACTTGTCGTTACAAACTAATTTAATTTTAAAAGACAATTTGACTTTCACATGTAGCATGTCATGTGCACACATTAAAAAGAAAATGAGCATAAAATCCTCTTCTGAAGGTGTCATTTGAATCTAACAACACCCTTCACTTGGCAGTACATTGAGATCTGACCTGCCCTTCCCAAAGAAAAATCTTTCCTGCTAAAATGAATTTACTCCAATATGTCAACTATAGCTTTCAACCCCTTATTTTTCCCAAGGACCCAAGTTACATATGTGAGTAGCTATCGTTCTACTTTTCAATTGTAATATTAGCTTAGTGACCAAGTCTGTAAATGTAAAATATATGCAGAAATCATCTCTAAAATAGCTTCATTAAAGGACCACTATAGTGCCAGGAAAACAAACTCGTTTTCCTGGCACTATAGGGTCTTTAGGTCCTCCCACCCCCCCCCACAGGGTCCCACTTCCACTGGGCTAAAGGGGTTAAAACCCCTTCAACCACTTACTTTCTCCAGTGCCGGGCTCCCTCGGCGCTGGGGAACTCTTCTCTTCCTGCTGACGTCAGATCCTAACGCGCATGCTCGACAAGAGCCGCACGCGCATTCAAACCACCCATAGCAAAGGATTACTCAATGCTTTCCTATGGACGTCCAGCGTCTTCTCACTGTGATTTTCACAGTGAGTAGTGCCTCTAGCGTCTGTCAGTGAGACAGCCACTAGAGGCTGAATTAACTCTAGTGTAAACATTGCAGTTTCTCTGAAACTGCTATGTTTACAGCTGCAGGGTTAACACTAGAGGGACCTGGCACCAGGACCACTTCATTGAGCTGAAGTGGTCTGGGTGCCTATACTCGTCCTTTAAACTCTTTCCAGTGTTGTTTTAACAGATAACGCTGCTAAAAATAAAATAGCTTTTCTCGTGGGAAGTTGTCTGAGATATGTCACAACAGTTTAATCAGCTACTGAGAAAGCATTTTAAATATATGAAATTCATCTAGATTTCTAAAAAAATATAAAAAAAAATATTTTGTCTTTTCTTTACATATTTTGCTTTTTTATATCTGTAGACAAAATTGTATAGTTTGTTTTGATCCACCTAGATTATTTTATGTAGAAATGGAGCATGCATGTCATACACCCTACCTACCAGCAACTATTGCAGGTAATGTCCTTAAAATTTTGGAATATTTTGGAATTTATTTCAAATTATCCCTAAGGTAGCTCCCTAAATAGTTGATGGGAACCCACAAAAGTCACTCATGCAGTGACTTTTTTGCATCAAGGCCTCAAAGAGACCTGTCACTTCCTAGGTTTTAACATTATGTTTACTGTTCCTTACATTTAACAGATATGTATTTGGGAATTTGAAAAATTAAATGTAGAATCCACACTCCTGCAGCTGGTTGCCTCCATCTTAGCTGCATGTCAATGGCTGTCAAGCTTTGTCCTTCGCACATGGCAGCTACCATAGAGAAAGCATGCGGAGAAGAGATGAATTTGAATTAAACAATGTTTCTGTTTATGCCCTATACTTGCAATGTTTCCCCTGACTTTGCATTATCTAAACTGGATTATGATGTTATTTGCCAATTCTTTAACATAAATCTAAAAGAAAAAATCCCAGCTAAGGCCTCCATTTTGAAGATTTTCAGAAAGCAGATGTTGGAGGGGGCAGAGCAAATGGCGCTGGCTAGGAGACTTTGAGGTTAAACTATTTATGAGCGGTTTAAGGCCTAGACTAAACCAGTGCCATGGATATTCTGGCACTATAACAACTAACTGATGCCAGGAGGGTCCCTTAAAATTTGTAGAGAGCAGCAATTTTCTACAGACCTCAACCCAAAAGTTGAGTTGTTAAAAACTACTTAAGATAGACCACATAGAGAGAAATAGAATATATCTGAATAAATGCATCCATGCTACAGTGACCTTAACTGACTTATGATTCAGATTGGAGGTTATGAATTTCTCATAATCCAAACCAAGACTGTTAACACTTGCAGGTTTGTAATTTAATTTAATGTACTGGCTCAGCATTACAATGGACAGTATCTTGCCACAGCTGTGTTTATTTATATAATAGGAAGAACAAGATAGTGGATATTTTGTTGGCAATGAGTCCAGAGGGAATAACTAAATCGTGCTGTTCTGAGACATTCCTTCTCAGTTGGCTACTCTGGGAGTTGTTCTGTTTTGTTCCAAAGAATTAATTTTAGAATTCTAAGAATCACTTGTGTAAATATCCATGACTTCATCTAGCAATCAGTGCAAAATTTCTACTTCAAATTCTTGCTTCACATGAATTGAGAAGAGTACTGAAGAAAAGGAAACTAGGATCAATCTTGGTCATATTAAAGGGACATTACAGTCACCAGAACAACTACAACTTAATGTAGTTATTCTAGTGCCTATAGCCAAAGAAAAGGCAGTGTTTACATTACTGCCTAAGGACGCCTCTAGGGGCAGTCATTCAGACGGCCACTAGAGGTGCTTCCTGGGTCAGTGCTACACAATCTCTGATGTTCAGAGTCCCCACGTTCTAAATGGAGGCGTTGAATGTCCCTCAGAGATGCACTGAACCAACTAGCGTTTTGCCGCACGAGTGCATTAGCCTCCAAAGTCTTTCCTATGGGAAAGCAGTGGATAGGCTGAGATTGTCAATTTTGATGATCTTAGCCAAGGAGGGGGAGCATGGGCGGGGCCAGCCGCCAAGAGACGCACACAGAACTAGAAATAAGGTGAGTATTAACCCTTTTTAAGGAAGTTAAGTGTGGCTGGGGACCTAAATAGCGATTTCTCAACTATAGTGTCAGGAATACACATTTGTATTCCTGACACTAAAGTGCTACTTTGTGGATCATGGCATTCTATGGACAGAAACAGACAATTATATATATATTTATCTCAGAAAGGGGTGTGGGGAGACAGCGCATGTAGAATTGTTCTCAGATCCAGTAATATATAGAATGAACAAAAAAACTTAATATAGTGTAGCATATTAAAAATCTTGGTGAAGTATAGATAACAGAAATGCACTAACAATTTTCTGGAGCTTATGTTCAGCTCCAGATTGATGCGCATGGACGGAACAATCCCGTCTGTGGATATAATGGTAGATCCAGGTACTTCTTGGTGAGTTTTTTGTTCTCAGGCTGTGAATTGTTGTACCACTGGTCGGCAGTTAGATATCCTCAGTAAACAGAGAGCAAAAACTGGTATTGTTTAATCCTATAAGGCTTGGGAGGTATGATCCCCACCGAGGATGTTCCTGTGAGAATCTTCAGGATAAAATTCCAGGATAAAAAAAAAAAATTATATATATATATATATATATATATATTTTTTTTTTTTTTTTTTCTTCAAAGACAGGTCTAGAGTCTCCAAAGCAGTATAAAACAATAAGCTTTATTTGGAGATAATAAAAAGGTATAAAATTGATAATAACACACACACACATATATATATATATATATATCTCTGGCTAGAGAGACAGTGCAACAGTGCAATTGACAGCTGAGGTCTAGGACAGAATAGACTTAGTACAACAGTCCGTTATCTGGGGGATTCTGGGTAAACATGGTAAAAATAGAAAATTTCCTCCTTGTATCATTTTTTTCAGCTACGTAACTAAAAGTTACAATTGGAATTTTTTCCAAGTTTACAAATATATTTCTACCTAATAGTATAACAGTTACACATTTTTTTAAACGTCCTCTTTAAGTTGTAAAACTTCAATTTTTGTTTGTCAAACAGCTTTAAAAAATGGTTTGACAAAAAACTGTAGGTACAGCTCCTGTGGCCTCTTTGCACCATAACCACTGTTATAATGTAAATAGTCCAAATATGCCTCTCTTAATATGTTTTTATATAAAAAAAAATTGCAATTAATATGTGCAATTAAAAAATAATCTGTTTGCTAGAGTGCAGAGCTCCTTCCTCAGAAAGGACTATATGGCTAAAGCTGGAATAAGCCTGATGCAGTTTACAATTTGTTTTTGTTTTTTCTGGGGGGGGGGGTGAGGGTTTCCCGAAAAGATTTGTTCCAAATTTCTAAGTATAACCTCTTACTCACAATGATAGAATCGTGCTTTGAGTTTCTGTATTAATTGAAGTGATAAAAAATTGGGGGAAAAAAAAAGTAAATTCTATTAAAAAGCTTAGCTCTGTCAGCCAAATAAACAAAACAAACTTCATCTATTTTTCATCTATTATTCTATTCTGGCTTCTGTATTTTCCAATAAGACACAGAGGATGTTAGCCAAATCTTCACAGATGTTATTAGCATTGCAGTTACTTGTGCAAATGGTTTCTATGTGCCCTTGAGCTAAGAAATTAGAAAAACACATTTATCATGTACCAAGGAAAGCCATTTTGGCACTAAATTGACATAAATTATTAGAAATGTTGGATTCTTGTAGCTTCACTGTGTCAGAGTACTTTGCATTAGTTCCACTTTCAGCTTTAACATGGCATTGAATACATGTACATTATCACTGCTATAAGAGAACCCAATAGCAGTTGTAGAAATGGGATTTAAAGAACAACTGCACCAGCAATCTCTATAGAATGAGTAAAACAAACTCATTCATTGTCATTTTTCATCCCAGTCTTGCATTGCATCTTGGGGTTAAATTATGTACGGTATCATTTAAAATTTTGACACAAATACTAAATAGAATGTATTGTAGAGGCAGTAAACATGAATTCTCCCGTTCTATTTTGGAATGTTCCTAGTTTCTCCTCTCACCAGAGCCATTACCAAAGCCCACGTGTTGTCAATTTATGTTTAGTCTTGTACAGGAAGTAGCAAAACCTCAGCAAAGCAATCCATGGCCAACTACTACAGGGTGGGCAGAAGAACTTTGGACTTCAGTCTTCGCTGACAATATCAGGGAAGGAAAGACTCAACATGAGATTATGTCCCTTAAACAGCAAGTGGATGGAGATTATCAGCATGCGTGTAAGCGCTTCTCTAAAAATTCTATAAAAATGTACTGAAATAACCCACGGTCTATTAACAGCCCCAGGTGTCAATATCTTTTATTTTTGCTTTTGCTTTAGACTCATTTTTAAGAATTGTTGTTTTGTTTTTTTGCATATTAGGCCTTGACAATATGTGACTATATGTCGCTGGCCTTATGTGCTTTGAATATATTGCATTGTATCGTGGACTCTTGAAACATTACTGTAATGCTTCATGTAATTTATAAAAGGTCAAATAAATGTTAGATGCCCCCTTACTTTAGCAGGTCCTTTTATCTTCCAGATTTAGCAAATGGGTTTCCAGGTCTGGCAAATCAGACTGTAATGATATTGATATTACAGAGGTTTGGAGTCCAGCAGACAGATCAGCAATTTTTCTGCCACTCGTTACAAAGGTGGTTGAGCCCCTGAGTCTTGAGTGGCCGTCTGGTCTTAAGCAGAGATGAGAGAGGAACAGAAAGATGGTAATCGTAGTAAGGCAAGCCAAGGTCAGTGGGAAGGAGAAGCAGCAAAGTCAAACGGTCCAAATTCAGCAACAGGTAGAAGAAACAGGAACAAGCTCAATTATAATGTACAGGAACCACAATAATCTGGCAAAGGTACAGAGACAGGAAGTGGCTTATATAGGCCAAGAGCCAGACCCCTTACCAGACACAGCTGAAAATACTTGACACTATTATCATTGCTTGTAGAGTCAAGGTTATCAGATAGCAGGTAAATCTATGAAAAGGCGCGCTGGTGAACTGGTAAGGAAGAGGATCAGTAGCATGGAAACCAGAGTTCAAAACCCAGCAGAGTCTGTTCCTCACACTGTCCTCAAAAATCATTACAGTTTAACTTTTTTTTCACAAAATTTGTTGGGATCACATCTAACCTAGGCACTTAGTATTAATGCTGAACAACTCCCCTTCCTCTTCTAGAACGTTCTTGACAAGAATTGATTACCCATTCTTTTAACCGACTTCCTTGTCCAGTTTCTAATCACGTTTCTTCTTTACCTAACTCCCTCCATCCCAGATCCATATGTGGACAGCAGTGTTTGTATAAGTCATGATGTGCATGGGAACTAAGTTATAATACCTTCATATGGAAAATACTAAAATACGTGCATCATTTACAAAAATGTTTAAATGGTGCAATATGGGAGCCTGCACTTTATGATATAATTTTCTGTAATGTATTTCCTGTTGAAATGGAAGCTAAAGGGAAATGGTTATCATAGTCAGCAAAGTTTTCGCTTTCTTTTTTTTGTGTTTTTGTACATGTTTCAATAATAAAGTGACTGTGTCACCCCGTCCACTCCCCCTTTAAAATCTTAATGAAATGCTCATATAGACTGTGTAGAAATGTCTCTGAAATTCCAACGCAGTCCAAAGATAGACTATTTTATCTTTTTAATATTTTTATTTTTTTCTACTCCTGACAAAACTTGACAAAAAGGCATAGCCTAGTCAAACATTCAGACATCATTAGTAATTACTGAGGGGAAATAGACTTTGCTCATGGAATCTTCTGCAGTATTAACGAGATCCACCATAAGTCAGGAATCCGGGAACCAGAACACACAGACAGAATCACAAACAAGAAAATTTGTAATACCGGTCCTTAGAATGGCTGGGTTATACAAATAAGCAGAGTCAGAATACAAGTTGAGGTCAGAGGATTACAGAGGAAAGGAATAAAGATAAAACAAGCCGAGGTCAAGGATTAGAGAGAAAAGGATAAACGAGAGACAAAAGCCAGGCAAGGTACCAAACAACTAAACAGAAGGAACGCGCTATTTGGCTACCAAGAAACCAGAACAGGGCAACAAGGAATGGGAGAGGTAAGTATAAATAGGCATCACAACATCTGATTGGTCAATTTTTGTTTGGAATTGACCACTATTCATGGAATGTACTTGACGTTCCTGATCTGACCTCTGACGTAATTTTCATGTGCCAAATTCGGTCGTTCATTTGGGCTCATGCTTAAGACAGAATGCCGGCGGGGATCGCGGCACCCAGAGCTCTGCCGGGAGGTAAGCAGGCAGGAAGCCTGACAACATAGACATCACTGCTATACTCTTGTACGTACACGAAAATACAGCAGCAACATCAGCTCTTGACAGTTGAAGCACCAAATGATGAAGAGGACCAGCGGGATGACGATGGTGGCGGCCGCGTGTGACAGGTTCAAATATGGAAGATATACTGTTCCCTGTACCCTTCGGCTATCTCACTGCGAGCAGTTACCATCAGAGATATGCAAAGACCCCAGAAACAACAGAGCCGCTTTAAGCTTTAATATGCGTTGAGAGAGCCATGGAGCATATGTAATTTATTGCTTGATACAAAGTATCCCTCACAACAATAAATATTTTCTGTAATTCTTTTAATGTCCATGACATTCGGTCAGCATCTGTGCTTTCAATTCTGAAAGTAAAGAGTTAACTGCTTTTTTCAATTCAAAATGCATGCAAATGGTTGGATAGAAGGATATAACCTGACCTGTTCCTGCAAATATAGTCATGTTTTCCTACTTCTCTATCCATTGCTTATGCTATTCAAATGAAAAAGTTCAGAGCACCCTGCTCTTTCCACTACATTCTGAAAGCTCCACTTATCTTCTGCATTTAATTAGATATTTATCAATTACAGGAGCTCCATGTCCTTGTTCCAGACAGTCCTCCTAACACCAGCTGCACGCATAGCAAACCTTTCTCAAGCAGACTGGTATGCAGCCTTAATACTGCAGTAATATAACATGAATTAACAAAATTACCTTACTCATGATATAGGCCTGAGCTACCTTCAAAGACCTTAATAATAAACTGCAGTTATATAGGGAGAGCTGTAGGCTATAAACATTTTTTTAAAATACATTAAATAAACTACCACTGCATTTTTTTACAATATTGGGTTGACTGTTTTCCTGACTTGTAAATATGCTTAATTGTTCATATTTATTCATTTAATATTTTACATTTTTTGTGCATTATTTGCTGTCTTATACTAATGCAGCATTCCATACTATTGCAATCTACATAATAAATCCTGCCGCTGCTACTCTTTTTTTTATTTTTTTTTTATTTTGCATAGTTTATTCCATTCTTGTAGGTGTCACCCATTAACCCCTTGACTGCCAAGTAGTGTTTGTTTTAAACATTTTTGGCATAATGCATACTTGGGATGCATTGCAAGCACCTACATTTAGGCTGAAAGATCAATTTTGTGTATAGACCACTACAAGAGAAACACAATTAATATTATGTAAATGTGCACGCTTATAATATGACTATTATATGAGCATGTTTTATTAAGGGTTTTAACTAGTTTAGATATTGTTACATCCATTAAATTCCAAATCGCAGTGAATTGTAATTCAAATAACACAATTTAGGAAAAATAGCTGATCTAGATAGTTTATATAAATTTCAAAATACATCACACGGTTGGGTATAAGGATATAAATATCTATATAAGGATATAATATCTAAATATTTTAGATATTGTGGGTTTTATTCATTAAATTCTGAATTGGTGTGAATTGAAATTCAAATGACACAGTTTAAGAAAAATAGCTAATTTATATAAATTATCCAACTTGGATATTTAAACATAAAATGTGCCATTGGGTGATACATTCACTGCAGTTCATGTCTTACATAATTTGCAATATTTCAAACATAATATGAAAATGTAGCATAGAAGCAAAAATACAATATTTGACACATACAGAATATGTGACAAATATCTATCATTACAGATTTCAAATAAGGATCGTATAGGTATTAGAAATAATTGTGGTGGCTGTTTTATACTTTAGATTAATTATAAAAAAGAGCAAGTAAAAATGAATATCTGTAGATCCACATTATACCTGAATACAGTTTACTAACCAGTAGTACTATCATTGTTTTGCAAACTACTAGAGCATGATTCTCCAAACTCTGGCCCTCTAGATGTTGCAGAACTACAACTCCCATTATTCTTTCAATGAAATAGCTAGCCGGAGAATCATGAGAGTTGTAGTTCGGCAACATCTGAAGAGCCAGAGTTTGGAGAACCCTGTACTAGAGGAACCTCTAAAACTCCGTAGTACTCTGAATGTTTTCTATCTCCCTAATCTGCCCTAACTGGCTGTTTGAAAACAATAATAATGTTTCTAACTTACTTACTTACTATATAGGACGAAGAAAGAGAGGGCTACAATTTTCAGATACAGAGAGACAGAATGGAACACTGGTAGAGAAATATTTAATATAGACTGGAGAATTGATTGACATTTGGAAACGTAAGTATTCTATCCACTAACAAAGGCATCAATATAATCCAGGAATATATTAAAGGCATTCTATAGTGTTATTCTATGCAATATAGTACCCTGTCCGTCCGTCCCCCGCCTCCCTCTTCCCCTCCCCCCTCCTTCTCACTCCCCACACCCTGTGGCACACAAAGGGTGAAATAACAACAACTTTAATTACTAACCCATGGGACATCAGCGCTGCGTCGGCACTCCGCCACCTCTGATGTCATCCGACGGCGGGGGGGGGGAGAACCTCGGGCGTACTAGGCCCTCCCAATAGGAAAGCATCGACTCAATGCTTTCCTGTGGGGATTTCACTGACGCTGGATGTCCTCATGCAGAGCATGAGGATGTCCAGCGTCATTTAGGGAACCCAGAGTCCGGTAATATCCCTGAAGCGCCTCTAGTGGCTGTTTTTGTACTAAAATGAGATGAAGTGGTCTGGGTGTCTATTGTGTTCCTTTAACTTCTTTGCTTTGACAATATGGTATCCAGCACTCTCTCTATTCCGTGATGGTTATAAGTGTTACCAAAGGATAAAACAAATAAACAACCACAGGAATAAAGAACCTTTTAAATGACTGGTTCCCTTTTTGTTTTTGGTTGTTTTTTGATTTTGTTTTGTTA